>OZ020192.1:73690430-74423908 GCA_963971165.1 Philopedon plagiatum
AGAGAGAGAGAGAGAGAGAGAGAGAGAGAGAGAGAGAGCGAGAGAGAGAGATACTGCAGAAGTGTGGAGGTATACTCAAAGGTATTCCTTCCTCACTGTTGCAAACAATGTGAAAGAATGGTTAGCAAACATCAGGGTGGCGTATACAGCAGCAATGAGAGAGACAGAGAGAGAGAGAGAGAGAGAGAGAGAGAGAGAGAGAGAGAGAGACTGCAGAAGTGTGGAGGTATACTCAAAGATATTCCTTCCTCACTGTTGCCAAAGATATTCCTTCCTCACTGTTGCAAACAATGTGAAAGAATGCCTAGCAAGCATCAGTGTGGCGTATACAACACCAATGAGAGAGAGAGAGAGAGAGACACTGCAGAAGTGTGGAGGTGTACTGAAAGATATTCCTTCCTCACCGTTGCAAACAATCTGAAAGAATGCCTAGCAAGCATCAGTGTGGCGTATACAACAGTATTTCTTGTGGCCATAGAGTTGTAAAATACGTTCTCGGACAGGTTTGTTCAGTTTTAGGTTTCATCAGTATATTTTTTAAATTTTTTATCTTTGCCGAGTTTTTTTACTGCGACTGCGCGATTCGTATTGGTATAAAATTTTGGCAGCACCGCATACACCTGACATTTTATTAAAAAAGATACTGATGAAACCTAAAACTGAGCAAACCTGTCCGAAAGCGTATTTCACGACTATTATGCAATTTTAATTTCTGCACCTTGTAGGGCCGATCTGGGTTAGCTTTTATTTCTTATTCATCTTAACATCTCACAAAACCAGCCTAATGCTGAAGGGCATGGATCTGCCCATTAACCTAATATTTTATTTTTATTTTGTTCGTTTGCTTTAATAATTTTTTTTTTCAATATTCCAACAAAGCTTTATTGTTATTTTCCGTACAGGCACAATCATGGAAAAAGGTTATCTACTGCTCAGGTTATCTAAAACTGGTTTCAACACTATGATCGCCTCTGGTGTCCAAATCCGCTAGCATTTGTAAATGTACTGTTTTTCCAAACCCTCGCTGAATTCAACACCCTGGTGTCAAGCATCTGTAAATATGCCGCCCGGCCTCATACGAGGTGTGGTCATAGGCCCCTTTGAGGTTTTATCTTAATCGAAAGTACTGTTTTGTTTTCCAAGTTGATAGTTTTTTCCAATATATAAATCTAACATATATATATATATATATATATATATATATATATATATATATATATATATATATATATATATATATATATATACAGGGTGATATGGAAATGATTTAATATATTGGAATGGGTGACTCCTGGGATAGTCTACAGACATATCCCATACTTTTTTTCTTAAATCGAACATTGTACAAATTTTCAAAAATACCCTAAAACCAGTCTATATTCGCCGCACCTGGCTAAGCGAGCACATGGTCCGACATAGCGCTTGACAGAAAATTACGCGCGAAAAACTTAAAACAATTGAATTTGTTGTAACGTTGCCAGACATATTATACCTAAATCTTTAAGAATAATTTATTTTCTGTTATTAACCGTAATTTAAGACAAAGGTAAAATAAATTTAAACCTTTTTCTAAGAGAAAATAAAAACAAAATAGTAAAAAGACCACTGCAAAATCAATCCTTTTTGTCAGTAGCCTTAGTTTTAACTAATATTTATAACACCCTATTATTACGTTACTAATAAGATAAGCATTATTTCTACCAGCTTAAACTTTCTGCTAAGAGGAAGTTAAAAATCAAAACGAAACACACTAACTGAGCACAACTACATAGTATTTAGTATTTATTTAGTATTTAGTTTCAAAGAATGATACTAGTAGAGAATAGGTATGTTGAAAATGTCTTCCATTATTTGCTTCCAAACAAGCGTGCGTCCGCAGCGTATTGTCCAGAACCAGTTGAAGGATATTTGTTAGGATAATTTTAATAAACATTGGGATCAAAGTACAAACGTATTTTTTATTGTTAATGAGCAAAAGTAAAAATTATCAGCTTAAACAAAATACTTTGTTGAACACACTACACTAATTACTTAAAACTTTCTTCTCAAGTTAAACAAGAAAACAGTATTGATATCATTAAAGCTTTGGAAACGGGGGTTATTCCAGGGATGGCTCTAACCTAGTTAGAAATAAAATTAGGATCCGATTTGAAAATAAAATACAAATATTTATTTACTCACTCTGTGTAATTTGAAAATGCGAAATACGAAAATACTTCGGTAAAAGTAATATAACATACAGGGTGTCTAAAAAGTCTTAGTATGGGTAATATCTTTGCTGTTAATAAAGATAGAGACACCAAATTGTAGTTGTGTCTTGTTGGTTAATAAATCTACTTTTTTAGGTGATTTGACTTTTTCAACCCCCTTGGGGGGTGACGTTAGGGAGTTGAGGTCAAAAATTTTGAATGCAAACCTATGCCGTGTGGTCCCTCCTTTAAAAGTCTTCCAAAAAGAATCATTTTACCTCAAACCCCGTATTTTAATTCATTTTTAAATGGCAAGCCAATAAAAATTATAAATCGTAAATCGTATAATCGGTCGGGGCATAAGTCGACCGTTAGTCGACCTCTTGTGCCATACAGTACCAGTCTGCTCGCACTTTTATTTTTTGTTTTGTGGGGCACTTTTCTTTCTAACTTTTTCCAACTTTTTGGACTTCTTCATTTGTCGTTTTTTATATTTTTCGTTTTTTGCCATCTGTGCAGTAGACCAAAATGCGTACCACGCGCAAACCGAGCGTGCTAGACATGCGCAAGGGACTTCAGGAGATGGACTTTGGTGTATTCATTTGAACCCATTCGCGTTTAAGAATATATCTCCAATAGTCAAAGTACCACTACGTATTTAACTTTATAACTTTTTTCACAAGTTTTTTTCGACTTCTTTATTTTTTTTTTGACATCTGCTCAGTAGACCAAAATGCGTACCACGCGCAAACCAAGAGGGCTAGACATGCGCACGAAATTTCAGGGGATGTACTCTGGTGTCTACATTCAAACCTACCCAATTTGAAGAATATATCTCCAATAGTAAAACTACAACTACGTATTTAACATATTTCTACGATTTTATGACGTCTTACTCTTTTGAACATTCTTAACTATGTGACATTGTGACACCGCACAACAAGAATATGGGATGAAACATCAGCAAATTTATTAAAAATATATAAACACAATCTTACGGTGGTACGGAACCCTATATGCGCGAGTCGAACTCGGACTCGACCGTTTTCTTATTTTACACAATCACAGCAACGCCCATGAATAAAATTATTTTTGTCAAATACCGTATACGTACGTACGTAATTATTTTCGACACTGACGCCTCTGGGAACAGACCAACCTTGCCAGCCTTTCTAATCACTTATATAACCTATACGCACTGACGCATTTCCGGCATGGCCGCCTCCTGTTATTTATTCAAGTTTGCCATAGTTATTGAGACTTTTGCGTCCTGTGAGAAATTCACAATACTGTGTGTGACACGGAACCCTCTATGTGCGAGTCGAACTCGCACTCAACCGTTTTTTTTTATTTCACACAATCACGGCGACGCCCATGAATTAAATTATTTCTGTCAAATACCGTAATACGTACGTACTTATTTTCGGTATCGACGCGTCTGGTAACAGATCAGCCGTGCCTGCCTTACTTATTACGTTAAAAGTGGTTTAGAATGACCACCATGAACTTCTTGCCAGTAATAAAGTCCATTTTGGAACTCTGCCAAGAAGTAGCATCTGCCATTCTCGAAAAGACCTTTAAAATGAGGTACGACACGGCATAGGGTTGTATTTAAAATTTTTGACCTCAACTCCCTAGCGTAACATCCCAAGGGGGTAGAAAAAGTCAAATTACATAAAAAAGTAGATTTATTAACCAATAAGATACAATTAAAATTTGGTGTCTCTATCTTTATTAATAGTAAAGATATTTGACCATGCTAAGACTTTTCAGACACTCTGTATGGTATATCACTGTAACCGAAGTATTTTCGTATATCGCATTTTCAAATAACACAATGTGGGTAAATAAATATTTGTATTTTATTTTCAAATTGGGTACTAATTTTATTTCCAACTAGGTTAGAGCCGGCCCTGGAATAACCCCCGTTTGCATAGCGTTAGATATCATGGATAAACTACTAAACTACGGACATTACTATACGCAAACCATAATACACGTCGTGATCGCCAAGAGGAGCTAACGGCTACCACTATCACGCTTCCATTTTCGCCGGACGCGTAAGCGACGAAAGCTCACGCTGTGATTGGTTGAATATCTGGGATAGCGACGCGTTAGGTGACTGCGCAACATCACGACGTCATCATTACCTCGTGTAGAGGTTTCGCTAGCTCCTTTGGCGCACTTTGATCGGCCTGCTTTTAAAATTCTGTCATTCTCCTGGTGAAACAAAAGTTTTCAATTTATTAATGGTGCTATGGTATGTGATTATAGTGTTGACTATTATAAGAAAACAAAACATTTCGTAGTGTTTGTTGGACTTTCATGTTTTAACCAAACGGCTGGATTGTATTGTGTAGTAATAGTAATACACTTTATTATCTTTTGAACAGCGTGCCTCGTAAAGCGTCGTTTGGAAACGCGTTCGTTTTTATAGTTATTTTGTCCAGTTTTTCAATTTTTTTGTCGTACATAAGTGCGCTAGGCAAGTTTAAATACAATGATACTATTTGAAACAACTTTTCCTTGTATCAAATAATCTTGATTTGACTTACTGGAAGATGGTATGAAGGTAAAGTTTATTATTAATTTAGTTGTGAGGAATTTCGCTTAAAAATTCGGTGGTTTTATGGCAAAATGTGATATGTGAGAAAAGTTAAATTTTACAGGAGAGCAAAAAAGAAGCATTCTGCCATAAAAATATGTAATAGAAGCAAACTTAGCTCATCTTGACAATTTAAAATAGGATTATTTTTAAGGCAAATCGAGCCATATGGTTTTTAGAGAACATAGATCTTATTGCCATATACCTATAATATGTAACACAAGAACGTGATTTGGCCAAAATATCGACATAGCACCTTTCGCCATAAAACCACTGAATTAAGGACGATATAGGTAAATAAACCTGTTAATAAATGCCAAATCTTCTGTTAAATATGATTAAAATAGGCAAATAAAAAAAAGTACATGCTTAAGTGTTGGGAGTTTTTGTTTAAAGCTAATTTGGAACCAAAATTTTTGTATAGGTACTCTTTTTCTTAAAAAAATTTCTGGTCGGCCCAGTTGAACAAAATTTTACTCTTGGTTTGAACAGCTGTTGTCTGGATTTTTTGTGTTGTAGTATTTTAACTTTTTGAAATTGAATCTTTTTAAAGGATTTAGTATGATTTCTTACTTTAACGATAACAAATCTATTATTTTTTCAAATCTGTTACTTACATAGGAATATTCTAGAGAGAACTGGCAACGTCACAGTGACTACTGGTGTCAAAACAAAAGTTTTTTTCTGTAACTGACGTTTCCCGCTGTTTTTATATGGCCATGTGTTTATTGCCAGTGGTGAGCTGTTACTTAAAATTTTTTTTGAGGGCCGATATCAACCTTCCTTTATAGTCAAGCGCCATTTATGAATATTTTTATTCAATCTGAATTCATATCAGGAGTTACCCATTCCAATATATTAAATGATTTCCATAACACCCTGTATATATATATATATATATATATATATATATATATATATATATATATATATATATATATATATATATATATATATATATATATATATATATATATATATATATATACAGGGTGTTATGAAATTCACTACATATATTGAAACCAGTAAATCCTGACTTCAATTCAGATTGGGGAAAAATAGTCATAAATGGCGCTTCGCGATAATAAGCCAGGTATCGCCCCTCAAAAAAATTTGTTTAATCACTGCACGCCACTTGTAATAAAACACATAGCCATATAAAGAACAGTTAGCTAGGTGCCGTGTTGCCAGGTCTTTTAACAATATTTCGGGTCTTGAGCAATATATGACCCCTCGAATTTTCAACAAATACAAATTTTAATAGCTTGTCAGACTTCCGGTCGAAACGATAACGAATCGTTTGTGCACTTTATTAACACCGATGAAATGTAAATAAACTTATTTCCGTCTCTTCAATATATTCTTGGGAAAAAAGACTTTATATTTGATAGTAATCTGATGAGAAACTGTGAGGTAAATAGTTGTTAGTAAGCCCCATGGGCAAATAAAAATATGTAGTTTAGTGAAGTTTTGCAACCTATAAACAATTTTTTTTCGTAAAATATGGTTTATCCGACAATTTTTTTTGCTTTAATGTGTTTCTTTTGAGGTAAGCTTTTTAACAAATCCAAAAATGTTATGAAATTCAATATTTCTATGTAACAAGTTTCAATAACTAATATTTTTATTGCATTACCTTTAAATAAAGAAATCCTAGTAACTCTCCTACATTATTCTCACTTTCACAAAGTTAAAATACTACCTATAACACAAATTTAATAAAAGACTCTAGAGAACAGCTGTTTAAACCAATAAATAACTTCAACTAACTACCAAGGAATTAGTGTTTTTCTAATTTAAAATAAACACGCGCGAACGATATTTTGTTAATATTAAATGGCTTTAACTTTTGTTAATATTTAACAGCTTTAACTTTAACACAAGAATAATGTACACACGATATTATTAAACTCTTCAAAATACATCTTTCGCTTGGATTAAACTAAACAGCTGCAACTGACGTACGATATCGATTTCTGCCGGGCACTGCATTTACCAATCAGGTAGGCGCTTACTCTGCGGCTACATAATATCTCACCGTCGAAAGATATCTAATATTATTATGTATTTAAATAAAATATTTTTTACCAAATTTCCTTCTGTAATCAAAGATTTTGGTTAAAATTTTATAATACTGTGTAGTTGTGTTCAATTAGTGTGATAGTAAATTATGTGAAACCATATTTGCGACTATCGTTTGTAAATGTGTTAAAATTAGTGGGATACGTTTTAATTTCTACAGTTTAAGCTAGTAGGAATAATTCTTATCGCATTATTAACGCAACAGGTAATTCATAATTGTTTGTGTTACCGTATAACATTGAATATTTTATTCTGCTTACAATATCAACCTAATTTCACGAGTGCATATTTTCCCATATTAAGTACATTGCTGTTAAATTAAAATAGACATTTTTGGTAAAATATATCTGTGGAATTAAAAATTGGATTATTTTCGGTTTTCACTACAATTGATAAAATGGGATTTCACGATAATATTTAAGTTTGGCAACACCCTGGCTGGATCATTTGTTTTTCTTCATAATATTTGAAGGTATGACGTCAGACACTTTAGAAGCGTCGGATACGGGGGTGGTTTAGGGTAATTTTTAAAATAAAAAAAGTGCGATTTGAGGGGAAAAAAGTATTGGGTATGTCTGTAGACTACCCCAGGAGTCACTCATTCAAATATATATGCAGTGAATTTCATAACACTCTGTATATATATATATATATATATATATATATATATATATATATATATATATATATATATATATATTTATATATATATATATATATATATATATATATATATATATATATATATATATATATATATATATATATATATATATATATATATATATATATATATACATCACCCTATCATTTTTGCTTCCGAAAGGGGTCTAATCAATAACTACTTGAATACAAGGACACAATGCTTATGACTTAACGTTATGTGACGTCATCACCCGAAGTCATTACATATACGGATATCTATGCAACAACTCCTAATCTATGGCCATACGCAAAAACTCCTTTCAGGTCCAGCCGCCCGAGCCGTATTCGATTGACAAAAATTTGGACCGATCCGGATCACTTTCCGACACATTTCATCTCTTTCTACTACCCTTCCTGATTCAATTACGTATTCCTCTAACTTAATGTTTGTAACCTGATCCGGATCGATTAGATTTTGTCAATCGAATACGCTGTGCGTCCAGACATGTGCTTGAAACAATATTGTCAGATTATCTATAATTCTTAATTAGGATAAGCTTAGAAATAACTTTTCTTTGTGTAATGTGTTTATAACTACGTTAACTTAGTTATTAACACAGGCCTAATATAATTTTACAGCAGTATTTTATTGGGAGTATTTTGAAGTTAAATAAAAAAATAACAATAATAATAAGTTTTAGTAAACGTGCAGTCAGCAGACAAAACGCTACCGTCGATCTGGCAACGTTGTACCATATGACATGCAGTTTTCCTTTTCGTGTTAACAATCTACAAGTGTTTTGTGTATTTAGTGAAAAAACAAAGTGTATTACCGGTTTCAATAGTGTTTTAAATAATTATTAAAATGCCTTATAGATGTTGTGTAGTCGGTTGTAAGGGTAATTACCCAAACGGACCAACAGTACGAGTATTTCGTTTTCCTAAGAGTGTGGAAGGGCAAGTGAAATGGCAGAATGCCGTACATCGTGAAAATTTTATTCCAAATGCTAGTAGCCGAGTATGTGAGCTTCATTTTACAAAAGATGATTTTATCAGGCAGTATAGTCAGCAAGACACGAGAACCGGTGAGGTCATTTCTGTAAAGTTAAATATACCAAGATTAAAAGAGCACAGCGTACCTAGTAAATTTCCCAATTGTCCAAAATACTTATCAAAAACTTTAACGCATCGAAAAAGCAGAGAAGAAAAACTTAAAGAACTAGACGAATTACGATTTCAAAAAGGTATTGAAGAAAGCAAGCATGACATTTTAATACATAAAGAACTTACAAATTATAAAACTTTTGAAGAATTTAATAATTTGTTTAAAACATTTAGTTTAAATGAAGGGTGGTTTATTATTAATGAAAAAACTTCAAAGACTCTCTTTAAGATTAAGCATATTCCGGGGCCTTCAATTACGTGGGCTGTTAAAATAAATAATAATTTAGAAATAAGTACATACTTGTACGGACAACCAGTAAGTATACAAATTGATAAACTAAAAACGCCCTTTTTGTCAAGTAGTTTGGATGAATTGCGAAATTTACTTGATACCATTGATTGTTCGATGAATATTCTTCCTTTAGATTCCGAACAAGACAATAATAACTCTGAAAATAACTCGAATCCTGACCGCGATCCCGAATATGACTACAGAAAAAATAACATGGATATGTCAAAAATTAATGAAATTTTGAACTTTGTTTCAGATTTGCTAAAAAACTTAAAAGTAGACAATGATATTTTAGCACAAGCTTTGCAATTTATCTCCGAACAAATAAAATTAAGAACTTTGCCAAAAGAACGATACAGATATTCCACTACAACTATGGTATTTTGTTCAATTGTATATACAATCAGTCCTCATGCGTACAGATATTTAAGAAATCACTGGCCAATAATTTTACCCCATCCTGAAACTATCAAAGGCGTCTGTAATAATTTTTTAACTGATCCCCATATTGATGAGAAAAAAATTTTTTTGACTTACGCACAAAATATTTTTAAATATTTAAATGATCAAGACAAAAATGTTTGTCTGCTAATGGATGAAATTCATATTAACCCTTATTTAGACTATAAAGGGGGAAACCTGGTGGGGGCATCAGTAAATAATAACGAATTGTTAGCAACATCTGCATATACTTTCATGATTACAAGTATTTGTTCAGATTTGGAAGAAGTTGTTCACATTGCCCCTATATCTAAAATTAACCATGAATTGCTTTTTCATTTTATCAAAACAATAATAACTCATTTAGAGGCTATCGGTTATATAGTTTTTGTGTACTCAGTGACAACAATGCCATTAATGGAAAAGCTATGTCAAATTTTTCACCAAAAAAAGAACTTAATATAGTGTTCCCACACCCTGTCGATGCTAAAAGACCTTTATTTTACTTGTTTGATTCTGTCCATCTCTTAAAATGTATATTCAATGCCTGGCTAAACTCAAAACCTGATCAGACATTTACATATCCCGACTTTTTTACTGGCGAAGAAAAAGTTGCATGTTTTGCATCTCTTAAAAAATTGCATGACTTGGAACACAACATGTTACTAAAATTTGGCTTCTCTTTAAATTTAAAAGCTCTGTATCCGTCTAGCATTTAAAGACAAAATGTAAAACTGGCATTAAAAGTTTTTAATCCTTTTGTAATTGAGGGCTTACAAAATTTTGACAAAGATATCCCCAATGCTCAGGACACAGCCGAGTTTTTGAAAATAATAGTAAAGTGGTGGAATATAATAAACGTCAAAACACCATTAAAAGGAAAGCGTTTGCGTGATATTTTCCAGGAACCTATTGTAAAAGGTAAAATAGTAAACGACCCAAAACTTGACTTTTTGAAACAAATGTTGATTTGGTTAGATAACTGGAAATCAGAAATTTTTTTAAAAAAATTAACACGCCAAACTCACACAGCTTTGTCCCATACAATTTATGGTGTGCTGGAAATTGTGAAATATTGTTTTGAGGAATTAAATTTAAATTATATTTTGTTAGGAAAATTGCAAACTGATCCCTTAGAAAATCGCTTTGGAAAGTATAGACAGTTAGCGGGTGGACATTATCACATCTCAATTCGACAACTTTATGAATCTGAAAAACGACTACGAATTCAATCAATATTGACACTAAAATCCCATAATTTTGGAGAGTTAAGAATTGAAAAATTCTACGAATCACCTGATTGTGACGAACAGGACAGTGCTGAAGACTGTTCTAAAGAAATTGACGAAATTCTTAAAAATATTATTATTCAAAAATCTGATATGGACAACTTTAAACCAGAAATGCCTGTGATTACGTATCTGGGGGGATATTGCAGCCATATTGCTTTAAAGAAGCTGAAATGCAATTATTGCAAAAATTCTTTGATATGCAATAAAGAACTTATTGTTGAAGATAATTTTAATCTCATAACTAACTTAAGCAGAGGTGCCCTGCAATATCCTAGAGATCATGTAATTGAAATAGTTATTGTTTCATATATTTTATTCCAGAAAATACTTAGTGACCATGAGAATACATTCTTAAACATTTTTTCTCAAAAATCATTTCTGACTAATCTCGTATTTAAATATATCCTTAAACAAGAATTTTTAATATACTTTGATGGCTGCAATACACACTCAGCAAAAACAATTATTGATATTTTACTTAGCAGTATTACCAACACTCTGCTCAAAAATTACTGTGCCAAGAAAAATAACCGATTAGGTAAAGGTCATAAAAGGAAATTAAATACATATACAAAATAATTGGACATACATTAACTTTAACTTTAAAGTGGCTAGGTAATCCAATGATGATTTTCAGTAAATTTTTCTCAGTACTTAGTTACTCGTAAATCCTCGAGTACCTAAATTTTTGGAAAATTTTGCTATCTGAGGATACACAATATCTGAGGCAAAATCTTTAGGATTTCTTAGTTTAATAGAAGATATTATTTTTTATAATTGGTATTAATACTCACCTTAAAATATGTACCTAAAAAAACTACAGTAAAACATTTTACACAAAGTAGTTCTTTTTAAAATCATTATAGTTTTTATCACTTATACATATTTTAGATCTTATTAACGCATAATTTGCCCAAATGCAAGTTTAAATATTTAAATAATGATGGTCTAAAGTGCAAATTTATAAGTCACACAAAAACATAAATCCAAAAAAAGCATATAATATAATATTGCATTCATTTATTCATATGACCACGGCTGATGACGTCACAGATAAGCATTGTGTCCTTGTATTCAAGTAGTTATTGGTCTAATCCCTATCATTTCTGCTACCGCTGCAAACTTGCTGCCGTATATCGGACGCAGTCATTCTAGGGTTGTAAACATTTTAAGGTAAGGGTTAATAACAAAAACTAAAAAAGGGTTTTGGTTTGGTACTATCTTCTTTCCAATACCAAAAAAAACTTACAAGATAACCAAAGTTTACAAAAAGTCTAACCTTGCGATTGTCTCTACCATATACCTGCACCGACTTTCAGTATATTTTAAACGTTGACGTGTAATTTTTAAATAATTTTAATTTTTATCAAGGTACCTGTTATTATAGACCGCCTTTCAGGCTCGGTCTATATACCGAGCCCTTGGTCAGAAAATGTGTGTGCGTATGTGCGTGCGTGCGTGCGTGCGTATGTTGTCCGTTTCGACATTTTCACTTTTTCAATTTTTTTTCTCGAAAATGGTTAGAGTGGCGGCAACCAAATTTTCTGGGTTAATAGAGGGATAGTGCGGCTAGCTTCGGTAAAAAATTCAGTTATACAGGGTGTTCCGTTTCGGAGCTATTAAACGTCAAAGTCGAAATTTCAGCGATTTTCGTTGCAATCGATTACAGGTCGCAAAAGTGAATTAAATCAATTTAAATTTTTGGAGGTTGTGGAGGACCGGGAGCTTCAGAACTCTATTGAAACTGGCGGTATTCGGAAAATGGGAAGCAATTTTTTTGAATTTTTTTATGTCGAAAAATGCTGTTTGTAGACCCCACTTTGGCACTGAATAAGTCGAAACTGGAACATCGGACAGAAAAATGTATTTGAACTTAAAACTAAAGAATCTCAAACACTTTCTTTTTGCAATACATTTACCTATACCTAAAACGACTGCAAATTGGAAAAATTTGAGAAAAAGTGGAAATTACGATTTTTCGTGCAATTTTATGACAGTTTTTAATTTTTTTGGGGGTCAAAATGGATTCAAATCGAAATCCCATGTGCCTTATCGGAAAGAGGTCGCCGAAATACGTGATTTGCATATTTTTTGGTTCCTTCATTCCTAATAGGAAAGGAGCAAGCGATAATTAAATTTAGATTATTAACGATTTTTTTTCATGACATCTCTACATTTGAATCACTCTGTATCTTTTCCTATCTAATTTCTTTCAACTTTTTCAACGCTATTCCTTGGGGATATAATCAGGCTTTAAAATGAATCCCGAATGGGTGATTCAGGACCGAATTTAGGGGGTAAAAACTCAATTTTTCTGTTTTTTTCAACCAAAATTCATCTTTAAAAGGCATTATTATATATTATTTCTCTTATTTAACGATTCTTTTTTGGTTTATTTTCTTCCCTAATCATCTAAGAACACTCCTAAATAATTAAAACTCCATATTTTTTCGTTAAAGTTATAAATAAATACCTTTTTTTGCATCGCTGCAGGAAAAATTTTAAAAAGTGCATATATAAAAGCCGTGCCTTGACAAAACAATTGAACGGACCCTCTTTACATCGAAATTAAAATATGACCTGTCAAAATGTCATGAAAATAACAGTTTTTGTAGCGATATTGGAAGCTTCCTGGACCGATTTCGGCTTGAAATATACATGGCAAAGGTAAAATGGACTTTATATTTTTAATAGCGGTACATTTCATTGGACGATTTAAGCATTAAATACGAATTTTTTAAATTTTTCTCAGACCATGCAAATGCATGTCAAAATCAATTTCTATACGGGGAAATTTATTCATTTAATTATAATGTATGAAATGTCACAATTTGGCTAAAATGTCAGCATTTTGATGCGAGATTGGAAGGAGTCCGGACCAACTTCGGCCTCGAATTTACCGGGCAATGCATTTAGGGACCTTATACTTTCGG
Organism: Philopedon plagiatum; assembly: GCA_963971165.1. Lineage (NCBI taxonomy): Eukaryota > Metazoa > Arthropoda > Insecta > Coleoptera > Curculionidae > Philopedon > Philopedon plagiatum. Next base: position 73,704,074 of record OZ020192.1, read on the forward strand.
TAGAAAGACATTTCATTTCATATTATACCGATTAAATACCATTTTAATCGATTTTCCTATGACGCTACAAAGCATCATTGAAGATTCTAATATGAAGCTCAGTGGCATCGAAAAAATCCCAAAATATGCATTTTATTTTCTATCCATGAGCGTGTATACTTTTGGGGCAATATATTAATTATTATTGAATAATTTTAATTTAATTTTAGGGAAATGACTTGATTCGGATCGTTTTAAAGTAACCAGAACGATTCTAAAATACATTTTATACCTTCCGGCATGTGCATGATTGTATATATGTCTACAGGGTGTCCGAAAAGTCTTTGTATGCGCAAATATCTTTGTCATTAGAGCGAAGAAAAACTTAAATGAGTCTTATTTCAAGGAAATCGTAAATTTTTCATTCCTTTGTGTGGTTGTTTATATGTTGGTACACAACAGAATGTCCAAAAAGTCTTTGTATGGGGAAATATCTTTGCCAAATTTAATTTTAGGGAAATGAATTGACTCCCTTTTAAAGTAACCTGAACGATTCGAAAGTACATTTTATACCTTTCGGCATGTGGGTGATTCTGTATATGCCTACAGGGTGTCCGAAAAGTCTTTATATGCGCAAATAACTTTGTCATAAGTACGAAGATAAAATTAATTGGGTCGGTTTTCAAGAAAATCGAAAATATTTAAATTACCATGTGTCGTGTTGTGTTGTGTTTTTATGTATGTATACAGGGTGTCCGAAAAGTCTTTGAATGGGCAAATACCTTTGCCTTTCATACAAATAGTAACTCGATGGTCGGATTTAAAGCAAATCGTAGGTATATATTTGCATTTCTATGTGTACGGATTTATATGTTTGTATACAGGGTGTTGGAAAAGTCTTAGTTTGGAATGGGCAAATACTCCTATTAGTACTTAGCATTATTAGGTCGAATTTCAAGTAAATCGAATATATTTGTATTAATATGTGTTTATGCTTGTACGTGTGTATACAGGGTGTCCGAAAAGTCTTATTATTTGCAACTCCTTTTATTAGGACCAAAATAAACTTAATTAAGGCGGATTTCAAGAAAATTGTCTATATTTGTATTACTATGTGTTTATGCTTGTGCGTGTGTATACAGGGTGTCCGAAAAGTCTTATTATTTGCAACTCCTTTTATTAGGACCAAAATAAACTTAATTAAGGCGGATTTCAAGAAAATCGTCTATATTTGTATTACTATGTGTTTATGATTTTACGTGTGTATACAGGGTGCAACTCCTTTTATTAGGACCTAAATAAACTTAATTAAGGCGGATTTCAAGAAAATCGTCTATATTTGTATTACTATGTGTTTATGCTTGTACGTGTGTATACAGGGTGTCCGAAAAGTCAGTATTTGCAACTCATTTTAATACGACCAAAATAAACGTAATTAAGGCGGATTTCAAGAAAATCGCCTATATTCCTATTTAAACGTGTGAGTGTTAGATTGAATGTATACAGGGTGTCCAAAAATTCTTGGAATGGGCAAATACTCCTATTAGTACTTAGCATTATTAGGTCGAATTTCAAGTAAATCGAATATATTTGTATTAATATGTGTTTATGCTTGTACGTGTGTATACAGGGTGTCCGAAAAGTCTTATTATTTGCAACTCCTTTTATTAGGACCAAAATAAACTTAATTAAGGCGGATTTCAAGAAAATTGTCTATATTTGTATTACTATGTGTTTATGCTTGTGCGTGTGTATACAGGGTGTCCGAAAAGTCTTATTATTTGCAACTCCTTTTATTAGGACCAAAATAAACTTAATTAAGGCGAATTTCAAGAAAATCGTCTATATTTGTATTACTATGTGTTTATGATTGTACGTGTGTATACAGGGTGCAACTCCTTTTATTAGGACCTAAATAAACTTAATTAAGGCGGATTTCAAGAAAATCGTCTATATTTGTATTACTATGTGTTTATGCTTGTACGTGTGTATACAGGGTGTCCGAAAAGTCTTAGTATTTGCAACTCATTTTAATACGACCAAAATAAACGTAATTAAGGCGGATTTCAAGAAAATCGTCTATATTCCTATTTAACCGTGTGAGTGTTAGATTGAATGTATACAGGGTGTGCAAAAATTCTTGGAATGGGCAAATACTCCTATTAGTACTTAGATAAACTTTATTAGGTCGAATTTCAAGCAAATCAAATATATTTGTATTAATATGTGTTTATGTTTGTATGTATGTATACAGGGTGTCCGAAAAGTATTTTTGTTGGCAAAAATAGTTTCTACGTGTAGGTGTTTGTATGTATGTAGCGATGGGGTCACGAAGGGCGGTCTATTCTCCATCATCAGTCCGAAGGAGTGTGATATCTTCCTTAATACTTGGCCTAGAAACACGAAATTTTCAGGGCATTACAATGATGATATTACCGACCTTATAGAGCCCCCTCGGGGGGCGATTAGGCGGTCTATGCAATCTAGTTATAGACCGCCTTTCAGGCTCGGTCTATATATCGAGCCCTTGGTCATAAAATGTGTGTGCGTATGTGCGTGCGTGCGTGCGTATGTTGTCCGTTTCGACATTTTCACTTTTTCAATTTTTTTTCTCGAAAATGGTTAGAGTGGCGGCAACCAAATTTTCTGGGTTAATAGAGGGATAGTGCGGCTAGCTTCGGTAAAAAATTCAGTTATACAGGGTGTTCCGTTTCGGAGCTATTAAACGTCAAAGTCGAAATTTCAGCGATTTTCGTTGCAATCGATTACAGGTCGCAAAAGTGAATTAAATCAATTTAAATTTTTGGAGGTTGTGGAGGACCGGGAGCTTCAGAACTCTATTGAAACTGGCGGTATTCGGAAAATGGGAAGCAATTTTTTTGAATTTTTTTATGTCGAAAAATGCTGTTTGTAGACCCCACTTTGGCACTGAATAAGTCGAAACTGGAACATCGGACAGAAAAATGTATTTGAACTTAAAACTAAAGAATCTCAAACACTTTCTTTTTGCAATACATTTACCTATACCTAAAACGACTGCAAATTGGAAAAATTTGAGAAAAAGTGGAAATTACGATTTTTCGTGCAATTTTATGACAGTTTTTAATTTTTTTGGGGGTCAAAATGGATTCAAATCGAAATCCCATGTGCCTTATCGGAAAGAGGTCGCCGAAATACGTGATTTGCATATTTTTTGGTTCCTTCATTCCTAATAGGAAAGGAGCAAGCGATAATTAAATTTAGATTATTTACGATTTTTTTTCATGACATCTCTACATTTGAATCACTCTGTATCTTTTCCTATCTAATTTCTTTCAACTTTTTCAACGCTATTCCTTGGGGATATAATCAGGCTTTAAAATGAATCCCGAATGGGTGATTCAGAACCGAATTTAGGGGGTAAAAACTCAATTTTTCTGTTTTTTTCAACCAAAATTCATCTTTAAAAGGCATTATTATATATTATTTCTCTTATTTAACGATTCTTTTTTGGTTTATTTTCTTCCCTAATCATCTAAGAACACTCCTAAATAATTAAAATTCCATATTTTTTCGTTAAAGTTATAAATAAATACCTTTTTTTGCATCGGTGCAGGAAAAATTTTAAAAAGTGCATATATAAAAGCCGTGCCTTGACAAAACAATTGAACTCTTTACATCGAAATTAAAATATGACCTGTCAAAATGTCATGAAAATAACAGTTTTTGTAGCGATATTGGAAGCTTCCTGGACCGATCTCGGCTTGAAATATACATGGCAAAGGTAAAATGGACTTTATATTTTTAGTTAAAATACGTTTCATTGGACGATTTAAGCATTAAATACGAATTTTTTAAATTTTTCTCAGACCATGCAAATGCATGTCAAAATCAATTTCTATACGGGGAAATTTATTCATTTAATTATAATGTATGAAATGTCACAATTTGGCTAAAATGTCAGCATTTTGATGCGAGATTGGAAGGAGTCCGGACCAACTTCGGCCTCGAATTTACCGGGCAATGCATTTAGGGACCTTATACTTTCGGTAGAAAGACATTTCATTTCATATTATACCGATTAAATACCATTTTAATCGATTTTCCTATGACGCTACAAAGCATCATTGAAGATTCTAATATGAAGCTCAGTGGCATCGAAAAAATCCCAAAATATGCATTTTATTTTCTATCCATGAGCGTGTATACTTTTGGGGCAATATATTAATTATTATTGAATAATTTTAATTTAATTTTAGGGAAATGACTTGATTCGGATCGTTTTAAAGTAACCAGAACGATTCTAAAATACATTTTATACCTTCCGGCATGTGCATGATTGTATATATGTCTACAGGGTGTCCGAAAAGTCTTTGTATGCGCAAATATCTTTGTCATTAGAGCGAAGAAAAACTTAAATGAGTCTTATTTCAAGGAAATCGTAAATTTTTCATTCCTTTGTGTGGTTGTTTATATGTTGGTACACAACAGAATGTCCAAAAAGTCTTTGTATGGGGAAATATCTTTGCCAAATTTAATTTTAGGGAAATGAATTGACTCCCTTTTAAAGTAACCTGAACGATTCGAAAGTACATTTTATACCTTTCGGCATGTGGGTGATTCTGTATATGCCTACAGGGTGTCCGAAAAGTCTTTATATGCGCAAATAACTTTGTCATAAGTACGAAGATAAAATTAATTGGGTCGGTTTTCAAGAAAATCGAAAATATTTAAATTACCATGTGTCGTGTTGTGTTGTGTTTTTATGTATGTATACAGGGTGTCCGAAAAGTCTTTGAATGGGCAAATACCTTTGCCTTTCATACAAATAGTAACTCGATGGTCGGATTTAAAGCAAATCGTAGGTATATATTTGCATTTCTATGTGTACGGATTTATATGTTTGTATACAGGGTGTTGGAAAAGTCTTAGTTTGGAATGGGCAAATACTCCTATTAGTACTTAGCATTATTAGGTCGAATTTCAAGTAAATCGAATATATTTGTATTAATATGTGTTTATGCTTGTACGTGTGTATACAGGGTGTCCGAAAAGTCTTATTATTTGCAACTCCTTTTATTAGGACCAAAATAAACTTAATTAAGGCGGATTTCAAGAAAATTGTCTATATTTGTATTACTATGTGTTTATGCTTGTGCGTGTGTATACAGGGTGTCCGAAAAGTCTTATTATTTGCAACTCCTTTTATTAGGACCAAAATAAACTTAATTAAGGCGGATTTCAAGAAAATCGTCTATATTTGTATTACTATGTGTTTATGATTTTACGTGTGTATACAGGGTGCAACTCCTTTTATTAGGACCTAAATAAACTTAATTAAGGCGGATTTCAAGAAAATCGTCTATATTTGTATTACTATGTGTTTATGCTTGTACGTGTGTATACAGGGTGTCCGAAAAGTCTTAGTATTTGCAACTCATTTTAATACGACCAAAATAAACGTAATTAAGGCGGATTTCAAGAAAATCGCCTATATTCCTATTTAAACGTGTGAGTGTTAGATTGAATGTATACAGGGTGTCCAAAAATTCTTGGAATGGGCAAATACTCCTATTAGTACTTAGCATTATTAGGTCGAATTTCAAGTAAATCGAATATATTTGTATTAATATGTGTTTATGCTTGTACGTGTGTATACAGGGTGTCCGAAAAGTCTTATTATTTGCAACTCCTTTTATTAGGACCAAAATAAACTTAATTAAGGCGGATTTCAAGAAAATTGTCTATATTTGTATTACTATGTGTTTATGCTTGTGCGTGTGTATACAGGGTGTCCGAAAAGTCTTATTATTTGCAACTCCTTTTATTAGGACCAAAATAAACTTAATTAAGGCGAATTTCAAGAAAATCGTCTATATTTGTATTACTATGTGTTTATGATTGTACGTGTGTATACAGGGTGCAACTCCTTTTATTAGGACCTAAATAAACTTAATTAAGGCGGATTTCAAGAAAATCGTCTATATTTGTATTACTATGTGTTTATGCTTGTACGTGTGTATACAGGGTGTCCGAAAAGTCTTAGTATTTGCAACTCATTTTAATACGACCAAAATAAACGTAATTAAGGCGGATTTCAAGAAAATCGTCTATATTCCTATTTAACCGTGTGAGTGTTAGATTGAATGTATACAGGGTGTGCAAAAATTCTTGGAATGGGCAAATACTCCTATTAGTACTTAGATAAACTTTATTAGGTCGAATTTCAAGCAAATCAAATATATTTGTATTAATATGTGTTTATGTTTGTATGTATGTATACAGGGTGTCCGAAAAGTATTTTTGTTGGCAAAAATAGTTTCTACGTGTAGGTGTTTGTATGTATGTAGCGATGGGGTCACGAAGGGCGGTCTATTCTCCATCATCAGTCCGAAGGAGTGTGATATCTTCCTTAATACTTGGCCTAGAAACACGAAATTTTCAGGGCATTACAATGATGATATTACCGACCTTATAGAGCCCCCTCGGGGGGCGATTAGGCGGTCTATGCAATCTAGTTAGAGACCGCCTTTCAGGCTCGGTCTCTATACCCCCTGCTTGGTCAGAAAAATGTGTGTATGGCCGTATGTATGGCCGTATTTATGTTGTCGTCCGTTTCGACATTTCCACCTTTTCAATTTTTTTTCTCGAAAACGGTTAGAGGGGGGCAACCAAATTTTCTGGGTTAATAGAGGGATAGTGCGGCTAGCTTCGGTAAAAAATTCAGTTATACAGGGTGTTCCGTTTCGGAGATATAAAACGTCAAATTCGAAATTTCAGCGATTTCCGTTGAAATCGATTACAGGTCGCAAAACTTAACTAAATCGATTTAAATTTTTAGAGGTTGTAGAAGACCGGGGTGTTCCGAACCCCATTGAAATTGGCGATATTCGGAAAATGGGAAGTAATTCTTTTGAATTTTTTTATGTCGAAAAATGCCCTTTGTAGACCCCACTTTGGCACTGAATAAGTCGAAACCGGAACATCGGACAGAAAAATGTATTTGGACATAAAACTAAAGAATCTCAAATACTTTCTTTTTGCAATACATTTACCTATACCTAAAACGACTGGAAATTGGAAAAATTTGGGAAAAAGTGGAAATTACGATATTTCATGCAAATTTTTGACGGTTTTGAATTTTTTGGGGGGTCAAAATGGATCCAAATCGAAATCCCATGAGCCTTATCGGAAAGAGCTCGCCGAAATACGTTACAAACGTATTTTTTAGTTCTTTTGTTCCTAATAGGAAAGGAGCAATTGATAATTAAATTTCGATTTTTGACCATTTTTTTTCATGACATCTCTACATTCGAAACACTCTGTATCTTTTCCTATCTAATTTCTTCCAACTTTTTCAACGCTATCCCTTGGGGATATAATCAGGCTTTACAATGAATCCCGAATGGGTGATCCAGGGCCTGATTTAGGGGGTAAAAACTCATTTTTTCTGTTTTTTTCCATCAAAATTCATCTTTAAATGGCATTATTATGTATTATTTCTCTTATTTAACAGCTCTTTTTTGGTTTATTTTCTTCCTACATCATCTGAGAACACTCCACACTAATTAAAATTCCATATTTTTTCGTTAAAGTTATAAATAAATACCTTTTTTGCATCGGTGCAGGAAAAATTTTAAAAAGTGCATATATAAAAGCCGTGCCTTGAAAAAACAATTGAATGGACCCTCTTTACATCGAAATTAAAAAATATGACCTGTCAAAATGTCATGAAAATAACAGTTTTTGTAGCGATATTGGAAGCTTCCTGGACCGATTTCGGCTTGAAATGTACAATGCAAAGGTAAAACGGGCTTTATATTTTTAGTTACAATACATTTCATTGGACGATTTAAGCATTAAATACGAATTTTTTAAATTTTTAAAAATCAGTTTTATACGGAAAAACGTATTAAAATATGTGTCTAAATGTCGCAAAAATGCCAGTTTTTCTTGGGAGATTGGAAAAAGGCTGGACTTCGGCTTGAAATTTACCTGACAAGGGAATTAGGGACCTTATACTTTCAGTAGAAAGACATTTCATTGGATAAATTTGGCTTTAAATACAAATTTTATCGATTTTCCGATGACGCTACAAGACATCATTGAAGATTCTAATATTGCGCTCAGTGGCATCCAAATATTTGTTATAAAGTTATAATATATAAAATAATTCCTAAGCATGTGCGGGTATACCTTTGGGGCAATATATTAATTATTTATTATTAAATCATTTTAATTTAATTTTAGGGAAATAAATTGCTTCGGATCGTTTTAAAGTAACCAGAACAATTCGAAAATACATTTTATATCTTCCAGCATGTGCGTGATTGTATATATTATGTCTACAGGGTGTCTGAAAAGTACAAAAGTTTGTATGGGCAAATACCTTTGCTATTTGTACAAATATAAACTTAATTGTCGGATTTAAAGCAAATAGTATATATTTCCATTTCCATGTGTACGGATTTACATATATGTCTGTATACAGGCTGTCCAAAAAGTCTTGGTTGGAGCAAATACTCCTAGTAGCACCAGAATAAATGTAATTAAACTGAATTTCAGGCAAATCGATTATATTTGTTTTTATTTGTGTTGTATATACGTATACAGGGTGTCCGAAAAGTCTTAGTATGGGCAAATACTTCTACTAGTAGGTACCAAGATAGATTTAATTAGGTGGGATTTTACGTAAATCGACTATATTCCTATTTAAACGCGTGGGTCTTAGTGTGAATGTATACAGGGTGTCCAAAAATCTTGGTATGGCCAAATACTCCTATTAGTACTTAGAAAAACTTTATTAGGTCGGATTTCACGCAAATCGAATATATTTGTATTAATATGTGTTTATGTTTGTATGTATGTATACAGGGTGTCCGAAAAGACTTGGTATGGGCAAATACTTCTACTAGTACCGAGATAAACCTACTTAATTCGGATTTTAAGTATATCGACTATATTCCTATTTAAACGGTGTGGGTGATAGTTTGAATGTATACAGGGTGTCCAAAAAGTCTTGGTATGGGCAAATACTCCTATTATTACTTAGATAAACTTTATTAGGTCGGATTTCACGCAAATCGAATATATTTGTATTAATATGTGTTTATCTTTGTATGTATTTATACAGGGTGTTGGATACCAGATCCAACAATATATAGTTGTTGTATTGTTACTTGTTACCTTTTTAGTTTGTAGTCATGAAAATAGATGTAAACATGGTTGTAAAAAACAATAAAAAAATAATTTTGTGAACGTCAAAGAAATTTCTTTTCGTTAAATTAAAAAAATGTTTATGTACGCATAGAATATCGTACATTTTGGTCCTTCGAGCCGGATATAGAAGAAAATACAATCATACAGTCCATATAATAAAAGAAGGGAGAAGAAGCTTTCTCAGGTGAAAAATTAAAAATAGTTCCACTTGGAGACAAAGCAGTACAGCTCTTCTTTGGATACCTAAATGGGCAAGCATTGAATTTTGTATTTTGAATATTCCAATTGCCAATAGACGAAAAATATCAAGAATCTGTTGCAAAGTGTCACAGTTGGTGACAAGAAAGGGGCTCTTAGCTGGTGCCCTGAAGACAGGAATTATTGAAGGTGCAAGAATCCAGTACCAGGTCCAGGTGGAATGTCATAATTAACAATTTGTCATAACCCTTAATTTTAAAAGTCAAATTTTTTATCTATCAAATTGACATAAAGGCATAAACTTATTACATATTTCTAAACAAAATGTCTAAAAAAGAAATCGGTAAACTAAATGTTATTATTAACCAACTCAAAGCTAGTATGTCGCGTATAAGTAGGTTTGTTGTTGAGCATGAAAACGAACCTCTTTCAGATATTTTAAAAAATCAATTTTTAATGAGAAAAGATCTCTTAACAAATAATTTTCAAAGATTTCAAGAGACGCAAACTCAAATTTTGTATTTGGATCCTGAAGAACATGACGTTTCAGAAGAATTTGAAGAAGAATATTTTAGTCTTGTTTCCAAAATAACTTTAAAACTTCGTGATAATTCTCAAGAAATGGCAGCATGTTCTACAAAATTCTCTGCGATCAATAGCAGTAATATTTCAACAACAAGACTTCCAAATATAGACATACCAACTTTTGACGGAAAAAATTTAAATGATTTTAAACCCTTTATTGAAATATTTAACGCTGTTATTGATAAAAATATTACTTTTTCCGATGTGGAAAAATTATTTTATTTACGAAGTTATTTGAAAGGTGAAGCTTCTACTCTTATCAACACTTTGCCAATAATAAATTCTTCCTATTCGGAGGCATTAAAAATTTTAAATGATAGGTACGATAATGAAGCCATGTTAATAAATTCCCATATATCGTTTATCCTAGAAATACCTAGCGTGTCAAAAGGTACACCTTCGGCAATAAGGGAATTTGTTAGCAAAATTCGTCAACAAATAAGTGCATTAAAAAATTTGAATCAACCTGTTCAACACTGGGATATGATTTTGATTTGTATTCTGTCTAAAAAATTAGATCAGTTTACAAATAGGTCATACCAAGTTGACAGAGATTCATCGAAACTGCCAACTGTAAACGAATTTCTAGAATTTTTAGATAAAAGAGCTACAGCTCTAGAGGCCGCTGGAGGCTCTGAGAGGCAATTTCCAAATAAAAATAATATTTCACATTTAAATTATGAAAAGAGTAAAGAAACTAAAACAAAATGTATATTTTGTGACCTCTCTGGACATAAACTATATAATTGTAAAAAATTTAAAATAATATCTGTTAGTGACAGAATTACTTTCATTAATAAAAATAAAAGTTGCAGGATATGTTTAAACAGCCATACTGGAAGATGTAAACTGTCAATTAAATGCCAGATTTGCGCAAAAGATCACCACAGTTTGCTGCATTTGGAAAAATTAGGAGAGGGTAAGGAAATCGCCACCAATGGTGAACTAAATTGTTTAAGTACTTTTAAAAAAGATACAGATAATGTACTTTTGCCTACTGTAAAGGTTCAAGTAAAAGATAAAAACGGTAAATTCGTTGTTGCACGATGTGTGCTTGATTCTGGTTCACAAATGTCTTTAATATCTAAAGATTTTGTGAACAAATTAAAGCTAAAAACTTTCAGAAATCAAATAAACATATTTGGTATTTCTGATAAAGTAACTCAAGTACAAAATTCAGTAAATATTGATATAAAGTCATGTCTTTGTAATTTTAAGATGACTGTTAAATGTTCAGTGGTAGACAACATTAGTAAGTTACCTCAATTTGAATTTAACTTATTTCATACAATAAAACTGCCCGAGTCCATTATTTTAGCTGATGACGATTATAATAAACCAGATAATATTGATTTATTATTGTCAGCTGACATTTTCTTCCAAATTTTACTAAAAGATAGTTACAAATTAGATAATGGCTTAGTGCTACAAAATACCCTTTTTGGATACGTTGTAAGTGGTTTAATTCCTCCAGATTTATCTAATACTAACAAAAGCTCTAATTATTCACTTGTTTCTTTTCATGCAAGGTGTCAGGATATAGAGCAACTAATGGCTCAATTTTGGGAAGTTGAAAAGGTACCCGAAATTTATCCTGAATACAATAATGAACAAGAAGCATGTGAAGCTATTTTTAATAAATCTGTTAAAAAGGTTGATAATAAATATCAGGTTGACTTGCCTTTAAAACAGCCTTTTAAAGATATAAATCTCGGTGATTCTTTCTCTGTTGCTTACAAGAGATTCGAAAATCTCGAAAAAAGATTTAAAGCCAACCCTGAAATGTTTAAGAACTATAAAATTTTTATCGATGAATATTTATCATTAAATCACGCAAAACTTGTCAATATCAATGATTATGACCTTGAGAGCGGTAAGGTGTATTTTATGGCCCATCATCCTATTATTCGAGAAGACAAAAGAACAACAACTTTTCGAGTAGTTTTCGATGGTGGCATGAAATCAAAAAATAAAAAATGCATAAATGACGTTTTGTACAACGGAGCTGTTGTACAAAATTCTTTATTTGAAATTTTAATTTTATTTAGAACTTATAAATATATTTTACTATCAGATATAAAAAAAATGTATAGAAATATTTTGATTAATCCTGAGCACTGTTCATTACAAAATATTCTTTGGAGAGAAAACCCCAGTTATCCAATACAGTGCTTACAGTTGCAAACTGTCACATATGGATTAAAAAGTTCTCCATTTTTAGCAACAAGATGTTTAATACATATGTCATACAATGAGGGTCAAAATTTTCCTTTAGCATCAAACGCGTTACAAAAAAATACGTATGTAGATGATATTTTAACAGGGACAGATACTATTCAAGAAGAGAAAAAATTAAAAGATGAATTAATTAATCTTTTATCGTTAGGTTCCTTTGAGTTACACAAGTGGTGTAGTAATAACACCTTTATTTTGAAAGATATTCCTGAGGAAAAGTGTCATCTTAGTGAGGTTGACATGAATAAGTTAGATTCTACCATAAAAACATTAGGTCTGTCATACATTCCTTGCACTGACTGTTTTAAAATTGTGTGTCCCAAAATCGATAACAATAACTGTGTAACAAAACGTCAGATTTTAAGTTTCATTTCAAAATTTTACGATCCTCTAGGTCTAGTTGGGCCAATTTCTGTCACTGCAAAATTATTTATGCAAAGGCTATGGACTTTAAAATTAAACTGGGATGATATTGTTCCTGATGATTTATTAAAAAACTGGGCACACTTTGTTGAAAATCTTTCAAATATGCCACCTATAACTGTATGTAGAGATTTACATTTTGCTAATGCTGAAAGTATAGAGCTAATAGGTTATTGTGATGCTTCGACCATAGCTTTTGGTGCTGTTTTATATGTTCGTGTAATTCATAAAAATGAAGTGTTTGTAAACCTCATTTGTTCAAAATCACGAATTGTCCCTTTAAATAAAAGGCTTACGGTGCCTAGACTAGAATTAAACAGTGCATTGTTACTAGCTAATTTAACAAACATAATTTATAATTTGCTAAAGTCAAAAATTGCTAAAGTGGTATTATATTCTGACTCCAATATAACATTAGCTTGGCTAAAATCTGAGCCTATTAAACTAAATCCTTATGTCGCAAACAGAGTAATAAAAATTCAAAATTTAACAGGTTATTTTCAGTGGCAATACATTAATACAAAAGAAAATCCATCTGATTATTTATCGAGAAGCTTAGAACCACAACAGCTATACAAAAATTATTTATGGTTTCATGGTCCTACAATACTGTCTGATAAGCATTTTACTCATAATAATGTATCTTTTATTATGCCGGACCATCTGCCAGAAGAAAAGAAAATATTTATTTCACAAGTGATTGAATCAGATGTTTTCTTCACAAAATTTTCTAACCTGTCAAAATTACAAAGAGTTTTGGCTTATATGCTTAGATTTTTCAATAATGCAAAAGGTCAAAATAAAATATCAGGAAATTTAAAAATATTCGAACTAGATTATGCTCTAAAAATCATCATTAAACATGAGCAGAAGTGTGCATTTTCCAGTGAGATAGGGTGTCTGACAAATAATCTTCCAATACAGTCAAATTTAAATTCGTTAACTCCATTTCTAGATCACGAAAATATTCTTCGTGTTGGAGGGAGGCTGCAAAATGCAGACATTAGTTATGATCAGAAGCATCCTATAATTTTGCCTAAAAATAGTTATATAACTGAACTTATAATTATAAAAGAACATCTAAATTTATTACATGCCGGACAAAAACAAGTTTTAAGTTCTCTTAATTTAAAGTACTGGATTATTAGTGGCAACCGAGAAGTAAAAAAAGTTATCCATAAATGTATAACTTGTTTTAGAGCTAAAGCTCAGTGTTCCAAGCAGTTAATGGGTTCATTACCTGAAAGTAGAGTTTCAAGAGCTAGACCATTTCAAAATGTTGGAATAGATTTCTGCGGTCCGTTTTATATAAAACAGTCTAGAATACGAAAGTCTGTCATTACTAAATCTTACATCGCTTTATTTGTTTGTTTTGCAGTAAAGGCAATTCATTTAGAGCTTTTGTCAGATTTAACCACTGAAAATTTTTTAGCTGCATTTAAAAGATTTATCTTTAGACGAGGTAAACCTTTTCAGGTATTTTGTGACAATGCTGGTACATTCAAAGGAGCAAAAAATACATTAAATGAATATCATGATATGTTCACATCTGATAAAAATAATAAATTAAATTATTTTTGTCTAGAACAAAAAATTGACTTCAAATTCATTCCGAGTTATTCACCAGTCTTTGGTGGCTTGTGGGAAGCTGGCGTTAAAAGCACAAAATACCACTTAAAAAGGATAACCCCCAATAATCGACTCACGTACGAAGAGTTTAATACAGTTATAATTCAAATTGAGGGTATTTTAAATTCTAGGCCCCTGACACAAATTACAAACGATCCTTCAGATTTAACTTATTTAACTCCAGGACATTTCCTTATTGGTGGTCCAATAACTGCGTTTCCTGAACCTAATTATACACAAATTCCAGAAAATAGGTTAAAATTTTGGAAGTTGTGTACGCAAATGCAGCAACAATTTTGGCAGAGATGGTACAAAGATTATATTTGTCAACTACAATCTCGGCCTAAATGGCGTTTAAACATTCCTAATGTAAAAGAAAACATGCTAGTACTTCTTAAAGAAGACAATGTAACTTCTTTACAATGGCCAATTGCCAGAATTACTAGGATCATTCCTGGTAAAGACGGCAAGGTAAGAGTAATAGAGGTAAAAACATTAAATGGCACCTATTTAAGGTCCATTACAAAAATTGCTATATTACCTATAGAGAGCTAATAAAAACATATAAAGTTAATTTTGTATAGAATATGTAAATAAGTTTATTTTCTCTTAGTTTTAAAAAAAAAAAAAAAAATAATAAAATACATGAAATAATATAAAACTATAAATAAATTATAAATAGATATATAGTTTAGTAATGTATTGTAAAACCTAAAGGCCCCGAGCATGTTGGATACCAGATCCAACAATATATAGTTGTTGTATTGTTACTTGTTACCTTTTTAGTTTGTAGTCATGAAAATAGATGTAAACATGGTTGTAAAAAACAATAAAAAAATAATTTTGTGAACGTCAAAGAAATTTCTTTTCGTTAAATTAAAAAAATGTTTATGTACGCATAAAATATCGTACACAGGGTGTCCGAAAAGTCTTGGTATGGGCAAATACTTCTAGTAGTACCGAGATAAACCTACTTAATTCGGATTTTAAGTAAATCGACTATATTCCTATTTAAACGTGTGGGTGTTAGTTTGAATGTATACAGGGTGTCCGAAAAGTCTTGGTATGGGCAAATACTCCTATTATTACTTAGATAAACTTTATTAGGTCGGATTTCACGCAAATCGAATATCATATTTGTATTAATATATGTTTATGTTTGTATGTATGTATACAGGGTGTCCGAAAAGACTTGGTATGGGCAAATACTTCTACTAGTACCGAGATAAACCTACTTAATTCGGATTTTAAGTAAATCGACTATATTCCTATTTAAACGTGTGGGTGTTAGTTTGAATGTATACAGGGTGTCCAAAAATTCTTGGTATTGACAAATACTCCTATTATTACTTAGATAAACTTTATTAGGTCGGATTTCAGGCAAATCGAATATATTTGTATTAATATGTATTTATCTTTGTACGTATGTATACAGGGTGTCCGAAAAGTCTTGGTATGGGCAAATACTTCTAGTAGTACCGAGATAAACCTACTTAATTCGGATTTTAAGTAAATCGACTATATTTCTATTTAAACGTGTGGGTGTTAGTTTGAATGTATACAGGGTGTCCGAAAAGTCTTGGTATGGGCAAATTCTCCTATTATTACTTAGATAAACTTTATTAGGTCGGATTTCACACAAATCGAATACATTTGTATTAATATGTGTTTATGTTTGTATGTATGTATACAGGGTGTCCGAAAAGTTTTTTGTTGGCAAAAATAGTTTCTACGTGTGGTGTTTGTATGTGTGTAGCGACACGGTTACGAAGGGCGGTCTATTCTGCATCATCAGTCCGAAGGAGTGTGATATCTTCCTTAATACATGCTGTAGAAACACGAAACTTTCAGGGCATGACAATGATGATATTACCGACATTACGGAGCCCCATTTCAGTGCACGACAATGATGATATTAACGACATTATAGAGCCCCCTCGGAGGGGGCGATAGGTCGGTCTACCCGTACTAGTTATAGAGCGCCAACAGCGCTCTATATAACGCCCCGTGAGTCAGAAAATGTGTGTGCGGCCGTATGTCGTCCGTTTCGACATTTTCACTTTTACAATTTTTTTTCTCGAAAACAGTTAGAGGGGGGGCAACCAAATTTTCTGGGTTAATAGAGGGATAGTGCGACTAGCTTCGGTAAAAAACTCAGTTTTACAGGGTGTTCCGTTTCGGGGTTATCAAACGTCAAAGTCGAAATTTCAGCGATTTCCGTTGAAATCGGATACAGGTCGCAAAAGTGAATTAAATCGATTTAAATTTTCAGAGGTTGTAGAAGACTGGGGTGTTCCTAACCCTATTGAAATAGGCGGTATTCGGAAAATGGGAAGTAATTCTTTTGAATTTTTTTATGTCGAAAAATGCCCTTTGTAGACCCCACTTTGGCACTGAATAAGTCGAAACCGGAACATCGGACAGAAAAACGTATTTGAACATAAAACTAAAGAATCTCAAATACTTTCTTTTTGCAATACATTTACCTATACCCATAACGACTGGAAATTGGAAAAATTTGGGAAAAACTGGAAATTACGAATTTTCATGCAAATGTTTGACGGTTTTGAATTTTTGGGGGGCGAAAATGGATTCAAATCGAAATCTCGTGCCTTATCGGAAAGAGCTCGCCGAACTACGTAATAAACATATTTTTTGGTTCCTTCATTCTTAATAGGAAAGGAGCAATCGATAATTAAATTTAGATTTTTTACGATTTTTTTTCATGACATCTCTACATTTGAATCACTCTGTATCTTTTCCTATCTAATTTCTTCCAACCTTTTGAACGCTATCCCTTGGGGATATAATCAGGCTTTAAAATGAATCCCGAATGGGTGATCCAGGGCCTGATTTAGGGGGTAAAAACTCATTTTTTCTATTTTTTTCCATTAAAATTCATCTTTAAAAGGCATTATTATATATTTTTTCTCCGATTTAACAGTTCTTTTTTGGTTTATTTTCATCCCTTATCATCTGGGAACACTTATAACTAATTAAAATTCCATATTTTTTCGTTAAAGTTATAAATAAATACCTTTTTTTGCGTCGGTGCAGGAAAAATTTTAAAAAGTGCATATAATAAAAGCCGTGCCTTGAAAAAACAATTGAACGGACCCTCTTTACATCGAAATTAAAATATGACTTGTCAAAATGGCATGCAAATAACAGTTTTTGTAGCGATATTGGAAGCTTCCTGGACCGATTTCGGCTTGAAATATACATGGCAAAGGTAAAACGGAATTTATATATTCAATTACAATACATTTCATTGGACGATTTAAGCATTAAATACGAATTTTTTAATTTTTCTGAGACCATGCAAAATGCATGTCAAAATCAGTTTCATACGGAGAAATGTATTAAAATATGAAGGGTCGAAATGTCGCAAAAATGCCAGTTTTGCTTGGGAGATTTTATGGTTTCTGAACCGTTTCCGACTTGACAAATACCGGGCAACGCCTCTATAGACCTTCCCGTGTGGATTCCGGGACAAATAATTTGAAGAATTAGTCATTAATTACCAATTTTAACAATTTTTCGATGACGCGGCAAAGCATCATAGAAAGATATTATTCCATTAGGTTATATACGGGGTAAATCACAATGACTGATGATTTAAATTTTGCTTAGATTTGTTATTAATTGAGAACGGCTTATTCGATTGAAAAGAGTGATGTGGCAATTGAAAGGGGAGGAAGTAAGCTATTTTCTTATTCGAAAATAATTTCGACATTTCATTGGCATGACGACGAAAAATTTGCTATATAATATATTCCGATAGGGTGTGAATTAAACGGGCAGCGAAATTTTACAATTTTGACACATCGTAATATACGATTGGCCGGCGAAATGATGGATTGGGCGGTGAAGCTTGATCCTTATAAAAAGTTTTGCATCGTGAAAAAATAGCATTTCAATTCAAAAATTTGATCTAGTACACAGAAGGTGGCTCAAAAATGTAAAAGTCCAGATCCACGTGAAGCTAAAAAGACATAGAATCGTTATTTAAAGGTAAACTGTCACTGCAAACGTACGAGAGTTAATTTTTTTATGTTAGTGAATTAAGTTTGGAACATACAGGAGGTCCCAAAAATAATATTAATTTTTTATCTTCGTCTTTACAAAAAAAGTATATCTTAGATTGTCACTTATTTTTCCTCATCCCCTGACGTTACTCTACACTGAGAGCAAATGCTGCTTTTGAAATAGTAAAAGATTATACCGAAAAGGAAAAAGAAATTTTGTTTGTTATCCTAATATTATTTGTTATCCTAATATGTATATGCGTATACAGGGTGTCCGAAAAGTCTTGGTATGGGCAAATACCCAATCAAACCTAATTAATTCGGATTTTAAGTAAATCGACTATATTCCTATTTAAACGTGTGAGTGTTAGTTTGAATGTATACAGGGTGTCCAAAAAGTCTTGGTATGGGCAAATACTCCTATTATTACTTAGATGAAATTTATTAGGTCGAATTTCACGCAAATCGAATATATTTGTATTAATATGTGTTTATGTGTGTATGCATGTATACAGGGTGTCCGAAAAGTCTTTTTGTTGGCAAAAATAGTTTCTACATGTAGGTGTTTGTATGTATGTAGCGATGCGGTTACGAAGGGCGGTCTATTCTCCATCATCAGTCCGAAGGAGTGTGATATCTTCCTTAATACATGGCCTAGCAACACGAAATTTTCAGGGCATGACAATGATGATATTACCGACCTTATAGAGCCCCCTCGGGGGGGGGGCGATTAGGCGGTCTACCCGTACTAGTTATAGAGCGCCTTTCAGGCCGCTCTATATACCTAGCTGTCCGTGAGGAAAATGTTCGTGGGTTGGGGAATCGGGGTTTTCCACAATCTCAATTTTTTTTCTCCGAGATGGTTGCAGGTGAACCATTCAAATTTTCTGGTTTAATAGAGGGATAGTGCGTCTAGCTTCGATAAAAAATTTAGCTATACAGGGTGTTCCGTTTCGGAGTTATAAAACGCCAAACTCGAAATTTCCGCGAATTCCTATGGGATCGATTACAGGTCGCAAAACTTAATTAAATCGATTTAAATTTTCAGAGGTTGTAGAGGTCCGGGAGCTTCAGAACCCTATTGAAACTGGCGGGATTCGGTAAATGGGAAGTAATTTTTTTGAATTTTTTTATGTCGAAAAATGCCCTTTGTAGACCCCTATTTGGCACCAAATAACTCGGTCGCCGGAACCTCGGACAGAAAAACGTATTTGAACTTAAAACTAAAGAATCTCAAATATATTCTTTTTG
Organism: Philopedon plagiatum; assembly: GCA_963971165.1. Classification (NCBI taxonomy): domain Eukaryota; kingdom Metazoa; phylum Arthropoda; class Insecta; order Coleoptera; family Curculionidae; genus Philopedon; species Philopedon plagiatum. The sequence goes on from OZ020192.1 coordinate 73,723,600, forward strand.
CAATACATTTACCTATACCTAAAATGACTGGAAATTGGAAAAATTTGGGAAAAAGTGGAAATTACGAATTTTCATGCAAATCTTTGACGGTTTTGAATTTTTTGAGGGGTCAAAATGGATCCAAATCGAAATCCCATGTGCCTTATCGGGAAGAGCTCGCCGAAATACGTTATTAACGTATTTTTTGGTTCCTTCATTCTTAATAGGAAAGGAGCAATCGATAGTTAAATTTAGATTTTTTACGATTTTTTTTCATGACATCTCTACATTTGAATCACTCTGTATCTTTTCCTATCTAATTTCTTCCAACTTTTTCAACGCTATCCCTTGGGGATATAATCAGGCTCTAAAATGAATCCCGAATGGGTGATCCAGGGCCTGATTTAGGGGGTAAAAACTCATTTTTTCTGTTTTTTTCCATCAAAATTCATCTTTAAAAGGCATTATTATATATTATTTCTCTTATTTAACGATTCTTTTTTGGTTTATTTTTTTCCCTGATCATCTAAGAACACTCCTAACTAATTAAAACTCCATATTTTTTCGTTAAAGTTATAAATAAATGCCTTTTTTTGCATCGCTGCAGGAAAAATTTTAAAAAGTACATATATAAAAGCCGTGCCTTGAAAAAACAATTGAACGGACCCTCTTTACATCGAAATTAAAATATGACCTGTCAAAATGTCATGAAAATAACAGTTTTTGTAGGGATATTGGAAGCTTCCTGGACCGATTTCGGCTTGAAATATACATGGCAAAGGTAAAACGGACTTTGTATTTTTAGTTAAAATACATTTCATTGGACGATTTAAGCATTGAATACGAATTTTTTTAATTTTTCTCAGACCATGCAAATGCATGTCAAAATCAGTTTCATACGGAGAAATGTATTAAAATATGAAGGGTCGAAATGTCGCAAAAATGACAGTTTTCCTTGCGAGATTTTAGGGTTTCTGAACCGTTTTCGACTTGTATAATACCGGGCAACGCCTCTATAGACCTTCCCGTGTGGATTTCGGAACATATAATTTGAAGAACTAGTCATTAAATACCAATTTTAACAATTTTTCGATGACGCGGCGAAGCATCATAGAAAGGCTATTCCATGAGGTAGTATACGGGGTAAATCACAATGACGGGTCTGATTTAAATTTTGCTTAGATTTGTTATTAATTGAGAACGGATTATTCGATTGAAAAGAGTGATGTGGCAATCGAAAGGGGAGGAAGTAAGCTATTTTATTTGAAAATAAGTTCGACATTTCGTTGGCATGACGACGAAAAATTTGCTATTTCCGATATTTATTGAGTTAGACAGCTGAAATTTGATATATGGGAAGAATTCGGTCAATCATTCAAAATTATATGTGTAAATTTTGATTCGCATAGTTTCTATAGCAACGATTAAGGATAAAGTTGACAATTTCTAACTCACGTACGGCTGATCTGATTGAAACGAGTGAGGTGGCAATCGAAAGGGAACGAAGTAAGCTACTTTTTTATGTGAAAATAATTTTGACATTTCGTTGCCATGACGACGAACAGTTTGCTGTTTCCATTATTTATTGAGTTTTAGAGTTGAAATTTGATATCTGGGTAGAATTCGGTCAATCATTCAAAAATATTTTTATAAATTTTGATTCCGATGATTACCATAGCAACGATTGAGCATAAAGTTGATCATTTTTAACTCGCGAACGGCTTATCTGATTGAAACCAGTAAAGTGACGATCGAAATGTTAGAAAGTACACTACTTTTTATGTGAAAATAATTTTGACATTTCGTTGCCGGGACGATGAACAATTTGCTATTTTCGTTATTTATTGAGTTGGAAAGTTGAAAACTGATATCTCGGAAGAATTCGGTCACTCATTCAAAAATATATCTGGAAAAATCGATTCCCATGGTTGGCATAGCAACGATTAAGGATAAAGTTGACAATTTATAACTCGCGGACGCCTTCTGCGATTGGAACGAGTGAGGTGGCTATCGAAAGGGATGGAAGTAAACTACTTTTTTATTTGAAAATAATTTCGATTTTTGGTAGTCATGACGACGATCAATTTGATTTCTCCGTTATTTATTGAGTTGCAGAGTAGAAATTTCGCATCTAAGTAGAATTCGGTCAATCATTGAAAAATATTTTTGCAATTTTCAATTTTAATGATTGCCATAGCAACGATTAGGGGTAAAGTTACCAACTTACAACTCGCGAACGGCTTCTTAGATTGAAAGAAGCGACGTTCATAATATGTATGCCCAATTTTTTTCCATAGACATCAGTGGCGTGCCCGAAGGGCTCGCCACCAATCTTCATCCAGCTCGACCATTTCAGGAAGATGATGTTATCTAATGTATGGTTCAAAGCCGATCGAAAGATGACAAGTTTAATTTAGTAGGGTTTCAGCGAAATCGTACATATTGTATTTATATGTAATATGTGTTTGTATGTATATAGCGATACGGTTACGAAGGGCGCTCTATTCTGCATCATCAGTCCGTAGGAGTGTGATATCTTCCTTAATACTTGGCCTAGAAACACGAAACTTTCAGGGCATGACAATGATGATATTACCAACCTTATAGAGCCACCTCGGGGGGCGATTAGGCGCTCTATGCAATCTAGTTAGAGACCGCCTTTCAGGCTCGGTCTCTATACCCCCTGCTTGGTCAGAAAAATGTGTGTATGTATGGCCGTATGGCCGTATGTATGTTGTCGTCCGTTTCGACATTTCCACCTTTTCAATTTTTTTTCTCGAAAACGGTTAGAGGGGGGGCAACCAAATTTTCTGGGTTAATAGAGGGATAGTGTGGCTAGCTTCGGTAAAAAATTCAGTTATACAGGGTGTTCCGTTTCGGAGATATAAAACGTCAAAGTCGAAATTTCAGCGGGTACAGGTCGCAAAAGTGAATTAAATCGATTTAAATTTTTGGAGGTTGTGGAGGACCGGGAGCTTCAGAACCTTATTGAAACTGGCGGTATTCGGAAAATGGGAAGTAATTTTTTTGAATTTTTTTATGTCGAAAAATGCTGTTTGTAGACCCCACTTTGGCACTGAATAAGTTGAAGCCGGAGCCTCGGACAGAAAAACGTATATGAACATAAAACTAAAGAATCTCAAATACTTTCTTTTTGCAATACATTTATCTATACCTAAAATGACTGGAAATTGGAAAAATTTGGGAAAAACTGGAAATTACGTTTTTCCATGAAATTTTTTGACGGAATTTAATTTTTTGCGGGTCAAAATGGATTCAAATCGAAATTCCATGTACCCTATCGGAAAGAGCTCGCCGAAATACGTTAGAAACGTGGTTTTTGGTTCTTTTATTTCTAATAGGAAAGGAGAAATCGATAATTAAATTTCGATTTTTTACGATTTTTTTTCATGACATCTCTACATTTGAATCACTCTGTATCTTTTCCTATCTAATTTCTTCCAACTTTTTCAACGCTGTCCCTTGGGGATATAATCAGGCTTTAAAATGAATCCCGAATGGGTGATCCAGGGCCTGATTTAGGGGGTAAAAACTCATTTTTTCTGTTTTTTTCCATCAAAATTCATATTTAAAAGGCATTATTATATATTATTTCTCTTATTTAACGATTCTTTTTTGGTTTATTTTCTTCCCTGATCATCTAAGAACACTTCTAACTAATTAAAACTCCATATTTTTTCGTTAAAGTTATAAATAAATACCTTTTTTTGCATCGCTGCAGGAAAAATTTTAAAAAGTGTATATATTGTCGCGCTAGGGGTCGTCAGGGTTGATAAAATAGGCTGCGGTTTACCAAAACACTTGTATTGATATCAGGTACAAGCACAATAATACACTTACGTAACTAAGTTGGGTAGCGTAGGGGGCAGCTTCTAGCCGAGTACTTTGTCAGCCTAAAGGGCTGGCGCTATTCGTACTATGCGTACTATTCGTGCGGCACCACAGTGACGCCTTCCCCGTCGGGACACGACGCCCTCCTTTGCATCTCGCTGGTACGCTTTTTATATGAACCCCTCAAGAACAGTTTATACAAACAGTACAACAGGTCAGGGTTCATAAAATAAAGGCGAGGCCAGCGATATGCAATCGCAGCACGTAGAGTAGTTTCCGAAATGTTAAATAAAAAATATAATAAAAATGTATGGAAATTTGGAAAAATGACGAATATATGGGGAAATATGACATTTCCCCCGCGCCTGTAAAAGCTAGCCCCTAGCTTTAAAAATTTACACAATACATATATACAAAATACAAATATACAAAAATACAAAATACAAATATAACATAAACAAAATATACAATAAACAAATACAATATAAACAAACGATTTGGAGCCCGCAGGCTCAGTACATTCAGATGAAATGAAGAATGGTAAAAGCAGTTTAAAAATGAAGAATAAAAATTGTTACTGTCCTGGTAGTCTGGTTCACATTTACACACTTTCTTTACAGAGCTCTATTATTAGGGAGTTCCAACACGTTACTGATCGAATAGCCTACACACCGACAAAACCCGACACATCGTAGGCGCCACACGTTGAGGCTGGTCGTCATGTGTTTCTCGTTCAGATGCAGCAGTCACGGTTCCTGTGTCCTGGGGGTGGGATCGGCTAGTTGTGTTGCCGACTCCCAGTGCAGCAGGGGTCTCCCTCCTCCGAAGAGTGCGGCCATCCGGACTTTGGGTGGACTGAGCCGTGAGTGACGGGAACTTTGCTGGGCTGATCCTGAGACTAGTTGTGGTCAACCAGCGCTGTAAGTTCCTTAGGTATGTACATTGTACCAGTGTCATCACGGCTCGTTGTGCAGGAGTTCAGTCCTAGTGAGGGAAGACCAGGCTGGCGAGACATGGCGGACCGTGCGTGGTTGCTGCATGACGCTGGCTGTGTGGACGCAAGCGGCGACTGGCCTTTGGTTTTTTGGTGTGTTTGGTGGCTCTCGATCCAGGTCGTGTGGTCTCCCAATGGTACATGAAAACAAAAAAAGACTACCGGCAGTTAAAAGGAAAAATACAGTTTAGAAGAGAAAATGAAAATAATGAAACCCTACATAATGTTATGATGTTTAAGTAAAAGTAGACAGACTATGAACATTCACCCGGTTTTAACATAAGACTTCTATTGGTGTCTAAGTATTACTCTTTTGGAGACAGTGAGACATTGGTCTCTAATTCATCAGGGGGGAAAACAAAATTATACACATTTACATAACAATTTAAAACCCAAATATAGCGTAATCACATCATCAAATATTTACCATATATACCATCCTATTTATTCATCAATAAAGTCACATAAACTTCAAATACGACTTGCATATAACTCTTAATATTTCACATAAGTCACATAAACTTCAAATACTACTTGCATAAAACTCTTAATATTTCGCATAGGCAGACATTCAACCCTATATGAAGGTCCTCTTCCATGTCTCCCTATACTCACATAATGACTCTTAGTCATAACGGTACACATACCACCATCGAGTAGGCGAACATTCAACTCTATATGAAGGTCCTCTTCCATGTTCCCCTACTCGGAAAACATGACTTTTAGTCATTTAAATAAATAATCATAACATATAATACCATCAAATAGGCGGACATTCAACTCCGTGTTCAAAGTCGTCTTCCATGTCCCCTATTTGGAAAACATATGACTTTCAGTCATATAAACAAATAAACACCCGATTACAAAATGCGTATGGTAATCATTATTGTACGCTATATTTAAATTTACTTAATAATAATAATATTCGACTTTAAAGTAAAAAAGAAGTTGGATTTATAAAAAAAATTCTGACCCTGATTTATTTTTCAATGTCTCAGTCATAAAATATACCCTTGTTTTTGTTTAACTTATTTTCATTAGACACCGTATATTACAATTTAATAAAACTACCTAGGTGAATGGTATCTTTAATATTATATATCAATTGTTTACTTTTCTGCTGATTAAATAAAATAATGAACTGTCTACCTTTACCTTCGTGACTTATTTATAGTAATGAACTTGATCAAATTTATACGTGATGATATGTTTGTTTATTATAAACGCAAAAAATAAAAAATAGTATTCTGTATGGTTTGTGCTAACTTAATCTAAAATTTACTATCGCAATAAAGGTAAACTATACTTAAAATTATACATAAAAAACATTCAAACCAACAAACTTTGGGTATACCCTCTTTCATACTAACACACACTGACACAACACAAAACACACATTTAAATACTAACCATTTGTTTTTACCTAATTATAAAAACAAATTTGAAAACTTTATAATTATAATTTATAAAATTGAGTTAATAAAAAAAATTTAGAAAATAAAATTCAGTCAAGAATAGCTTGTTCTGTCTTACCATCTTACCATACATCAATTCCCAAGATTCTTTTATCCAGTTGAGCTCCCTTATATATTTCTTGAAATTAAATAGATTATTCTCGTTCTTAATTCTCAAGTCCCTTTTTAAAACAAAAACTGCATTTAGCCCTACATGACAATAGTCCATGTATAAAAGAATACCCCTTTCTTTGATTTTCCAAAAGAGTACTAGCCCCATTTGTTTTTCACAGACGTCTTTTAGGACTTTTTGGAAAAAAAAAACATTATTTCATTTTTTCGAAGGTCGGTCCTGCAAAAATAAAAAATAGATTAGTCATTTAGAAAAAGAGTAAAAATGAGCATCTTCCTAAAAACAGGTATAAAATTTTGTATTTGCTGCTACGGGACCTCGTTACCGGCCGTGGCGGCTGCTCATTAAACATCAGAGGCGAAATATACATATGTACTGTTATTATATTAAGTATCAAACCTTAAAATGATAATAAAATATAAATATCTCTATGGTCCCTTATAAAAATGGCGATAAAAGGGCAGTAAAAATATACCTACAACATAATAATAAAAAAATATTTAAAAAATTGGAAACCTTTATATTTGAATGGCGCTTAGATATATGTAAATATATTTATAAAAGCAACGATATTTGTATAACACCTTCTTAATAATATTATAAAAATAGTATGTTCAACTTTAATTGATAACATAACAAGTACGCGAACCTTGTGTATTAAATTTCAAAATACACTTTAAGTTCACGAGCGATGACCTCAATGTCAAAACAAAATATTATATTTCATTGTCGCCAAATAAATTTAAAAATTTCCTTTTTAATCTCAGGGCCCTTAATTGTTGCTCGTTTGAAAAAAAAAATTTTACGGTTAGTGTATTTGGTAAACCTAACGATGTGCCGTTATTAACAACCCTCAACTTCTCTTGCCTTTTTCGTTCTCTTTGAATCTTGTTAAGCTTCCTACGGACCATAAAAATTAAATAAAAGGGATAACAGGAATAAAAGGGTTGAGGGCAGTTTAGTGATTAACCCCAATATATAATAATTCTAGCCTCGCCAGCGTTAACGAGCACGAGGTGGAACTACTTCTATATTTAGCAGTCCGTGTAATCTAGTCTCGCCAGCGTTAACGGGCACAAGACAGGAAACCAGTAGACGCTTTGAGGTGGGATTTATAGTAAACCTAGCCTCGCCAGCGTTAACGGGCACGAGGTGGGTTTTCCTATAGGTTCTGTTTGGATAATTTTAATCTCGCCAGCGTTAACGGGCACAAGATAAAATTATGTCAAACGTATGAGGGATAAGAATGGGTAGGGAAATTATATAGACGTAAAAAGCACTGTAAAAATTCCCCTTAAAACCACTGTAAAATAAATACCCTTTAAAAACCAATGTAAAAAAACCCTGAAAAAAAACACTGTAAAAATGCCCTTTAAAAAAATCACTGTAAAAAATAATTTGACAAAAAAAATGCACTATAACGCCCTGCAAAAAAACACTTTAAAAATGCACTGAAAAACACTAAAATGACCTGAAAGAGATAGTAAAAAATTATAAAACACAAAAGGCCCTTGGCAAGTTAGGAAGAACTTACCAACGAGAACGAACCCGGCGCCTCCACCAAATGTCGCGCTAGGGGTCGTCAGGGTTGATAAAATAGGCTGCGGTTTACCAAAACACTTGTATTGATATCAGGTACAAGCACAATAATACACTTACGTAACTAAGTTGGGTAGCGTAGGGGGCAGCTTCTAGCCGAGTACTTTGTCAGCCTAAAGGGCTGGCGCTATTCGTACTATGCGTACTATTCGTGCGGCACCACAGTGACGCCTTCCCCGTCGGGACACGACGCCCTCCTTTGCATCTCGCTGGTACGCTTTTTATATGAACCCCTCAAGAACAGTTTATACAAACAGTACAACAGGTCAGGGTTCATAAAATAAAGGCGAGGCCAGCGATATGCAATCGCAGCACGTAGAGTAGTTTCCGAAATGTTAAATAAAAAATATAATAAAAATGTATGGAAATTTGGAAAAATGACGAATATATGGGGAAATATGACAATATAAAAGCCGTGCCTTGACAAAACAATTGAACGGACCCTCTTTACATCGAAATTAAAATATGACCTGTCAAAATGTCATGAAAATAACAGTTTTTGTAGCGATATTGGAAGCTTCCTGAACCTATTTCGGCTTGAAATATACATGGCAAAGGTAAAATGGTCTTTATATTTTTATTTACAATACATTTCATTGGACGATTTAAGCATTAAATACGAATTTTTTTAATTTTTCTCAGACCATGCAAATGCATGTCAAAATCTGTTTCATACGGAGAAATGTATTAAAATATGAAGGGTCGAAATGTCGCAAAAATGTCAGTTTTCCTTGCGAGATTCTAGGAATTCTGAACCGTTTTCGGCTTGACAAATACCGGGCAACGCCTCTATAGACATTCCCGTGTGAATTTCGGAACATAAAATTTGAAGAATTAGTCATTAAATACCAATTTTAATAATTTTTCGATGACGCGGCAAAACATCATAGAGAGGGTATTCCATTAGGTAGTATACGGTGTATATCACAATGACGGGTCAGATTTAAAATTGGAAATCTGTAAAAAAATTCTCCGAGATGTGGTTTAAATCATTCCGAGGTATTCTTAGATATTCATCTCATATAATAATCCCAGAAAGAATCACTTAATTAGAAATGTAGTATATAATAATGCCGGTTAAAAATAGGATTTGTTGGAAAAAATCAAAAAAGTTCAATTTTTGCCTTCTAAATAAGCTCCTGGATGACCGGTTTAGGATTCATTTTAAAGCTTTATTATCACTCTATAAGATAGCGTTTAATAAATTGTCAAAAATGTATGTAGAAAAAATACAGAGTGATTCAAATGTACCGATGTCGAGGGCAAAAAATCTAAACATCGAAATTAAATCGTCGATTGCTCTATTCCTATAAGGAACGAAGAAACTAAAAAATATGAAATCAACGTATTTCGATAAGCTCTTTCCGGCTAGGTATATGGGATTTTGATTTGGATCCATTTTGACCACGAAAAAATTAAAAACCGTAAAAAATATGGGTCAAAAATCTATTTCCAATACGGTATCCATTTGGTTTTGAGAATGATGACAGAAACCCATTTTACAAGGAAGAGATCAATTATGTCTCTCTCTCATGTTCTTTCTCTCTCATTTTTTTCTCTCTCGTCTTCTTTCTCTCTCATACTCGTAAAATTTTTACAGCTAGTAGAAAGTTAGGTTATGTGAAAGATTAATATAATATGACATCAATATTTGAAGCCTGTCCCATAATATAAGTTGTTTTTGCAGTGTAAAAATATACTTAAAAAGTTTATATAAAGTATTAGCAGCTTAAATTCCTGTGCTATATGAATCTGGGACTATCAACTATTGAAATATTAAGCAAGGTACATATTTGTTCTCCCTTACATTACTTGGACCTGGCGTTATGGGAATAACAGAAACGCCGACCCGATATAAAGTTGAGAATAGTGGGCATTACAGAAGATTTCTTTAGTTACTGAGAAAGTAGTGAAAATTGCGCCCTAGAAACGTTTGGTTTCAGTTTAAAGCTGAAGTGTCATTAAAAGTGTATCTATCCTTCTGGAACTAAGACTCAACATTTACAGTTAAAAATTGTGAAACTACTTGGTATATTCGATTAAACAATTTTTATCGCGTCTTTAACTTACACAAACATCACTGTTCGCAGGTAGGCTATATTACAGATCCATTTTCATTATATATCGGAGAATAGGGAATATTTTTTAACCTTATTATAAATTGTTTATCCTAATAAAAATATTTACTCATTTTTGAAATTTTTCCTTTATTTATTTAAATACTTTTCCTCCCATCCTTTTAGTGCAAATTGTTGGTTAGAGGTAGTATTGTTATTTGGGCAGGAAACAATTTTAAATGCTATAAAATAATAAGGTTAGTGTGGCAATGCTGACACTGTTTTTTTTATAATAAAAACGAGATTTTTGCAAATAATGCTGTTTGTGTTCAGTAAAAACGAAGCTATTTTGCTATAAAATCATAAAACTTACGGAAGTATTTTGTCAGGTTAGAAAATTATTTTTATGACAACTCTGATTAAACTTTCACTGTCTCACTATAGGCAACCAGAAATACTTGCGCAAAACAAACAAAGCCGCATGTGATGAAATGTTTGATTATTCTTTTTTATTGGCAACAACATCGTTTTTATTTGTCTTTTACTAATGCACCTTTTGCTAACAAGGATAGAAACAAACCGGATTCCGCTGGGATTTTATCAGGAAAAAAACGAAGTTTGCGATGACTATCTTTCGAAGTATATAACCAGCAATACTTCCACAAGCAAAGAATGTACGATAAAAATTTGAACAAATCCTTCTTTTATTTGTCTTTGTCTAATGCACTTTCGCCAACACGGATAGAAAGAAATCTGATTCCCCCGTGATTATCAGGAAAGAAAAGATGAATATTGTGATCACTAAAATATGTTCTGGTGTAAACGGTCCATGGAACTGACCAATAGGGTTAATTCTTGTTCAATTGTTTTTTCTGTCATCATTCTCAAAACCAAATGGATACCGTATAGTCGTTTTAGGTATAGGTAAATGTATTGCAAAAAGAAAGTATTTGATATTTTGAAGTTTTACGTTTGAATCCGTTTTTCTGTCCGACGTTTCGTTTTCGAGTTATTTAGTACCAAAGAGGGGTCTGCAAATGACATTTTCAACTTTAAAAAATTAAAACAAAAAATTACTTCCAATTTTTCTATCCTAACCAATATTAACAAAATTTTGTAACCTTAGGTCTTCTAACACCTTCGAAAATTTAAAACGGTTTAATCCACTATTGTGACTTTTATCCAATTTCAACCGAAATCGCGAAAATTTCGACTTTGACGTATATTTTTTTAACGGAACATCCTGTACATGTTAATTTTTTGCTAAAGCTTCTTCCATTATTCCTCTTCAAAATGAAGAAGTGTAGGAGTTTCGCTATTAATTATATAGGATAAAAAAAATCGCGAATCTGAGAACAATATTCTACATGCCATAGCAAACATACCATAGCAAGCGAAAAAGTATCGTCATAGAAAGTTTTACATTGTAAAAAAGAGCACGATTATTCAAAAATTTTGTCTAGGGCATACAGGGTGGCTTAAAAATTTAATTTTAAATTGTGACTTTTAGATTCTTGAGCCACCCTATATTGTTTTACATCAAGTTTTAATAACCATGCTCTTTATGTATAATTTTTCACATCTCAGGTGAAGCGGCCCAAAAAATTAACTTTTTTTCGCTAATTTCAAAACTGAATATTTCATCACTAAGATGATTGTAGAGTACCCAACTAGGCCAAGCAATAGAGCGATTTGTCGTGACATTAATCTTATTGGAAAACCGCCTGTGCCATCATCTGAAAGACGATCCGTAGATGATTCCTGTTATAAATCCAACTCTGAAATTTTTGCCATTAATTTGTTATAAACATTTTTAAGCAAAAACATGTGATTTTTTTAGTTTTTTGCTTATAAAATGGAAAGTAATGAAGCAATCTTAATGATGTCAATGGACGATTTATAGAGAATAAAAATACGAACAAAATGAGAGGCCGAGCGTCCCGAGAGGATAAGTAGCAACGGAGAAAATCCGGAAAAACCGGAAAATTAAGAGTTTTTGTTTTAAATTCATAAATCGGCCATTTTTTAACGCAGATGGCTCAAAATTTGGGAAAAAGTAGTAATTTATAGCTACTTTATGTGTGCAAAACCCCGACGTTGTCCGACGATTAGTTTTTCCACAATCGTCATTTTAATTTCTCAGCACACTATTTTGCAACAGGTCTGGATGCTCTATGGATCGTCCGATTTTAATTATTGAAACGAATTTGAAAGCAAATCGTATATATTTGTATTTCTATGTGTACGGAAATATATGTCTGTATACAGGCTGTCCAATAAGTGTTGGTTTGAGCAAATACTCCTAGTTGTACCTGGATAAATGTAATTAAACCGGATTTCATGCAAATCGATTATATTTGTTTTTATATGTGTTGTATATACGTCCTATTATTACTTAGATAAACTTTATTAGGTCGAATTTCACGCAAATCGAATACATTTGTATTAATATGTTTTTATGATTGTATGTATGTATACAAGGTGTCCGAAAAGTTTCTTTTGGCAAAAGTAGATTCTATGTGTGGTGTTTGTATGTGTGTAGCGACATGGCTACGAAGGGCGGTCTATTCTGCATCATCAGTCCGTAGGAGTGTGATATCTTCCTTAATTCATGGCCTGGAAACACGAAATTTTCAGGGCATGACAATGATGATATTACCGACCTTATAGAGCCCCCTCGGGGGGCGATTAGGCGGTCTACCCGTACTAGTTATAGACCGCCTTTCAGGCTCGGTCTATATACCGAGCCCTTGGTCAGAAAATGTGTGTGCGTATGTGCGTGCGTGCGTGCGTGCGTATGTTGTCCGTTTCGACATTTTCACTTTTTCAATTTTTTTTCTCGAAAATGGTTAGAGTGGCGGCAACCAAATTTTCTGGGTTAATAGAGGGATAGTGCGGCTAGCTTCGGTAAAAAATTCAGTTATACAGGGTGTTCCGTTTCGGAGCTATTAAACGTCAAAGTCGAAATTTCAGCGATTTTCGTTGCAATCGATTACAGGTCGCAAAAGTGAATTAAATCAATTTAAATTTTTGGAGGTTGTGGAGGACCGGGAGCTTCAGAACTCTATTGAAACTGGCGGTATTCGGAAAATGGGAAGCAATTTTTTTGAATTTTTTTATGTCGAAAAATGCTGTTTGTAGACCCCACTTTGGCACTGAATAAGTCGAAACTGGAACATCGGACAGAAAAATGTATTTGAACTTAAAACTAAAGAATCTCAAACACTTTCTTTTTGCAATACATTTACCTATACCTAAAACGACTGCAAATTGGAAAAATTTGAGAAAAAGTGGAAATTACGATTTTTCGTGCAATTTTATGACAGTTTTTAATTTTTTTGGGGGTCAAAATGGATTCAAATCGAAATCCCATGTGCCTTATCGGAAAGAGGTCGCCGAAATACGTGATTTGCATATTTTTTGGTTCCTTCATTCCTAATAGGAAAGGAGCAAGCGATAATTAAATTTAGATTATTTACGATTTTTTTTCATGACATCTCTACATTTGAATCACTCTGTATCTTTTCCTATCTAATTTCTTTCAACTTTTTCAACGCTATTCCTTGGGGATATAATCAGGCTTTAAAATGAATCCCGAATGGGTGATTCAGGACCGAATTTAGGGGGTAAAAACTCAATTTTTCTGTTTTTTTCAACCAAAATTCATCTTTAAAAGGCATTATTATATATTATTTCTCTTATTTAACGATTCTTTTTTGGTTTATTTTCTTCCCTAATCATCTAAGAACACTCCTAAATAATTAAAATTCCATATTTTTTCGTTAAAGTTATAAATAAATACCTTTTTTTGCATCGGTGCAGGAAAAATTTTAAAAAGTGCATATATAAAAGCCGTGCCTTGACAAAACAATTGAACGGACCCTCTTTACATCGAAATTAAAATATGACCTGTCAAAATGTCATGAAAATAACAGTTTTTGTAGCGATATTGGAAGCTTCCTGGACCGATCTCGGCTTGAAATATACATGGCAAAGGTAAAATGGACTTTATATTTTTAGTTAAAATACGTTTCATTGGACGATTTAAGCATTAAATACGAATTTTTTAAATTTTTCTCAGACCATGCAAATGCATGTCAAAATCAATTTCTATACGGGGAAATTTATTCATTTAATTATAATGTATGAAATGTCACAATTTGGCTAAAATGTCAGCATTTTGATGCGAGATTGGAAGGAGTCCGGACCAACTTCGGCCTCGAATTTACCGGGCAATGCATTTAGGGACCTTATACTTTCGGTAGAAAGACATTTCATTTCATATTATACCGATTAAATACCATTTTAATCGATTTTCCTATGACGCTACAAAGCATCATTGAAGATTCTAATATGAAGCTCAGTGGCATCGAAAAAATCCCAAAATATGCATTTTATTTTCTATCCATGAGCGTGTATACTTTTGGGGCAATATATTAATTATTATTGAATAATTTTAATTTAATTTTAGGGAAATGACTTGATTCGGATCGTTTTAAAGTAACCAGAACGATTCTAAAATACATTTTATACCTTCCGGCATGTGCATGATTGTATATATGTCTACAGGGTGTCCGAAAAGTCTTTGTATGCGCAAATATCTTTGTCATTAGAGCGAAGAAAAACTTAAATGAGTCTTATTTCAAGGAAATCGTAAATTTTTCATTCCTTTGTGTGGTTGTTTATATGTTGGTACACAACAGAATGTCCAAAAAGTCTTTGTATGGGGAAATATCTTTGCCAAATTTAATTTTAGGGAAATGAATTGACTCCCTTTTAAAGTAACCTGAACGATTCGAAAGTACATTTTATACCTTTCGGCATGTGGGTGATTCTGTATATGCCTACAGGGTGTCCGAAAAGTCTTTATATGCGCAAATAACTTTGTCATAAGTACGAAGATAAAATTAATTGGGTCGGTTTACAAGAAAATCGAAAATATTTAAATTACCATGTGTCGTGTTGTGTTGTGTTTTTATGTATGTATACAGGGTGTCCGAAAAGTCTTTGAATGGGCAAATACCTTTGCCTTTCATACAAATAGTAACTCGATGGTCGGATTTAAAGCAAATCGTAGGTATATATTTGCATTTCTATGTGTACGGATTTATATGTTTGTATACAGGGTGTTGGAAAAGTCTTAGTTTGGAATGGGCAAATACTCCTATTAGTACTTAGCATTATTAGGTCGAATTTCAAGTAAATCGAATATATTTGTATTAATATGTGTTTATGCTTGTACGTGTGTATACAGGGTGTCCGAAAAGTCTTATTATTTGCAACTCCTTTTATTAGGACCAAAATAAACTTAATTAAGGCGGATTTCAAGAAAATTGTCTATATTTGTATTACTATGTGTTTATGCTTGTGCGTGTGTATACAGGGTGTCCGAAAAGTCTTATTATTTGCAACTCCTTTTATTAGGACCAAAATAAACTTAATTAAGGCGGATTTCAAGAAAATCGTCTATATTTGTATTACTATGTGTTTATGATTTTACGTTTGTATACAGGGTGCAACTCCTTTTATTAGGACCTAAATAAACTTAATTAAGGCGGATTTCAAGAAAATCGTCTATATTTGTATTACTATGTGTTTATGCTTGTACGTGTGTATACAGGGTGTCCGAAAAGTCTTAGTATTTGCAACTCATTTTAATACGACCAAAATAAACGTAATTAAGGCGGATTTCAAGAAAATCGCCTATATTCCTATTTAAACGTGTGAGTGTTAGATTGAATGTATACAGGGTGTCCAAAAATTCTTGGAATGGGCAAATACTCCTATTAGTACTTAGCATTATTAGGTCGAATTTCAAGTAAATCGAATATATTTGTATTAATATGTGTTTATGCTTGTACGTGTGTATACAGGGTGTCCGAAAAGTCTTATTATTTGCAACTCCTTTTATTAGGACCAAAATAAACTTAATTAAGGCGGATTTCAAGAAAATTGTCTATATTTGTATTACTATGTGTTTATGCTTGTGCGTGTGTATACAGGGTGTCCGAAAAGTCTTATTATTTGCAACTCCTTTTATTAGGACCAAAATAAACTTAATTAAGGCGAATTTCAAGAAAATCGTCTATATTTGTATTACTATGTGTTTATGATTGTACGTGTGTATACAGGGTGCAACTCCTTTTATTAGGACCTAAATAAACTTAATTAAGGCGGATTTCAAGAAAATCGTCTATATTTGTATTACTATGTGTTTATGCTTGTACGTGTGTATACAGGGTGTCCGAAAAGTCTTAGTATTTGCAACTCATTTTAATACGACCAAAATAAACGTAATTAAGGCGGATTTCAAGAAAATCGTCTATATTCCTATTTAACCGTGTGAGTGTTAGATTGAATGTATACAGGGTGTCCAAAAATTCTTGGAATGGGCAAATACTCCTATTAGTACTTAGATAAACTTTATTAGGTCGAATTTCAAGCAAATCAAATATATTTGTATTAATATGTGTTTATGTTTGTATGTATGTATACAGGGTGTCCGAAAAGTATTTTTGTTGGCAAAAATAGTTTCTACGTGTAGGTGTTTGTATGTATGTAGCGATGGGGTCACGAAGGGCGGTCTATTCTCCATCATCAGTCCGAAGGAGTGTGATATCTTCCTTAATACTTGGCCTAGAAACACGAAATTTTCAGGGCATTACAATGATGATATTACCGACCTTATAGAGCCCCCTCGGGGGGCGATTAGGCGGTCTATGCAATCTAGTTATAGACCGCCTTTCAGGCTCGGTCTATATACCGAGCCCTTGGTCAGAAAAATGTGCGTATGTGCGTATGTTGTCGTCCGTTTCGACATTTTCACCTTTTCAATTTTTTTTCTCGAAAACGGTTAGAATGAGGGCAACCAGATTTTCTGGGTTAATAGAGGGATAGTGCGGCTAGCTTCGGTAAAAAATTCAGTTATACCGGGTGTTCCGTTTCGGAGATATAAAACGTTAAAGTCGAAATTTCAGCGATTTCCTATGGGATCGATTACAGGTCGCAAAACTTAATTAAATCGATTTAAATTTTCGGAGGTTGTGGAGGTCAGGGAGCTTCAGAACCCTATTGAAACTGGCGGTATTCCTAAAATGGGAAGTAATTTTTTTGAATTTTTTTATGTCGAAAAATGCCCTTTGTAGACCCCAATTTGGCACCGAATAAGTCGAAACCGGAACATCGGACAGAAAAACGTATTTGAACTTAAAACTAAAGAATCTCAAATACTTTCTTTTTGCAATACATTTACCTATACCTAAAACGACTGGAAATTGGAAAAATTTGGGAAAAAGTGGAAATTACGAATTTTCATGCAAATTTTTGACGGTTTTGAATTTTTTGGGGGGTCAAAATGGATCCAAATCGAAATTCCATGTGCCCTATCGGAAAGAGCTCGCCGAAATACGTTAGAAACGTATTTTTTAGTTCTTTTATTTCTAATAGGAAAGGAGCAATTGATAATTAAATTTCGATTTTTTACGATTTTTTTTCATGACATCTCTACATTTGAATCACTCCGTATCTTTTCCTATCTAATTTCTTCTAACTTTTTCAACTCTATCCGTTGGGGATATAATCAGGCTTTAAAACAAATCCCGAATGGGTGATCCAGGGCCGCATTTAGGGGGTAAAAACTCATTTTTTCGGTTTTTTTCAACCAAAAGTCATCTTTAAAAGGCATTATTATATATTATTTCTCTTATTTAACGATTCTTTTTTGGTTTATTTTCTTCCCTGATCATCTAAGAACACTCCTAACCAATTAAAACTCCATATTTTTTCGTTAAAGTTATAAATAAATACCTTTTTTTGCATCGCTGCAGGAAAAATTTTAAAAAGTGCATATATAAAAGCCGTGCCTTGACAAAACAATTGAACGGACCCTCTTTACATCGAAATTAAAATATGACCTGTCAAAATGTCATGAAAATAACAGTTTTTGTAGCGATATTGGAAGCTTCCTGGACCGATTTCGGCTTGAAATATACATGGCAAAGGTAAAACGGAGTTTATATTTTTAATTACGGTACATTTCATTGGACGATGTAAGCATTAAATACATATTTTATTGGTTTTGCTGAGGCCCTGCATTGCATTATAACAATCAATTTCTATACGGGGAAATGTATTATTTAATTATAATGTATAAAATGTCACAATTTGGCTTAAATGTCAGCATTTTGATGCGAGATTGGAAGGAGTGTGGACCAACTTCGGCTTCAAATTTACCAGGCAAGGGATTTAGGGACCTTATACTTTCGGTAGAAAGACATTTCATTTCATATTATACAGATTAAATACCATTTTAATCGATTTTCCTATGACGCTACAAAGCATCATTGAAGATTCTAATATGAAGCTCAGTGGCATCGAAAAAATTCAAAATATGCATTTTATTTTCTAACCATGAGCGTGTATACCTTTGGGGCAATATATTAATTATTATTGAACAATTTTAATTTAATTTTAGGGAAATGACTTGATTCGGATCGTTTTAAAGTAACCAGAACGATTCGAAAATACATTTTATACCTTCCGGCATGTGCATGATTGTATATATGTCTACAGGGTGGCCGAAAAGTCTTTGTATGCGCAAATATCTTTGTCATTGGCACGAAGAAAAACTTAATGAGTCTTATTTCAACGAAATCGTAAATTTTTCATTCCTTTGTGTGGTTGTTTATATGTTGGTATGTATACAGAATGTCCAAAAAGTCTTTGTATGCGGAAATATCTTTGCCGTTAGTACGAAGATAAAATTAATTGAGCCGGTTTTCAAGAACATCGAAAATATTTAAATTACTGTGTCGTGGTTGTTGTGTTTGTATGTATGTATAGTACAGGGTGTCCGAAAACTTTGTATGCGCAAACATATTTGTCATTGGCACGAAGAAAAACTTAAACGAGTTTTATTTCAAGGAAATCGTAAAGTTTTTATTCCGTTGTGTGGTTGTTTATATTATTATGTTGGTATTTATACAGAATGTCCAAAAAGTCTTTGTATGCGGAAATATCTTTGCCAAATTTAATTTTAGGGAAATGAATTGACTCGGATCCTTTTAAAGTAACCTGAACGATTCGAAAGTACATTTTAGACCTTTCGGCATGTGGGTGATTCTGTATATGCCTACAGGGTGTCCGAAAAGTCTTTATATGCGCAAATATCTTTGTCATAAGTACGAAGATAAAATTAATAGGGTCGGTTTTCAAGAAAATCGAAAATATTTAAATTACCACGTGTCGTGTTGCGTTGTGTTTTTATGTATGTATACAGGGTGTCCGAAAAGTCTTTGAATGGGCAAATACCTTTGCCTTTTGTACAAATAGTAACTCAATTGTCGGATTTAAAGCAAATCGTAGGTATATATTTGCATTTCTATGTGTACGGATTTATATGTTTGTATACAGGGTGTTCGAAAAGCCTTAGTATGGGTAAATACTTCTACTAGTACCAAGATAAACTTAACTAATTAGGATTTTAAGGAAATCGGCTATACTCGTATTTAAACGTGTGAGTGTTAGTGTGAATGTATACAGGGTGTCCAAAAAGTCTTGGAATGGGTAAATACTCCTATTAGTACTTAGATAAACTTTATTAGGTCGAATTTCAAGCAAATCGAATATATTTGTATTACTATGTGTTTATGCTTGTACGTGTGTATACAGGGTGTCCGAAAAGTCTTATTATTTGCAACTCCTTTTATTACGACCAAAATAAACTTAATTAAGGCGGATTTCAAGAAAATTGTCTATATTTGTATTACTATGTGTTTATGCTTGTACGTGTGTATACAGGGTGTCCGAAAAGTCTTCTTATTTGCAACTCCTTTTATTAGGACCAAAATAAACTTAATTAAGGCGGATTTCAAGAAAATCGTCTATATTTGTATTACTATGTGTTTATGATTGTACGTGTGTATACAGGGTGTCCGAAAAGTCTTATTATTTGCAACTCCTTTTATTAGGACCTAAATAAACTTAATTAAGGCGGATTTCAAGAAAATCGTCTATATTTGTATTACTATGTGTTTATGCTTGTACGTGTGTATACAGGGTGTCCGAAAAGTCTTAGCATTTGCAAATCCTTTTAATACGACCACAATAAACGTAATTAAGGCGGATTTCAAGAAAATCGTCTATATTCCTATTTAAACGTGTGAGTGTTAGATTGAATGTATACAGGGTGTCCAAAAAGTCTTGGAATGAGCAAATACTCCTATTAGTACTTAGATAAACTTTATTAGGTCGAATTTCAAGCAAATCGAATATATTTGTATTAATATGTGTTTATGTTTGAATGTATGTATACAGGGTGTCCGAAAAGTATTTTTGTTGGCAAAAATAGTTTCTACGTGTAGGTGTTTGTATGTATGTAGCGATGGGGTTACGAAGGGCGGTCTATTCTCCATCATCAGTCCGTAGGAGTGTGATATCTTCCTTAATACATGGCCTAGCAACACGAAATTTTCAGGGCGTGACAATGATGATATTACCGACCTTATAGAGACCCCTCGGGGGGCGATTAGGCGGTCTATCCGTACTAGTTATAGACCGCCTTTCAGGCTCGGTCTATATACCGAGCCCTTGGTCAGAAAATGTGTGTGCGTATGTGCGTGCGTGCGTGCGTGCGTATGTTGTCCGTTTCGACATTTTCACTTTTTCAATTTTTTTTCTCGAAAATGGTTAGAGTGGCGGCAACCAAATTTTCTGGGTTAATAGAGGGATAGTGCGGCTAGCTTCGGTAAAAAATTCAGTTATACAGGGTGTTCCGTTTCGGAGCTATTAAACGTCAAAGTCGAAATTTCAGCGATTTTCGTTGCAATCGATTACAGGTCGCAAAAGTGAATTAAATCAATTTAAATTTTTGGAGGTTGTGGAGGACCGGGAGCTTCAGAACTCTATTGAAACTGGCGGTATTCGGAAAATGGGAAGCAATTTTTTTGAATTTTTTTATGTCGAAAAATGCTGTTTGTAGACCCCACTTTGGCACTGAATAAGTCGAAACTGGAACATCGGACAGAAAAATGTATTTGAACTTAAAACTAAAGAATCTCAAACACTTTCTTTTTGCCATACATTTACCTATACCTAAAACGACTGCAAATTGGAAAAATTTGAGAAAAAGTGGAAATTACGATTTTTCGTGCAATTTTATGACAGTTTTTAATTTTTTTGGGGGTCAAAATGGATTCAAATCGAAATCCCATGTGCCTTATCGGAAAGAGGTCGCCGAAATACGTGATTTGCATATTTTTTGGTTCCTTCATTCCTAATAGGAAAGGAGCAAGCGATAATTAAATTTAGATTATTAACGATTTTTTTTCATGACATCTCTACATTTGAATCACTCTGTATCTTTTCCTATCTAATTTCTTTCAACTTTTTCAACGCTATTCCTTGGGGATATAATCAGGCTTTAAAATGAATCCCGAATGGGTGATTCAGGACCGAATTTAGGGGGTAAAAACTCAATTTTTCTGTTTTTTTCAACCAAAATTCATCTTTAAAAGGCATTATTATATATTATTTCTCTTATTTAACGATTCTTTTTTGGTTTATTTTCTTCCCTAATCATCTAAGAACACTCCTAAATAATTAAAACTCCATATTTTTTCGTTAAAGTTATAAATAAATACCTTTTTTTGCATCGCTGCAGGAAAAATTTTAAAAAGTGCATATATAAAAGCCGTGCCTTGACAAAACAATTGAACGGACCCTCTTTACATCGAAATTAAAATATGACCTGTCAAAATGTCATGAAAATAACAGTTTTTGTAGCGATATTGGAAGCTTCCTGGACCGATTTCGGCTTGAAATATACATGGCAAAGGTAAAATGGACTTTATATTTTTAATAGCGGTACATTTCATTGGACGATTTAAGCATTAAATACGAATTTTTTAAATTTTTCTCAGACCATGCAAATGCATGTCAAAATCAATTTCTATACGGGGAAATTTATTCATTTAATTATAATGTATGAAATGTCACAATTTGGCTAAAATGTCAGCATTTTGATGCGAGATTGGAAGGAGTCCGGACCAACTTCGGCCTCGAATTTACCGGGCAATGCATTTAGGGACCTTATACTTTCGGTAGAAAGACATTTCATTTCATATTATACCGATTAAATACCATTTTAATCGATTTTCCTATGACGCTACAAAGCATCATTGAAGATTCTAATATGAAGCTCAGTGGCATCGAAAAAATCCCAAAATATGCATTTTATTTTCTATCCATGAGCGTGTATACTTTTGGGGCAATATATTAATTATTATTGAATAATTTTAATTTAATTTTAGGGAAATGACTTGATTCGGATCGTTTTAAAGTAACCAGAACGATTCTAAAATACATTTTATACCTTCCGGCATGTGCATGATTGTATATATGTCTACAGGGTGTCCGAAAAGTCTTTGTATGCGCAAATATCTTTGTCATTAGAGCGAAGAAAAACTTAAATGAGTCTTATTTCAAGGAAATCGTAAATTTTTCATTCCTTTGTGTGGTTGTTTATATGTTGGTACACAACAGAATGTCCAAAAAGTCTTTGTATGGGGAAATATCTTTGCCAAATTTAATTTTAGGGAAATGAATTGACTCCCTTTTAAAGTAACCTGAACGATTCGAAAGTACATTTTATACCTTTCGGCATGTGGGTGATTCTGTATATGCCTACAGGGTGTCCGAAAAGTCTTTATATGCGCAAATAACTTTGTCATAAGTACGAAGATAAAATTAATTGGGTCGGTTTTCAAGAAAATCGAAAATATTTAAATTACCATGTGTCGTGTTGTGTTGTGTTTTTATGTATGTATACAGGGTGTCCGAAAAGTCTTTGAATGGGCAAATACCTTTGCCTTTCATACAAATAGTAACTCGATGGTCGGATTTAAAGCAAATCGTAGGTATATATTTGCATTTCTATGTGTACGGATTTATATGTTTGTATACAGGGTGTTGGAAAAGTCTTAGTTTGGAATGGGCAAATACTCCTATTAGTACTTAGCATTATTAGGTCGAATTTCAAGTAAATCGAATATATTTGTATTAATATGTGTTTATGCTTGTACGTGTGTATACAGGGTGTCCGAAAAGTCTTATTATTTGCAACTCCTTTTATTAGGACCAAAATAAACTTAATTAAGGCGGATTTCAAGAAAATTGTCTATATTTGTATTACTATGTGTTTATGCTTGTGCGTGTGTATACAGGGTGTCCGAAAAGTCTTATTATTTGCAACTCCTTTTATTAGGACCAAAATAAACTTAATTAAGGCGGATTTCAAGAAAATCGTCTATATTTGTATTACTATGTGTTTATGATTTTACGTGTGTATACAGGGTGCAACTCCTTTTATTAGGACCTAAATAAACTTAATTAAGGCGGATTTCAAGAAAATCGTCTATATTTGTATTACTATGTGTTTATGCTTGTACGTGTGTATACAGGGTGTCCGAAAAGTCTTAGTATTTGCAACTCATTTTAATACGACCAAAATAAACGTAATTAAGGCGGATTTCAAGAAAATCGCCTATATTCCTATTTAAACGTGTGAGTGTTAGATTGAATGTATACAGGGTGTCCAAAAATTCTTGGAATGGGCAAATACTCCTATTAGTACTTAGCATTATTAGGTCGAATTTCAAGTAAATCGAATATATTTGTATTAATATGTGTTTATGCTTGTACGTGTGTATACAGGGTGTCCGAAAAGTCTTATTATTTGCAACTCCTTTTATTAGGACCAAAATAAACTTAATTAAGGCGGATTTCAAGAAAATTGTCTATATTTGTATTACTATGTGTTTATGCTTGTGCGTGTGTATACAGGGTGTCCGAAAAGTCTTATTATTTGCAACTCCTTTTATTAGGACCAAAATAAACTTAATTAAGGCGAATTTCAAGAAAATCGTCTATATTTGTATTACTATGTGTTTATGATTGTACGTGTGTATACAGGGTGCAACTCCTTTTATTAGGACCTAAATAAACTTAATTAAGGCGGATTTCAAGAAAATCGTCTATATTTGTATTACTATGTGTTTATGCTTGTACGTGTGTATACAGGGTGTCCGAAAAGTCTTAGTATTTGCAACTCATTTTAATACGACCAAAATAAACGTAATTAAGGCGGATTTCAAGAAAATCGTCTATATTCCTATTTAACCGTGTGAGTGTTAGATTGAATGTATACAGGGTGTGCAAAAATTCTTGGAATGGGCAAATACTCCTATTAGTACTTAGATAAACTTTATTAGGTCGAATTTCAAGCAAATCAAATATATTTGTATTAATATGTGTTTATGTTTGTATGTATGTATACAGGGTGTCCGAAAAGTATTTTTGTTGGCAAAAATAGTTTCTACGTGTAGGTGTTTGTATGTATGTAGCGATGGGGTCACGAAGGGCGGTCTATTCTCCATCATCAGTCCGAAGGAGTGTGATATCTTCCTTAATACTTGGCCTAGAAACACGAAATTTTCAGGGCATTACAATGATGATATTACCGACCTTATAGAGCCCCCTCGGGGGGCGATTAGGCGGTCTATGCAATCTAGTTATAGACCGCCTTTCAGGCTCGGTCTATATACCGAGCCCTTGGTCAGAAAAATGTGCGTATGTGCGTATGTTGTCGTCCGTTTCGACATTTTCACCTTTTCAATTTTTTTTCTCGAAAACGGTTAGAATGAGGGCAACCAGATTTTCTGGGTTAATAGAGGGATAGTGCGGCTAGCTTCGGTAAAAAATTCAGTTATACCGGGTGTTCCGTTTCGGAGATATAAAACGTTAAAGTCGAAATTTCAGCGATTTCCTATGGGATCGATTACAGGTCGCAAAACTTAATTAAATCGATTTAAATTTTCGGAGGTTGTGGAGGTCAGGGAGCTTCAGAACCCTATTGAAACTGGCGGTATTCCTAAAATGGGAAGTAATTTTTTTGAATTTTTTTATGTCGAAAAATGCCCTTTGTAGACCCCAATTTGGCACCGAATAAGTCGAAACCGGAACATCGGACAGAAAAACGTATTTGAACTTAAAACTAAAGAATCTCAAATACTTTCTTTTTGCAATACATTTACCTATACCTAAAACGACTGGAAATTGGAAAAATTTGGGAAAAAGTGGAAATTACGAATTTTCATGCAAATTTTTGACGGTTTTGAATTTTTTGGGGGGTCAAAATGGATCCAAATCGAAATTCCATGTGCCCTATCGGAAAGAGCTCGCCGAAATACGTTAGAAACGTATTTTTTAGTTCTTTTATTTCTAATAGGAAAGGAGCAATTGATAATTAAATTTCGATTTTTTACGATTTTTTTTCATGACATCTCTACATTTGAATCACTCCGTATCTTTTCCTATCTAATTTCTTCTAACTTTTTCAACTCTATCCGTTGGGGATATAATCAGGCTTTAAAACAAATCCCGAATGGGTGATCCAGGGCCGCATTTAGGGGGTAAAAACTCATTTTTTCGGTTTTTTTCAACCAAAAGTCATCTTTAAAAGGCATTATTATATATTATTTCTCTTATTTAACGATTCTTTTTTGGTTTATTTTCTTCCCTGATCATCTAAGAACACTCCTAACCAATTAAAACTCCATATTTTTTCGTTAAAGTTATAAATAAATACCTTTTTTTGCATCGCTGCAGGAAAAATTTTAAAAAGTGCATATATAAAAGCCGTGCCTTGACAAAACAATTGAACGGACCCTCTTTACATCGAAATTAAAATATGACCTGTCAAAATGTCATGAAAATAACAGTTTTTGTAGCGATATTGGAAGCTTCCTGGACCGATTTCGGCTTGAAATATACATGGCAAAGGTAAAACGGAGTTTATATTTTTAATTACGGTACATTTCATTGGACGATGTAAGCATTAAATACATATTTTATTGGTTTTGCTGAGGCCCTGCATTGCATTATAACAATCAATTTCTATACGGGGAAATGTATTATTTAATTATAATGTATAAAATGTCACAATTTGGCTTAAATGTCAGCATTTTGATGCGAGATTGGAAGGAGTGTGGACCAACTTCGGCTTCAAATTTACCAGGCAAGGGATTTAGGGACCTTATACTTTCGGTAGAAAGACATTTCATTTCATATTATACAGATTAAATACCATTTTAATCGATTTTCCTATGACGCTACAAAGCATCATTGAAGATTCTAATATGAAGCTCAGTGGCATCGAAAAAATTCAAAATATGCATTTTATTTTCTAACCATGAGCGTGTATACCTTTGGGGCAATATATTAATTATTATTGAACAATTTTAATTTAATTTTAGGGAAATGACTTGATTCGGATCGTTTTAAAGTAACCAGAACGATTCGAAAATACATTTTATACCTTCCGGCATGTGCATGATTGTATATATGTCTACAGGGTGGCCGAAAAGTCTTTGTATGCGCAAATATCTTTGTCATTGGCACGAAGAAAAACTTAATGAGTCTTATTTCAACGAAATCGTAAATTTTTCATTCCTTTGTGTGGTTGTTTATATGTTGGTATGTATACAGAATGTCCAAAAAGTCTTTGTATGCGGAAATATCTTTGCCGTTAGTACGAAGATAAAATTAATTGAGCCGGTTTTCAAGAACATCGAAAATATTTAAATTACTGTGTCGTGGTTGTTGTGTTTGTATGTATGTATAGTACAGGGTGTCCGAAAACTTTGTATGCGCAAACATATTTGTCATTGGCACGAAGAAAAACTTAAACGAGTTTTATTTCAAGGAAATCGTAAAGTTTTTATTCCGTTGTGTGGTTGTTTATATTATTATGTTGGTATTTATACAGAATGTCCAAAAAGTCTTTGTATGCGGAAATATCTTTGCCAAATTTAATTTTAGGGAAATGAATTGACTCGGATCCTTTTAAAGTAACCTGAACGATTCGAAAGTACATTTTAGACCTTTCGGCATGTGGGTGATTCTGTATATGCCTACAGGGTGTCCGAAAAGTCTTTATATGCGCAAATATCTTTGTCATAAGTACGAAGATAAAATTAATAGGGTCGGTTTTCAAGAAAATCGAAAATATTTAAATTACCACGTGTCGTGTTGCGTTGTGTTTTTATGTATGTATACAGGGTGTCCGAAAAGTCTTTGAATGGGCAAATACCTTTGCCTTTTGTACAAATAGTAACTCAATTGTCGGATTTAAAGCAAATCGTAGGTATATATTTGCATTTCTATGTGTACGGATTTATATGTTTGTATACAGGGTGTTCGAAAAGCCTTAGTATGGGTAAATACTTCTACTAGTACCAAGATAAACTTAACTAATTAGGATTTTAAGGAAATCGGCTATACTCGTATTTAAACGTGTGAGTGTTAGTGTGAATGTATACAGGGTGTCCAAAAAGTCTTGGAATGGGTAAATACTCCTATTAGTACTTAGATAAACTTTATTAGGTCGAATTTCAAGCAAATCGAATATATTTGTATTACTATGTGTTTATGCTTGTACGTGTGTATACAGGGTGTCCGAAAAGTCTTATTATTTGCAACTCCTTTTATTACGACCAAAATAAACTTAATTAAGGCGGATTTCAAGAAAATTGTCTATATTTGTATTACTATGTGTTTATGCTTGTACGTGTGTATACAGGGTGTCCGAAAAGTCTTCTTATTTGCAACTCCTTTTATTAGGACCAAAATAAACTTAATTAAGGCGGATTTCAAGAAAATCGTCTATATTTGTATTACTATGTGTTTATGATTGTACGTGTGTATACAGGGTGTCCGAAAAGTCTTATTATTTGCAACTCCTTTTATTAGGACCTAAATAAACTTAATTAAGGCGGATTTCAAGAAAATCGTCTATATTTGTATTACTATGTGTTTATGCTTGTACGTGTGTATACAGGGTGTCCGAAAAGTCTTAGCATTTGCAAATCCTTTTAATACGACCACAATAAACGTAATTAAGGCGGATTTCAAGAAAATCGTCTATATTCCTATTTAAACGTGTGAGTGTTAGATTGAATGTATACAGGGTGTCCAAAAAGTCTTGGAATGAGCAAATACTCCTATTAGTACTTAGATAAACTTTATTAGGTCGAATTTCAAGCAAATCGAATATATTTGTATTAATATGTGTTTATGTTTGAATGTATGTATACAGGGTGTCCGAAAAGTATTTTTGTTGGCAAAAATAGTTTCTACGTGTAGGTGTTTGTATGTATGTAGCGATGGGGTTACGAAGGGCGGTCTATTCTCCATCATCAGTCCGTAGGAGTGTGATATCTTCCTTAATACATGGCCTAGCAACACGAAATTTTCAGGGCGTGACAATGATGATATTACCGACCTTATAGAGACCCCTCGGGGGGCGATTAGGCGGTCTATCCGTACTAGTTATAGACCGCCTTTCAGGCTCGGTCTATATACCGAGCCCTTGGTCAGAAAAATGTGCGTATGTGCGTATGTTGTCGTCCGTTTCGACATTTTCACCTTTTCAATTTTTTTTCTCGAAAACGGTTATAGAGGCGGCAACCAAATTTTCTGGGTTAATAGAGGGATAGTGCGGCTAGCTTCGGTAAAAAATTCAGTTATACCGGGTGTTCCGTTTCGGAGATATAAAACGTTAAAGTCGAAATTTCAGCGATTTCCTATGGGATCGATTACAGGTCGCAAAACTTAATTAAATCGATTTAAATTTTCGGAGGTTGTGGAGGTCAGGGAGCTTCAGAACCCTATTGAAACTGGCGGTATTCCTAAAATGGGAAGTAATTTTTTTGAATTTTTTTATGTCGAAAAATGCCCTTTGTAGACCCCAATTTGGCACCGAATAAGTCGAAACCGGAACATCGGACAGAAAAACGTATTTGAACTTAAAACTAAAGAATCTCAAATACTTTCTTTTTGCAATACATTTACCTATACCTAAAACGACTGGAAATTGGAAAAATTTGGGAAAAAGTGGAAATTACCATTTTTCGTGCAATTTTATGACAGTTTTTAATTTTTTTGGGGGTCAAAATGGATTCAAATCGAAATCCCATGTGCCTTATCGGAAAGAGGTCGCCGAAATACGTGATTTGCATATTTTTTGGTTCCTTCATTCCTAATAGGAAAGGAGCAAGCGATAATTAAATTTAGATTATTTACGATTTTTTTTCATGACATCTCTACATTTGAATCACTCTGTATCTTTTCCTATCTAATTTCTTTCAACTTTTTCAACGCTATTCCTTGGGGATATAATCAGGCTTTAAAATGAATCCCGAATGGGTGATTCAGGACCGAATTTAGGGGGTAAAAACTCAATTTTTCTGTTTTTTTCAACCAAAATTCATCTTTAAAAGGCATTATTATATATTATTTCTCTTATTTAACGATTCTTTTTTGGTTTATTTTCTTCCCTAATCATCTAAGAACACTGCTAAATAATTAAAATTCCATATTTTTTCGTTAAAGTTATAAATAAATACCTTTTTTTGCATCGGTGCAGGAAAAATTTTAAAAAGTGCATATATAAAAGCCGTGCCTTTACAAAACAATTGAACGGACCCTCTTTACATCGAAATTAAAATATGACCTGTCAAAATGTCATGAAAATAACAGTTTTTGTAGCGATATTGGAAGCTTCCTGGACCGATCTCGGCTTGAAATATACATGGCAAAGGTAAAATGGACTTTATATTTTTAGTTAAAATACGTTTCATTGGACGATTTAAGCATTAAATACGAATTTTTTAAATTT
The DNA here is from genome assembly GCA_963971165.1 of Philopedon plagiatum. Taxonomy (NCBI): domain Eukaryota; kingdom Metazoa; phylum Arthropoda; class Insecta; order Coleoptera; family Curculionidae; genus Philopedon; species Philopedon plagiatum. Next base: position 73,753,400 of record OZ020192.1, read on the forward strand.
TTCTCAGACCATGCAAATGCATGTCAAAATCAATTTCTATACGGGGAAATTTATTCATTTAATTATAATGTATGAAATGTCACAATTTGGCTAAAATGTCAGCATTTTGATGCGAGATTGGAAGGAGTCCGGACCAACTTCGGCCTCGAATTTACCGGGCAATGCATTTAGGGACCTTATACTTTCGGTAGAAAGACATTTCATTTCATATTATACCGATTAAATACCATTTTAATCGATTTTCCTATGACGCTACAAAGCATCATTGAAGATTCTAATATGAAGCTCAGTGGCATCGAAAAAATCCCAAAATATGCATTTTATTTTCTATCCATGAGCGTGTATACTTTTGGGGCAATATATTAATTATTATTGAATAATTTTAATTTAATTTTAGGGAAATGACTTGATTCGGATCGTTTTAAAGTAACCAGAACGATTCTAAAATACATTTTATACCTTCCGGCATGTGCATGATTGTATATATGTCTACAGGGTGTCCGAAAAGTCTTTGTATGCGCAAATATCTTTGTTATTAGAGCGAAGAAAAACTTAAATGAGTCTTATTTCAAGGAAATCGTAAATTTTTCATTCCTTTGTGTGGTTGTTTATATGTTGGTACACAACAGAATGTCCAAAAAGTCTTTGTATGGGGAAATATCTTTGCCAAATTTAATTTTAGGGAAATGAATTGACTCCCTTTTAAAGTAACCTGAACGATTCGAAAGTACATTTTATACCTTTCGGCATGTGGGTGATTCTGTATATGGCTACAGGGTGTCCGAAAAGTCTTTATATGCGCAAATAACTTTGTCATAAGTACGAAGATAAAATTAATAGGGTCGGTTTTCAAGAAAATCGAAAATATTTAAATTACCATGTGTCGTGTTGTGTTGTGTTTTTATGTATGTATACAGGGTGTCCGAAAAGTCTTTGAATGGGCAAATACCTTTGCCTTTCGTACAAATAGTAACTCGATGGTCGGATTTAAAGCAAATCGTAGGTATATATTTGCATTTCTATGTGTACGGATTTATATGTTTGTATACAGGGTGTTGGAAAAGTCTTAGTTTGGAATGGGCAAATACTCCTTTTAGTACTTAGCATTATTAGGTCGATTTTCAAGTAAATAGAATATATTTGTATTAATATGTGTTTATGCTTGTACGTGTGTATACAGGGTGTCCGAAAAGTCTTATTATTTCCAACTCCTTTTATTAGGACCAAAATAAACTTAATTAAGGCGGATTTCAAGAAAATTGTCTATATTTGTATTACTATGTGTTTATGCTTGTGCGTGTGTATACAGGGTGTCCGAAAAGTCTTATTATTTGCAACTCCTTTTATTAGGACCAAAATAAACTTAATTAAGGCGGATTTCAAGAAAATCGTCTATATTTGTATTACTATGCGTTTATGATTGTACGTGTGTATACAGGGTGCAACTCCTTTTATTAGGACCTAAATAAACTTAATTAAGGCGGATTTCAAGAAAATCGTCTATATTTGTATTACTATGTGTTTATGCTTGTGCGTGTGTATACAGGGTGTCCGAAAAGTCTTATTATTTGCAACTCCTTTTATTAGGACCAAAATAAACTTAATTAAGGCGGATTTCAAGAAAATCGTCTATATTCCTATTTAAACGTGTGAGTGTTAGATTGAATGTATACAGGGTGTCCAAAAATTCTTGGAATGGGCAAATACTCCTATTAGTACTTAGCATTATTAGGTCGAATTTCAAGTAAATCGAATATATTTGTATTAATATGTGTTTATGCTTTTACGTGTGTATACAGGGTGTCCGAAAAGTCTTATTATTTGCAATTCCTTTTATTAGGACCAAAATAAACTTAATTAAGGCGGATTTCAAGAAAATTGTCTATATTTGTATTACTATGTGTTTATGCTTGTGCGTGTGTATACAGGGTGTCCGAAAAGTCTTATTATTTGCAACTCCTTTTATTAGGACCAAAATAAACTTAATTAAGGCGGATTTCAAGAAAATCGTCTATATTTGTATTACTATGTGTTTATGATTGTACGTGTGTATACAGGGTGCAACTCCTTTTATTAGGACCTAAATAAACTTAATTAAGGCGGATTTCAAGAAAATCGTCTATATTTGTATTACTATGTGTTTATGCTTGTACGTGTGTATACAGGGTGTCCGAAAAGTCTTAGTATTTGCAACTCATTTTAATACGACCAAAATAAACGTAATTAAGGCGGATTTCAAGAAAATCGTCTATATTCCTATTTAAACGTGTGAGTGTTAGATTGAATGTATACAGGGTGTCCAAAAATTCTTGGAATGGGCAAATACTCCTATTAGTACTTAGATAAACTTTATTAGGTCGAATTTCAAGCAAATCAAATATATTTGTATTAATATGTGTTTATGTTTGTATGTATGTATACAGGGTGTCCGAAAAGTATTTTTGTTGGCAAAAATAGTTTCTACGTGTAGGTGTTTGTATGTATGTAGCGATGGGGTCACGAAGGGCGGTCTATTCTCCATCATCAGTCCGAAGGAGTGTGATATCTTCCTTAATACATGGCATAGAAACACGAAATTTTCAGGGCATGACAATGATGATATTACCGACCTTATAGAGCCCCCTCGGGGGGCGATTAGGCGGTCTACCCGTACTATTATTATAGACCGCCTTTCAGGCTCGGTCTATATACCGAGCCCTTGGTCAGAAAATGTGTGTGCGTATGTGCGTGCGTGCGTGCGTGCGTATGTTGTCCGTTTCGACATTTTCACTTTTTCAATTTTTTTTCTCGAAAATGGTTAGAGTGGCGGCAACCAAATTTTCTGGGTTAATAGAGGGATAGTGCGGCTAGCTTCGGTAAAAAATTCAGTTATACAGGGTGTTCCGTTTCGGAGCTATTAAACGTCAAAGTCGAAATTTCAGCGATTTTCGTTGCAATCGATTACAGGTCGCAAAAGTGAATTAAATCAATTTAAATTTTTGGAGGTTGTGGAGGACCGGGAGCTTCAGAACTCTATTGAAACTGGCGGTATTCGGAAAATGGGAAGCAATTTTTTTGAATTTTTTTATGTCGAAAAATGCTGTTTGTAGACCCCACTTTGGCACTGAATAAGTCGAAACTGGAACATCGGACAGAAAAATGTATTTGAACTTAAAACTAAAGAATCTCAAACACTTTCTTTTTGCAATACATTTACCTATACCTAAAACGACTGCAAATTGGAAAAATTTGAGAAAAAGTGGAAATTACGATTTTTCGTGCAATTTTATGACAGTTTTTAATTTTTTTGGGGGTCAAAATGGATTCAAATCGAAATCCCATGTGCCTTATCGGAAAGAGGTCGCCGAAATACGTGATTTGCATATTTTTTGGTTCCTTCATTCCTAATAGGAAAGGAGCAAGCGATAATTAAATTTAGATTATTAACGATTTTTTTTCATGACATCTCTACATTTGAATCACTCTGTATCTTTTCCTATCTAATTTCTTTCAACTTTTTCAACGCTATTCCTTGGGGATATAATCAGGCTTTAAAATGAATCCCGAATGGGTGATTCAGGACCGAATTTAGGGGGTAAAAACTCAATTTTTCTGTTTTTTTCAACCAAAATTCATCTTTAAAAGGCATTATTATATATTATTTCTCTTATTTAACGATTCTTTTTTGGTTTATTTTCTTCCCTAATCATCTAAGAACACTCCTAAATAATTAAAACTCCATATTTTTTCGTTAAAGTTATAAATAAATACCTTTTTTTGCATCGCTGCAGGAAAAATTTTAAAAAGTGCATATATAAAAGCCGTGCCTTGACAAAACAATTGAACGGACCCTCTTTACATCGAAATTAAAATATGACCTGTCAAAATGTCATGAAAATAACAGTTTTTGTAGCGATATTGGAAGCTTCCTGGACCGATTTCGGCTTGAAATATACATGGCAAAGGTAAAATGGACTTTATATTTTTAATAGCGGTACATTTCATTGGACGATTTAAGCATTAAATACGAATTTTTTAAATTTTTCTCAGACCATGCAAATGCATGTCAAAATCAATTTCTATACGGGGAAATTTATTCATTTAATTATAATGTATGAAATGTCACAATTTGGCTAAAATGTCAGCATTTTGATGCGAGATTGGAAGGAGTCCGGACCAACTTCGGCCTCGAATTTACCGGGCAATGCATTTAGGGACCTTATACTTTCGGTAGAAAGACATTTCATTTCATATTATACCGATTAAATACCATTTTAATCGATTTTCCTATGACGCTACAAAGCATCATTGAAGATTCTAATATGAAGCTCAGTGGCATCGAAAAAATCCCAAAATATGCATTTTATTTTCTATCCATGAGCGTGTATACTTTTGGGGCAATATATTAATTATTATTGAATAATTTTAATTTAATTTTAGGGAAATGACTTGATTCGGATCGTTTTAAAGTAACCAGAACGATTCTAAAATACATTTTATACCTTCCGGCATGTGCATGATTGTATATATGTCTACAGGGTGTCCGAAAAGTCTTTGTATGCGCAAATATCTTTGTCATTAGAGCGAAGAAAAACTTAAATGAGTCTTATTTCAAGGAAATCGTAAATTTTTCATTCCTTTGTGTGGTTGTTTATATGTTGGTACACAACAGAATGTCCAAAAAGTCTTTGTATGGGGAAATATCTTTGCCAAATTTAATTTTAGGGAAATGAATTGACTCCCTTTTAAAGTAACCTGAACGATTCGAAAGTACATTTTATACCTTTCGGCATGTGGGTGATTCTGTATATGCCTACAGGGTGTCCGAAAAGTCTTTATATGCGCAAATAACTTTGTCATAAGTACGAAGATAAAATTAATTGGGTCGGTTTTCAAGAAAATCGAAAATATTTAAATTACCATGTGTCGTGTTGTGTTGTGTTTTTATGTATGTATACAGGGTGTCCGAAAAGTCTTTGAATGGGCAAATACCTTTGCCTTTCATACAAATAGTAACTCGATGGTCGGATTTAAAGCAAATCGTAGGTATATATTTGCATTTCTATGTGTACGGATTTATATGTTTGTATACAGGGTGTTGGAAAAGTCTTAGTTTGGAATGGGCAAATACTCCTATTAGTACTTAGCATTATTAGGTCGAATTTCAAGTAAATCGAATATATTTGTATTAATATGTGTTTATGCTTGTACGTGTGTATACAGGGTGTCCGAAAAGTCTTATTATTTGCAACTCCTTTTATTAGGACCAAAATAAACTTAATTAAGGCGGATTTCAAGAAAATTGTCTATATTTGTATTACTATGTGTTTATGCTTGTGCGTGTGTATACAGGGTGTCCGAAAAGTCTTATTATTTGCAACTCCTTTTATTAGGACCAAAATAAACTTAATTAAGGCGGATTTCAAGAAAATCGTCTATATTTGTATTACTATGTGTTTATGATTTTACGTGTGTATACAGGGTGCAACTCCTTTTATTAGGACCTAAATAAACTTAATTAAGGCGGATTTCAAGAAAATCGTCTATATTTGTATTACTATGTGTTTATGCTTGTACGTGTGTATACAGGGTGTCCGAAAAGTCTTAGTATTTGCAACTCATTTTAATACGACCAAAATAAACGTAATTAAGGCGGATTTCAAGAAAATCGCCTATATTCCTATTTAAACGTGTGAGTGTTAGATTGAATGTATACAGGGTGTCCAAAAATTCTTGGAATGGGCAAATACTCCTATTAGTACTTAGCATTATTAGGTCGAATTTCAAGTAAATCGAATATATTTGTATTAATATGTGTTTATGCTTGTACGTGTGTATACAGGGTGTCCGAAAAGTCTTATTATTTGCAACTCCTTTTATTAGGACCAAAATAAACTTAATTAAGGCGGATTTCAAGAAAATTGTCTATATTTGTATTACTATGTGTTTATGCTTGTGCGTGTGTATACAGGGTGTCCGAAAAGTCTTATTATTTGCAACTCCTTTTATTAGGACCAAAATAAACTTAATTAAGGCGAATTTCAAGAAAATCGTCTATATTTGTATTACTATGTGTTTATGATTGTACGTGTGTATACAGGGTGCAACTCCTTTTATTAGGACCTAAATAAACTTAATTAAGGCGGATTTCAAGAAAATCGTCTATATTTGTATTACTATGTGTTTATGCTTGTACGTGTGTATACAGGGTGTCCGAAAAGTCTTAGTATTTGCAACTCATTTTAATACGACCAAAATAAACGTAATTAAGGCGGATTTCAAGAAAATCGTCTATATTCCTATTTAACCGTGTGAGTGTTAGATTGAATGTATACAGGGTGTGCAAAAATTCTTGGAATGGGCAAATACTCCTATTAGTACTTAGATAAACTTTATTAGGTCGAATTTCAAGCAAATCAAATATATTTGTATTAATATGTGTTTATGTTTGTATGTATGTATACAGGGTGTCCGAAAAGTATTTTTGTTGGCAAAAATAGTTTCTACGTGTAGGTGTTTGTATGTATGTAGCGATGGGGTCACGAAGGGCGGTCTATTCTCCATCATCAGTCCGAAGGAGTGTGATATCTTCCTTAATACTTGGCCTAGAAACACGAAATTTTCAGGGCATTACAATGATGATATTACCGACCTTATAGAGCCCCCTCGGGGGGCGATTAGGCGGTCTATGCAATCTAGTTATAGACCGCCTTTCAGGCTCGGTCTATATACCGAGCCCTTGGTCAGAAAAATGTGCGTATGTGCGTATGTTGTCGTCCGTTTCGACATTTTCACCTTTTCAATTTTTTTTCTCGAAAACGGTTAGAATGAGGGCAACCAGATTTTCTGGGTTAATAGAGGGATAGTGCGGCTAGCTTCGGTAAAAAATTCAGTTATACCGGGTGTTCCGTTTCGGAGATATAAAACGTTAAAGTCGAAATTTCAGCGATTTCCTATGGGATCGATTACAGGTCGCAAAACTTAATTAAATCGATTTAAATTTTCGGAGGTTGTGGAGGTCAGGGAGCTTCAGAACCCTATTGAAACTGGCGGTATTCCTAAAATGGGAAGTAATTTTTTTGAATTTTTTTATGTCGAAAAATGCCCTTTGTAGACCCCAATTTGGCACCGAATAAGTCGAAACCGGAACATCGGACAGAAAAACGTATTTGAACTTAAAACTAAAGAATCTCAAATACTTTCTTTTTGCAATACATTTACCTATACCTAAAACGACTGGAAATTGGAAAAATTTGGGAAAAAGTGGAAATTACGAATTTTCATGCAAATTTTTGACGGTTTTGAATTTTTTGGGGGGTCAAAATGGATCCAAATCGAAATTCCATGTGCCCTATCGGAAAGAGCTCGCCGAAATACGTTAGAAACGTATTTTTTAGTTCTTTTATTTCTAATAGGAAAGGAGCAATTGATAATTAAATTTCGATTTTTTACGATTTTTTTTCATGACATCTCTACATTTGAATCACTCCGTATCTTTTCCTATCTAATTTCTTCTAACTTTTTCAACTCTATCCGTTGGGGATATAATCAGGCTTTAAAACAAATCCCGAATGGGTGATCCAGGGCCGCATTTAGGGGGTAAAAACTCATTTTTTCGGTTTTTTTCAACCAAAAGTCATCTTTAAAAGGCATTATTATATATTATTTCTCTTATTTAACGATTCTTTTTTGGTTTATTTTCTTCCCTGATCATCTAAGAACACTCCTAACCAATTAAAACTCCATATTTTTTCGTTAAAGTTATAAATAAATACCTTTTTTTGCATCGCTGCAGGAAAAATTTTAAAAAGTGCATATATAAAAGCCGTGCCTTGACAAAACAATTGAACGGACCCTCTTTACATCGAAATTAAAATATGACCTGTCAAAATGTCATGAAAATAACAGTTTTTGTAGCGATATTGGAAGCTTCCTGGACCGATTTCGGCTTGAAATATACATGGCAAAGGTAAAACGGAGTTTATATTTTTAATTACGGTACATTTCATTGGACGATGTAAGCATTAAATACATATTTTATTGGTTTTGCTGAGGCCCTGCATTGCATTATAACAATCAATTTCTATACGGGGAAATGTATTATTTAATTATAATGTATAAAATGTCACAATTTGGCTTAAATGTCAGCATTTTGATGCGAGATTGGAAGGAGTGTGGACCAACTTCGGCTTCAAATTTACCAGGCAAGGGATTTAGGGACCTTATACTTTCGGTAGAAAGACATTTCATTTCATATTATACAGATTAAATACCATTTTAATCGATTTTCCTATGACGCTACAAAGCATCATTGAAGATTCTAATATGAAGCTCAGTGGCATCGAAAAAATTCAAAATATGCATTTTATTTTCTAACCATGAGCGTGTATACCTTTGGGGCAATATATTAATTATTATTGAACAATTTTAATTTAATTTTAGGGAAATGACTTGATTCGGATCGTTTTAAAGTAACCAGAACGATTCGAAAATACATTTTATACCTTCCGGCATGTGCATGATTGTATATATGTCTACAGGGTGGCCGAAAAGTCTTTGTATGCGCAAATATCTTTGTCATTGGCACGAAGAAAAACTTAATGAGTCTTATTTCAACGAAATCGTAAATTTTTCATTCCTTTGTGTGGTTGTTTATATGTTGGTATGTATACAGAATGTCCAAAAAGTCTTTGTATGCGGAAATATCTTTGCCGTTAGTACGAAGATAAAATTAATTGAGCCGGTTTTCAAGAACATCGAAAATATTTAAATTACTGTGTCGTGGTTGTTGTGTTTGTATGTATGTATAGTACAGGGTGTCCGAAAACTTTGTATGCGCAAACATATTTGTCATTGGCACGAAGAAAAACTTAAACGAGTTTTATTTCAAGGAAATCGTAAAGTTTTTATTCCGTTGTGTGGTTGTTTATATTATTATGTTGGTATTTATACAGAATGTCCAAAAAGTCTTTGTATGCGGAAATATCTTTGCCAAATTTAATTTTAGGGAAATGAATTGACTCGGATCCTTTTAAAGTAACCTGAACGATTCGAAAGTACATTTTAGACCTTTCGGCATGTGGGTGATTCTGTATATGCCTACAGGGTGTCCGAAAAGTCTTTATATGCGCAAATATCTTTGTCATAAGTACGAAGATAAAATTAATAGGGTCGGTTTTCAAGAAAATCGAAAATATTTAAATTACCACGTGTCGTGTTGCGTTGTGTTTTTATGTATGTATACAGGGTGTCCGAAAAGTCTTTGAATGGGCAAATACCTTTGCCTTTTGTACAAATAGTAACTCAATTGTCGGATTTAAAGCAAATCGTAGGTATATATTTGCATTTCTATGTGTACGGATTTATATGTTTGTATACAGGGTGTTCGAAAAGCCTTAGTATGGGTAAATACTTCTACTAGTACCAAGATAAACTTAACTAATTAGGATTTTAAGGAAATCGGCTATACTCGTATTTAAACGTGTGAGTGTTAGTGTGAATGTATACAGGGTGTCCAAAAAGTCTTGGAATGGGTAAATACTCCTATTAGTACTTAGATAAACTTTATTAGGTCGAATTTCAAGCAAATCGAATATATTTGTATTACTATGTGTTTATGCTTGTACGTGTGTATACAGGGTGTCCGAAAAGTCTTATTATTTGCAACTCCTTTTATTACGACCAAAATAAACTTAATTAAGGCGGATTTCAAGAAAATTGTCTATATTTGTATTACTATGTGTTTATGCTTGTACGTGTGTATACAGGGTGTCCGAAAAGTCTTCTTATTTGCAACTCCTTTTATTAGGACCAAAATAAACTTAATTAAGGCGGATTTCAAGAAAATCGTCTATATTTGTATTACTATGTGTTTATGATTGTACGTGTGTATACAGGGTGTCCGAAAAGTCTTATTATTTGCAACTCCTTTTATTAGGACCTAAATAAACTTAATTAAGGCGGATTTCAAGAAAATCGTCTATATTTGTATTACTATGTGTTTATGCTTGTACGTGTGTATACAGGGTGTCCGAAAAGTCTTAGCATTTGCAAATCCTTTTAATACGACCACAATAAACGTAATTAAGGCGGATTTCAAGAAAATCGTCTATATTCCTATTTAAACGTGTGAGTGTTAGATTGAATGTATACAGGGTGTCCAAAAAGTCTTGGAATGAGCAAATACTCCTATTAGTACTTAGATAAACTTTATTAGGTCGAATTTCAAGCAAATCGAATATATTTGTATTAATATGTGTTTATGTTTGAATGTATGTATACAGGGTGTCCGAAAAGTATTTTTGTTGGCAAAAATAGTTTCTACGTGTAGGTGTTTGTATGTATGTAGCGATGGGGTTACGAAGGGCGGTCTATTCTCCATCATCAGTCCGTAGGAGTGTGATATCTTCCTTAATACATGGCCTAGCAACACGAAATTTTCAGGGCGTGACAATGATGATATTACCGACCTTATAGAGACCCCTCGGGGGGCGATTAGGCGGTCTATCCGTACTAGTTATAGACCGCCTTTCAGGCTCGGTCTATATACCGAGCCCTTGGTCAGAAAAATGTGTGGACGTGCGTTTGTATGTTGTCGTCCGTTTCGACATTTTCACCTTTTCAATTTTTTTTCTCGAAAACGGTTATAGAGGCGGCAACCAAATTTTCTGGGTTAATAGAGGGATAGTGCGGCTAGCTTCGGTAAAAAATTCAGTTATACAGGGTGTTCCGTTTCGGAGTTATTAAACGCCAAAGTCGAAATTTCAGCGATTTCCGTTGACATCGATTACAGGTCGCAAAAGTGAATTAAATCGATTTAAATTTTTGGAGGTTGTGGAGGACCGGGGTGTTCCGAACCCTATTGAAACTGGCGGTATTCGGAAAATGGGAAGTAATTTTTTTGAATTTTTTTATGTCGAAAAATGCCCTTTGTAGACCCCAATTTGGCACCGAATAAGTCGAAACCGGAACATCGGACAGAAAAACGTATTTGAACTTAAAACTAAAGAATCTCAAATACTTTCTTTTTGCGATACATTTACCTATACCTAAAACGACTGGAAATTGGAAAAATTTGGGAAAAAGTGGAAATTACGAATTTTCATGCAAATTTTTGACGGTTTTGAATTTTTTGGGGGGTCAAAATGGATCCAAATCGAAATTCCATGTGCCCTATCGGAAAGAGCTCGCCGAAATACGTTAGAAACGTATTTTTTAGTTCTTTTATTTCTAATAGGAAAGGAGAAATCGATAATTAAATTTCGATTTTTTACGATTTTTTTTCATGACATCTCTACATTTGAATCACTCTGTATCTTTTCCTATCTAATTTCTCCTAACTTTTTCAACGCTATGCGTTGGGGATATAATCAGGCTTTAAAATGAATCCCGAATGGGTGATCCAGGGCCTGATTTAGGGGGTAAAAACTCATTTTTTCTGTTTTTTTCCATCAAAATTCATATTTAAAAGGCATTATTATATATTATTTCTCTTATTTAACGATTCTTTTTTGGTTTATTTTCTTCCCTGATCATCTAAGAACACTCCTAACTAATTAAAACTCCATATTTTTTCGTTAAAGTTATAAATAAATACCTTTTTTTGCATCGCTACAGGAAAAATTTTAAAAAGTGCATATATAAAAGCCGTGCCTTGACAAAACAATTGAACGGACCCTCTTTACATCGAAATTAAAATATGACCTGTCAAAATGTCATGAAAATAACAGTTTTTGTAGCGATATTGGAAGCTTCCTGGACCGATTTCGGCTTGAAATATACATGGCAAAGGTAAAATGGACTTTATATTTTTAATAGCGGTACATTTCATTGGACGATTTGAGCATTAAATACCAATTTCATTAATTTTGCTGAGGTCCTGCAAAGGCATTTAAAAATCAATTTCTATACGGGGAAATTTATTCATTTAATTATAATGTATGAAATGTCACAATTTGGCTAAAATGTCAGCATTTTGATGCGAGATTGGAAGGAGTCCGGACCAACTTCGGCCTCGAATTTACCGGGCAATGCATTTAGGGACCTTATACTTTCGGTAGAAAGACATTTCATTTCATATTATACCGATTAAATACCATTTTAATCGATTTTCCTATGACGCTACAAAGCATCATTGAAGATTCTAATATGAAGCTCAGTGGCATCGAAAAAATCCCAAAATATGCATTTTATTTTCTATCCATGAGCGTGTATACTTTTGGGGCAATATATTAATTATTATTGAATAATTTTAATTTAATTTTAGGGAAATGACTTGATTCGGATCGTTTTAAAGTAACCAGAACGATTCTAAAATACATTTTATACCTTCCGGCATGTGCATGATTGTATATATGTCTACAGGGTGTCCGAAAAGTCTTTGTATGCGCAAATATCTTTGTCATTAGAGCGAAGAAAAACTTAAATGAGTCTTATTTCAAGGAAATCGTAAATTTTTCATTCCTTTGTGTGGTTGTTTATATGTTGGTACACAACAGAATGTCCAAAAAGTCTTTGTATGGGGAAATATCTTTGCCAAAGTTAATTTTAGGGAAATGAATTGACTCCCTTTTAAAGTAACCTGAACGATTCGAAAGTACATTTTATACCTTTCGGCATGTGGGTGATTCTGTATATGCCTACAGGGTGTCCGAAAAGTCTTTATATGCGCAAATAACTTTGTCATAAGTACGAAGATAAAATTAATAGGGTCGGTTTTCAAGAAAATCGAAAATATTTAAATTACCATGTGTCGTGTTGTGTTGTGTTTTTATGTATGTATACAGGGTGTCCGAAAAGTCTTTGAATGGGCAAATACCTTTGCCTTTCGTACAAATAGTAACTCGATGGTCGGATTTAAAGCAAATCGTAGGTATATATTTGCATTTCTATGTGTACGGATTTATATGTTTGTATACAGGGTGTTGGAAAAGTCTTAGTTTGGAATGGGCAAATACTCCTATTAGTACTTAGCATTATTAGGTCGAATTTCAAGTAAATCGAATATATTTGTATTAATATGTGTTTATGCTTGTACGTGTGTATACAGGGTGTCCGAAAAGTCTTATTATTTGCAACTCCTTTTATTAGGACCAAAATAAACTTAATTAAGGCGGATTTCAAGAAAATCGTCTATATTTGTATTACTATGTGTTTATGCTTGTGCGTGTGTATACAGGGTGTCCGAAAAGTCTTATTATTTGCAACTCCTTTTATTAGGACCAAAATAAACTTAATTAAGGCGGATTTCAAGAAAATCGTCTATATTTGTATTACTATGTGTTTATGATTGTACGTGTGTATACAGGGTGCAACTCCTTTTATTAGGACCAAAATAAACTTAATTAAGGCGGATTTCAAGAAAATCGTCTATATTTTTATTACTATGTGTTTATGATCGTACGTGTGTATACAGGGTGTCCGAAAAGTCTTAGTATTTGCAACTCATTTTAATACGACCAAAATAAACGTAATTAAGGCGGATTTCAAGAAAATCGTCTATATTCCTATTTAAACGTGTGAGTGTTAGATTGAATGTATACAGGGTGTCCAAAAATTCTTGGAATGGGCAAATACTCCTATTAGTACTTAGCATTATTAGGTCGAATTTCAAGTAAATCGAATATATTTGTATTAATATGTGTTTATGCTTGTACGTGTGTATACAGGGTGTCCGAAAAGTCTTATTATTTGCAACTCCTTTTATTAGGACCAAAATAAACTTAATTAAGGCGGATTTCAAGAAAATCGTCTATATTTGTATTACTATGTGTTTATGCTTGTGCGTGTGTATACAGGGTGTCCGAAAAGTCTTATTATTTGCAACTCCTTTTATTAGGACCAAAATAAACTTAATTAAGGCGGATTTCAAGAAAATCGTCTATATTTGTATTACTATGTGTTTATGATTGTACGTGTGTATACAGGGTGCAACTCCTTTTATTAGGACCTAAATAAACTTAATTAAGGCGGATTTCAAGAAAATCGTCTATATTTGTATTACTATGTGTTTATGCTTGTACGTGTGTATACAGGGTGTCCGAAAAGTCTTAGTATTTGCAACTCATTTTAATACGACCAAAATAAACGTAATTAAGGCGGATTTCAAGAAAATCGTCTATATTCCTATTTAAACGTGTGAGTGTTAGATTGAATGTATACAGGGTGTCCAAAAATTCTTGGAATGGGCAAATACTCCTATTAGTACTTAGATAAACTTTATTAGGTCGAATTTCAAGCAAATCAAATATATTTGTATTAATATGTGTTTATGTTTGTATGTATGTATACAGGGTGTCCGAAAAGTATTTTTGTTGGCAAAAATAGTTTCTACGTGTAGGTGTTTGTATGTATGTAGCGATGGGGTCACGAAGGGCGGTCTATTCTCCATCATCAGTCCGAAGGAGTGTGATATCTTCCTTAATACTTGGCCTAGAAACACGAAATTTTCAGGGCATGACAATGATGATATTACCGACCTTATAGAGCCCCCTCGGGGGGCGATTAGGCGGTCTACGCAATCTAGTTATAGACCGCCTTTCAGGCTCGGTCTATATACCGAGCCCTTGGTCAGAAAATGTGTGTGCGTATGTGCGTGCGTATGTTGTCCGTTTCGACATTTTCACTTTTTCAATCTTTTTTCTCGAAAATGGTTAGAGTGGCGGCAACCAAATTTTCTGGGTTAATAGAGGGATAGTGCGGCTAGCTTCGGTAAAAAATTCAGTTATACAGGGTGTTCCGTTTCGGAGCTATTAAACGTCAAAGTCGAAATTTCAGCGATTTTCGTTGCAATCGATTACAGGTCGCAAAACTTAAGTAAATCGATTTAAATTTTCGGAGGTTGTAGAAGACCGGGGTGTTCCGAGCCCTATTGAAATTGGCGGTATTCGGAAAATGGGAAGTAATTTTTTTGAATTTTTTTATGTCGAAAAATGCCCTTTGTAGACCCCAATTTGGCACCGAATAAGTCGAAACCGGAACATCGGACAGAAAAATGTATTTGAACTTAAAACTAAAGAATCTCAAATACTTTCTTTTTGCAATACATTTACCTATACCTAAAACGACTGGAAATTGGAAAAATTTGGGAAAAAGTGGAAATTACGATTTTTCATGCAAATTTTTGACGGTTTTGAATTTTTTGGGGGGTCAAAATGGATCCAAATCGAAATTCCATGTGCCCTATCGGAAAGAGCTCGCCGAAATACGTCAGAAACGTATTTTTTAGTTCTTTTATTTCTAATAGGAAAGGAGAAATCGATAATTAAATTTCGATTTTTTACGATTTTTTTTCATGACATCTCTACATTTGAATCACTCTGTATCTTTTCCTATCTAATTTCTTCCAACTTTTTCAACGCTATCCCTTGGGGATATAATCAGGCTTTACAACAAATCCCGAATGGGTGATCCAGGGCCGCATTTAGGGGGTAAAAACTCATTTTTTCGGTTTTTTTCAACCAAAATTCATCTTTAAAAGGCATTATTATATATTATTTCTCTTATTTAACGATTCTTTTTTGGTTTATTTTCTTCCCTGATCATCTAAGAACACTCCTAACTAATTAAAACTCCATATTTTTTCGTTAAAGTTATAAATAAATACCTTTTTTTGCATCGCTGCAGGAAAAATTTTAAAAAGTGCATATATAAAAGCCGTGCCTTGACAAAACAATTGAACGGACCCTCTTTACATCGAAATTAAAAAATATGACCTGTCAAAATGTCATGAAAATAACAGTTTTTGTAGCGATATTGGAAGCTTCCTGAACCGATTTCGGCTTGAAATATACATGGCAAAGGTAAAATGGTCTTTATATTTTTAATAGCGGTACATTTCATTGGACGATTTGAGCATTAAATACCAATTTCATTAATTTTGCTGAGGTCCTGCGAAGGCATTTAAAAATCAATTTCTATACGGGGAAATTTATTCATTTAATTATAATGTATGAAATGTCACAATTTGGCTAAAATGTCAGCATTTTGATGCGAGATTGGAAGGAGTCCGGACCAACTTCGGCCTCGAATTTACCGGGCAATGCATTTAGGGACCTTATACTTTCGGTAGAAAGACATTTCATTTCATATTATACCGATTAAATACCATTTTAATCGATTTTCCTATGACGCTACAAAGCATCATTGAAGATTCTAATATGAAGCTCAGTGGCATCGAAAAAATCCCAAAATATGCATTTTATTTTCTAACCATGAGCGTGTATACTTTTGGGGCAATATATTAATTATTATTGAATAATTTTAATTTAATTTTAGGGAAATGACTTGATTCGGATCGTTTTAAAGTAACCAGAACGATTCTAAAATACACTTTATACCTTCCGGCATGTGCATGATTGTATATATATCTACAGGGTGTCCGAAAAGTCTTTGTATGCGCAAATATCTTTGTCATTAGAGCGAAGAAAAACTTAAATGAGTCTTATTTCAAGGAAATCGTAAATTTTTCATTCCTTTGTGTGGTTGTTTATATGTTGGTACACAACAGAATGTCCAAAAAGTCTTTGTATGGGGAAATATCTTTGCCAAATTTAATTTTAGGGAAATGAATTGACTCCCTTTTAAAGTAACCTGAACGATTCGAAAGTACATTTTATACCTTTCGGCATGTGAGTGATTCTGTATATGCCTACAGGGTGTCCGAAAAGTCTTTATATGCGCAAATAACTTTGTCATAAGTACGAAGATAAAATTAATAGGGTCGTTTTTCAAGAAAATCGAAAATATTTAAATTACCATGTGTCGTGTTGTGTTGTGTTTTTATGTATGTATACAGCGTGTCCGAAAAGTCTTTGAATGGGCAAATACCTTTGCCTTTCGTACAAATGGTAACTCGATGGTCGGATTTAAAGCAAATCGTAGGTATATATTTGCATTTCTATGTGTACGGATTTATATGTTTGTATACAGGGTGTTGGAAAAGTCTTAGTTTGGAATGGGCAAATACTCCTATTAGTACTTAGATAAACATTATTAGGCGAATTTCAAGTAAATCGAATATATTTGTATTAATATGTGTTTATGCTTGTACGTGTGTATACAGGGTGTCCGAAAAGTCTTATTATTTGCAACTCCTTTTATTAGGACCAAAATAAACTTAATTAAGGCGGATTTCAAGAAAATTGTCTATATTTGTATTACTATGTGTTTATGCTTGTGCGTGTGTATACAGGGTGTCCGAAAAGTCTTATTATTTGCAACTCCTTTTATTAGGACCAAAATAAACTTAATTAAGGCGGATTTCAAGAAAATCGTCTATATTTGTATTACTATGTGTTTATGATTGTACGTGTGTATACAGGGTGTCCGAAAAGTCTTATTATTTGCAACTCCTTTTATTAGGACCTAAATAAACTTAATTAAGGCGGATTTCAAGAAAATCGTCTATATTTGTATTACTATGTGTTTATGCTTGTACGTGTGTATACAGGGTGTCCGAAAAGTCTTAGCATTTGCAACTCCTTTTAATACGACCACAATAAACGTAATTAAGGCGGATTTCAAGAAAATCGTCTATATTCCTATTTAAACGTGTGAGTGTTAGATTGAATGTATACAGGGTGTCCAAAAAGTCTTGGAATGAGCAAATACTCCTATTAGTACTTAGATAAACTTTATTAGGTCGAATTTCAAGCAAATCGAATATATTTGTATTAATATGTGTTTATGTTTGAATGTATGTATACAGGGTGTCCGAAAAGTATTTTTGTTGGCAAAAATAGTTTCTACGTGTAGGTGTTTGTATGTATGTAGCGATGGGGTTACGAAGGGCGGTCTATTCTCCATCATCAGTCCGTAGGAGTGTGATATCTTCCTTAATACATGGCCTAGCAACACGAAATTTTCAGGGCGTGACAATGATGATATTACCGACCTTATAGAGACCCCTCGGGGGGCGATTAGGCGGTCTATCCGTACTTTATAGACCGCCTTTCAGGCTCGGTCTATATACCGAGCCCTTGGTCAGAAAAATGTGTGTATGTATGTATGGCCGTATGTATGGCCGTATGTTGTCGTCCGTTTCGACATTTTCACCTTTTCAATTTTTTTTCTCGAAAACGGTTAGAATGAGGGCAACCAAATTTTCTGGGTTAATAGAGGGATAGTGCGGCTAGCTTCGGTAAAAAATTCAGTTATACCGGGTGTTCCGTTTCGGAGATATAAAACGTTAAAGTCGAAATTTCAGCGATTTCCTATGGGATCGATTACAGGTCGCAAAACTTAATTAAATCGATTTAAATTTTCGGAGGTTGTGGAGGTCAGGGAGCTTCAGAACCCTATTGAAACTGGCGGTATTCCTAAAATGGGAAGTAATTTTTTTGAATTTTTTTATGTCGAAAAATGCCCTTTGTAGACCCCAATTTGGCACCGAATAAGTCGAAACCGGAACATCGGACAGAAAAACGTATTTGAACTTAAAACTAAAGAATCTCAAATACTTTCTTTTTGCAATACATTTACCTATACCTAAAACGACTGGAAATTGGAAAAATTTGGGAAAAAGTGGAAATTACTAATTTTCATGCAAATTTTTGACGGTTTTGAATTTTTTGGGGGGTCAAAATGGATCCAAATCGAAATTCCATGTGCCCTATCGGAAAGAGCTCGCCGAAATACGTTAGAAACGTATTTTTTAGTTCTTTTATTTCTAATAGGAAAGGAGAAAGCGATAATTAAATTTCGATTTTTTACGATTTTTTTTCATGACATCTCTACATTTGAATCACCCTGTATCTTTTCCTATCTAATTTCTTCTAACTTTTTCAACGCTATCCGTTGGGGATATAATCAGGCTTTAAAATGAATCCCGAATAGGTGATCCAGGGCCTGATTTAGGGGGTAAAAACTCATTTTTTCTGTTTTTTTCCATCAAAATTCATATTTAAAAGGCATTATTATATATTATTTCTCTTATTTAACGATTCTTTTTTGGTTTATTTTCTTCCCTGATCATCTAAGAACACTCCTAACTAATTAAAACTCCATATTTTTTCGTTAAAGTTATAAATAAATACCTTTTTTTGCATCGCTGCAGGAAAAATTTTAAAAAGTGCATATATAAAAGCCGTGCCTTGACAAAACAATTGAACGGACCCTCTTTACATCGAAATTAAAATATGACCTGTCAAAATGTCATGAAAATAACAGTTTTCGTAGCGATATTGGAAGCTTCCTGAACCGATTTCGGCTTGAAATATACATGGCAAAGGTAAAACGGACTTTATATTTTTAGTTAAAATACGTTTCATTGGACGATTTAAGCATTAAATACGAATTTTTTTAATTTTTCTCAGACCACGCAAATGCATGTCAAAATCAATTTCTATACGGGGAAATTTATTCATTTAATTATAATGTATGAAATGTCACAATTTGGCTAAAATGTCAGCATTTTGATGCGAGATTGGAAGGAGTCCGGACCAACTTCGGCCTCGAATTTACCGGGCAATGCATTTAGGGACCTTATACTTTCGGTAGAAAGACATTTCATTTCATATTATACCGATTAAATACCATTTTAATCGATTTTCCTATGACGCTACAAAGCATCATTGAAGATTCTAATATGAAGCTCAGTGGCATCGAAAAAATCCCAAAATATGCATTTTATTTTCTAACCATGAGCGTGTATACTTTTGGGGCAATATATTAATTATTATTGAATAATTTTAATTTAATTTTAGGGAAATGACTTGATTCGGATCGTTTTAAAGTAACCAGAACGATTCTAAAATACATTTTATACCTTCCGGCATGTGCATGATTGTATATATGTCTACAGGGTGTCCGAAAAGTTTTTGTATGCGCAAATATCTTTGTCATTAGAGCGAAGAAAAACTTAAATGAGTCTTATTTCAAGGAAATCGTAAATTTTTCATTCCTTTGTGTGGTTGTTTATATGTTGGTACACACAACAGAATGTCCAAAAAGTCTTTGTATGGGGAAATATCTTTGCCAAATTTAATTTTAGGGAAATGAATTGACTCCCTTTTAAAGTAACCTGAACGATTCGAAAGTACATTTTATACCTTTCGGCATGTGGGTGATTCTGTATATGCCTACAGGGTGTCCGAAAAGTCTTTATATGCGCAAATAACTTTGTCATAAGTACGAAGATAAAATTAATAGGGTCGGTTTTCAAGAAAATCGAAAATATTTAAATTACCATGTGTCGTGTTGTGTTGTGCTTTTATGTATGTATACAGGGTGTCCGAAAAGTCTTTGAATGGGCAAATACCTTTGCCTTTCGTACAAATAGTAACTCGATGGTCGGATTTAAAGCAAGTCGTAGGTATATATTTGCATTTCTATGTGTACGGATTTATATGTTTGTATACAGGGTGTTGGAAAAGTCTTAGTTTGGAATGGGCAAATACTCCTATTAGTACTTAGCATTATTAGGTCGAATTTCAAGTAAATCGAATATATTTGTATTAATATGTGTTTATGCTTGTACGTGTGTATACAGGGTGTCCGAAAAGTCTTATTATTTGCAACTCCTTTTATTAGGACCAAAATAAACTTAATTAAGGCGGATTTCAAGAAAATCGTCTATATTTGTATTACTATGTGTTTATGATTGTACGTGTGTATACAGGGTGCAACTCCTTTTATTAGGACCTAAATAAACTTAATTAAGGCGGATTTCAAGAAAATCGTCTATATTTGTATTACTATGTGTTTATGCTTGTACGTGTGTATACAGGGTGTCCGAAAAGTCTTAGTATTTGCAACTCATTTTAATACGACCAAAATAAACGTAATTAAGGCGGATTTCTAGAAAATCGTCTATATTCCTATTTAAACGTGTGAGTGTTAGATTGAATGTATACAGGGTGTCCAAAAATTCTTGGAATGGGCAAATACTCCTATTAGTACTTAGATAAACTTTATTAGGTCGAATTTCAAGCAAATCAAATATATTTGTATTAATATGTGTTTATGTTTGTATGTATGTATACAGGGTGTCCGAAAAGTATTTTTGTTGGCAAAAATAGTTTCTACGTGTAGGTGTTTGTATGTATGTAGCGATGGGGTCACGAAGGGCGGTCTATTCTCCATCATCAGTCCGAAGGAGTGTGATATCTTCCTTAATACTTGGCCTAGAAACACGAAATTTTCAGGGCATGACAATGATGATATTACCGACCTTATAGAGCCCCCTCGGGGGGCGATTAGGCGGTCTATGCAATCTAGTTATAGACCGCCTTTCAGGCTCGGTCTATATACCGAGCCCTTGGTCAGAAAAATGTGCGTATGTGCGTATGTTGTCGTCCGTTTCGACATTTTCACCTTTTCAATTTTTTTTCTCGAAAACGGTTAGAATGAGGGCAACCAAATTTTCTGGGTTAATAGAGGGATAGTGCGGCTAGCTTCGGTAAAAAATTCAGTTATACCGGGTGTTCCGTTTCGGAGATATAAAACGTTAAAGTCGAAATTTCAGCGATTTCCTATGGGATCGATTACAGGTCGCAAAACTTAATTAAATCGATTTAAATTTTCGGAGGTTGTGGAGGTCAGGGAGCTTCAGAACCCTATTGAAACTGGCGGTATTCCTAAAATGGGAAGTAATTTTTTTGAATTTTTTTATGTCGAAAAATGCCCTTTGTAGACCCCTCTTTGGCGCTTAATAAGTCGAAGCCGGAGCATCGGACAGAAAAACGTATTTGAACATAAAACTAAAGAATCTCAAATACTTTCTTTTTCCAATACATTTACCTATACCTAAAACGACTGGAAATTGTAAAAATTTGGGAAAAACTGGAAATTACGATTTTTCATGCAAATTGTTGACGGTTTTGAATTTTTTGGGGGGTCAAAATGGATCCAAATCGAAATTCCATGTGCCCTATCGGAAAGAGCTCGCCGAAATACGTTAGAAACGTATTTTTTAGTTCTTTTATTTCTAATAGGAAAGGAGAAATCGATAATTAAATTTCGATTTTTTACGATTTTTTTTCATGACATCTCTACATTTGAATCACTCTGTATCTTTTCCTATCTAATTTCTTCCAACTTTTTCAACGCTATCCCTTGGGGATATAATCAGGCTTTAAAACAAATCCCGAATGGGTGATCCAGGGCCGCATTTAGGGGGTAAAAACTCATTTTTTCGGTTTTTTTCAACCAAAAGTCATCTTTAAAAGACATTATTATATATTATTTCTCTTATTTAACGATTCTTTTTTGGTTTATTTTCTTCCCTGATCATCTAAGAACACTCCTAACTAATTAAAACTCCATATTTTTTCGTTAAAGTTATAAATAAATACCTTTTTTTGCATCGCTGCAGGAAAAATTTTAAAAAGTGCATATATAAAAGCCGTGCCTTGACAAAACAATTGAACGGACCCTCTTTACATCGAAATTAAAATATGACCTGTCAAAATGTCATGAAAATAACAGTTTTTGTAGCGATATTGGAAGCTTCCTGGACCGATCTCGGCTTGAAATATACATGGCAAAGGTAAAATGGACTTTATATTTTTAGTTAAAATACGTTTCATTGGACGATTTAAGCATTAAATACGAATTTTTTAAATTTTTCTCAGACCATGCAAATGCATGTCAAAATCAATTTCTATACGGGGAAATTTATTCATTTAATTATAATGTATGAAATGTCACAATTTGGCTAAAATGTCAGCATTTTGATGCGAGATTGGAAGGAGTCCGGACCAACTTCGGCCTCGAATTTACCGGGCAATGCATTTAGGGACCTTATACTTTCGGTAGAAAGACATTTCATTTCATATTATACCGATTAAATACCATTTTAATCGATTTTCCTATGACGCTACAAAGCATCATTGAAGATTCTAATATGAAGCTCAGTGGCATCGAAAAAATCCCAAAATATGCATTTTATTTTCTATCCATGAGCGTGTATACTTTTGGGGCAATATATTAATTATTATTGAATAATTTTAATTTAATTTTAGGGAAATGACTTGATTCGGATCGTTTTAAAGTAACCAGAACGATTCTAAAATACATCT
Organism: Philopedon plagiatum; assembly: GCA_963971165.1. Classification (NCBI taxonomy): domain Eukaryota; kingdom Metazoa; phylum Arthropoda; class Insecta; order Coleoptera; family Curculionidae; genus Philopedon; species Philopedon plagiatum. Next base: position 73,776,397 of record OZ020192.1, read on the forward strand.
TATACCTTCCGGCATGTGCATGATTGTATATATGTCTACAGGGTGTCCGAAAAGTCTTTGTATGCGCAAATATCTTTGTCATTAGAGCGAAGAAAAACTTAAATGAGTCTTATTTCAAGGAAATCGTAAATTTTTCATTCCTTTGTGTGGTTGTTTATATGTTGGTACACAACAGAATGTCCAAAAAGTCTTTGTATGGGGAAATATCTTTGCCAAATTTAATTTTAGGGAAATGAATTGACTCCCTTTTAAAGTAACCTGAACGATTCGAAAGTACATTTTATACCTTTCGGCATGTGGGTGATTCTGTATATGCCTACAGGGTGTCCGAAAAGTCTTTATATGCGCAAATAACTTTGTCATAAGTACGAAGATAAAATTAATAGGGTCGGTTTTCAAGAAAATCGAAAATATTTAAATTACCATGTGTCGTGTTGTGTTGTGTTTTTATGTATGTATACAGGGTGTCCGAAAAGTCTTTGAATGGGCAAATACCTTTGCCTTTCGTACAAATAGTAACTCGATGGTCGGATTTAAAGCAAATCGTAGGTATATATTTGCATTTCTATGTGTACGGATTTATATGTTTGTATACAGGGTGTTGGAAAAGTCTTAGTTTGGAATGGGCAAATACTCCTATTAGTACTTAGCATTATTAGGTCGAATTTCAAGTAAATCGAATATATTTGTATTAATATGTGTTTATGCTTGTACGTGTGTATACAGGGTGTCCGAAAAGTCTTATTATTTGCAACTCCTTTTATTAGGACCAAAATAAACTTAATTAAGGCGGATTTCAAGAAAATTGTCTATATTTGTATTACTATGTGTTTATGCTTGTGCGTGTGTATACAGGGTGTCCGAAAAGTCTTATTATTTGCAACTCCTTTTATTAGGACCAAAATAAACTTAATTAAGGCGGATTTCAAGAAAATCGTCTATATTTGTATTACTATGTGTTTATGATTGTACGTGTGTATACAGGGTGCAACTCCTTTTATTAGGACCTAAATAAACTTAATTAAGGCGGATTTCAAGAAAATCGTCTATATTTGTATTACTATGTGTTTATGCTTGTACGTGTGTATACAGGGTGTCCGAAAAGTCTTAGTATTTGCAACTCATTTTAATACGACCAAAATAAACGTAAAGGCGGATTTCAAGAAAATCGTCTATATTCCTATTTAAACATGTGAGTGTTAGATTGAATGTATACAGGGTGTCCAAAAATTCTTGGAATGGGCAAATACTCCTATTAGTACTTAGCATTATTAGGTCGAATTTCAAGTAAATCGAATATATTTGTATTTATATGTGTTTATGCTTGTACGTGTGTATACAGGGTGTCCGAAAAGTCTTATTATTTGCAACTCCTTTTATTAGGACCAAAATAAACTTAATTAAGGCGGATTTCAAGAAAATCGTCTATATTTGTATTACTATGTGTTTATGATTGTACGTGTGTATACAGGGTGCAACACCTTTTATTAGGACCTAAATAAACTTAATTAAGGCGGATTTCAAGAAAATCGTCTATATTTGTATTACTATGTGTTTATGCTTGTGCGTGTGTATACAGGGTGTCCGAAAAGTCTTATTATTTGCAACTCCTTTTATTAGGACCAAAATAAACTTAATTAAGGCGGATTTCAAGAAAATCGTCTATATTCCTATTTAAACGTGTGAGTGTTAGATTGAATGTATACAGGGTGTCCAAAAATTCTTGGAATGGGCAAATACTCCTATTAGTACTTAGATAAACTTTATTAGGTCGAATTTCAAGCAAATCAAATATATTTGTATTAATATGTGTTTATGTTTGTATGTATGTATACAGGGTGTCCGAAAAGTTTTTCGTTGGCAAACATAGTTTCTACGTGTAGGCGTTTTTATGTATGTAGCGATACGGTTACGAAGGGCGGTCTATTCTCCATCATCAGTCCGAAGGAGTGTGATATCTTCCTTAATATATGGCCTAGCAACACGAAATTTTCAGGGCATGACAGTGATGATATTACCGACCTTATAGAGCCCCCTCGGGGGGCGATTAGGCGGTCTATGCACCCTAGTTATAGACCGCCTTTCAGGCTCGGTCTATATACCGAGCCCTTGGTCAGAAAATGTGTGTGCGTATGTGCGTGCGTGCGTGCGTGCGTATGTTGTCCGTTTCGACATTTTCACTTTTTCAATTTTTTTTCTCGAAAATGGTTAGAGTGGCGGCAACCAAATTTTCTGGGTTAATAGAGGGATAGTGCGGCTAGCTTCGGTAAAAAATTCAGTTATACAGGGTGTTCCGTTTCGGAGCTATTAAACGTCAAAGTCGAAATTTCAGCGATTTTCGTTGCAATCGATTACAGGTCGCAAAAGTGAATTAAATCAATTTAAATTTTTGGAGGTTGTGGAGGACCGGGAGCTTCAGAACCCTATTGAAACTGGCGGTATTCGGAAAATGGGAAGCAATTTTTTTGAATTTTTTTATGTCGAAAAATGCTGTTTGTAGACCCCACTTTGGCACCGAATAAGTCGAAACCGGAACATCGGACAGAAAAACGTATTTGAACTTAAAACTAAAGAATCTCAAATACTTTCTTTTTGCAATACATTTACCTATACCTAAAACGACTGGAAATTGGAAAAATTTGGGAAAAAGTGGAAATTACGATTTTTCATGCAAATTTTTGACGATTTTGAATTTTTTGGGGGGTCAAAATGGATCCAAATCGAAATTCCATGTGCCCTATCGGAAAGAGCTCGCCGAAATACGTTGGAAACGTATTTTTTAGTTCTTTTATTTCTAATAGGAAAGGAGCAATTGATAATTAAATTTCGATTTTTTACGATTTTTTTTCATGACATCTCTACATTTGAATCACTCTGTATCTTTTCCTATCTAATTTCTTCTAACTTTTTCAACTCTATCCGTTGGGGATATAATCAGGCTTTAAAACAAATCCCGAATGGGTGATCCAGCGCCGCATTTAGGGGGTAAAAACTCATTTTTTCGGTTTTTTTCAACCAAAAGTCATCTTTAAAAGGCATTATTATATATTATTTCTCTTATTTAACGATTCTTTTTTGGTTTATTTTCTTCCCTGATCATCTAAGAACACTCCTAACCAATTAAAACTCCATATTTTTTCGTTAAAGTTATAAATAAATACCTTTTTTTGCATCGCTGCAGGAAAAATTTTAAAAAGTGCATATATAAAAGCCGTGCCTTGACAAAACAATTGAACGGACCCTCTTTACATCGAAATTAAAATATGACCTGTCAAAATGTCATGAAAATAACAGTTTTCGTAGCGATATTGGAAGCTTCCTGAACCGATTTCGGCTTGAAATATACATGGCAAAGGTAAAATGGTCTTTATATTTTTAATAGCGGTACATTTCATTGGACGATTTGAGCATTAAATACCAATTTCATTAATTTTGCTGAGGTCCTGCAAAGGCATTTAAAAATCAATTTCTATACGGGGAAATTTATTCATTTAATTATAATGTATGAAATGTCACAATTTGGCTAAAATGTCAGCATTTTGATGCGTGATTGGAAGGAGTCCGGACCAACTTCGGCCTCGAATTTACCGGGCAATGCATTTAGGGACCTTATACTTTCGGTAGAAAGACATTTCATTTCATATTATACCGATTAAATACCATTTTAATCGATTTTCCTATGACGCTACAAAGCATCATTGAAGATTCTAATATGAAGCTCAGTGGCATCGAAAAAATCCCAAAATATGCATTTTATTTTCTAACCATGAGCGTGTATACTTTTGGGGCAATATATTAATTATTATTGAATAATTTTAATTTAATTTTAGGGAAATGACTTGATTCGGATCGTTTTAAAGTAACCAGAACGATTCTAAAATACATTTTATACCTTCCGGCATGTGCATGATTGTATATATGTCTACAGGGTGTCCGAAAAGTCTTTGTATGCGCAAATATCTTTGTCATTAGAGCGAAGAAAAACTTAAATGAGTCTTATTTCAAGGAAATCGTAAATTTTTCATTCCTTTGTGTGGTTGTTTATATGTTGGTACACACAACAGAATGTCCAAAAAGTCTTTGTATGGGGAAATATCTTTGCCAAATTTAATTTTAGGGAAATGAATTGACTCCCTTTTAAAGTAACCTGAACGATTCGAAAGTACATTTTATACCTTTCGGCATGTGGGTGATTCTGTATATGCCTACAGGGTGTCCGAAAACCCTTTATATGCGCAAATAACTTTGTCATAAGTACGAAGATAAAATTAATAGGGTCGGTTTTCAAGAAAATCGAAAATATTTAAATTACCATGTGTCGTGTTGTGTTGTGTTTTTATGTATGTATACAGGGTGTCCGAAAAGTCTTTGAATGGGCAAATACCTTTGCCTTTCGTACAAATAGTAACTCGATGGTCGGATTTAAAGCAAATCGTAGGTATATATTTGCATTTCTATGTGTACGGATTTATATGTTTGTATACAGGGTGTTGGAAAAGTCTTAGTTTGGAATGGGCAAATACTCCTATTAGTACTTAGCATTATTAGGTCGAATTTCAAGTAAATCGAATATATTTGTATTAATATGTGTTTATGCTTGTACGTGTGTATACAGGGTGTCCGAAAAGTCTTATTATTTGCAACTCCTTTTATTAGGACCAAAATAAACTTAATTAAGGCGGATTTCAAGAAAATTGTCTATATTTGTATTACTATGTGTTTATGCTTGTGCGTGTGTATACAGGGTGTCCGAAAAGTCTTATTATTTGCAACTCCTTTTATTAGGACCAAAATAAACTTAATTAAGGCGGATTTCAAGAAAATCGTCTATATTTTTATTACTATGTGTTTATGATTGTACGTGTGTATACAGGGTGTCCGAAAAGTCTTAGTATTTGCAACTCATTTTAATACGACCAAAATAAACGTAATTAAGGCGGATTTCAAGAAAATCGTCTATATTCCTATTTAAACGTGTGAGTGTTAGATTGAATGTATACAGGGTGTCCAAAAATTCTTGGAATGGGCAAATACTCCTATTAGTACTTAGCATTATTAGGTCGAATTTCAAGTAAATCGAATATATTTGTATTAATATGTGTTTATGCTTGTACGTGTGTATACAGGGTGTCCGAAAAGTCTTATTATTTGCAACTCCTTTTATTAGGACCAAAATAAACTTAATTAAGGCGGATTTCAAGAAAATTGTCTATATTTATATTACTATGTGTTTATGCTTGTGCGTGTGTATACAGGGTGTCCGAAAAGTCTTATTATTTGCAACTCCTTTTATTAGGACCAAAATAAACTTAATTAAGGCGGATTTCAAGAAAATTGTCTATATTTGTATTACTATGTGTTTATGCTTGTGCGTGTGTATACAGGGTGTCCGAAAAGTCTTATTATTTGCAACTCCTTTTATTAGGACCTAAATAAACTTAATTAAGGCGGATTTCAAGAAAATCGTCTATATTTGTATTACTATGTGTTTATGCTTGTACGTGTGTATACAGGGTGTCCGAAAAGTCTTAGTATTTGCAACTCATTTTAATACGACCAAAATAAACGTAATTAAGGCGGATTTCAAGAAAATCGTCTATATTCCTATTTAAACGTGTGAGTGTTAGATTGAATGTATACAGGGTGTCCAAAAATTCTTGGAATGGGCAAATACTCCTATTAGTACTTAGATAAACTTTATTAGGTCGAATTTCAAGCAAATCAAATATATTTGTATTAATATGTGTTTATGTTTGTATATATGTATACAGGGTGTCCGAAAAGTATTTTTGTTGGCAAAAATAGTTTCTACGTGTAGGTGTTTGTATGTATGTAGCGATGGGGTCACGAAGGGCGGTCTATTCTCCATCATCAGTCCGAAGGAGTGTGATATCTTCCTAAATACATGGCATAGAAACACGAAATTTTCAGGGCATGACAATGATGATATTACCGACCTTATAGAGCCCCCTCGGGGGGCGATTAGGCGGTCTACCCGTACTAGTTATAGACCGCCTTTCAGGCTCGGTCTATATACCGAGCCCTTGGTCAGAAAAATGTGTGTATGTATGTATGTATGGCCGTATGTTGTCCGTTTCGACATTTTCACCTTTTCAATTTTTTTTCTCGAAAACGGTTAGAATGAGGGCAACCAAATTTTCTGGGTTAATAGAGGGATAGTGCGGCTAGCTTCGGTAAAAAATTCAGTTATACCGGGTGTTCCGTTTCGGAGATATAAAACGTTAAAGTCGAAATTTCAGCGATTTCCTATGGGATCGATTACAGGTCGCAAAAGTGAATTAAATCGATTTAAATTTTTGGAGGTTGTGGAGGACCGGGGTGTTCCGAACCCTATTGAAACTGGCGGTATTCGGAAAATGGGAAGTAATTTTTTTGAATTTTTTTATGTCGAAAAATGCCCTTTGTAGACCCCAATTTGGCACCGAATAAGTCGAAACCGGAACATCGGACAGAAAAACGTATTTGAACTTAAAACTAAAGAATCTCAAATACTTTCTTTTTGCAATACATTTACCTATACCTAAAACGACTGGAAATTGGAAAAATTTGGGAAAAAGTGGAAATTACGAATTTTCATGCAAATTTTTGACGGTTTTGAATTTTTTGGGGGGTCAAAATGGATCCAAATCGAAATTCCATGTGCCCTATCGGAAAGAGCTCGCCGAAATACGTTAAAAACGTATTTTTTAGTTCTTTTATTTCTAATAGGAAAGGAGAAATCGATAATTAAATTTCGATTTTTTACGATTTTTTTTCATGACATCTCTACATTTGAATCACTCTGTATCTTTTCCTATCTAATTTCTTCTAACTTTTTCAACGCTATCCGTTGGGGATATAATGAGGCTTTAAAATGAATCCCGAATGGGTGATCCAGGGCCTGATTTAGGGGGTAAAAACTCATTTTTTCTGTTTTTTTCCATCAAAATTCATATTTAAAAGGCATTATTATATATTATTTCTCTTATTTAACGATTCTTTTTTGGTTTATTTTCTTCCCTGATCATCTAAGAACACTCCTAACTAATTAAAACTCCATATTTTTTCGTTAAAGTTATAAATAAATACCTTTTTTTGCATCGCTGCAGGAAAAATTTTAAAAAGTGCATATATAAAAGCCGTGCCTTGACAAAACAATTGAACGGACCCTCTTTACATCGAAATTAAAATATGACCTGTCAAAATGTCATGAAAATAACAGTTTTCGTAGCGATATTGGAAGCTTCCTGAACCGATTTCGGCTTGAAATATACATGGCAAAGGTAAAACGGACTTTATATTTTTAGTTAAAATACGTTTCATTGGACGATTTAAGCATTAAATACGAATTTTTTAAATTTTTCTCAGACCACGCAAATGCATGTCAAAATCAATTTCTATACGGGGAAATTTATTCATTTAATTATAATGTATGAAATGTCACAATTTGGCTAAAATGTCAGCATTTTGATGCGAGATTGGAAGGAGTCCGGACCAACTTCGGCCTCGAATTTACCGGGCAATGCATTTAGGGACCTTATACTTTCGGTAGAAAGACATTTCATTTCATATTATACCGATTAAATACCATTTTAATCGATTTTCCTATGACGCTACAAAGCATCATTGAAGATTCTAATATGAAGCTCAGTGGCATCGAAAAAATCCCAAAATATGCATTTTATTTTCTAACCATGAGCGTGTATACTTTTGGGGCAATATATTAATTATTATTGAATAATTTTAATTTAATTTTAGGGAAATGACTTGATTCGGATCGTTTTAAAGTAACCAGAACGATTCTAAAATACATTTTATACCTTCCGGCATGTGCATGATTGTATATATGTCTACAGGGTGTCCGAAAAGTCTTTGTATGCGCAAATATCTTTGTCATTAGAGCGAAGAAAAACTTAAATGAGTCTTATTTCAAGGAAATCGTAAATTTTTCATTCCTTTGTGTGGTTGTTTATATGTTGGTACACACAACAGAATGTCCAAAAAGTCTTTGTATGGGGAAATATCTTTGCCAAATTTAATTTTAGGGAAATGAATTGACTCCCTTTTAAAGTAACCTGGACGATTCGAAAGTACATTTTATACCTTTCGGCATGTGGGTGATTCTGTATATGCCTACAGGGTGTCCGAAAAGTCTTTATATGCGCAAATAACTTTGTCATAAGTACGAAGATAAAATTAATAGGGTCGGTTTTCAAGAAAATCGAAAATATTTAAATTACCATGTGTCGTGTTGTGTTGTGTTTTTATGTATGTATACAGGGTGTCCGAAAAGTCTTTGAATGGGCAAATACCTTTGCCTTTCGTACAAATAGTAACTCGATGGTCGGATTTAAAGCAAATCGTAGGTATATATTTGCATTTCTATGTGTACGGATTTATATGTTTGTATACAGGGTGTTGGAAAAGTCTTAGTTTGGAATGGGCAAGTACTCCTATTAGTACTTAGCATTATTAGGTCGAATTTCAAGTAAATCGAATATATTTGTATTAATATGTGTTTATGCTTGTGCGTGTGTATACAGGGTGTCCGAAAAGTCTTATTATTTGCAACTCCTTTTATTAGGACCAAAATAAACTTAATTAAGGCGGATTTCAAGAAAATCGTCTATATTTGTATTACTATGTGTTTATGATTGTACGTGTGTATACAGGGTGCAACTCCTTTTATTAGGACCTAAATAAACTTACTTAAGGCGGATTTCAAGAAAATCGTCTATATTTGTATTACTATGTGTTTATGCTTGTACGTGTGTATACAGGGTGTCCGAAAAGTCTTAGTATTTGCAACTCATTTTAATACGACCAAAATAAACGTAATTAAGGCGGATTTCAAGAAAATCGTCTATATTCCTATTTAAACGTGTGAGTGTTAGATTGAATGTATACAGGGTGTCCAAAAATTCTTGGAATGGGCAAATACTCCTATTAGTACTTAGCATTGTTAGGTCGAATTTCAAGTAAATCGAATATATTTGTATTAATATGTGTTTATGCTTGTACGTGTGTATACAGGGTGTCCGAAAAGTCTTATTATTTGCAATTCCTTTTATTAGGACCAAAATAAACTTAATTAAGGCGGATTTCAAGAAAATTGTCTATATTTGTATTACTATGTGTTTATGCTTGTGCGTGTGTATACAGGGTGTCCGAAAAGTCTTATTATTTGCAACTCCTTTTATTAGGACCAAAATAAACTTAATTAAGGCGGATTTCAAGAAAATCGTCTATATTTGTATTACTATGTGTTTATGATTGTACGTGTGTATACAGGGTGCAACCCCTTTTATTAGGACCTAAATAAACTTAATTAAGGCGGATTTCAAGAAAATCGTCTATATTTGTATTGCTATGTGTTTATGCTTGTACGTGTGTATACAGGGTGTCCGAAAAGTCTTAGTATTTGCAACTCATTTTAATACGACCAAAATAAACGTAATTAAGGCGGATTTCAAGAAAATCGTCTATATTCCTATTTAAACGTGTGAGTGTTAGATTGAATGTATACAGGGTGTCCAAAAATTCTTGGAATGGGCAAATACTCCTATTAGTACTTAGCATTATTAGGTCGAATTTCAAGTAAATCGAATATATTTGTATTAATATGTGTTTATGCTTGTACGTGTGTATACAGGGTGTCCGAAAAGTCTTATTATTTGCAACTCCTTTTATTAGGACCAAAATAAATTTAATTAAGGCGGATTTCAAGAAAATTGTCTATATTTGTATTACTATGTGTTTATGCTTGTGCGTGTGTATACAGGGTGTCCGAAAAGTCTTATTATTTGCAACTCCTTTTATTAGGACCAAAATAAACTTAATTAAGGCGGATTTCAAGAAAATCGTCTATATTTGTATTACTATGTGTTTATGATTGTACGTGTGTATACAGGGTGCAACTCCTTTTATTAGGACCTAAATAAACTTAATTAAGGCGGATTTCAAGAAAATCGTCTATATTTGTATTACTATGTGTTTATGCTTGTACGTGTGTATACAGGGTGTCCGAAAAGTCTTAGTATTTGCAACTCATTTTAATACGACCAAAATACACGTAATTAAGGCGGATTTCAAGAAAATCGTCTATATTCCTATTTAAACGTGTGAGTGTTAGATTGAATGTATACAGGGTGTCCAAAAATTCTTGGAATGGGCAAATACTCCTATTAGTACTTAGATAAACTTTATTAGGTCGAATTTCAAGCAAATCAAATATATTTGTATTAATATGTGTTTATGTTTGTATGTATGTATACAGGGTGTCCGAAAAGTATTTTTGTTGGCAAAAATAGTTTCTACGTGTAGGTGTTTGTATGTATGTAGCGATGGGGTCACGAAGGGCGGTCTATTCTCCATCATCAGTCCGAAGGAGTGTGATATCTTCCTTAATAATACTTGGCCTAGAAACACGAAATTTTCAGGGCATGACAATGATGATATTACCGACCTTATAGAGCCCCCTCGGGGGGCGATTAGGCGGTCTATCCGTACTAGTTATAGACCGCCTTTCAGGCTCGGTCTATATACCGAGCCCTTGGTCAGAAAATGTGTGTGCGTATGTGCGTGCGTGCGTGCGTGCGTATGTTGTCCGTTTCGACATTTTCACTTTTTCAATTTTTTTTCTCGAAAATGGTTAGAGTGGCGGCAACCAAATTTTCTGGGTTAATAGAGGGATAGTGCGGCTAGCTTCGGTAAAAAATTCAGTTATACAGGGTGTTCCGTTTCGGAGCTATTAAACGTCAAAGTCGAAATTTCAGCGATTTTCGTTGCAATCGATTACAGGTCGCAAAAGTGAATTAAATCAATTTAAATTTTTGGAGGTTGTGGAGGACCGGGAGCTTCAGAACTCTATTGAAACTGGCGGTATTCGGAAAATGGGAAGCAATTTTTTTGAATTTTTTTATGTCGAAAAATGCTGTTTGTAGACCCCACTTTGGCACTGAATAAGTCGAAACTGGAACATCGGACAGAAAAATGTATTTGAACTTAAAACTAAAGAATCTCAAACACTTTCTTTTTGCAATACATTTACCTATACCTAAAACGACTGCAAATTGGAAAAATTTGAGAAAAAGTGGAAATTACGATTTTTCGTGCAATTTTATGACAGTTTTTAATTTTTTTGGGGGTCAAAATGGATTCAAATCGAAATCCCATGTGCCTTATCGGAAAGAGGTCGCCGAAATACGTGATTTGCATATTTTTTGGTTCCTTCATTCCTAATAGGAAAGGAGCAAGCGATAATTAAATTTAGATTATTAACGATTTTTTTTCATGACATCTCTACATTTGAATCACTCTGTATCTTTTCCTATCTAATTTCTTTCAACTTTTTCAACGCTATTCCTTGGGGATATAATCAGGCTTTAAAATGAATCCCGAATGGGTGATTCAGGACCGAATTTAGGGGGTAAAAACTCAATTTTTCTGTTTTTTTCAACCAAAATTCATCTTTAAAAGGCATTATTATATATTATTTCTCTTATTTAACGATTCTTTTTTGGTTTATTTTCTTCCCTAATCATCTAAGAACACTCCTAAATAATTAAAACTCCATATTTTTTCGTTAAAGTTATAAATAAATACCTTTTTTTGCATCGCTGCAGGAAAAATTTTAAAAAGTGCATATATAAAAGCCGTGCCTTGACAAAACAATTGAACGGACCCTCTTTACATCGAAATTAAAATATGACCTGTCAAAATGTCATGAAAATAACAGTTTTTGTAGCGATATTGGAAGCTTCCTGGACCGATTTCGGCTTGAAATATACATGGCAAAGGTAAAATGGACTTTATATTTTTAATAGCGGTACATTTCATTGGACGATTTAAGCATTAAATACGAATTTTTTAAATTTTTCTCAGACCATGCAAATGCATGTCAAAATCAATTTCTATACGGGGAAATTTATTCATTTAATTATAATGTATGAAATGTCACAATTTGGCTAAAATGTCAGCATTTTGATGCGAGATTGGAAGGAGTCCGGACCAACTTCGGCCTCGAATTTACCGGGCAATGCATTTAGGGACCTTATACTTTCGGTAGAAAGACATTTCATTTCATATTATACCGATTAAATACCATTTTAATCGATTTTCCTATGACGCTACAAAGCATCATTGAAGATTCTAATATGAAGCTCAGTGGCATCGAAAAAATCCCAAAATATGCATTTTATTTTCTATCCATGAGCGTGTATACTTTTGGGGCAATATATTAATTATTATTGAATAATTTTAATTTAATTTTAGGGAAATGACTTGATTCGGATCGTTTTAAAGTAACCAGAACGATTCTAAAATACATTTTATACCTTCCGGCATGTGCATGATTGTATATATGTCTACAGGGTGTCCGAAAAGTCTTTGTATGCGCAAATATCTTTGTCATTAGAGCGAAGAAAAACTTAAATGAGTCTTATTTCAAGGAAATCGTAAATTTTTCATTCCTTTGTGTGGTTGTTTATATGTTGGTACACAACAGAATGTCCAAAAAGTCTTTGTATGGGGAAATATCTTTGCCAAATTTAATTTTAGGGAAATGAATTGACTCCCTTTTAAAGTAACCTGAACGATTCGAAAGTACATTTTATACCTTTCGGCATGTGGGTGATTCTGTATATGCCTACAGGGTGTCCGAAAAGTCTTTATATGCGCAAATAACTTTGTCATAAGTACGAAGATAAAATTAATTGGGTCGGTTTTCAAGAAAATCGAAAATATTTAAATTACCATGTGTCGTGTTGTGTTGTGTTTTTATGTATGTATACAGGGTGTCCGAAAAGTCTTTGAATGGGCAAATACCTTTGCCTTTCATACAAATAGTAACTCGATGGTCGGATTTAAAGCAAATCGTAGGTATATATTTGCATTTCTATGTGTACGGATTTATATGTTTGTATACAGGGTGTTGGAAAAGTCTTAGTTTGGAATGGGCAAATACTCCTATTAGTACTTAGCATTATTAGGTCGAATTTCAAGTAAATCGAATATATTTGTATTAATATGTGTTTATGCTTGTACGTGTGTATACAGGGTGTCCGAAAAGTCTTATTATTTGCAACTCCTTTTATTAGGACCAAAATAAACTTAATTAAGGCGGATTTCAAGAAAATTGTCTATATTTGTATTACTATGTGTTTATGCTTGTGCGTGTGTATACAGGGTGTCCGAAAAGTCTTATTATTTGCAACTCCTTTTATTAGGACCAAAATAAACTTAATTAAGGCGGATTTCAAGAAAATCGTCTATATTTGTATTACTATGTGTTTATGATTTTACGTGTGTATACAGGGTGCAACTCCTTTTATTAGGACCTAAATAAACTTAATTAAGGCGGATTTCAAGAAAATCGTCTATATTTGTATTACTATGTGTTTATGCTTGTACGTGTGTATACAGGGTGTCCGAAAAGTCTTAGTATTTGCAACTCATTTTAATACGACCAAAATAAACGTAATTAAGGCGGATTTCAAGAAAATCGCCTATATTCCTATTTAAACGTGTGAGTGTTAGATTGAATGTATACAGGGTGTCCAAAAATTCTTGGAATGGGCAAATACTCCTATTAGTACTTAGCATTATTAGGTCGAATTTCAAGTAAATCGAATATATTTGTATTAATATGTGTTTATGCTTGTACGTGTGTATACAGGGTGTCCGAAAAGTCTTATTATTTGCAACTCCTTTTATTAGGACCAAAATAAACTTAATTAAGGCGGATTTCAAGAAAATTGTCTATATTTGTATTACTATGTGTTTATGCTTGTGCGTGTGTATACAGGGTGTCCGAAAAGTCTTATTATTTGCAACTCCTTTTATTAGGACCAAAATAAACTTAATTAAGGCGAATTTCAAGAAAATCGTCTATATTTGTATTACTATGTGTTTATGATTGTACGTGTGTATACAGGGTGCAACTCCTTTTATTAGGACCTAAATAAACTTAATTAAGGCGGATTTCAAGAAAATCGTCTATATTTGTATTACTATGTGTTTATGCTTGTACGTGTGTATACAGGGTGTCCGAAAAGTCTTAGTATTTGCAACTCATTTTAATACGACCAAAATAAACGTAATTAAGGCGGATTTCAAGAAAATCGTCTATATTCCTATTTAACCGTGTGAGTGTTAGATTGAATGTATACAGGGTGTGCAAAAATTCTTGGAATGGGCAAATACTCCTATTAGTACTTAGATAAACTTTATTAGGTCGAATTTCAAGCAAATCAAATATATTTGTATTAATATGTGTTTATGTTTGTATGTATGTATACAGGGTGTCCGAAAAGTATTTTTGTTGGCAAAAATAGTTTCTACGTGTAGGTGTTTGTATGTATGTAGCGATGGGGTCACGAAGGGCGGTCTATTCTCCATCATCAGTCCGAAGGAGTGTGATATCTTCCTTAATACTTGGCCTAGAAACACGAAATTTTCAGGGCATTACAATGATGATATTACCGACCTTATAGAGCCCCCTCGGGGGGCGATTAGGCGGTCTATGCAATCTAGTTATAGACCGCCTTTCAGGCTCGGTCTATATACCGAGCCCTTGGTCAGAAAAATGTGTGTGTGTATGGCCGTATGTTGTCGTCCGTTTCGACATTTTCACCTTTTCAATTTTTTTTCTCGAAAACGGTTATAGAGGCGGCAACCAAATTTTCTGGGTTAATAGAGGGATAGTGCGGCTAGCTTCGGTAAAAAATTCAGTTATACAGGGTGTTCCGTTTCGGAGTTATTAAACGCCAAAGTCGAAATTTCAGCGATTTCCGTTGACATCGATTACAGGTCGCAAAAGTGAATTAAATCGATTTAAATTTTCAGAGGTTGTAGAAGACCGGGGTGTTCCGAACCCTATTGAAACTGGCGGTATTCGGAAAATGGGAAGTAATTTTTTTGAATTTTTTTATGTCGAAAAATGCCCTTTGTGGACCCCAATTTGGCACCGAATAAGTCGAAACCGGAACATCGGACAGAAAAACGTATTTGAACTTAAAACTAAAGAATCTCAAATACATTCTTTTTGCAATACATTTACCTATACCTAAAACGACTGGAAATTGGAAAAATTTGGGAAAAAGTGGAAATTACGAATTTTCATGCAAATTTTTGACGGTTTTGAATTTTTTGGGGGGTCAAAATGGATCCAAATCGAAATCCCATGAGCCTTATCGGAAAGAGCTCGCCGAAATACGTTACAAACGTATTTTTTAGTTCTTTTATTTCTAATAGGAAAGGAGAAATCGATAATTAAATTTCGATTTTTTACGATTTTTTTTCATGACATCTCTACATTTGAATCACTCTGTATCTTTTCCTATCTAATTTCTTCTAACTTTTTCAACGCTATCCGATGGGGATATAATCAGGCTTTAAAATGAATCCCGAATGGGTGATCCAGGGCCTGATTTAGGGGGTAAAAACTCATTTTTTCTGTTTTTTTCCATCAAAATTCATATTTAAAAGGCATTATTATACATTATTTCTCTTATTTAACGATTCTTTTTTGGTTTATTTTCTTCTCTGATCATCTAAGAACACTCCTAACCAATTAAAACTCCATATTTTTTCGTTAAAGTTATAAATAAATACCTTTTTTTGCATCGCTGCAGGAAAAATTTTAAAAAGTGCATATATAAAAGCCGTGCCTTGACAAAACAATTGAACGGACTCTCTTTACATCGAAATTAAAATATGACCTGTCAAAATGTCATGAAAATAACAGTTTTTGTAGCGATATTGGAAGCTTCCTGGACCGATTTCGGCTTGAAATATACATGGCAAAGGTAAAATGGACTTTATATTTTTAATAGCGGTACATTTCATTGGACGATTTGAGCATTAAATACCAATTTCATTAATTTTGCTGAGGTCCTGCAAAGGCATTTAAAAATCAATTTCTATACGGGGAAATTTATTCATTTAATTATAATGTATGAAATGTCACAATTTGGCTAAAATGTCAGCATTTTGATGCGAGATTGGAAGGAGTCCGGACCAACTTCGGCCTCGAATTTACCGGGCAATGCATTTAGGGATCTTATACTGTCGGTAGAAAGACATTTCATTTCATATTATACCGATTAAATACCATTTTAATCGATTTTCCTATGACGCTACAAAGCATCATTGAAGATTCTAATATGAAGCTCAGTGGCATCGAAAAAATCCCAAAATATGCATTTTATTTTCTATCCATGAGCGTGTATACTTTTGGGGCAATATATTAATTATTATTGAATAATTTTAATTTAATTTTAGGGAAATGACTTGATTCGGATCGTTTTAAAGTAACCAGAACGATTCTAAAATACATTTTATACCTTCCGGCATGTGCATGATTGTATATATGTCTACAGGGTGTCCGAAAAGTCTTTGTATGCGCAAATATCTTTGTCATTAGAGCGAAGAAAAACTTAAATGAGTCTTATTTCAAGGAAATCGTAAATTTTTCATTCCTTTGTGTGGTTGTTTATATGTTGGTACACAACAGAATGTCCAAAAAGTCTTTGTATGGGGAAATATCTTTGCCAAATTTAATTTTAGGGAAATGAATTGACTCCCTTTTAAAGTAACCTGAACGATTCGAAAGTACATTTTATACCTTTCGGCATGTGGGTGATTCTGTATATGCCTACAGGGTGTCCGAAAAGTCTTTATATGCGCAAATAACTTTGTCATAAGTACGAAGATAAAATTAATAGGGTCGGTTTTCAAGAAAATCGAAAATATTTAAATTACCATGTGTCGTGTTGTGTTGTGTTTTTATGTATGTATACAGGGTGTCCGAAAAGTCTTTGAATGGGCAAATACCTTTGCCTTTCGTACAAATAGTAACTCGATGGTCGGATTTAAAGCAAATCGTAGGTATATATTTGCATTTCTATGTGTACGGATTTATATGTTTGTATACAGGGTGTTGGAAAAGTCTTAGTTTGGAATGGGCAAATACTCCTATTAGTACTTAGCATTATTAGGTCGATTTTCAAGTAAATCGAATATATTTGTATTAATATGTGTTTATGCTTGTACGTGTGTATACAGGGTGTCCGAAAAGTCTTATTATTTGCAACTCCTTTTATTAGGACCAAAATAAACTTAATTAAGGCGGATTTCAAGAAAATTGTCTATATTTGTATTACTATGTGTTTATGCTTGTGCGTGTGTATACAGGGTGTCCGAAAAGTCTTATTATTTGCAACTCCTTTTATTAGGACCAAAATAAACTTAATTAAGGCGGATTTCAAGAAAATCGTCTATATTTGTATTACTATGTGTTTATGATTGTACGTGTGTATACAGGGTGCAACTCCTTTTATTAGGACCTAAATAAACTTAATTAAGGCGGATTTCAAGAAAATCGTCTATATTTGTATTACTATGTGTTTATGATTGTACGTGTGTATACAGGGTGCAACTCCTTTTATTAGGACCTAAATAAACTTAATTAAGGCGGATTTCAAGAAAATCGTCTATATTTGTATTACTATGTGTTTATGCTTGTACGTGTGTATACAGGGTGTCCGAAAAGTCTTAGTATTTGCAACTCATTTTAATACGACCAAAATAAACGTAATTAAGGCGGATTTCAAGAAAATCGTCTATATTCCTATTTAAACGTGTGAGTGTTAGATTGAATGTATACAGGGTGTCCAAAAATTCTTGGAATGGGCAAATACTCCTATTAGTACTTAGCATTATTAGGTCGAATTTCAAGTAAATCGAATATATTTGTATTAATATGTGTTTATGCTTGTACGTGTGTATACAGGGTGTCCGAAAAGTCTTATTATTTGCAACTCCTTTTATTAGGACCAAAATAAACTTAATTAAGGCGGATTTCAAGAAAATCGTCTATATTTGTATTACTATGTGTTTATGCTTGTGCGTGTGTATACAGGGTGTCCGAAAAGTCTTATTATTTGCAACTCCTTTTATTAGGACCAAAATAAACTTAATTAAGGCGGATTTCAAGAAAATCGTCTATATTTGTATTACTATGTGTTTATGATTGTACGTGTGTATACAGGGTGCAACTCCTTTTATTAGGACCTAAATAAACTTAATTAAGGCGGATTTCAAGAAAACCGTCTATATTTGTATTACTATGTGTTTATGCTTGTACGTGTGTATACAGGGTGTCCGAAAAGTCTTAGTATTTGCAACTCATTTTAATACGACCAAAATAAACGTAATTAAGGCGGATTTCAAGAAAATCGTCTATA
This sequence comes from Philopedon plagiatum, assembly GCA_963971165.1. Taxonomy (NCBI): domain Eukaryota; kingdom Metazoa; phylum Arthropoda; class Insecta; order Coleoptera; family Curculionidae; genus Philopedon; species Philopedon plagiatum. The sequence continues at coordinate 73,794,642 of OZ020192.1, forward strand.
TTCCTATTTAAACGTGTGAGTGTTAGATTGAATGTATACAGGGTGTCCAAAAATTCTTGGAATGGGCAAATACTCCTATTAGTACTTAGATAAACTTTATTAGGTCGAATTTCAAGCAAATCAAATATATTTGTATTAATATGTGTTTATGTTTGTATGTATGTATACAGGGTGTCCGAAAAGTATTTTTGTTGGCAAAAATAGTTTCCACGTGTAGGTGTTTGTATATATGTAGCGATGGGGTCACGAAGGGCGGTCTATTCTCCATCATCAGTCCGAAGGAGTGTGATATCTTCCTTAATACTTGGCCTAGAAACACGAAATTTTCAGGGCATGACAATGATGATATTACCGACCTTATAGAGCCCCCTCGGGGGGCGATTAGGCGGTCTACCAGTACTAGTTATAGACCGCCTTTCAGGCTCGGTCTATATATCGAGCCCTTGGTCATAAAATGTGTGTGCGTATGTGCGTGCGTGCGTGCGTATGTTGTCCGTTTCGACATTTTCACTTTTTCAATTTTTTTTCTCGAAAATGGTTAGAGTGGCGGCAACCAAATTTTCTGGGTTAATAGAGGGATAGTGCGGCTAGCTTCGGTAAAAAATTCAGTTATACAGGGTGTTCCGTTTCGGAGCTATTAAACGTCAAAGTCGAAATTTCAGCGATTTTCGTTGCAATCGATTACAGGTCGCAAAAGTGAATTAAATCAATTTAAATTTTTGGAGGTTGTGGAGGACCGGGAGCTTCAGAACTCTATTGAAACTGGCGGTATTCGGAAAATGGGAAGCAATTTTTTTCAATTTTTTTATGTCGAAAAATGCTGTTTGTAGACCCCACTTTGGCACTGAATAAGTCGAAACTGGAACATCGGACAGAAAAATGTATTTGAACTTAAAACTAAAGAATCTCAAACACTTTCTTTTTGCAATACATTTACCTATACCTAAAACGACTGCAAATTGGAAAAATTTGAGAAAAAGTGGAAATTACGATTTTTCGTGCAATTTTATGACAGTTTTTAATTTTTTTGGGGGTCAAAATGGATTCAAATCGAAATCCCATGTGCCTTATCGGAAAGAGGTCGCCGAAATACGTGATTTGCATATTTTTTGGTTCCTTCATTCCTAATAGGAAAGGAGCAAGCGATAATTAAATTTAGATTATTTACGATTTTTTTTCATGACATCTCTACATTTGAATCACTCTGTATCTTTTCCTATCTAATTTCTTTCAACTTTTTCAACGCTATTCCTTGGGGATATAATCAGGCTTTAAAATGAATCCCGAATGGGTGATTCAGGACCGAATTTAGGGGGTAAAAACTCAATTTTTCTGTTTTTTTCAACCAAAATTCATCTTTAAAAGGCATTATTATATATTATTTCTCTTATTTAACGATTCTTTTTTGGTTTATTTTCTTCCCTAATCATCTAAGAACACTCCTAAATAATTAAAATTCCATATTTTTTCGTTAAAGTTATAAATAAATACCTTTTTTTGCATCGGTGCAGGAAAAATTTTAAAAAGTGCATATATAAAAGCCGTGCCTTGACAAAACAATTGAACGGACCCTCTTTACATCGAAATTAAAATATGACCTGTCAAAATGTCATGAAAATAACAGTTTTTGTAGCGATATTGGAAGCTTCCTGGACCGATCTCGGCTTGAAATATACATGGCAAAGGTAAAATGGACTTTATATTTTTAGTTAAAATACGTTTCATTGGACGATTTAAGCATTAAATACGAATTTTTTAAATTTTTCTCAGACCATGCAAATGCATGTCAAAATCAATTTCTATACGGGGAAATTTATTCATTTAATTATAATGTATGAAATGTCACAATTTGGCTAAAATGTCAGCATTTTGATGCGAGATTGGAAGGAGTCCGGACCAACTTCGGCCTCGAATTTACCGGGCAATGCATTTAGGGACCTTATACTTTCGGTAGAAAGACATTTCATTTCATATTATACCGATTAAATACCATTTTAATCGATTTTCCTATGACGCTACAAAGCATCATTGAAGATTCTAATATGAAGCTCAGTGGCATCGAAAAAATCCCAAAATATGCATTTTATTTTCTATCCATGAGCGTGTATACTTTTGGGGCAATATATTAATTATTATTGAATAATTTTAATTTAATTTTAGGGAAATGACTTGATTCGGATCGTTTTAAAGTAACCAGAACGATTCTAAAATACATTTTATACCTTCCGGCATGTGCATGATTGTATATATGTCTACAGGGTGTCCGAAAAGTCTTTGTATGCGCAAATATCTTTGTCATTAGAGCGAAGAAAAACTTAAATGAGTCTTATTTCAAGGAAATCGTAAATTTTTCATTCCTTTGTGTGGTTGTTTATATGTTGGTACACAACAGAATGTCCAAAAAGTCTTTGTATGGGGAAATATCTTTGCCAAATTTAATTTTAGGGAAATGAATTGACTCCCTTTTAAAGTAACCTGAACGATTCGAAAGTACATTTTATACCTTTCGGCATGTGGGTGATTCTGTATATGCCTACAGGGTGTCCGAAAAGTCTTTATATGCGCAAATAACTTTGTCATAAGTACGAAGATAAAATTAATTGGGTCGGTTTTCAAGAAAATCGAAAATATTTAAATTACCATGTGTCGTGTTGTGTTGTGTTTTTATGTATGTATACAGGGTGTCCGAAAAGTCTTTGAATGGGCAAATACCTTTGCCTTTCATACAAATAGTAACTCGATGGTCGGATTTAAAGCAAATCGTAGGTATATATTTGCATTTCTATGTGTACGGATTTATATGTTTGTATACAGGGTGTTGGAAAAGTCTTAGTTTGGAATGGGCAAATACTCCTATTAGTACTTAGCATTATTAGGTCGAATTTCAAGTAAATCGAATATATTTGTATTAATATGTGTTTATGCTTGTACGTGTGTATACAGGGTGTCCGAAAAGTCTTATTATTTGCAACTCCTTTTATTAGGACCAAAATAAACTTAATTAAGGCGGATTTCAAGAAAATTGTCTATATTTGTATTACTATGTGTTTATGCTTGTGCGTGTGTATACAGGGTGTCCGAAAAGTCTTATTATTTGCAACTCCTTTTATTAGGACCAAAATAAACTTAATTAAGGCGGATTTCAAGAAAATCGTCTATATTTGTATTACTATGTGTTTATGATTTTACGTGTGTATACAGGGTGCAACTCCTTTTATTAGGACCTAAATAAACTTAATTAAGGCGGATTTCAAGAAAATCGTCTATATTTGTATTACTATGTGTTTATGCTTGTACGTGTGTATACAGGGTGTCCGAAAAGTCTTAGTATTTGCAACTCATTTTAATACGACCAAAATAAACGTAATTAAGGCGGATTTCAAGAAAATCGCCTATATTCCTATTTAAACGTGTGAGTGTTAGATTGAATGTATACAGGGTGTCCAAAAATTCTTGGAATGGGCAAATACTCCTATTAGTACTTAGCATTATTAGGTCGAATTTCAAGTAAATCGAATATATTTGTATTAATATGTGTTTATGCTTGTACGTGTGTATACAGGGTGTCCGAAAAGTCTTATTATTTGCAACTCCTTTTATTAGGACCAAAATAAACTTAATTAAGGCGGATTTCAAGAAAATTGTCTATATTTGTATTACTATGTGTTTATGCTTGTGCGTGTGTATACAGGGTGTCCGAAAAGTCTTATTATTTGCAACTCCTTTTATTAGGACCAAAATAAACTTAATTAAGGCGAATTTCAAGAAAATCGTCTATATTTGTATTACTATGTGTTTATGATTGTACGTGTGTATACAGGGTGCAACTCCTTTTATTAGGACCTAAATAAACTTAATTAAGGCGGATTTCAAGAAAATCGTCTATATTTGTATTACTATGTGTTTATGCTTGTACGTGTGTATACAGGGTGTCCGAAAAGTCTTAGTATTTGCAACTCATTTTAATACGACCAAAATAAACGTAATTAAGGCGGATTTCAAGAAAATCGTCTATATTCCTATTTAACCGTGTGAGTGTTAGATTGAATGTATACAGGGTGTGCAAAAATTCTTGGAATGGGCAAATACTCCTATTAGTACTTAGATAAACTTTATTAGGTCGAATTTCAAGCAAATCAAATATATTTGTATTAATATGTGTTTATGTTTGTATGTATGTATACAGGGTGTCCGAAAAGTATTTTTGTTGGCAAAAATAGTTTCTACGTGTAGGTGTTTGTATGTATGTAGCGATGGGGTCACGAAGGGCGGTCTATTCTCCATCATCAGTCCGAAGGAGTGTGATATCTTCCTTAATACTTGGCCTAGAAACACGAAATTTTCAGGGCATTACAATGATGATATTACCGACCTTATAGAGCCCCCTCGGGGGGCGATTAGGCGGTCTATGCAATCTAGTTATAGACCGCCTTTCAGGCTCGGTCTATATACCGAGCCCTTGGTCAGAAAATGTGTGTGCGTATGTGCGTGCGTGCGTGCGTGCGTATGTTGTCCGTTTCGACATTTTCACTTTTTCAATTTTTTTTCTCGAAAATGGTTAGAGTGGCGGCAACCAAATTTTCTGGGTTAATAGAGGGATAGTGCGGCTAGCTTCGGTAAAAAATTCAGTTATACAGGGTGTTCCGTTTCGGAGCTATTAAACGTCAAAGTCGAAATTTCAGCGATTTTCGTTGCAATCGATTACAGGTCGCAAAAGTGAATTAAATCAATTTAAATTTTTGGAGGTTGTGGAGGACCGGGAGCTTCAGAACTCTATTGAAACTGGCGGTATTCGGAAAATGGGAAGCAATTTTTTTGAATTTTTTTATGTCGAAAAATGCTGTTTGTAGACCCCACTTTGGCACTGAATAAGTCGAAACTGGAACATCGGACAGAAAAATGTATTTGAACTTAAAACTAAAGAATCTCAAACACTTTCTTTTTGCAATACATTTACCTATACCTAAAACGACTGCAAATTGGAAAAATTTGAGAAAAAGTGGAAATTACGATTTTTCGTGCAATTTTATGACAGTTTTTAATTTTTTTGGGGGTCAAAATGGATTCAAATCGAAATCCCATGTGCCTTATCGGAAAGAGGTCGCCGAAATACGTGATTTGCATATTTTTTGGTTCCTTCATTCCTAATAGGAAAGGAGCAAGCGATAATTAAATTTAGATTATTTACGATTTTTTTTCATGACATCTCTACATTTGAATCACTCTGTATCTTTTCCTATCTAATTTCTTTCAACTTTTTCAACGCTATTCCTTGGGGATATAATCAGGCTTTAAAATGAATCCCGAATGGGTGATTCAGGACCGAATTTAGGGGGTAAAAACTCAATTTTTCTGTTTTTTTCAACCAAAATTCATCTTTAAAAGGCATTATTATATATTATTTCTCTTATTTAACGATTCTTTTTTGGTTTATTTTCTTCCCTAATCATCTAAGAACACTCCTAAATAATTAAAATTCCATATTTTTTCGTTAAAGTTATAAATAAATACCTTTTTTTGCATCGGTGCAGGAAAAATTTTAAAAAGTGCATATATAAAAGCCGTGCCTTGACAAAACAATTGAACGGACCCTCTTTACATCGAAATTAAAATATGACCTGTCAAAATGTCATGAAAATAACAGTTTTTGTAGCGATATTGGAAGCTTCCTGGACCGATCTCGGCTTGAAATATACATGGCAAAGGTAAAATGGACTTTATATTTTTAGTTAAAATACGTTTCATTGGACGATTTAAGCATTAAATACGAATTTTTTAAATTTTTCTCAGACCATGCAAATGCATGTCAAAATCAATTTCTATACGGGGAAATTTATTCATTTAATTATAATGTATGAAATGTCACAATTTGGCTAAAATGTCAGCATTTTGATGCGAGATTGGAAGGAGTCCGGACCAACTTCGGCCTCGAATTTACCGGGCAATGCATTTAGGGACCTTATACTTTCGGTAGAAAGACATTTCATTTCATATTATACCGATTAAATACCATTTTAATCGATTTTCCTATGACGCTACAAAGCATCATTGAAGATTCTAATATGAAGCTCAGTGGCATCGAAAAAATCCCAAAATATGCATTTTATTTTCTATCCATGAGCGTGTATACTTTTGGGGCAATATATTAATTATTATTGAATAATTTTAATTTAATTTTAGGGAAATGACTTGATTCGGATCGTTTTAAAGTAACCAGAACGATTCTAAAATACATTTTATACCTTCCGGCATGTGCATGATTGTATATATGTCTACAGGGTGTCCGAAAAGTCTTTGTATGCGCAAATATCTTTGTCATTAGAGCGAAGAAAAACTTAAATGAGTCTTATTTCAAGGAAATCGTAAATTTTTCATTCCTTTGTGTGGTTGTTTATATGTTGGTACACAACAGAATGTCCAAAAAGTCTTTGTATGGGGAAATATCTTTGCCAAATTTAATTTTAGGGAAATGAATTGACTCCCTTTTAAAGTAACCTGAACGATTCGAAAGTACATTTTATACCTTTCGGCATGTGGGTGATTCTGTATATGCCTACAGGGTGTCCGAAAAGTCTTTATATGCGCAAATAACTTTGTCATAAGTACGAAGATAAAATTAATTGGGTCGGTTTACAAGAAAATCGAAAATATTTAAATTACCATGTGTCGTGTTGTGTTGTGTTTTTATGTATGTATACAGGGTGTCCGAAAAGTCTTTGAATGGGCAAATACCTTTGCCTTTCATACAAATAGTAACTCGATGGTCGGATTTAAAGCAAATCGTAGGTATATATTTGCATTTCTATGTGTACGGATTTATATGTTTGTATACAGGGTGTTGGAAAAGTCTTAGTTTGGAATGGGCAAATACTCCTATTAGTACTTAGCATTATTAGGTCGAATTTCAAGTAAATCGAATATATTTGTATTAATATGTGTTTATGCTTGTACGTGTGTATACAGGGTGTCCGAAAAGTCTTATTATTTGCAACTCCTTTTATTAGGACCAAAATAAACTTAATTAAGGCGGATTTCAAGAAAATTGTCTATATTTGTATTACTATGTGTTTATGCTTGTGCGTGTGTATACAGGGTGTCCGAAAAGTCTTATTATTTGCAACTCCTTTTATTAGGACCAAAATAAACTTAATTAAGGCGGATTTCAAGAAAATCGTCTATATTTGTATTACTATGTGTTTATGATTTTACGTTTGTATACAGGGTGCAACTCCTTTTATTAGGACCTAAATAAACTTAATTAAGGCGGATTTCAAGAAAATCGTCTATATTTGTATTACTATGTGTTTATGCTTGTACGTGTGTATACAGGGTGTCCGAAAAGTCTTAGTATTTGCAACTCATTTTAATACGACCAAAATAAACGTAATTAAGGCGGATTTCAAGAAAATCGCCTATATTCCTATTTAAACGTGTGAGTGTTAGATTGAATGTATACAGGGTGTCCAAAAATTCTTGGAATGGGCAAATACTCCTATTAGTACTTAGCATTATTAGGTCGAATTTCAAGTAAATCGAATATATTTGTATTAATATGTGTTTATGCTTGTACGTGTGTATACAGGGTGTCCGAAAAGTCTTATTATTTGCAACTCCTTTTATTAGGACCAAAATAAACTTAATTAAGGCGGATTTCAAGAAAATTGTCTATATTTGTATTACTATGTGTTTATGCTTGTGCGTGTGTATACAGGGTGTCCGAAAAGTCTTATTATTTGCAACTCCTTTTATTAGGACCAAAATAAACTTAATTAAGGCGAATTTCAAGAAAATCGTCTATATTTGTATTACTATGTGTTTATGATTGTACGTGTGTATACAGGGTGCAACTCCTTTTATTAGGACCTAAATAAACTTAATTAAGGCGGATTTCAAGAAAATCGTCTATATTTGTATTACTATGTGTTTATGCTTGTACGTGTGTATACAGGGTGTCCGAAAAGTCTTAGTATTTGCAACTCATTTTAATACGACCAAAATAAACGTAATTAAGGCGGATTTCAAGAAAATCGTCTATATTCCTATTTAACCGTGTGAGTGTTAGATTGAATGTATACAGGGTGTCCAAAAATTCTTGGAATGGGCAAATACTCCTATTAGTACTTAGATAAACTTTATTAGGTCGAATTTCAAGCAAATCAAATATATTTGTATTAATATGTGTTTATGTTTGTATGTATGTATACAGGGTGTCCGAAAAGTATTTTTGTTGGCAAAAATAGTTTCTACGTGTAGGTGTTTGTATGTATGTAGCGATGGGGTCACGAAGGGCGGTCTATTCTCCATCATCAGTCCGAAGGAGTGTGATATCTTCCTTAATACTTGGCCTAGAAACACGAAATTTTCAGGGCATTACAATGATGATATTACCGACCTTATAGAGCCCCCTCGGGGGGCGATTAGGCGGTCTATGCAATCTAGTTATAGACCGCCTTTCAGGCTCGGTCTATATACCGAGCCCTTGGTCAGAAAAATGTGCGTATGTGCGTATGTTGTCGTCCGTTTCGACATTTTCACCTTTTCAATTTTTTTTCTCGAAAACGGTTAGAATGAGGGCAACCAGATTTTCTGGGTTAATAGAGGGATAGTGCGGCTAGCTTCGGTAAAAAATTCAGTTATACCGGGTGTTCCGTTTCGGAGATATAAAACGTTAAAGTCGAAATTTCAGCGATTTCCTATGGGATCGATTACAGGTCGCAAAACTTAATTAAATCGATTTAAATTTTCGGAGGTTGTGGAGGTCAGGGAGCTTCAGAACCCTATTGAAACTGGCGGTATTCCTAAAATGGGAAGTAATTTTTTTGAATTTTTTTATGTCGAAAAATGCCCTTTGTAGACCCCAATTTGGCACCGAATAAGTCGAAACCGGAACATCGGACAGAAAAACGTATTTGAACTTAAAACTAAAGAATCTCAAATACTTTCTTTTTGCAATACATTTACCTATACCTAAAACGACTGGAAATTGGAAAAATTTGGGAAAAAGTGGAAATTACGAATTTTCATGCAAATTTTTGACGGTTTTGAATTTTTTGGGGGGTCAAAATGGATCCAAATCGAAATTCCATGTGCCCTATCGGAAAGAGCTCGCCGAAATACGTTAGAAACGTATTTTTTAGTTCTTTTATTTCTAATAGGAAAGGAGCAATTGATAATTAAATTTCGATTTTTTACGATTTTTTTTCATGACATCTCTACATTTGAATCACTCCGTATCTTTTCCTATCTAATTTCTTCTAACTTTTTCAACTCTATCCGTTGGGGATATAATCAGGCTTTAAAACAAATCCCGAATGGGTGATCCAGGGCCGCATTTAGGGGGTAAAAACTCATTTTTTCGGTTTTTTTCAACCAAAAGTCATCTTTAAAAGGCATTATTATATATTATTTCTCTTATTTAACGATTCTTTTTTGGTTTATTTTCTTCCCTGATCATCTAAGAACACTCCTAACCAATTAAAACTCCATATTTTTTCGTTAAAGTTATAAATAAATACCTTTTTTTGCATCGCTGCAGGAAAAATTTTAAAAAGTGCATATATAAAAGCCGTGCCTTGACAAAACAATTGAACGGACCCTCTTTACATCGAAATTAAAATATGACCTGTCAAAATGTCATGAAAATAACAGTTTTTGTAGCGATATTGGAAGCTTCCTGGACCGATTTCGGCTTGAAATATACATGGCAAAGGTAAAACGGAGTTTATATTTTTAATTACGGTACATTTCATTGGACGATGTAAGCATTAAATACATATTTTATTGGTTTTGCTGAGGCCCTGCATTGCATTATAACAATCAATTTCTATACGGGGAAATGTATTATTTAATTATAATGTATAAAATGTCACAATTTGGCTTAAATGTCAGCATTTTGATGCGAGATTGGAAGGAGTGTGGACCAACTTCGGCTTCAAATTTACCAGGCAAGGGATTTAGGGACCTTATACTTTCGGTAGAAAGACATTTCATTTCATATTATACAGATTAAATACCATTTTAATCGATTTTCCTATGACGCTACAAAGCATCATTGAAGATTCTAATATGAAGCTCAGTGGCATCGAAAAAATTCAAAATATGCATTTTATTTTCTAACCATGAGCGTGTATACCTTTGGGGCAATATATTAATTATTATTGAACAATTTTAATTTAATTTTAGGGAAATGACTTGATTCGGATCGTTTTAAAGTAACCAGAACGATTCGAAAATACATTTTATACCTTCCGGCATGTGCATGATTGTATATATGTCTACAGGGTGGCCGAAAAGTCTTTGTATGCGCAAATATCTTTGTCATTGGCACGAAGAAAAACTTAATGAGTCTTATTTCAACGAAATCGTAAATTTTTCATTCCTTTGTGTGGTTGTTTATATGTTGGTATGTATACAGAATGTCCAAAAAGTCTTTGTATGCGGAAATATCTTTGCCGTTAGTACGAAGATAAAATTAATTGAGCCGGTTTTCAAGAACATCGAAAATATTTAAATTACTGTGTCGTGGTTGTTGTGTTTGTATGTATGTATAGTACAGGGTGTCCGAAAACTTTGTATGCGCAAACATATTTGTCATTGGCACGAAGAAAAACTTAAACGAGTTTTATTTCAAGGAAATCGTAAAGTTTTTATTCCGTTGTGTGGTTGTTTATATTATTATGTTGGTATTTATACAGAATGTCCAAAAAGTCTTTGTATGCGGAAATATCTTTGCCAAATTTAATTTTAGGGAAATGAATTGACTCGGATCCTTTTAAAGTAACCTGAACGATTCGAAAGTACATTTTAGACCTTTCGGCATGTGGGTGATTCTGTATATGCCTACAGGGTGTCCGAAAAGTCTTTATATGCGCAAATATCTTTGTCATAAGTACGAAGATAAAATTAATAGGGTCGGTTTTCAAGAAAATCGAAAATATTTAAATTACCACGTGTCGTGTTGCGTTGTGTTTTTATGTATGTATACAGGGTGTCCGAAAAGTCTTTGAATGGGCAAATACCTTTGCCTTTTGTACAAATAGTAACTCAATTGTCGGATTTAAAGCAAATCGTAGGTATATATTTGCATTTCTATGTGTACGGATTTATATGTTTGTATACAGGGTGTTCGAAAAGCCTTAGTATGGGTAAATACTTCTACTAGTACCAAGATAAACTTAACTAATTAGGATTTTAAGGAAATCGGCTATACTCGTATTTAAACGTGTGAGTGTTAGTGTGAATGTATACAGGGTGTCCAAAAAGTCTTGGAATGGGTAAATACTCCTATTAGTACTTAGATAAACTTTATTAGGTCGAATTTCAAGCAAATCGAATATATTTGTATTACTATGTGTTTATGCTTGTACGTGTGTATACAGGGTGTCCGAAAAGTCTTATTATTTGCAACTCCTTTTATTACGACCAAAATAAACTTAATTAAGGCGGATTTCAAGAAAATTGTCTATATTTGTATTACTATGTGTTTATGCTTGTACGTGTGTATACAGGGTGTCCGAAAAGTCTTCTTATTTGCAACTCCTTTTATTAGGACCAAAATAAACTTAATTAAGGCGGATTTCAAGAAAATCGTCTATATTTGTATTACTATGTGTTTATGATTGTACGTGTGTATACAGGGTGTCCGAAAAGTCTTATTATTTGCAACTCCTTTTATTAGGACCTAAATAAACTTAATTAAGGCGGATTTCAAGAAAATCGTCTATATTTGTATTACTATGTGTTTATGCTTGTACGTGTGTATACAGGGTGTCCGAAAAGTCTTAGCATTTGCAAATCCTTTTAATACGACCACAATAAACGTAATTAAGGCGGATTTCAAGAAAATCGTCTATATTCCTATTTAAACGTGTGAGTGTTAGATTGAATGTATACAGGGTGTCCAAAAAGTCTTGGAATGAGCAAATACTCCTATTAGTACTTAGATAAACTTTATTAGGTCGAATTTCAAGCAAATCGAATATATTTGTATTAATATGTGTTTATGTTTGAATGTATGTATACAGGGTGTCCGAAAAGTATTTTTGTTGGCAAAAATAGTTTCTACGTGTAGGTGTTTGTATGTATGTAGCGATGGGGTTACGAAGGGCGGTCTATTCTCCATCATCAGTCCGTAGGAGTGTGATATCTTCCTTAATACATGGCCTAGCAACACGAAATTTTCAGGGCGTGACAATGATGATATTACCGACCTTATAGAGACCCCTCGGGGGGCGATTAGGCGGTCTATCCGTACTAGTTATAGACCGCCTTTCAGGCTCGGTCTATATACCGAGCCCTTGGTCAGAAAAATGTGTGTACGTATGTTGTCGTCCGTTTCGACATTTTCACCTTTTCAATTTTTTTTCTCGAAAACGGTTATAGAGGCGGCAACCAAATTTTCTGGGTTAATAGAGGGATAGTGCGGCTAGCTTCGGTAAAAAATTCAGTTATACAGGGTGTTCCGTTTCGGAGGTATTAAACGCCAAAGTCGAAATTTCAGCGATTTCCGTTGACATCGATTACAGGTCGCAAAAGTGAATTAAATCGATTTAAATTTTTGGAGGTTGTGGAGGACCGGAGTGTTCCGAACCCTATTGAAACTGGCGGTATTCGGAAAATGGGAAGTAATTTTTTTGAATTTTTTTATGTCGAAAAATGCCCTTTGTAGACCCCAATTTGGCACCGAATAAGTCGAAACCGGAACATCGGACAGAAAAACGTATTTGAACTTAAAACTAAAGAATCTCAAATACTTTCTTTTTGCAATACATTTACCTATACCTAAAACGACTGGAAATTGGAAAAATTTGGGAAAAAGTGGAAATTACGAATTTTCATGCAAATTTTTGACGGTTTTGAATTTTTTGGGGGGTCAAAATGGATCCAAATCGAAATTCCATGTGCCCTATCGGAAAGAGCTCGCCGAAATACGTTAGAAACGTATTTTTTAGTTCTTTTATTTCTAATAGGAAAGGAGCAATTGATAATTAAATTTCGATTTTTTACGATTTTTTTTCATGACATCTCTACATTTGAATCACTCTGTATCTTTTCCTATCTAATTTCTTCTAACTTTTTCAACTCTATCCGTTGGGGATATAATCAGGCTTTAAAAGAAATCCCGAATGGGTGATCCAGGGCCGCATTTAGGGGGTAAAAACTCATTTTTTCGGTTTTTTTCAACCAAAAGTCATCTTTAAAAGGCATTATTATATATTATTTCTCTTATTTAACGATTCTTTTTTGGTTTATTTTCTTCCCTGATCATCTAAGAACACTCCTAACCAATTAAAACTCCATATTTTTTCGTTAAAGTTATAAATAAATACCTTTTTTTGCATCGCTGCAGGAAAAATTTTAAAAAGTGCATATATAAAAGCCGTGCCTTGACAAAACAATTGAACGGACCCTCTTTACATCGAAATTAAAATATGACCTGTCAAAATGTCATGAAAATAACAGTTTTTGTAGCGATATTGGAAGCTTCCTGGACCGATTTCGGCTTGAAATATACATGGCAAAGGTAAAACGGAGTTTATATTTTTAATTACGGTACATTTCATTGGACGATGTAAGCATTAAATACATATTTTATTGGTTTTGCTGAGGCCCTGCATTGCATTATAACAATCAATTTCTATACGGGGAAATGTATTAATTTAATTATAATGTATAAAATGTCACAATTTGGCTTAAATGTCAGCATTTTGATGCGAGATTGGAAGGAGTGTGGACCAACTTCGGCTTCAAATTTACCAGGCAAGGGATTTAGGGACCTTATACTTTCGGTAGAAAGACATTTCATTTCATATTATACAGATTAAATACCATTTTAATCGATTTTCCTATGACGCTACAAAGCATCATTGAAGATTCTAATATGAAGCTCAGTGGCATCGAAAAAATTCAAAATATGCATTTTATTTTCTAACCATGAGCGTGTATACCTTTGGGGCAATATATTAATTATTATTGAACAATTTTAATTTAATTTTAGGGAAATGACTTGATTCGGATCGTTTTAAAGTAACCAGAACGATTCGAAAATACATTTTATACCTTCCGGCATGTGCATGATTGTATATATGTCTACAGGGTGGCCGAAAAGTCTTTGTATGCGCAAATATCTTTGTCATTGGCACGAAGAAAAACTTAATGAGTCTTATTTCAACGAAATCGTAAATTTTTCATTCCTTTGTGTGGTTGTTTATATGTTGGTATGTATACAGAATGTCCAAAAAGTCTTTGTATGCGGAAATATCTTTGCCGTTAGTACGAAGATAAAATTAATTGAGCCGGTTTTCAAGAACATCGAAAATATTTAAATTACTGTGTCGTGGTTGTTGTGTTTGTATGTATGTATAGTACAGGGTGTCCGAAAACTTTGTACGCGCAAACATATTTGTCATTGGCACGAAGAAAAACTTAAACGAGTTTTATTTCAAGGAAATCGTAAAGTTTTTATTCCGTTGTGTGGTTGTTTATATTATTATGTTGGTATTTATACAGAATGTCCAAAAAGTCTTTGTATGCGGAAATATCTTTGCCAAATTTAATTTTAGGGAAATGAATTGACTCGGATCCTTTTAAAGTAACCTGAACGATTCGAAAGTACATTTTAGACCTTTCGGCATGTGGGTGATTCTGTATATGCCTACAGGGTGTCCGAAAAGTCTTTATATGCGCAAATATCTTTGTCATAAGTACGAAGATAAAATTAATAGGGTCGGTTTTCAAGAAAATCGAAAATATTTAAATTACCACGTGTCGTGTTGTGTTGTGTTTTTATGTATGTATACAGGGTGTCCGAAAAGTCTTTGAATGGGCAAATACCTTTGCCTTTTGTACAAATAGTAACTCAATTGTCGGATTTAAAGCAAATCGTAGGTATATATTTGCATTTCTATGTGTACGGATTTATATGTTTGTATACAGGGTGTTCGAAAAGCCTTAGTATGGGTAAATACTTCTACTAGTACCAAGATAAACTTAACTAATTAGGATTTTAAGGAAATCGGCTATACTCGTATTTAAACGTGTGAGTGTTAGTGTGAATGTATACAGGGTGTCCAAAAAGTCTTGGAATGGGTAAATACTCCTATTAGTACTTAGATAAACTTTATTAGGTCGAATTTCAAGCAAATCGAATATATTTGTATTACTATGTGTTTATGCTTGTACGTGTGTATACAGGGTGTCCGAAAAGTCTTATTATTTGCAACTCCTTTTATTACGACCAAAATAAACTTAATTAAGGCGGATTTCAAGAAAATTGTCTATATTTGTATTACTATGTGTTTATGCTTGTACGTGTGTATACAGGGTGTCCGAAAAGTCTTCTTATTTGCAACTCCTTTTATTAGGACCAAAATAAACTTAATTAAGGCGGATTTCAAGAAAATCGTCTATATTTGTATTACTATGTGTTTATGATTGTACGTGTGTATACAGGGTGTCCGAAAAGTCTTATTATTTGCAACTCCTTTTATTAGGACCTAAATAAACTTAATTAAGGCGGATTTCAAGAAAATCGTCTATATTTGTATTACTATGTGTTTATGCTTGTACGTGTGTATACAGGGTGTCCGAAAAGTCTTAGCATTTGCAACTCCTTTTAATACGACCACAATAAACGTAATTAAGGCGGATTTCAAGAAAATCGTCTATATTCCTATTTAAACGTGTGAGTGTTAGATTGAATGTATACAGGGTGTCCAAAAAGTCTTGGAATGAGCAAATACTCCTATTAGTACTTAGATAAACTTTATTAGGTCGAATTTCAAGCAAATCGAATATATTTGTATTAATATGTGTTTATGTTTGAATGTATGTATACAGGGTGTCCGAAAAGTATTTTTGTTGGCAAAAATAGTTTCTACGTGTAGGTGTTTGTATGTATGTAGCGATGGGGTCACGAAGGGCGGTCTATTCTCCATCATCAGTCCGAAGGAGTGTGATATCTTCCTTAATACTTGGCCTAGAAACACGAAATTTTCAGGGCATGACAATGATGATATAACCGACCTTATAGAGCCCCTCGGGGGGCGATTAGGCGGTCTACGCAATCTAGTTCATATGCGTTCCATGTTACTGAAAATGTAATGATGAATGTCGGAGGATAATTTCTGCTCTTGGTAAATTTTAAATGTAAATGTTTTGTGACTGCGTCATCTACTTGAATTGGGAAAGAAAATGTTTTGTTGTTGTTGTTTTTTTGCGATTTAGTGTCGATATCTCATATCATTGTAGTTGACAAAGGCCAAAAAAATGACCGAAACATACTATAACATACTAATAAATATGTAACTGCCTAAACACTGCAGTTAATTGGAACGACAATCCCAAGAATTTTGATCTAGCTATATTCACAGTGCAGTGGTTCAAGAACGTACTATTTCAAATATATATATATATATATATATATATATATATATATATATATATATATATATATATATATATATATATATATATATATATATATATAGAAATTTCTTGTCCGTACCATATATAAAAGAGAAAGAAGAATCTAGGCTTTGCGGACTGTGGAAGTGTGTTCTCCTTTTGCATTTAGAAAAGTTTATTACGAAAAAGTAATTAACACTCCCACTGAATTATATATTTTTTGCTTTACACTAATAAATAGATAAATATTTTGTGTTTCTGAAAGATCAATCCTGATGCAAAATCATAATAAAAATACTACATTTAATCTACTTTGAAAGCGGACCGAAAACCTTGAAATGGATGTGCTTATTACAAAAGGAAAAAATAATTGTGCCTAATATACAGATCCATATATTGGCATTAATATCCTAAGTTAGGACTTCTACACATGCTTAAACATGGAAATATGGGAAATAAAAAACTAAAGATTATTTACTTTAAAGAGTAGGTAATGTTTATAGTTTCTTTTCGTACTTACCATTCTAACATCACATTTCGTATATCAGCAAAATAGTCTGCTTTAGAACTTTAATATTTGTATACCATGGTTTCTCACTAAATTAAAGATTTTTTTGGTTACGTTCTGTAACACACCATATACGTATTACTACCACACCACACACGCATTAAAAAATGGTTTGTTCGACTGCTCGCAGGGTTCGCACCACCTTTTACTTTCGGTATCTCGTGATTTTTCTCGGTCGACGCCGATACCTGTGTGATGCTATCCTTTTCTAGCGACCACATTCGAAGTGTTTACCATATATCATGCGTGGTTCGGATGTTTTTGTCGGGTTTGATGAACGAGAGCCTGTTCCTTCCTTAGTAGGTGTCTTCCTTTCACCCCAAGGAGGAGCTCCTGTACAGCTCCAGAGCCGCACACAGTTGTTCCATTCAACTGGGGCATCAAGCACCTGAACCGTTCGAGCCCTATCCCCCCTGCCCTCTCGTGCATCACTTATGACTTGAGCTTAATGTCAAACTTGTCAATTGTTCCTTTCGGAATGGTGTCGAGTGACTCCGGGGCGAGTCGCTCCGGGGCGTCAGACACCTGAAAGGAATATTACTAGTATGTCCAGATATCGACTTAGTATTTTGTGCAATTGGTGACAGCAGCACGATTCGGGACAGTATTTCATTGGTGCAAAATCCGATTGGTTTGATTCCTAGTTTTTCTCGTTGAATATATTTCCGTGAAAGCGATTTAAAAAAAATAACTTCATTTTTATAAATTACATCCAGCCCAATACTGTTTTGATTATAAACAATATTTAAATTCGATTGAGTGCAATAGACGCATTGGCTAGCACGACTCTGAAGGTCAAGAAAAAGAGAAGCTACATGACAAATATCAAACGTCATTTGTCTTGGCAATGACAGTAGGGTACGATCTTCAGACGTTCGAAAACGGTTGCTTAGGAAAAACGCCTATACACTCGACTAAAACTATTTCTTTGTCTAATGAACTAGAAAAGAAAAAGTGCGACTTATAGATTTATAAATGACTCGTAGCGACTTTAAATAAGCATTTGAAAATAATGTTTTTAGGAGCTTTTTAACCTAAATTGATTATTATTTAGCACTATTTAGCAGAAAATAAAATATTTTACGGCTTTTATTAGTTTTAGTAAGTCTTGCGATGCTTCTAATGTATTGTTTATACAAAAATACAAGGTAAAATAAGATGTGGCCAATGTTTACAAATTCTGTTTGCAGTGTCGCTTAGAATGGTTTATTTTGGCTTCAAAGAATGTTAACTCATCCCTTATCCATTCTTTATTCATCCAAGTTTGACAAAACGTATACAACAATGATTTTTATTTTTATATCTTTTGTAATTCGAGTCTTATTGTATCCGTAAACGCTTGTCCAGATCATTGTTCAGTTCATTATTTAACATTCGTTAAATTGTTCTTTGTTGTTTTATATCTTTATTATTATAATCTTTTCATCAATTGTTATATCTTTCTTTGTACAGTAAATTTTCAATTATTCCGATAATACATATATATATATATATATATATATATTTATATATATATATATATATATATATATATATATATATATATATATATATATATATATATATATATATATATATATATATATCTATTTGTGTTACAAAGTCAAGGGTTTTATTTACTAGCAAGATTGACATTAATTATTAAGTTCAAACTTCGTTGGCCGTCGGTGTCAAGAGAGAGACGGCGCGGCAGGAGAGATCTGGAGATGGCGACTTCCAGAGCTTCGATCTTCAAATGGCGACAACTTGTCTACTAGAGCCACTGCAAGATTTAGGTTTGCGTAACGTAGAGTCATGTACTAATATTCACTAACTTTAGCTTCCTTTCATTAGAATATTACGGTGACTACAAGAAGGCGTTTTTGTCAAATGCATAGTCTAAACTAGATAATTCATAAGAACCCTTTTATTGTAGAATACTGTCATAGGTTCTTTTGGCTTTATCTGACATAGATAGGAAAAAGAATTCAATCTGTGAGATATAAAAAAAATTGGTGTCAGGTCTGTAGGTAATTTTGATACGGTTTTTATCATTATTCGCGGATAGCTTGCGACGTATTCAAAATTTATTAAATTGTCTAGATTTTCTTTGTAAAAGTAATTGCGGTAGAGAGAGAATATCAAGTGTTTAACGTCAGTTAATTTTTTGAGTTATATCATTTAACGTGCAGTAACTAAGTTGTTTTTATTGTGTTCATAAAGCGTTTTTATAAGCTTAATTTGTGTTGATATAGAGATAATGATATAAGGCCATAAGGGGTTAGTTTGACGCCTTGAGAGGCGATAGGAATGAATTTGCTAGTTTTTCCGTGTAAAGATATGTTTTCGTGTATTTTGTTGTGATATTTTTCTGTTTTTGTTTCATATATTATAGTATCAGTTTTTTTTCATATTAATTGCCAATTTGTCCGAGAAATTTTCACTTAACTGAGTTTAGAGACAATTGATTTTATTTTCTAAGAAGTTAACATAATTTCATTGTTTTTAAGTAATTTTACTAGAGTTGCACAGAAATTTCTAACTATAAAGAAAATTTCAATTGATTTAATGTTTTTTGTTGGGCATTGTATTTTGTTTTGCCAAAATATTATATTATCACAGATTAATTTAATCCCATGAACCTTTAAAGCATTCTTTTTTTCGAAAAGCTTTGTTCTTCAGTTATGTTTGTTTACATTTTTTTTTAAATGACTATATGTGCATTTAATTTGTTGTAGCAGTACTACTTATTACATGCTATGTAGCTGTTTTAAGAATATTTCAATAAGTTTTCGTTAAAACTTTTTTTTTGTCTTGAAAAGCTGTGATAAAAGAGTAAAAGCTTTACTTTGGAGTCTTTTAATTTTTGAATTGGTGCTTAATTGAGTTTGTTCTAACATTGTTTTGCTAAACTTTGTTGCGTACACTAGCAGTTTTATTCTATCATCATCATCTATCATTTTATTTTGATGGTAAAGAGGTTATTTTACCTTGTTTCTGTAAAATTTAAAGAACGTCCAACAAGTTTTAAAAGTTTTTTAAGAAAAATCGCGTTTTCAAAATTTTTATTGTGGATGAAAGATAGGGATTTTCAGGTAGACAAAGACGAAGCCGAAGCAAGAAAATCGCTGAAGAAAGAAGAAATTGCATGAAATTTGTAGATACTAACATTGATAAAAGATGTGTTTAACGCGAAATTTTTGGGAAAATCCGTTTTTGTGAGATTTAAAGTTAGAGGTGAGAATTATTTGCTAAACGAGAATAAATTGGGTCAGAGACACAACTTTTATTAATTTTTCGATTAGGACTAACATGTTTGATTGGGTAATAAATTGGGGCTCCTTTGATGCGGTAATTTGTGCGTACCGTATTAAAGTAATGCTTTTGTATTTAATTGGAATACAGAGGTTGAAATTGGATGTAGAGTTTTTTTTATTTGATATAATATACCAGCAAAATTATATTATATACTATATTTTTGTATATACAATGTGATTGAAAAGTGTTATTGTGTTAACGTAACAATATTTTGGCGGAAATATTTGAAATTATTTTCAATTTTTATTTTTTAATTTTTTGTGGAATTGTGTTAAAGATTGTTTTCAGGGAGGTCTTTTGTTGGTTTATTTGGGGATAATTGGAAACGTGGCGTTCGAGCTTGTGTGGAATACCTATTTGGTTACGTTAGAGCCAATCGCAGACAGTGGAGAAATCGAGAAACAGAGAGGGACAGTGGAGTCCATAGGCCACATAAGTACTTTTTTATAACAGGTTAGAATTTTTAATTCAGAAAAAGCATTTGGAAGTGCATCAGCCGGAAGGAATCGAGAGATTCGGCGCGAGACGCCATACATTGCAGCAGCACACGCCATACATCATAGCAGCTGAAGCCGCGACCCAGAGAATCAAAAGAGGATGCGTTCTGTTATTTTCAAGTTGGTAGAACAGCCATAGTTAGCAGAGTTTTTAGAAGCTACCAGAACGGGACAATGAAGTTTTGTTTTCGCTAGAGATTTGTTAGTTTAAAAGATGCCATATTCTGGAGGAATAATTTTTTTTTTTTTCATAAAAGTAAGGAATTTGTTTGGGATTATATTTGTGATTGATTTTTTTTGTCTAAGATTCATGTTTTAATCAACTCTTCCCGTGTTGATTTGGTTTATTTGTTACAAGAGTGTAGAATTTTTGGAGCTTTAATAGAATTTAAAGTTGAGTAAAATAATTTATTTTACTCTCAGGTAGAATACTTTATCCTTTGCAAGCGCCTACATTTTGCAAGTTCAGGTAAACATAGTGTTCAGGCGCCCACTTTATTATTAATATTGAGACATTGAAATTTGTTTCCTTGGTTAATTTGAATAATTCTTAATTATTTTCTTTCAGGTATTAATTCAGTTTATTTCCAGTGTATTCCGTTTTTACATTTGTATTTTTTGCGTTATGAGGTTTTTTTAATCAGTTGATTTGGCGCTATGTTAATTCGTAACTAATGTTAACGTTTATCTCATTTATTTGTATTTATAATCCTACAGAAGTATTCATTTTGTCTGTTTACATAAAGAAGACAAATTATAAACGGTAAGTTTAGAGAAAAGGGTCTAAAAGGTTTTATAGAGGAAGTTTGGTAGAAGATGATGGTATTATGATACATGTTAGGGGTTTTGCTTATTTAGGTAGATGTGGCCTGTTTTTCTATTAAATATTAAGCACATGCACAACAAAAAGGGTTTGTTTATGGAGATAGGGTGCTAGATGGGGACAATTTGCGTTTATAGGGGTTCTGTTTATTTGGGACCATAATGTTAGAGACAGTTTTGAAAGCTTATTTTGCCCAAATTTTGTTACTGTGAAACTCTTTCGGGATGGCTACGTAAGCCATAAACCAGTCTACCACTTTATTGACGTAAAGTTTTGGTTTAATATAATGGTACCTATCTGGAAATGTGACTATAGCAGGTATGAAGGGGTGTTATAATGGTTTTTTTTTTCTGTTGTTTCTTAATTGAGTAATTAAATGTGTTTAAACGAATAAATAGCACCTTATCCAGAACGGCAGTAGTATAGGCCTTGCTTGAGCCAGACAGATGACTATGGCACAAACTGAAAAATAATGTTATTGAAAATGTGTCCTCAGGATTCGAACCTAGGACCTCTTCGAATGTGCTGAACCTTGGTGATGTTTGACAACCTAGACCGCACGGCTATCAAAGCCATGTACAGACTTTCATCGACTAACCCATAGGAAGGCTCTTGGAGACGCTACAATCAATAGCCAATCAATGAGAGGCATTTCGGGCATTAGCTACCGTAACAATATCGGCCCCCTCGCGTCCTTACCCTCGGAGCCCTACGAACCAGGACCCCACAAACAAGCGCCCCATATTTGGGGTGAGCCGCCGTTTCGGGGAATCTTCGTATGAGATCATTGAACTTCGCTTAGAGGGAGATAGATGACGCGGTTGAACGGTTGAACGGTTGAGCGGTTGAGCGGTTGAGCGGTTGAGTGGTTGAGCGGTTGAGTGGTTCAGCGGTTGAGCGGTTTAGCGGTTGAGTGGTTGAGCGGTTGAGCGGTTGAGTGGTTGAGCGGTTGAGTGGTAGAGCGGTTGAGCGGTTGGGCGGTTGAGTGGTTGAGTGGTTGAGCGGTTGAGTGGTTGAGCGGTTGCGTGGTTGAGCGGTTGAGCGGTTGAGTGGTTGAGTGGTTTAGCGGTTGAGCGGTTGAGCGGTTGAGTGGTTAAGTGGTTGAGTGGTTAAGCGGTTGAGTGTTGAGCGGTTGAGTGGTTAAGTGGTTGAGCGGTTAACGTCCGGTTGCTGCCCGGTTGCTGTCCGGTTAGTGCCCGGTTGCTGCCCGGTTGCTGCCCGGTTGCTGTCCGGTTAGTGCCCGGTTGCTGTCCGGTTGAGCAGTTAGACGTTTAAGTGGTTTCCTGAAACAGGGTCGGTTTTTTTTAGCTGTTTTTCCAGAACAGGGTCTGCTTTTTAGCTGCTTTTTCCAGAACAGGATATGTTTATTTAGCTGTTAAGAGTCTGCGGATTGTTCAAGTTTGGAATAATTTTGTGCCACAGGCAATAGAACATTTGTTGAGGTTAGATTTGACTGTTTAAGGTAATATAACATAATATAAAGGACATACTTTAATTCTTTATTAAAAAAACCAGTTAGATACATTTATATGGATAATTTTTCTAAGAGTTTTAAGTTTATCTGGAGCGTTGGAAAAGTATTGGCGTGTTGTGTTTGTTCTCTGGAACTGATTAAAAATATCCAACATGAATGCTGTCTCCATATCTGTGTCTATACTAGGCTCTTCTTTGTACACATACTTCGTAAGGTCCACGGATGGCATTATATGTTTTATAACTTTGCGGGAGGGATCGTAAATTTCTCCTTCAAAGACGTTCCAAAAATGAATGTTGTCTCCTATTTCATCATCATAGAAATCTTTCCGCATTTTGGTTCTATATCTACATTATATTATATTAGCAGGTTCCCAAACCATTAAAGTCGCGGGTAAACAGGACCCATAATACTGGTTCCGACTGAATACTTCTTCAATGTTGGCGTGCTAATCGCTTGACTGTCGACAGTATACTAAAACATTCCTTACAAGCTATTCTACCTAAGTTACAAATTTCGTCTGCACCACTCCCTCCTTCGAGCCTCAGCAGACGTTTCCGCATAAGATCGAGAACCTTGTAGATTAATGTGTGCATTAAGATTTAGGAACCAAAGAGGTGTTTTGAATGTTTGAATTTTCGTAATTAACACGTCGATGACAGTTTTGGTAAACCACTCCACTAAATCTCCTCGTTTAGGCAACACCATTTCCTGCGTTTTAAAGTTCTCTCGTTCTTTTCCGGAATTAAAACCAACGGAAAACTCTATCTTGACCACATCTGGTGTACCACTTAGGGCAAATGTTATCTGTTTTAATTCGGCTTGAAAACAGCCTAAAAGTGTTGCACGAATATCTTCCTCTGTCTGCGATTTGAAATATTTTTGCTCTGGCTGAACTGTATTCTCAACTATTGCCTTTAATAATTCATATCTTGCTTGTTCATATTGTCCGATATCTTCCTGATAACATTCAAAACAATAAGTTTTAAAGTCGTAGTATGCGATTCTCTTGCGATCTTTTCTTCGTATACCACCAACCTTATATCCATCCTTGTCTAAACATATTTCACATTTTTCCTGTAGCTCTGGTCGACACTCGCTACAATCGCAAGGCCTTCCCCAAAAGCACTCTTTAGGCATTGTGCTCGCTTCAACTGATCAACTAAGACTGAACGTTTAAATGTAATAAGATAGATTAATACTCAAAATAATATCTTAAACTTTTACTGCATACTAAACCTTAAACTCTTTTTGCAGAACTTCAGTTGGTATTCGGAACGCACCCCTGTTTTCCGAACGCATCCTAAAATTCTGCTTTAACAAACATGCCAGAGGTTATAAATAGAGGTGCGTCAGAGCAGTCTAGTCATTTCGCATCAGCCTCTTGAAGTGTACGGACGTGTCTAGTTAAAATGGAAAAGTTTATTGTTATTAGGGACTCTATTCAAAAGGTGCGAAGTTACAATGTTACAGGTCGGGCGGTGGAATTTAAGTTAAAGCCTGTGCCAGAAGGAACTGAACCAGTTGGCTGGGTGAGAGACGCTATACAGCAAGTTATTCATAAGGCCACGGAAGGACTTCAATCGACGGATTACGTTAGTTTTAGTTTTTGTTCAAAAGACTTTAGTCGTGGTGAAGGATGGATTCGCTTTAAACCTGCCAAAGAAGTAAATTACGAGGATGTTTGGGATGTTATTAGCAATGTTTACCAGTCCAACTCAACAGGACTTAATACACTTTTTGTCTTAAAGTAACAACTGTACGCTTACCGACAGGTCGGGGAAGAGGAAGTAGATACAACAGCTTTGAAGAGGAATGTGATATGCGACGAGGAATAATAAGTGTTACGAATAAAGACAATTTATGCCTACCTCGCTCCTTGGTGGTTGCGATAGCCAACCTGGACAAAGACCCTGAATTTAACAAAGTAAGGAAAGATACGGGAAAAATACAGATTACAAGGACCAGAAAGTTATTAGAAGAAGCTGGTGTTGTAATTCCCGGGGAAGGGGCGGGTATTGTCGAGCTTCAACAATTTCAAGAACACCTTAGGGATTACAAAATTGTGGTATACAGTTACGGGACAAAGGGCCGAGATACCATTTTTGAAGGAACTACAGAAAGCAATAAAAGACTTAACTTGTTACATCATGATGGACATTTTAATGTAATTACTTCTACTACGGCTGCTTTTTGTTGCAATTATTACTGCGAAGAATGTCACTCGCCATTTGATCACAAAGATAAGCACAGGTGCGGTAAAGTGTGTGCTGGTTGCCTTCAGTCTCCGAAATGTGCAATTCAAAAACTTAAAATTAAATGTACCAATTGCCGTCGGTACTTTAAAGGCCAAGCTTGTTACGAGAATCACTTACGAAATGGTTCTTGGGAGAAAAGCACAGTGTGTGCTGAAATTAGAAGTTGTGAGAATTGTTTTAAAACAGTGAGGGGTAAAAGACAACATGTATGTGGAGAAGTATTTTGTAAAATATGTAGAACATATGTACCTGTAAATCATCTATGTTTCATTCAAAGAGACACAGAAAAGCAGAAAACGAAAGATGTACTTTTCATGTTTTACGACTTTGAGACCCGACAAGAAGAGGTGTTGACTAATGGTTCGCTTCTTCACCAAGTAAACCTCTGTGTTTTTAAACAATGTTGTGACGTGTGCATCAATACCGACGACAAAATATGCAGAAAATGTGGTGTTAGACTGCAAATACTTAAAACTTTTGATCCTGTTTTACTATTTACGCAACATTTGCTACAATTACGAAAAACCTTTAAAAATATTGTTGTAATAGCACACAACGGTCAAGCCTTTGATCATCATTTTATTTTGAATTATCTACTCACAAACACCACTCTAACGCCAGAACTAATTATGAGAGGAACCAAAATCATTATGATGTTGGTGGGAAATGTCAAATTTATAGACTCGCTAAATTATTTCCCAATGGCATTGTCGAAATTACCAAAGGCATTTGGTTTGGGTGATGACTTCAAAAAGGGATATTTTCCTCATTTATTCAACACAAAAGCAAACGAACATTACGTTGGTATCCTCCCTGCATTAGACTACTACTCTCCAGACACCATGAAGGAAGATGATCGAAAAAAGTTTTTACAGTGGTACGAGGAACACAAAAATGATCGATTCGAAATGCAAAAGGGCTTGGTTGAATACTGTGTATCAGATGTAGAAATTCTAACACGGGCCTGTTTGAAATTTAGAGATCAACTGTTGTCAACCACTAATGTCTGTCCCTTTACAGAAGCCACAACAATTGCTTCCGCATGCAACAAAGTATTCCGCAGAAACTTTTTAAAACCCAACACCATTGGGGTTATTCCTAAAAACGGATACAGGTGGAAAGATCAACAAAGTAAAATTGCAATAGAGTGGTTAATTTGGGAGGAAAAACAAAGACAACTCAATATTTTACATGCTGCTAAAGGGAGAGAAATGGTTCTACATGGTGTAAAAGTTGATGGTTACTGTCTTGAAACCAATGAAATTTTTGAGTTTCAGGGCTGTTATTACCATGGATGCCCAAAATGTTATAAATTTGGAAGAGATGATCCTGTTTGTGGCGATCCTTCCACAACACTAAATTTAAGGTATGAATCATCTCAAGCAAAAAGTACAAAGTTAAAAGAAATGGGTTTTGTTGTTAATGAAATATGGGAGTGTGACTTTAGAAAGCAATTAAAAGATAATTTGGAAATTAAGGCCTACACCGAGACACATCCTCTTTTAACGCTTTTGCCTTTAAACCCGAGAGATGCTTTCTACGGAGGTCGTACGGGTAATACTCATACTTATTACAAGGCTAAAGAAGCAGAAAAGATTAACTACTTGGATGTTTGTTCCCTGTACCCCTGGGTGTGTAAGTACGGAAAATTTCCAGTTGCACATCCTCAAGTTTTCGTAGGGGAGGAATGTCACAGTTTGGATTTGAACAACATTAGCGGCTTAATTAAATGTAAAATTTTACCTCCTCAAGATCTCTACCACCCAGTTCTCCCCGTTAAAATGAATAGTAAATTGATGTTTGTTCTTTGTCGAACCTGCGGTGAAAACATGATTACTAGCGAGTGCAATCATACTGATGAAGAAAGAAAGTTAGAGGGGACATGGGTTCTAGACGAGATACTTAAAGCTGTTGCGAAAGGATACAATATAACCGAAATACAAGAAATATGGAAATATGATGTTCTGACATTTAATAAGGAGACTGGTGAAGATGGCCTGTTCACAGGAATGATGAACAAATTTATTAAAATAAAGCAGGAAGCATCCGGCTGGCCCAAAAGGTGTACAACCGAGGAAGAGAAAAACAAATATATTGAAGAATTCTTTGCAAGGGAAGATGTTAAACTAGAATATTCTCAGATTCTTGAAAACCCTGGTCTAAGATCTCTAGCTAAACTTATTTTAAACTCTTTTTGGGGCAAATTTGGACAACGGGAAAATCAACCAAAGACAAAGATTGTAAATAAACCTGCTGAATTCTTTGCAATGCTAACAAATCCGTCAATTTATGTTAATTGTGTTCTCCCTGTCAACGACAACACTCTAATTGTTGGATATGAACATATAGAAGAATCCTTTGACCCGTTAGCTACTGTTAATGTGGTTATTGCTGCTTTCGTTACTGCCCAAGCTCGCCTGAAACTTTATTCGTTTCTCGAACAATTAGAAGACAGAGTCCTTTATTACGATACTGACTCCGTTATTTACGTTACCAAACCTGGTGCGACTGATTTAACTACTGGACAATTCATTGGTGATCTAACCGATGAATTAGAAGTGTATGGTGATGGCAGCTACATTACAGAATTTGTTTCTGGGGGCCCCAAAAATTATTCTTATAAAGTAAATGCTACCAAGACTAATTCTGATGTGATGGTTTGTAAAGTTAAGGGAATATCCTTAAATTACGAGGCATCGCAGTTAATAAATTTCGACACTATTAAGGATATGGTTCTTACAGAGTCGGGACCAATATCGATCATCTCAAAAGATATTCGAAGAACCAAAGACCACTCTGTAACAACCTACACTGGGACGAAACTTTACAGGCCAAACTCCACAAAAAGGAAGTTTCTAGTTGATGGGGACTCTGAACCGTTTGGCTACAAGAAACAGAAAACCTGTTAATTAGAATGTATATTATAATATTTGTACAACATTGTAATTAATAAATAGTTATTAAATATTTTTGTCATTTATTTTAACTTTCTTTTAGTAGTTTAACAGTAGTTGACAGCTTTGTTATGAGTTGTTATTTCTGTATCTTTAAGTCGCGAAGTCTCAAATCGGTTCTAATTTAAAACTACTGGATGAAGTCTAAAGCAACAAAACGTTCTATGTTTATTGGTAAAGAAAAACAAGTTTTAAGTAGAAGTATATTAAGGGTGTAAGCCTAGCAACTCTATCTTGATTCGTTGTTGTCAGATGTACTCAGTTCTTAAAACATTGTTCAAGTTTAATACAAGAGTAGTAACACTGATTTTACATACACTTTGCAGTGATACTAAATTAGTTGTAGCATTGTTGCCATATTTAGGAAATTCTTAAAACTATGGTTAAGAACGGTATTTTTACTGCAATGTCGCCTGGTCAGAGCTAATAATACTTAGCAGCATCTAGATATGTTTTGTACGCATGATAGCAGTATTTTAATTCTGTCATTCAAACCCCCGAAATTTGTCGAAGTGGCACAAAGTTCAAAATCCTAAACGGCCTAAATATTACTCTAAGAAATGCACAAGCCTCTAATTTGTTCGTACTGCAACTTTAATTTACCTTACAACGTTAGAAATATTTTGCTATTGTCTTTAGGTTTTAAACTTAACACAACTGTCTTTGAGTTGTTCCAACAGTATCTCTTCTTGTTTCTCTCTCGGTGAAGTTCTTAGTTTAAAAGTAATGATAGGGTATGTCTACATTTTTTTTTAGATTAAGTAACGACTAAATATATAGCACTTAAAAGTATTTATTAATTATTAGCCTTCATTAGGGTTAAAGAAAACTACTTAGTGTGAATGTTAAAATTCCTTTGTGTAAAATTTCTATATTAATTTTCGAGCTCAAAGCATCAAGTCCGACGAAGATCCGATGGACCATTCCCGAGATATTGTTACTGTGACGAAAAAAGAAAACCCTACGAAACAAACCCAACCAAACAAACCTAAGCAGGCCCAACCAAACAAACCTGGGAAAACCCGAGTTTTTTTTTGCGTTTTTAGCAGATTTTAGTTGTTTTAGCTGTTTAGCTGTTTTAGCTGTTTTAGCTGTTTTTAGCTGTTTTCACCGATTTTAGCTGTTTTTAGTTGTTTTCGCTGATTTTAGCTGTTTTTAGCAGTTCTCGCTGTTTTTTACTGCCTGTTGGAATTTGATTTATTTTTTAATACATGTAACTGAAATATTTCATTCCTACGCCACTGAGAGCTTTCGTACGGGTCTACAATCAACTTTGGCATCACAGAGGCATTCAACATACTCTAGCCCACTTTTTCACCCTACATTCAATGAGAGACAACCTCGAATAGACTCAGCAGAACTTTATATGTTAATACATGTAACTGAAATATTTCATTTCTACGCCACTGAGAGCTTCCGTACGGGTCTACAATCAACTTTGGCATTACAGAATCATTCCCTAGACTCCAGCCCATGCTTTTCACTTACACTCATTGAGTGACAACCTCGGATAGACTCAGCAACACTGTATTTTTTAATACATGCAATTGAAATATTTATTTTCTACGCCACTGAGAGCTTTCGTACGGGTCTACAATCAACTTTGGCATTACGTGAACATTCAACAGACTACAGCTCATGCTTTTCACCTACACTCAATGAGAGACACCCTCGGATAGACTCAGCAGAACTTTATATGTTAATACATGTAATTGAAATGTTTATTTTCTACGCCACTGAGAGCTTCCGTACGGGTCTACAATCAACTTTGGCATTACGTAGACATTCAACAGACTCCAGCTCGTGCTTTTCACCTACACTCATTGAGTGACAACCTCGGACAAACTCAGCAGAACGTTATATGTTAATACATGTAACTGAAATATTTCATTTCTACGCCACTGAGAGCTTCCGTACGGGTCTACTGATGATTCTCTTTCATTTGACACCACCCGCGTACCACCATTATCTACGGTAAGCTAGTTAGAGATCCCTTGATGAAACTGAAGAACCAACTTCATAGTCAGCATCTACTAATGCTCCTCTTCCATTTGCCACCACCCCGATCACCACCATTATCTACGGTAAGCTAGTTAGCGAACCCTTGGTGAAACTGAAGAACCAACTTCATAGTCAGCATCTACTAATGCTCCTCTTTCATTTGACACCACCCGCGTGCCACCATTATCTACGGTAAGCTACTTAGCGAACCCTTGGTGAAACTGAAGAACCAACTTCATAGTCAGCATCTACTAATGCTCCTCTTTCATTTGACACCACCCGCGTGCCACCATTATCTACGGTAAGCTACTTAGCGAACCCTTGATGGAACTGAAGAACCAACTTCAGATTCAGCGTCTGCTAATGCTCCTCTTTCATTTGGCACCACCCGCGTGCCACCATTATCTACGGTAAGCTAGTTAGAAATCCATTGATGAAACTGAAGAACCAACTTCATAGTCAGCGCATACTAATGCTCCTCTTCCATTTGCCACCACCCGATCACCACCATTATCTACGGTAAGCTAGTTAGCGAACCATTGATGAAACTGAAGAACCAACTTCATAGTCAGCGTATACTAATGCTCCTCTTCCATTTGCCATCACCCGATCACCACCATTATCTACGGTAAGCTAGTTAGCGAACCATTGATGGAACTGAAGAACCAACTACAGTTTCGACGTCTACAAATGCTCCTCCTTCATTTGACACCACCCACTTGCCGCCATTATCTACGGTAAGCTAGTTAGCGAACCCTTGGTGAAAGTGAAGAACCAACTCTATACTCAGCGTATACTATTGCTCCTCTTTCATTTGACGCCACCCACTTGCCGCCATTATCTACGGTAAGCTAGTTAGCGTAGTAGTGATAGATGGTTCCATCCACACCACCCTGTGTGTAAATCGCATAAGCAAACCCAAGCCGTCGATACCGAGTAAACCAGAGCAAACCCAGCCGATACCGAGCGAACCAGAGCAAACCCAACTCTCGGTATCGGACTTGGGTTTGCTCTGGTTTACTCGGTATCGACGGCTTGGGTTTGCTTATGCGATTTACACACAGGGTGGTGTGGATGGAACCATCTATCACTACTACGCTAACTAGCTTACCGTAGATAATGGCGGCAAGTGGGTGGCGTCAAATGAAAGAGGAGCAATAGTATACGCTGAGTATAGAGTTGGTTCTTCACTTTCACCAAGGGTTCGCTAACTAGCTTACCGTAGATAATGGCGGCAAGTGGGTGGTGTCAAATGAAAGAGGAGCATTTGTAGACGTCGAAACTGTAGTTGGTTCTTCAGTTCCATCAATGGTTCGCTAACTAGCTTACCGTAGATAATGGTGGTGATCGGGTGATGGCAAATGGAAGAGGAGCATTAGTATACGCTGACTATGAAGTTGGTTCTTCAGTTTCATCAATGGTTCGCTAACTAGCTTACCGTAGATAATGGTGGTGATCGGGTGGTGGCAAATGGAAGAGGAGCATTAGTATGCGCTGACTATGAAGTTGGTTCTTCAGTTTCATCAATGGATTTCTAACTAGCTTACCGTAGATAATGGTGGCACGCGGGTGGTGCCAAATGAAAGAGGAGCATTAGCAGACGCTGAATCTGAAGTTGGTTCTTCAGTTCCATCAAGGGTTCGCTAAGTAGCTTACCGTAGATAATGGTGGCACGCGGGTGGTGTCAAATGAAAGAGGAGCATTAGTAGATGCTGACTATGAAGTTGGTTCTTCAGTTTCACCAAGGGTTCGCTAAGTAGCTTACCGTAGATAATGGTGGCACGCGGGTGGTGTCAAATGAAAGAGGAGCCTTAGTAGATGCTGACTATGAAGTTGGTTCTTCAGTTTCACCAAGGGTTCGCTAACTAGCTTACCGTAGATAATGGTGGTGATCGTGGTGGTGGCAAATGGAAGAGGAGCATTAGTAGATGCTGACTATGAAGTTGGTTCTTCAGTTTCATCAAGGGATCTCTAACTAGCTTACCGTAGATAATGGTGGTACGCGGGTGGTGTCAAATGAAAGAGAATCATCAGTAGACCCGTACGGAAGCTCTCAGTGGCGTAGAAATGAAATATTTCAGTTACATGTATTAACATATAACGTTCTGCTGAGTTTGTCCGAGGTTGTCACTCAATGAGTGTAGGTGAAAAGCACGAGCTGGAGTCTGTTGAATGTCTACGTAATGCCAAAGTTGATTGTAGACCCGTACGGAAGCTCTCAGTGGCGTAGAAAATAAACATTTCAATTACATGTATTAACATATAAAGTTCTGCTGAGTCTATCCGAGGGTGTCTCTCATTGAGTGTAGGTGAAAAGCATGAGCTGTAGTCTGTTGAATGTTCACGTAATGCCAAAGTTGATTGTAGACCCGTACGAAAGCTTTCAGTGGCGTAGAAAATAAATATTTCAATTACATGTATTAAAAAATACAGTGTTGCTGAGTCTATCCGAGGTTGTCACTCAATGAGTGTAAGTGAAAAGCATGGGCTGGAGTCTAGGGAATGATTCTGTAATGCCAAAGTTGATTGTAGACCCGTACGGAAGCTCTCAGTGGCGTAGAAATGAAATATTTCAGTTACATGTATTAACATATAAAGTTCCGCTGAGTCTATTCGAGGTTGTCTCTCATTGAATGTAGGGTGAAAAAGTGGGCTAGAGTATGTTGAATGCCTCTGTGATGCCAAAGTTGATTGTAGACCCGTACGAAAGCTCTCAGTGGCGTAGGAATGAAATATTTCAGTTACATGTATTAAAAAATAAATCAAATTCCAACAGGCAGTAAAAAACAGCGAAAACTGCTAAAAACAGCTAAAATCAGCGAAAACAACTAAAAACAGCTAAAATCGGTGAAAACAGCTAAAAACAGCTAAAACAGCTAAAACAGCTAAACAGCTAAAACAACTAAAATCTGCTAAAAACGCAAAAAAAAACTCGAGTTTTCCCAGGTTTGTTTGGTTGGGCCTGCTTAGGTTTGTTTGGTTGGGTTTGATTGGGTTTGTTTCGTAGGGTTTTCTTTTTTCGTCACAGTAACAATATCTCGGGAATGGTCCATCGGATCTTCGTCGGACTTGATGCTTTGAGCTCGAAAATTAATATAGAAATTTTACACAAAGGAACTTTAACATTCACACTAAGTAGTTTTCTTTAACCCTAATGAAGGCTAATAATTAATAAATACTTTTAAGTGCTATATATTTAGTCGTTACTTAATCTAAAAAAAAATGTAGACATACCCTATCATTACTTTTAAACTAAGAACTTCACCGAGAGAGAAACAAGAAGAGATACTGTTGGAACAACTCAAAGACAGTTGTGTTAAGTTTAAAACCTAAAGACAATAGCAAAATATTTCTAACGTTGTAAGGTAAATTAAAGTTGCAGTACGAACAAATTAGAGGCTGATGCATTTCTTAGAGTAATATTTAGGCCGTTTAGGATTTTGAACTTTGTGCCACTTCGACAAATTTCGGGGGTTTGAATGACAGAATTAAAATACTGCTATCATGCGTACAAAACATATCTAGATGCTGCTAAGTATTATTAGCTCTGACCAGGCGACATTGCAGTAAAAATACCGTTCTTAACCATAGTTTTAAGAATTTCCTAAATATGGCAACAATGCTACAACTAATTTAGTATCACTGCAAAGTGTATGTAAAATCAGTGTTACTACTCTTGTATTAAACTTGAACAATGTTTTAAGAACTGAGTACATCTGACAACAACGAATCAAGATAGAGTTGCTAGGCTTACACCCTTAATATACTTCTACTTAAAACTTGTTTTTCTTTACCAATAAACATAGAACGTTTTGTTGCTTTAGACTTCATCCAGTAGTTTTAAATTAGAACCGATTTGAGACTTCGCGACTTAAAGATACAGAAATAATAACTCATAACAAAGCTGTCAACTACTGTTAAACTACTAAAAGAAAGTTAAAATAAATGACAAAAATATGTAATAACTATTTATTAATTACAATGTTGTACAAATATTATAATATACATTCTAATTAACAGGTTTTCTGTTTCTTGTAGCCAAACGGTTCAGAGTCCCCATCAACTAGAAACTTCCTTTTTGTGGAATTTGGCCTGTAAAGTTTCGTCCCAGTGTAGGTTGTTACAGAGTGGTCTTTGGTTCTTCGAATATCTTTTGAGATGATCGATATTGGTCCCGACTCTGTAAGAACCATATCCTTAATAGTGTCGAAATTTATTAACTGCGATGCCTCATAATTTAAGGATATTCCCTTAACTTTACAAACCATCACATCAGAATTAGTCTTGGTAGCATTTACTTTATAAGAATAATTTTTGGGGCCCCCAGAAACAAATTCTGTAATGTAGCTGCCATCACCATACACTTCTAATTCATCGGTTAGATCACCAATGAATTGTCCAGTAGTTAAATCAGTCGCACCAGGTTTGGTAACGTAAATAACGGAGTCAGTATCGTAATAAAGGACTCTGTCTTCTAATTGTTCGAGAAACGAATAAAGTTTCAGGCGAGCTTGGGCAGTAACGAAAGCAGCAATAACCACATTAACAGTAGCTAACGGGTCAAAGGATTCTTCTATATGTTCATATCCAACAATTAGAGTGTTGTCGTTGACAGGGAGAACACAATTAACATAAATTGACGGATTTGTTAGCATTGCAAAGAATTCAGCAGGTTTATTTACAATCTTTGTCTTTGGTTGATTTTCCCGTTGTCCAAATTTGCCCCAAAAAGAGTTTAAAATAAGTTTAGCTAGAGATCTTAGACCAGGGTTTTCAAGAATCTGAGAATATTCTAGTTTAACATCTTCCCTTGCAAAGAATTCTTCAATATATTTGTTTTTCTCTTCCTCGGTTGTACACCTTTTGGGCCAGCCGGATGCTTCCTGCTTTATTTTAATAAATTTGTTCATCATTCCTGTGAACAGGCCATCTTCACCAGTCTCCTTATTAAATGTCAGAACATCATATTTCCATATTTCTTGTATTTCGGTTATATTGTATCCTTTCGCAACAGCTTTAAGTATCTCGTCTAGAACCCATGTCCCCTCTAACTTTCTTTCTTCATCAGTATGATTGCACTCGCTAGTAATCATGTTTTCACCGCAGGTTCGACAAAGAACAAACATCAATTTACTATTCATTTTAACGGGGAGAACTGGGTGGTAGAGATCTTGAGGAGGTAAAATTTTACATTTAATTAAGCCGCTAATGTTGTTCAAATCCAAACTGTGACATTCCTCCCCTACGAAAACTTGAGGATGTGCAACTGGAAATTTTCCGTACTTACACACCCAGGGGTACAGGGAACAAACATCCAAGTAGTTAATCTTTTCTGCTTCTTTAGCCTTGTAATAAGTATGAGTATTACCCATACGACCTCCGTAGAAAGCATCTCTCGGGTTTAAAGGCAAAAGCGTTAAAAGAGGATGTGTCTCGGTGTAGGCCTTAATTTCCAAATTATCTTTTAATTGCTTTCTAAAGTCACACTCCCATATTTCATTAACAACAAAACCCATTTCTTTTAACTTTGTACTTTTTGCTTGAGATGATTCATACCTTAAATTTAGTGTTGTGGAAGGATCGCCACAAACAGGATCATCTCTTCCAAATTTATAACATTTTGGGCATCCATGGTAATAACAGCCCTGAAACTCAAAAATTTCATTGGTTTCAAGACAGTAACCATCAACTTTTACACCATGTAGAACCATTTCTCTCCCTTTAGCAGCATGTAAAATATTGAGTTGTCTTTGTTTTTCCTCCCAAATTAACCACTCTATTGCAATTTTACTTTGTTGATCTTTCCACCTGTATCCGTTTTTAGGAATAACCCCAATGGTGTTGGGTTTTAAAAAGTTTCTGCGGAATACTTTGTTGCATGCGGAAGCAATTGTTGTGGCTTCTGTAAAGGGTCAGACATTAGTGGTTGACAACAGTTGATCTCTAAATTTCAAACAGGCCCGTGTTAGAATTTCTACATCTGATACACAGTATTCAACCAAGCCCTTTTGCATTTCGAATCGATCATTTTTGTGTTCCTCGTACCACTGTAAAAACTTTTTTCGATCATCTTCCTTCATGGTGTCTGGAGAGTAGTAGTCTAATGCAGGGAGGATACCAACGTAATGTTCGTTTGCTTTTGTGTTGAATAAATGAGGAAAATATCCCTTTTTGAAGTCATCACCCAAACCAAATGCCTTTGGTAATTTCGACAATGCCATTGGGAAATAATTTAGCGAGTCTATAAATTTGACATTTCCCACCAACATCATAATGATTTTGGTTCCTCTCATAATTAGTTCTGGCGTTAGAGTGGTGTTTGTGAGTAGATAATTCAAAATAAATTGATGATCAAAGGCTTGACCGTTGTGTGCTATTACAACAATATTTTTAAAGGTTTTTCGTAATTGTAGCAAATGTTGCGTAAATAGTAAAACAGGATCAAAAGTTTTAAGTATTTGCAGTCTAACACCACATTTTCTGCATATTTTGTCATCGGTATTGATGCACACGTCACAACATTGTTTAAAAACACAGAGGTTTACTTGGTGAAGAAGCGAACCATTAGTCAACACCTCTTCTTGTCGGGTCTCAAAGTCGTAAAACATGAAAAGTACATCTTTCGTTTTCTGCTTTTCTGTGTCTCTTTGAATGAAACATAGATGATTTACAGGTACATATGTTCTACATATTTTACAAAATACTTCTCCACATACATGTTGTCTTTTACCCCTCACTGTTTTAAAACAATTCTCACAACTTCTAATTTCAGCACACACTGTGCTTTTCTCCCAAGAACCATTTCGTAAGTGATTCTCGTAACAAGCTTGGCCTTTAAAGTACCGACGGCAATTGGTACATTTAATTTTAAGTTTTTGAATTGCACATTTCGGAGACTGAAGGCAACCAGCACACACTTTACCGCACCTGTGCTTATCTTTGTGATCAAATGGCGAGTGACATTCTTCGCAGTAATAATTGCAACAAAAAGCAGCCGTAGTAGAAGTAATTACATTAAAATGTCCATCATGATGTAACAAGTTAAGTCTTTTATTGCTTTCTGTAGTTCCTTCAAAAATGGTATCTCGGCCCTTTGTCCCGTAACTGTATACCACAATTTTGTAATCCCTGAGGTGTTCTTGAAATTGTTGAAGCTCGACAATACCCGCCCCTTCCCCGGGAATTACAACACCAGCTTCTTCTAATAACTTTCTGGTACTTGTAATCTGTATTTTTCCCGTATCTTTCCTTACTTTGTTAAATTCAGGGTCTTTGTCCAGGTTGGCTATCGCAACCACCAAGGAGCGAGGTAGGCATAAATTGTCTTTATTCGTAATACTTATTATTCCTCGTCGCATATCACATTCCTCTT
Organism: Philopedon plagiatum; assembly: GCA_963971165.1. Taxonomy (NCBI): domain Eukaryota; kingdom Metazoa; phylum Arthropoda; class Insecta; order Coleoptera; family Curculionidae; genus Philopedon; species Philopedon plagiatum. The sequence continues at coordinate 73,832,290 of OZ020192.1, forward strand.
CAAAGCTGTTGTATTTACTTCCTCTTCCCCGACCTGTCGGTAAGCGTACAGTTGTTACTTTAAGACAAAAAGTGTCTGTATTAAGTCCTGTTGAGTTGGACTGGTAAACATTGCTAATAACATCCCAAACATCCTCGTAATTTACTTCTTTGGCAGGTTTAAAGCGAATCCATCCTTCACCACGACTAAAGTCTTTTGAACAAAAACTAAAACTAACGTAATCCGTCGATTGAAGTCCTTCCGTGGCCTTATGAATAACTTGCTGTATAGCGTCTCTCACCCAGCCAACTGGTTCAGTTCCTTCTGGCACAGGCTTTAACTTAAATTCCACCGCCCGACCTGTAACATTGTAACTTCGCACCTTTTGAATAGAGTCCCTAATAACAATAAACTTTTCCATTTTAACTAGACACGTCCGTACACTTCAAGAGGCTGATGCGAAATGACTAGACTGCTCTGACGCACCTCTATTTATAACCTCTGGCATGTTTGTTAAAGCAGAATTTTAGGATGCGTTCGGAAAACAGGGGTGCGTTCCGAATACCAACTGAAGTTCTGCAAAAAGAGTTTAAGGTTTAGTATGCAGTAAAAGTTTAAGATAAGTATAGAGCTAAAATATTTTAACAAATTACCAGGATATTACCCCCACCACTTATTTTGAGTATTAATCTATCTTATTACATTTAAACGTTCAGTCTTAGTTGATCAGTTGAAGCGAGCACAATGCCTAAAGAGTGCTTTTGGGGAAGGCCTTGCGATTGTAGCGAGTGTCGACCAGAGCTACAGGAAAAATGTGAAATATGTTTAGACAAGGATGGATATAAGGTTGGTGGTATACGAAGAAAAGATCGCAAGAGAATCGCATACTACGACTTTAAAACTTATTGTTTTGAATGTTATCAGGAAGATATCGGACAATATGAACAAGCAAGATATGAATTATTAAAGGCAATAGTTGAGAATACAGTTCAGCCAGAGCAAAAATATTTTAAATCGCAGACAGAGGAAGATATTCGTGCAACACTTTTAGGCTGTTTTCAAGCCGAATTAAAACAGATAACATTTGCCCTAAGTGGTACACCAGATGTGGTCAAGATAGAGTTTTCCGTTGGTTTTAATTCCGGAAAAGAACGAAAGAACTTTAAAACGCAGGAAATGGTGTTGCCTAAACGAGGAGATTTAGTGGAGTGGTTTACCAAAACTGTCATCGACGCGTTAATTACGAAAATTCAAACATTCCAAACACCTCTTTGGTTCCTAAATCTTAATGCACACATTAATCTACAAGGTTCTCGATCTTATGCGGAAACGTCTGCTGAGGCTCGAAGGAGGGAGTGGTGCAGACGAAATTTGTAACTTAGGTAGAATAGCTTGTAAGGAATGTTTTAGTATACTGTCGACAGTCAAGCGATTAGCACGCCAACATTGAAGAAGTATTCAGTCGGAACCAGTATTATGGGTCCTGTTTACCCGCGACTTTAATGGTTTGGGAACCTGCTAATATAATATAATGTAGATATAGAACCAAAATGCGGAAAGATTTCTATGATGATGAAATAGGAGACAACATTCATTTTTGGAACGTCTTTGAAGGAGAAATTTACGATCCCTCCCGCAAAGTTATAAAACATATAATGCCATCCGTGGACCTTACGAAGTATGTGTACAAAGAAGAGCCTAGTATAGACACAGATATGGAGACAGCATTCATGTTGGATATTTTTAATCAGTTCCAGAGAACAAACACAACACGCCAATACTTTTCCAACGCTCCAGATAAACTTAAAACTCTTAGAAAAATTATCCATATAAATGTATCTAACTGGTTTTTTTAATAAAGAATTAAAGTATGTCCTTTATATTATGTTATATTACCTTAAACAGTCAAATCTAACCTCAACAAATGTTCTATTGCCTGTGGCACAAAATTATTCCAAACTTGAACAATCCGCAGACTCTTAACAGCTAAATAAACATATCCTGTTCTGGAAAAAGCAGCTAAAAAGCAGACCCTGTTCTGGAAAAACAGCTAAAAAAAACCGACCCTGTTTCAGGAAACCACTTAAACGTCTAACTGCTCAACCGGACAGCAACCGGGCACTAACCGGACAGCAACCGGGCAGCAACCGGGCAGCAACCGGGCAGCAACCGGGCACTAACCGGGCAGCAACCGGACGTTAACCGCTCAACCACTTAACCACTCAACCACTTAACCACTCAACCGCTCAACACTCAACCGCTTAACCACTCAACCACTTAACCACTCAACCGCTCAACCGCTCAACCGCTAAACCACTCAACCACTCAACCACTCAACCGCTCAACCGCTCAACCACGCAACCGCTCAACCACTCAACCGCTCAACCACTCAACCACTCAACCGCCCAACCGCTCAACCGCTCTACCACTCAACCGCTCAACCACTCAACCGCTCAACCGCTCAACCACTCAACCGCTAAACCGCTCAACCGCTGAACCACTCAACCGCTCAACCACTCAACCGCTCAACCGCTCAACCACTCAACCGCTCAACCGTTCAACCGTTCAACCGCGTCATCTATCTCCCTCTAAGCGAAGTTCAATGATCTCATACGAAGATTCCCCGAAACGGCGGCTCACCCCAAATATTGGGCGCTTGTTTGTGGGGTCCTGGTTCGTAGGGCTCCGAGGGTAAGGACGCGAGGGGGCCGATATTGTTACGGTAGCTAATGCCCGAAATGCCTCTCATTGATTGGCTATTGATTGTAGCGTCTCCAAGAGCCTTCCTATGGGTTAGTCGATGAAAGTCTGTACATGGCTTTGATAGCCGTGCGGTCTAGGTTGTCAAACATCACCAAGGTTCAGCACATTCGAAGAGGTCCTAGGTTCGAATCCTGAGGACACATTTTCAATAACATTATTTTTCAGTTTGTGCCATAGTCATCTGTCTGGCTCAAGCAAGGCCTATACTACTAACGGCCATTATGTTTTTATGCTTTAGATCTTTGAACAAAATTAGAGCGATATGTTTAGCGGAAGTTTGTTCAGGTACATATAAACCTAGGTCAGAAGTAATCCAAGTTTAGAGAATACCATAGGTATGGTTTATTGCCCAACGACAGAAAAGAACAAAGGTGTTTAAATTCATACGGAATTTTAATTAAAGCTAAAGAAGTAAGAGGTTACATATGAGGTAAAGAGATATAATTAAGAGTAAAGCGACATATTGGATTACTGAGGTAAACATTTAATGTCAAAATAACGTAGGTACTACAAGTAATTTTTTTATGTGTAATGTTTTGTCTTAACGTATTGTAGAAGGTAGTACCAAGCCATAAATTTTTGTTGATGTTGGTTTTGGCTTACAGTTCAATTTTGGGCATATAAAGTAGTGAGGTATACAGGGAAGTGTATACGAGGGAAGTTAGAAGTTGATATGTTTTTTTGTATTCGTCAAAAGTCTGTTAGGTGTAACAAATAGTAGCTTTTACGTGGCAGAGATAGTGTAATAAAATAACAAGCTACGGGTTTGTGTAAAAGTGCATCGTTTAGTTTTGTGTACAATTTTGACGCATATTATATTGGTGTCGCGACAAGCATCGAGTGCTTAAGCGAATAGGTTACCTGAAGTAGGCTAAAAGCTAGTGAACTTAAGCCTTGGTGTTACATGAAGTAGGCTAAAAGCTAATGTGCTTAAGCCATTGCGTTACATGAAGTATATCCATAGAAGAGAAGTCTGTGAAGTAGTTCTATGTATCTATGTTTAGTTAATGAGTTTTTTAGCAGGAGATTTAACAGATAGTCTGGAGAACGAGTAAAGATGACAGCAGAGCAGTAAGCCAACGTAGTAAAGAAAACCTTTTGTTTAAAATATCAAGAAGATAAGCGAATTTTTTGGTTTAGTTTTTTTAGTCATCAAGTTTAGTTTTTTGTTTCAGTTAGTGTGAGTTTTTATTTGATAATGTTGTATACCCAGTGTTTTTTTATTGAATGCTTACGGCAGTAGAGTTTTGTTTGTTATACAGTTTGTGTTTGTTTCTGCAGTGAAGTCTATTTCACCGAAATACTTCAAGCCGCCTCTCTGGCTAAATTATAAGATAGTTCTGAATTCGAATAGATATCAAGAGAACAGCTTTCCCGTAAATAGATTTAAAAAAGTTACTTAGCACGTGGCATTAATGAAGTTTTCTTTGAAAACAATGTATACTTTTTTTTCACTAGCGTAATTAAATATTTTTTTCTGTTTAATGTATAAACGTTAATGTTTAACTTTTTCCTTCCCTATAAATATCACAATTGTAAATTGTTACCTACTTTGGATAATAGTGTGTCGTTTTTTACTCCTGCGCTGACGCCCTCACTAGTAACTCAGACTATGTCAGCATTAATATTTTAACCTGAGCAAACCTATTTGTGTGTAATTTTTCCTCGTTATCAGAAAACGTAAAAATCCCTATTTTCAATGTGGTTATCGCCATTATTTAGTTCAGAGTTTTAAGGAAGTTGATTTGGCATAAATCGGTTTTGGAAAAAGTTTCTTTTGATTTTTGATTGGACTTATATGGATATGATTTCGACTCGTGGAATGGCCATCTACGCGTTACGTTGCCGCGTTGCCAACCACGGCGACGATGCTATTGAACTAGCGTCTTTCACGGAGGTGAGAGCGGTGTACTGAATACGAGCCAAGTGGGCTCGTAGTAGAGGTGGGAGGCACGGTATTCTACAGTATGCGTGTAATTTTATTTGATTTTTTCCAGCACGAGTGTTGCCGATGTTTGGAGCGAAGGGTTCAAGTGAAAGAGAGTACACTGGCCCATATCGCCAGAAATTTGACGTCAGTCCTGAACAAGTGAAGTATACTAGCCTGGTTCAATTTGACTTACCCTCTGATCAAAATTCCCAGGGACTCTTAAAGTCCAAAAAAAAATGACTAGAGGAGACCCAGGAGGTTTCCCAGTTTTTATAACAGACCGGAAAAGTTTGAGAGTTAACTACTTGGTTCGAAATAGTTCTTTTCTTCACCAGTCTTAGACTATTTGACTGATCCCCTAGAGTGTTTCGAGTTTCGACTGCGTGAAATCATGGAAAGTAAGATTCACATGTTTGTAGTAGTGATATTCTGGAGACGTCTAGATATCACGACTACTAACCTTCACATGCGCAAGTCTGCATACGTATAACTTGACATTTTAACCCATTAACCGTAATTAAGACAGTACGTACAAAGCTAGACTCAAACTTAGGATTTACAATACCTCAGTCATGATTATTCCACCCCCCCCCCCTATAAATTGGAGTAAGTCGTAGCGAAATCTGACGGGAGTACCGCCGTAAGGGACTCTTACGTGCATGGCTTACCTGAGGTAAGCCAAAGCTTAAATCTTACCGCCGTATCTGTGTGTGAGCAGTGGAACATATGTTGTTTAAATGTTGGAAGTAGCTCATTCCCGAGGTGCGTAGTTCAATAGTGGAACAAGTGTGTAGCGAGGGGCGTAGTTCGAGAGGAATTACGAATGTTTGTGTATTTTAACACGTGTGTAGCGAGGACGTAATTCAGGAGAGGAATTACGAGTTTTTTTTATACCAACAGGAGTGATGTATGTAATTCGGAAGAATTAAAAGTTTTTTTTTAACGTCGTGGTGAAAGACGTTCATTGTGTCGTAAAATGCAAGATTGCAGTGAAAAGTGAGGTAGTTCGGAAGAGCTATCGAGAGGTAAATGCACAGGGTTTCAGTTGAAAATTGGTAAAGTTCGATGGAACTATAGAATCTATACGTGTAAATTTGTGGTAGTAGGACACGAAACTGAAATCGAGGAAAAGTAGTGGGAAAAACTACAAGAAATTTGGTTGTCTATAAGTGAGACCATAGTTTTGGGGAAAACTATCAGACGAGACACTTATACAACAAAGAGAAACAATATTTTCAGTAGAAAATATACGAGCGACGAATAAGTCAGGAAAATTTGGTTTAGGAAAGCACTATCGTTTAGGATCTTGTAAGTTTTGTAGCCACATAACATTTGAGTAGGTAGAGGTGAGAAGGCAGCAGGAATGAGTTTCTTGAGAGGTTGAAAAAAAATGGAGTGAAGAACATCTAAGTGTCTCATGTGGTACCAGTGGTCTTAAGCAGAGTAAAAGTAGTACATTTGTAGCTGTAGATTGTTAGGTAATGGTTTTCAGCAGAAATCGTTATAGATTTTTTTTATCTTCTGACAGCCCACGAAGACCGAAGTCTAAGTACTAGGTACCGTGGGTGTACTGGGGAATCGACTCACACATCCAGAGCTGGAAACATCCCTAGGGGGTTCACCAGCCCTTTAAGAGGATGTGTGGGGTGGTACCACCTCGGTCGAGGAAGAATTCCTCTACCACCTTTCAACAACAATCACAAAATATCCATGGTCGAAGCGGGATTCGGGCCCGCGCCTCTCGGTTGCAAAGCTGGCGCCGTACCAACTCGGCCACCAGAGACCCGCTTGAGTATAGTATGTACGGTACTACTTAATGCATGGGTAGTAGTTAAAATTAACAGGTAACATAAAAGTGTAACACTTAAAAGTAAATTGTTAAACATCCTAGTTGTGGATTTTTGATTATTTTTGACTTTAGCAGAGTAAAGTGAAAATTGAGTAAATATTTCAAAATATTTTGAATTAAATGTAAAATAACGAGTAAACGCTTGAATTCGTGGAAAATTTAGTAAATGACGGTTGTAGTCATGTTAAGTTATCGATATTTTGGTCGATAGTGATGTTCAAATATCGATGTTGGGTTCGCTAGTCAAGTTTAATTATCGATATGTTGGTCGATAATCATGTTCATTTATAGAGTGCGATAAATGCAGAGTTTCTTTTGCCTGTTATAACCCATACAATTAAAGTAACTAGTAAGGTATATCATTTTATTAACAGTTTGTTTTTGTTAATGGTAGTTCGTTGTTAATAACGCTCTGTTCTAAGTAGGTGGAGTAGAGTTAGGAAGAACATAACTTGTTAGAATGACATTACTGATATCTACTTGTGTCAAAAGTAAGTTTTTTTGGTTCGTAATGGAAGCTGTATTAAAGTCACTAGAGTGTTAATTTTGTGAATAATGTTTACTTCCATTAAGTCTTATTTGTCATTTTCACATTTTTTTTTTTAGTTTTTGGTGGAAACTTGTCCAGTTTAAATGTTTTTGTCTTTCAAGACATTGTTTTTTTTTTTAATGTTTTGAAGTTACACTAAGCAACTTTGTCTTAGAGAGTTTCTAGTTTTGATCGTTTCAGGGCTTACTAAAGACTTAATAAGAGAAAATTGATTTAAATATTTTTGTTTTTAGAGCTGATCAAGATATTTTTCAGTATATCGATAATTTTTGTTGTTAACGCTCAGTTTTATTCTTTGGAGAGCTAGATATTTATTTAAAGAATATAAATAAGTATAGAAGTTTTCATAAATCTAGTTTAGAAATGGTAAACAATCAGTAAAGTCATTTTACAGGGTGTAATTTTGTTTATTGCAATATAGTTTGCATTTCATCGTAGTGCGATATAGACTACGCAGGGTACCTATTATTAGTAGTTTAATATTAGGACTACTTAGTGACCACTTGGTAATGAGAAGGGTTTTGTTACACATAAAGTCGAAGTACTGTCGAGGAATCCAAAAGACAGCGGACATCTAGAGATGCAGGAAGTGTAGTGTTGTACCGGAGAGGTTCCCTATTGTTGGTAGATTGTAGTTCGTAGAAGTTCATTTGTGTTAACTCAGTGGGAAAAATAGTTGTTTTTAGATTGTGCTTGTGTTTTGAGTATTGGTCAATGGTGGTTGTGTTTGACGAGGTCAAAACATGGTGGTTATTTTCAATTGTCTTTTTAAAGATCGAGGTCAGGACCGGACTTTGGGAAAAGTCGGAGGGTCCAGTTGAGATGGAGGACATCAGCATCAATCCCGGGGAGCCACACCTCATTCCAGACGAAGGCATAGATTTTGGGAGGACGTTTGGGGAACCAGGAACAGCGTTGGACATGGTACAACCGGGCGTATGGAAAGCTACACCGGAAGAGAGAAGCCACCAGGGTTTAGTTTAGTAAATGTGTATTAAAAACCGGATGGAGAATTTGTAAATCTGCAAGGTTGATTTTTTAAAGGGGGCTAATGTGAGAAAACGTGTACATGTAATAATATATTAAAATATTAGATAACTTTTGGGACTAACATATTTTAAGAAAACCCATAAAATTAAGGGAAAAAAGGTTTGCTTTGAAATTTTAGGGAGATTAGTTAAAAGCTATTTCTGGGGAGCCTTGCAAATGTGTTTGTCATCACAGATGCCATAGAAATTGAAAGGGGCCTAAGACCGAGTATTGAAACTGAGAACCAATATTTATATTCTCCTATTGTAAAAAGGGGTCAGTTTACGGCAAATATAAGCGTGGTAATAAAACCCCGTTTCTAGTTTAGGTAAAGGAATATACCAGAGGAGTACAGGGACGTATCTAGAAACGTTTTGTCGATTGATTAATTATCAAGAGATAACGAATATTATTCTTTATAGAAAAGGATGGAATGACAATACTGATATAAGTAACTGCTAGATTTATAAAGATTCGAACTCCTTATGTATAGGCTTTTTGGATGTGATTTTTTCACCTTTAGAAAGTGACAATAAAGGATTTTTTTCGATCACGTATTCAAGAGCCTTAGCGTAGATCAGTATAGTGTTTTAACCTGTATACAATGGATAAATCATCCATTAATCAAAGAACAATTTATTTTAATTTTGTTTTGCATAAAATTCAGCGTACTCCGGCTCTGTAACATTTAGAAGGGCTAGAGTACCAACCCTAACTGTAGGTAGTACGATGGAAAACTATTTAAAATTAGTTCCCAGCCGGGTTTTGAATGGGACAGTCGAAAAATGATTTCTAATTGGGAGTTCGGTAACTTCCTTTAAAGACGCGTTCGCGGGTGTCGCGCCGGGAGAAGAACTTAATTAACACGTTGACTTATTTTCGTAAAGGATACTTTGAGACCAATAGGATTCAATGCTTGGATATTGGCATATACCCATCCAAAAGAGCACATCAAGGAACTTCTGCATTTCATTTATGTCTGTATCACACCAACTCTGAATTCTTGCTTTAGGGGTGGTCTCTTTTTCCTTACATTGGGCAGCATATGTGTTAATTTCGGTCACCATCATAGTAAGAATATCGTCAGTCAAAAATAACTTATAAAAATCGAATGGGCTTTTATTATAGTAATCCCCATAAAGTTGTATATCGATACCGCAGTTAGGATTGGTAAAAGTAAATTGTTTTAGGTTTAAACCTGTCGCAATACTCCAAATGAGAGTTCCTTCTTCAAAGATTACGTCTGCACCGTCATTATCCTCACGATCGCTGTTGTTATTTGCATACGCCCGTATAACGGCTTCAATTGTGTCTGATAAGTGGTCCTGTTCATACATAGTGGTAGTTGAAGTGCTAGGAATATCGATATTTGGCAAACTTCGAATGTTTTTGGCGATATTCATCACTGCTAGAGGGAACATAGTCATCTGACGAGCCTACCTCTTCAATCATTTCATCATCTTCGTCAGACAATACGTCCTAAAATAAAATCTTATAAAGCATAAACTCTTACGATATACGTGAATTTATTTACCTGCCATAAAGACTCTAGGTACCGTTGCTCTTTTTCGAAGCTCATTTCCCAATGCAATACAGCAAAACAAATTATTACGGACAATCCACCCACAGCAGTAGTCGAGCTAATACTAACACATATTACCAACAGTGTTGCCGAACGTTTAAAAGCCAAATCGGGAGAAAACGTGATTATACATGCTGGCAGCATTCATAACTCAAGGTTACGGTTTAGGAAGTGAGTAACCACTTTGGCTTCGCCCGGCTGACAATGTAAAATTAACACCATGGGGCCTCGTGAAGCGCATGCTGCTTCTCATCAAAATATATAAAAAAAATGAATTTTTTTTTCGAAAAAGACGACGGCTTCTTTCTCAAAACATATATCCAATGCCAGAATACCAAAAACATAAGTGCGGCTACTAAGAAGGATTTTTTCGTTAGCATTGTGGCAGTCAACGTCTTAACATGTAATCAGGGAACTTGGGTAATTTAACGGGGTTAACTATTATAAGGGTAAATTTTGTAAAGTTGTTTATATGGGGAATTAATAGAACAATGATTTTTATTTTTTATTTTTATGATTTTTATTTTTATATCTTTTGTAATTCGAGTCTTATTGTATCTGTAAACGCTTGTCCAGATCATTGTTCAGTTCATTATTTAACATTCGTTAAATTGTTCTTTGTTGTTTTATATCTTTATTATTATTATAATCTTTTCATCAATTGTTATATCTTTCATTGTACAGTAAATTTTCAGTTATTCCGATAATATATATCTATCTGTGTTACAAAGTCAAGGGTTTCATTTACTGGCAAAATTGACATTAATTATTAAGTTCAAACTTCGTTGGCCGTGTCAAGAGAGAGACGGCGCTGCAGGACAGATCTGGAGATGGCGACCACTTCCAGAGCTTCGATCTTCAAATGGCGACAACTTGTCTACTAGAGCCACTGCAAGATTTAGGTTTGCGTAACGTAGAGTCATGTACCAATATTCACTATCTTTAGCTTCCTTTCATTAGAATATTACGGTGACTACAAGAAGGCGTTTTTGTCAAATGCATAGTCTAAACTAGATAATTTGTTATTGCAAAATACTGTCATTGGTTCTTTTGGCTTTATCTGACGTAGATAAGAAAAATAATTCAATCTGTGACACAAGGTTCATGCCAAATATACATGTTTTCTCTGTGTAAAACAGGGACATCACGTGTTCGCTATTTATGTTTATGTATTGTGACAATATATGTATATGACTGAACTTACTCCGTAGCCTTAGTAATGAAACCTGTAAGTGGTTAAATGCGAGTTCTTCTAACCAGTTTATTATTATTTTTTATAACTTCAATGAAATATCATCTGTTGGGTAGGAAAATAGCTACAGAAATATTAAATAAAGTGTCATTGTGGCAAATTTATGCCAGTATTTTATACTAATTTAGATCTTAAACAATTAATAGAGTAATATTAAAGTTTCACTCAGGTATGTATTAAATAAGTAAATGTAAAAATAAGTAAAGAGTTTTTACAGAACAACAATCTTTAAAACCAGAGCTAGTAATGTTGTAGAATGAGTGTAAATTTATCCAAAGCCTGTCTGTAGGCTTCAAATTGAGTGTAATTACAAAAGTGCGAAAAATATTTTATAAACACTTCTAAGCACCGTTTTATATTTTCAAATTATTTACTGGCAGGGCCAAACAGTAACAATGTTTTTACTTATTAGGCACCGTTATCCTTGACGTGTTATCCAGTACATTAACACCCACAAGTTTTCCTAGCTACAGAATTTTCTCAGGTTTCTAGCAGTTCACATTCCAGTTGTAAACCAAAAGAACCATATGACACATTTAGGTGTTTCTATGTGGGACACACTGTATGTAGGATGTTTTATTCTGATGACAAACAATAAAACAATGTAACAAATTTAATTGATTTTTCTGTAACTACGACAATTTTTCTTGTGACAATTATTTCCACTTTAAAGCCATACTAGCTGAAGGTTCGAAAATAAAATTATATGTGCATTTTTATAAATAATAAGAAGATTTATTTTTGTTTATGTATAGCCGCTTGCATTGCCATTATACTTTAAGGGAGGGATTCGTTCTGTGTTAAAATATGGGAAGTTGGACTATAGGTGCTAATTTTATGTTATGGAAATTATATATTGCACATTAAGCTCTTTATAATTCAGAATATTTTTATGTTTCATTTTTATTTTAAACTATACATTCATATCCTTCAAAAATATGCGAACACCCATCACCTATCCTATAATACTTTGTATAATTTACCCTAGGGCAGATTGTGTCAGAGGCGTACCGCTGGGGGGGGGGGGGGGTGGGGGTTGGGGCATTGATCTCCTATAGTAGCTATTATAAACATTATACAGCACGGTAGTATATACATATTTATATAAAAACAAGGGTTTTGTCTACCAACCCCCCCCCCCCCCCCCCCAACCAAAAGTGACATACCAACCCCCCCCCCCAACCAAAAGTGACATACAACCCCCCCCCCCAAACCAAAAGTCACGGTCCGCCTCTGGGTTGTGTAGACTGTTTAAGGGAGGTTTAAAGGCAAAATAAATAAGTACATAATTGTATAAGATTAGACTAGGGTTGCCAACCGTCCTCTATTCCAGAGGACAGTCTTCTTTTTTGCCTTGCCGTCCTCTTTTCTGACGCATAGAAAAAGTTCTCTTTTTATAGACAGTGGCGTAACAAAAACTGAGTGCCCCCCCCCGCAAACGTTGGACCACCCTCTCTACAATGATTGGAAAAACACAATGGGACCCGGGCAACGTGGGCCCCTCAGCGAGCCGGACGTTGTTTGTTATGCCACTGCTTATAGATACTAAACTAAAACCATGGCCATGCCCCCCCCCCCTCCCCCTAATACCATATCATGAAGATAAAACAAATTTAAAAAATAATATTTAATATTTTATATTATATGATCTACTATGATCACTAAAGATTTTTTTTTATTTCAAAATTAGATATAGTAGTTGAGTTAATTATTGACGAACTTAGGACGTGGCCCGAAAAAATTTCGTCTGCGGCGCATTCCCTGCGTCGCTTTTCCCTCTTCCCGCTTTCCATTTAGTGAGTGACACCCCTCGAAACAAAATCCTAAATACGCCACTGCCTTAGCCCACCCTAATTAGGAAGTCTACGCATGCCTATGGTTTTATTTAAATGAACTTTTATGTACGTCCTCTGTTTTTATTTTTAAAAGTTGGCAACCCTAGATTAGACAGAGGAGAGCACAATTTGTCAGAGGGAGGAAGGGGAGGGGGTTAAATAATTAAAATGCAAAAAGTGTGCAAAAATGTGATTTTATGTAAAAAACATATTTATTATACCAAAACCGACAATCTTGGGTCTTGGTCAAGATTTGGGGACAGGCCCCCACGCCTAGTAAAATAGAAAAATAATATAATAGTAATTTATTTGGTATCGAGCATAATCCTATATAATATGTAAGTACCAATTGCGATCCGATGTCCGGGCGTTAATTTCCGGCCAAAAATATCTCAAAAACGGCCCTATCATAAGCTACCCCTAATTAAATTTTCATAATAAACTTGTACTAGATGGCGAATGCGCTTTGGTTACCAACTGCATGTGTCGTCCAGTCGTGAGTAGAGAATATTGGCGGTGTATTATACCCGAGTGGAGATATCTTCGCTTTTCGTCTTAGTTAAGAGGGAACTCGCAAAATATCGCGCCCGCTTGATGCGAGGTTTCAATCTTACCGCTGTCTCGACCTCTACACGGATGCTTGTATTCCCCTTACGTCGCGCCGCTAGCCAACAGTTACAGTGGCGATGATAAAATGTTGCCTCCACAACGCCACCGGATACAGACAAAGACTTTGTCTGTATACGGTGACAACGCCGATAATTATAGCCTTTTGTTTTCTTTGACGCCGATGTGTGCCGATGCCTCGTGTTTGCAAGGATCATCACCGAGAGTTTTCGCATTACCTATTTAATAAATATATGTACTTCAGATTTTGTAATTTCAGTTAAATTTACCAAACGAATGTTACTCTTTCGTCATGTTAAATTGACTGATGCGCGTCAAAAGTAGTATAAGTCAATTTTTTTAAGAAATGAGTTAAGTGCACCACATATATTATAAATATGACTAGTTCCTTTGGGCAAAGTAGTATAAGTCCATTTCAATGCTAAAAGCTATAAAAAAAGTTAAATAAGTATAAGTCTAAAAACCTTCTTGAATCGAGCCGGCAAAAAAGAATAAGTCTACTTGTACTATCATACCCAATGTTATGCTATGCTAAGCTATGCTAAAGCATATTTTAAGAGCTCTTTGGCAAATCAACGAATGGAGGCAAGCGACAAAATCTATAATTGCTTCTGAAGATGTGACAAAGTTTGGATGGTTGGTAGAAGACGACAAATTGCCATTCGATTATTATGATGGACCCACTGCCATAGAAACACTACAAAAATATTTTTGTTCCTGTAATGGTAAAAATGCTTGTGCAACTGCGATTTGCCCTAGTATAGTATCTAACTTAAGATGCTGTGATGTTTATAACTGTAGTGATGCATGTGTCAATGTAGATAAAATAAACGAATAATTTCAAATTTCTTTCAGTGATTTTCATTTAATTAGGAGTTATACTTACCTTGTTTATTTTGAATATTTATAAAAAATGTTTTTACGTTAACACAAATAAAAAGATCTAGAAAATCGATATAGTAAGCAATCGAGCTAGGTAAAATCATTCAAACCCCTGTATACGCCTGCCGCGATTATCACTGCGCGCCAAACGCGCGCGCCCTTACTCAGCTCTCACCTTTGAAATCGTATATATATATATATATATATATATATATATATATATATATATATATATATATATATATATATATATATATATATATATATATATAAATGAAATAAAGATTACGGGGATTCGGCCAGAAAGTCTTTATTATATTTTTCTTATAATGTGCCTAGCTTTCGAAATGTTTCATTTCTTCCTCAGGGCACTAAAAAATTAAATTAATTTATAATTTATTATTTAAAATTATAGGAAATTAGTAAAACTTACATTATATTTAAATATAAAGACAGCTAATTTTCGAAATTTTATGAAAAAATTGTTTGAAAAATATTCTACTTGGAATTTTGACAATATTTTTTGAAGTTGACAGTAAATAAAAAAAAAAAAAAAAAATTGGAAAAAATATGTTAACTTGATGCAAGAGGTAGAAATCAGACATTTGACAAAAAAATATATGGGAAGGTATTCATGATTTTCTAACATCTGTCAAAAATGTGACGTTATTCATGAAATTAAAAAAAAAAATTTTTAATTTTCTAAAAATATTTATGGTAAATTTTGGTTTATATTATTTATATTATTGTCTATATGTAAAATAAAGGAATATATGGAACTTAAATTTTGTAAGTCAGTTTTTTTATTCATAGGACAACTTTCTTTATTAATTTCAACCATTTCTAGAAAAAGTCTTTTATTTAGATTATTTTCAATGTGTAAAATTTTTGTGTCGTTAAAGTTACAGGTATGTCCAGTGTCAATTAAATGTTCGGAGAGTGCAGTTGATTTTTTGTTTAATCTTGAGTCACTTTTATGTAAACTAATTCTTTTAGAGATTTTCTGTGAAGTCTGTCCTATATATTTTTTGTTACAGTTAGAGCAAGGAATACTATAAACGCAGTTAGATTTATTAAAAATAGGATCTTTATCCTTTAAATTGCTATAAAGTTGATTAATGGATTTTATATTACGTTGTGAAATTTTAATATTTTCATTTTTAAATACTTGAATTATTTTAGGACTTAAATTTCTTATATATGGGAAAGAACCATAAAATTGTGAATTGTTTGTAATAATATTATTATGTTGTGGAGTGTTAATGTTGTCATTTCTAGTATTATATAATATACGTCTTATAAGTTGTATTGGATATGAGTTTTCTAAAAGAATATTTTCCAAAATTTTAAAGTTTTTTTGTTTAAGTGTAGGGTGAACAAGTTTTTCTATTCTGCTTTTTAAAGCTAAAATTAAATTAATTTTCATTTTGTTACTATGATAAGACATGTAGTTTAAGTATCTACCGGAACTAGTTGGTTTAATGTACCAATCTGCAATAAGAGAATTGTTATTTAATTTTATTATATTATTAATTTTATTTTATTATTAATTTATTACACGGCCGTTATTTGTACAACAAATATATATATATATATATATATATATATATATATATATATATATATATATATATATATATATATATATATATATATATATTATTGAATATAAAGGGCTTAAATTTTACAAAAAACTTCCTTATATACTATATTTTAATACTATATAGCTATTTACTCGAAATTCGAAACTTCGTCACTCAACTTTTGCGATAGTATGTGAGGACTCATAAAACCTGATAGCACAACTTTGAAAATTCGCCACTCAGCCAATAATTGCTTTGAGAACTTCGGATTCAGCTTGTTTTCTAGGTAATACCATAAAGAATAAGTGGTTAAAATTTAAAAAGAAATATGAATAATTGTCTGAGATATACCGAGTTGAATATCAAAAAGTATGAAAATTTTATTTTCCTCATTTGGCACTATATTGCCATTTTTTTCATTGTTCCCCCACTTTAATCAAAAAAATAACTTTGGATTCGTGTTCAGCGGCCTCGAAAACATAAAGTAAAACTGTTTTTAGCGACTAGGACGACCATGGTCACTAGTCGGTCATTTTAGGGGTGAGTCCCGCTCGCCTATTTCGCGAGAGACCCCTTGCTCCGCGTCCGCAAATCCGAGAGAAATGGAGATATGTTTTGGATGGGATCTTGAAAACCATATATCTATGTTATTTTTCAATCTAATGCAAAAATTTCATAAACCAATTATTTATAATTTTTCATTCCACGTCGATTGATCGTCTTAGAAAATCGATATTTTGATTTTATAAATTAAAAAAATCAATTTTGCCAAAAATAAAATACAAACGTGCAAAAAATCAAAAAAGTAAAACGATCAAGTTGTCGGCATGCCGATTTCCTACATTTAAAAAAAAAAACAAAAAATTTATCGGACTAAAAATAACTAAAAAATATGGGTTTGTTTGAAACGGTAATTTTAGAAGAGCGGTAGTTTGCCCTTAAGCTCTATGTCGCCGCTGGAATTCTTGATTTCTTCATGATAGTAAATTTTAGGCATAACATAAATGTTTTTAAATAAAATTGATTTCTAGGTTAGTTTTCATCAAAGAAAACTTCACCCACTCAAGTGAGATTTAAACAGCAATGAAAAACAACTTCAAAAAAATTAACATGAAACCGCTCATTTTTTAGCAAGTTAATCATAAAGATAAATGCTTTTCTTGTTTTGAACATAATCATTTGTTTGTATCATTAAAAATTTTCACGCTACCACTGACGCATATTTATTAACGGACCGTCGGCGTCGTCTGTTCATAAACACCGTTGACTCCTTGCTTCACCTCCCCGGATTTTTGTTTATAGTATGGAACAAACAATTCCTATGCTTTGGGTATTTGCGTTATGTATATAATTTCATCTGAGTAACTAATAGTTTACGTTACTTAAGGCCCTCACAAATGGTACATGATGCTGCGCGTTTTGTTTAACTCGCGAGTAACATGCACCGTGAGTGATTAAAATGCGCGCATCTTACACGTCGACTTCGGGTTGCTTGAATTGAAGTTGAAACAGAAAGCCGCGACCTAAATGCGCAGTACCATGCATAATGTGTGAGGTTCACACATTTTATATCTACATAAATTGTAAAGATGTCGAATTCTCGGACCTACAGTAAACAGTTTGTGACTGAATTTATTGAACTGTACAAACAGTATACTTGTCTTTGGTGTGTTCAGGATAAGAATTATTACAACAAGATTCTTAAAAATGAAGCATTTGATGTGCTGAAAAACAAATCATTGGAGGTTGATAGGAATTCAACCCGAGATGTTGTTATAAAAAAGTTGAATTCGCTGAGAAGTTCATATCGGGAAGAGAGAAAGAAAGTAAAAGGTTCCACAAGAAGCGGTGCTGGAACACAAGGGCGAAGTTGTATATCGCTGTTGCTACTTAGGGGATCCATGCCAAGTTTAGGGTTTTTAATAGTGAGGACTATTAGGAATGTTTTAGTAAAGAAAAAAATATTTTGTAATTTGCGAAAAAAAGTTGAATTATTGTCCCCCCCCCCCCCCAAAGAAAAATGAACACGTTTAGGTAACTATTTGTTTATAATTTTTTCTAAACAAATTTTACATCATTGTGTCGACAATTCTTAAATTTTAAGAGGAAAAAATGTGTTAGTAGAAAGTTAGTCATTTGGATTTTTTTAAACCTAAAATATAATTTTAAAAAACTCAAATGACTGTAACTTTCTACTAACACATTTTTCTCTCCTAAAATTTAAGAATTTTCGACAAAATGATGTAAAATTTGTTTAGAAAAAATAATAAATAAATACCGTAACGTGTTCATTTTTTTTTTCCTGATGGTAACGCAAAAATCGCCTTTTTTTCGCAAATTACAAAATATTTGTTTTCTTTACCAAGACATTCCTAGTAGGCTCACTATTAAAAACCCTAAACTTGGCATGGATGCCGTAAGTAGCAACAGAGATATACAACTTCGAAATTTCTAAATCCGCCCTTGCTGGAACAGGCGACATATATACGCCAACATTTTGGTATTATAATATTTTGACCTTTTTGGATGAGCAAGTCACAGCGACGGAATCCGTAAATGTAGATTCAATATTAGAAGAGCTTACCGGATCAGAAGAGATTAGTAAGAAAAGTGCTTTAGTGTATTTCTATATTACCAAATGCAAAGTTATAATAACAATAATTGCCATATATTGACAGTTTTTTGTAAATGTGTTGCTTAAGTTTCAAGAATTCTGTCTTGCGATTCTATCTGACCTTCGTTATTAAGGTATTCCATGAAATCGTGACGCACTTCTTTACCGTCGATTCTATAATTTCTGTTATGCCCTCGCTGTACCGGAAGAAACCATTCATCCATAGTTTCGTTTTCATCTTCAAACAAGATTAGTAGTCATACCGTCACTTGGGCCACCCCCCACCACTTTCCCTCTACGTCATAAGCCCCGCCCACTTTTCCCTCATTACTAATTTATCTCCTCACACTTATATAATATGTTATTTAATAAATCTATGTACGTCATTAAATTAAATACAAATGATTTTCCTTAGCTGAAGTTCTGTGTTTAAGAGATCACATTTGTTTAGGGTTCTAATCTTCTGATTTAGATATATCTCTCAACATAACAACCACAGATCCAAGGGCTTTCATTATGAGCTGTAGCGGATAATTTACAATAGAATTGGTAGTAAATAGTCGTAATTTAAAGAAAGCTTAATGAATAGGTGTGTCGCTGATGAATAGTGGTTAAGGTGCATCAGTTTATAAGTCGACTTAACTTTTTAGAGCGGAAAGCATTTTTATTAAAAAAAAAACAAAATTATGCATATTTTTAAACTAATTTTATTACATAATAAACTTTACAATTTTCCATGCAAAATATCTTTTGTATAATTACATAGCAATAAACTACATTTCAATATGCTTTTGGTTTCTTATATCCATACGGTTCAGAATTGCCATCGGGTAAAAATTTTCTTTTTGTGGAATTTGGTTTATAAATTTTGACTCCAGTACATGTTGTTACAATATGATCCTTGGTGCATCGGATGTTTTTTGATATTATCGGTATAGGGTCTAACTCTTGGAGAACCATGTCCTTGATGGTCTCAAAATTTATTAATTTTGATGTAGCGTAGTTTAAAGATATACCTTTAACTTTACAAACTACTTCTTCAGAATTATTTTTGGTAGCATGAATTTTAAAGGCATAATTCTTAGGACCCCCTGAAACAAACTTTGTTATAGAATTAAGTCCATAACCTTCCAATTCATTAGTCAAATCCCCTATAAATTTTCCCGTTGGTAAGTCAGCTTCACCGGGTCTTGAAATGTAAATAACAGAATCTGTGTCATAGTATAAAACTCTGTCACCAAGTTGTTCAAGATATGAATATAATTTCAGTCGAGCTTGAGCAGTTACAAATGAAGCAACGGCTACATTGACAGTAGTTAGTGGATCATAGGCTTCATCTCTATGCTCATAACCTACAATTAATGTTTTCTCGTTGACAGGGAAAACTCCATTTATATAAATTGATGGATTGGTAAACATAGAAAACAATTCTGATGGTTCGTTTATAATCTTTGTCTTTGGTTGATTTTCTCGTTGTCCGAATTTCCCCCAGAAGCTGTTTAAAATTAGCTTTGCCAAAGACCTTAGCCCCGGGTTATCAGTTATTTTACCATACTCAAGAATAACATCTTCCCTTTCGAAAAAGTTGTTAATATAATTTTTCTTGTCTTCGTCAGTCAGACAATCAGCTGACCAACCTGTTGCTTCCTGTTTAATTTTAATGAATCTATTAATCATGCTGGTAAATAGTCCTTCCTCTCCAGTTTCTTTATTAAACTTATGAATGTTGTATTTCCAAATTTCGTGGATTGTTACTATTTCATACCCTGTCTCAACTGCTTTGAGTACTTCATCCAGTACCCAGGTCCCTTCAAGTACCCTTTCTTCACTGGTATGATTACACTCATTAGGGGCCATTTTCTGTCCACATGTTCTACAGAGAACAAACATTAGTTTTTTGTTAATTTTAATGGGAAGAACTGGATGGTACAGGTCTATTGGAGGAAGTATTGTACATTTTATAAGACCATTTATATTATGTAGGTTTAATTGTTTACATTCTTCTCCCACAAAAACTTCAGGGTGGCCAACTGGAAACTTTCCATATTTACAAACATAAGGATAGAGGGAGCAGACATCAACATACTTAATTTTTTCTGTATCCTTTACTTCATAATATTTCCGAACATTTCCAGTTCGACCTCCATAAAAAGCATCTCTTGGATTTAAGGGCGTTAAAGTCATAAGCGGATGTTTTTTAGTGTATTCCTCAATCTCTGGATTATCTTCTAATAATTTTCTAAACTTGCACTCCCACATTTCATTCACGACAAATCCAAAATCTTGTAGTTTTGTAATTTTTGCTTGTGTCGCTTCATAACGTAAATTTAAAGTTGCAGACGGGTCTTCTTGAAGAGGGTCATTTCTACCGAACTTGTAACATTTAGTACATCCATGGTAATAACAACCTTGAACTCAAAAACCTCATTTGTATCCGGACAATAACCATCAACCTTAGTACCACGTACACTAACTTCCTGACATTTGGCAGCTTGTAAAATATTAATTTGTTTTTGATTTTCTTCCCACAGTAACCACTGAATTGCACTTTTACTCTGATGATCTTTCCAACGATATCCATTTTTCGGAATTATTCCTATACTGTTAGGCTTAAGAAAATTTCTTCGAAATATTTTATTACAGGCTGACGCAATAGCTGTTGCTTCAGTAAATGGGCATACATTTGTATTTGTTATAAGTTGTTCTCTAAATTGCAAACAGGCACGTGAAAGGATTTGTACGTCTGATACACAGTAATCAACCAGATCTCTTTGCATACAAAATTGTTCGTTTTTTTGTTCCTCATACCACTTAATAAATTTGGCACATTCGTCTTCTTTCATGGTATCTGAAGAGTAATATTCAATAGCCGGAAGAGCACCAGTATAGCGTTCATTTGCTGTGGTATTAAATAAATGAGGAAAATATCCTTTTTTAAAATTATCTTGAAGACCAAATGCTGCGGGTAGTTTTGATAAAGGCATAGGAAAATAGTTGAGTGAGTCAATAAATTTAATATTTTTTACTTTCATCATAATTATTTTTGTTCCCCTCATTATTAGTTCTGGGGATAAATCGGTCTCTGTCATCAAGTAATTTAAAATAAACTGATGATCAAAAGCCTGCCCGTTGTGTGCTATTACAACCAAGTCTTTAAATTTTTTCCTTAGCTGTAACAAGTGTTGAGTGAATGATTCAACCGGATTTGAACCATTAAGTTTTTGTAACCTGACGCCACATTTTTTACAAATAACGTCTTCTGAATTTATACACACATCGCAACACTGTTTGAAAATACAAAGATTAGCTTGGTGGAGAAAGGATCCGTTTCCTAATTTCTGTTCTTGCCGAGTTTCCAAATCATAGAACACAAAGAGTACATCTTCTGTTTTAGGACTGCCAGTGTCTCTTTGGATATAACAAAGGTGATTATCAGGTACATGAGTCTTACAAATTTTACAAAATATTTCTCCACACGTGTGTACTCTTTTCCCTTTAATAGTTTTAAAACAATTACTGCAACTTCTTATTTCAGCACAAACAGTGTTCTTCTCCTATGATCCGGGCTTTAGATGATTGTTGTAACAGATTTTTCCTCTAAAATATCGATGACAAGTATCACATTTAATATTAACATACCCCTTTGCACACTTTGGTGATTGGAAACATCCAGCACACATTCCACCACATCTATGTTCATTTTTATGATCAAAAGGCATATGACAATCCTCACAAAAATAAACACAACAAAAAGCTGCTGTAACCGAACTGATCACATTAAAATGGCTTTTGTGATGTAGGAGATTTAATCTTTTAATGCTTTCGGTTGACCCCTCAAAAATTACATCTCTCCCCTTAGATCCGTACCTATACACAATAATTTTGTATTCTTTTAAGTGTTCTTGAAATTTTTGTAATTCCAAAATTCCCGCTCCTTCTACAGGAATAATAACACCAGCCATGTCTAAGAGTTCCATGGCTTTTTTGGTCTGAATTTTTCCAGTGTCTTTTCTAATTTCGTTAAATTCAGGATCCCTTGTGACATTAGCAATGGCTACTGTCAGAGCACGAGGTAAACATAGATTATCTGTATTTTTAATTGTTATTATTCCCCTTCTCGCACCACATTCCTCATCGAAAGTATTATATTTATTTCCTCTTCCCTGGCCAGTTGGAAGCCGCACAGTTGTTACTTTCAGACAAAATGACTCTGTATTAAGACTTGTCGAGTTAGACTGGTAAACGTTACTTATAGCGTCCCAAACGTCCTCATCAGTTATTTCTTCCGCTGGTCTAAAACGAATCCACCCTTCACCACGGTTAAAATCTTTGGAGCAGAAACTAAAACCTACATAATCGGAGGGTTGCAGTTCTTCTGTAGCCTTCTGAATTACTTGATTGATGGCCCCTTTTACCCATGTGACTGGCTCAGCTCCCTCTGGTATAGGCTTCAACTTAAACTCCAAGGAGCGACCTGCCAGGTTGTATCTTGGAACCTTCTTGATCGAGTCTTTGATGATAATGAACTTTTCCATTCTGTAGAGTTCATAAGACACGTCTACACTTCTAGCGTATCTAATGTAAAATAATCAGAACTGTCTTCCACTTTTCTATTTATACCACCGATAAACTGCAAAAATAAAACAAAGAGTGCGTTCAGTAATGTAGAGAACGTTCCGAAAACAACTTATGGATTTGTGTGGTTAAGTTTTGCAATTCCCAAGAATATGCCCTATTTGAAAATATTTCAAACGTAAAAATAATTTTGCGATATGGGTTAGGCTAAACTGATAATAGTTATTTTAAATTATATGAATCTGCAACAATAGTAATTTATTATACAGGAGATTAATAAGCTGGAGCTCACACGTCCTTAGTCTTGGACGTACGAAGTAAGAATGAGCTTTAGCCCGTAATACTCATATATTTAGAACCTCCGTTTGCTTGGGTGACAGTAAAAATAAAACAAGTCAAACTTTAAGTTCGTTTATTCTTTTACAAATAGGAGACAAGAATTTTCTCTAATCATGCCTAACATACGGAAAACGCTATCTATTAATAACCCTATGTTTAGCCCCATACCGCCTTACAAAGTCTTGCAGCTCACATGTAAGTTTCAAACCCCTACCGGATGGTCGAAAGACAGTTCTTTGATAGCCAGCAGGCAACAATTTACCCTGATCAGTCTTTAAGACATGAAAAACACTGTATATACTTAGCTCTTATAATATGCCAACCTCCTTTGCAGAGAGGGATTACCGGATATCAGAGTAAGTACATCTCCCCTCGTAAGGGTACCTGTCGTGTTTCCATACGGAAAAAAAGTCAACTATCCCTTTATACCTGTAGGAGCCAACATAAAATATAACCGATAAGAATAGTGCAATTTATTTTTTTGTCTTGCATGCACTAGAGAAACAAGCCTAAATTACCAAAAAATGTAAATTCAGTCAGTTAATTTTTATAAAAAATATTTAAAAATTGTCCCACTGCTTAGCCCCATATCGCTTTGCATCGTCTTGCAGCTCACATGTAAGTTTTAAACCCCTACCGGGTGGCCGAAAGACAGTTTTTTGATAGCCAGCAGGCAACAATTTTCCCTGATCAGTCTTTAAGACATGAAAAACACTGTATATACTTAGCTCTTATAAGATGCCTACCTCCTTTGCAGAGAGGGATTACCGAACACCAGAGTAAGTACATCTCCCCTCGTAAGGGTACCTGTCGTGTTTCCATGCGGAAAAAAGTCAACTATCCCTTTATACCTGCGGGAGCCAACACCGGTTAATTAAAATATAACCGATAAAGAATATTGCAATTTATTTTCTGTCTTGCATGCACATGCACAATATGGCATATTTTAAAAAAATTAACGGAAAATAAATACCATCTCTTGTCAGTACAAACAGTCCCCTAACATATATAAAAGTTTTACCCCTATTCCGCTCTGTCGTTTTCATACCAACAAAGCATTATTATTATGCCAAAAAAAGCGTCGTAATAAGTTCAGACTCTTTTATTTTTAAGCTACATTCATTATGCAATATTTATGACCTACTAAAAAACTCCTTTTTATATCATCATAACACCATGCGCATGCGCGCTCGTTATATCGCCAATTCAAAAACAGTTGGCTATTTTAAGTACCTAATGATCAAAAATTAATTTCTATTGAATAAAAATGTATGCTTATAGATTTTATATACTTATGGACGTATTATTTAAGATATACCTGTAGCTTTAACAAAAGTTTTCTAAGTTCGAAAAACAACAACAAAACCGCAGACATCTCAAAAACGAAGCATTCTCATACCGCAGTTCTGTAACACATATGTAAGTTTTAACCCCGTACCCCGCTCCCCATCCCACCCTATTCCCACCTTTGAGTATACCTATAAATGCATGAAAAAATTTTCCAAGTCCCTAAATACAATAAAACCAAAAAACGACTTCTAACATATATGCAGGTTTCAACCCCCTACAACTACCCCTTGTTACTGAAAAATGTGTAAATTATATGCAAAAACTCACCCCGATAGTCCGAACTGCCGTAGAACTAAAAACTTAAGATAATATCACTCTTTTTACCCGCTGCATAATTTTTAACCAAAAACCCTATGAACAGCGCATGCGCATCCTTGATATCCCAATATTAAAAAAAACGTTATGTGGGAATAAAATTAAATCATTTTTTTAGTACCTCAAATATTTTTCAGCACCTTATACAAATTTAACATTTTTGCTAAGTCTAAAAATGTACAAAAACTTGCACCTCTAATTCCGAACTTTTTCTTCATCCTCCAACACCACTTCACAGACTGCAGCACGACTATAAAAAATTTCTTCCACACCCCTTTTATACCCTCAGAGTACTAAGAATAGAAGATAGGACATCTCGCATGCGCGCCCTTTATATCACCAATATAAAAAACAATTAGCTATTTTAAGTACCAAATGGTCATAAATTAATTTCTGTCTAATAAAAATGTATGCATGTAGATGTCACATACGTACATTAAAGATATACCTGTAGTTTCAACAAAAGTTTTCTAAGTCCGAAAAACAAAACAAAATTGCAAATATCTCAAAAACGAAGCATTTTGAAAAAATAAACGAAAAAATCCCCCCATGGCCCCCCCTGTCGTGTACCGCAGTCCTCTAACACATATGTAAGTTTTAACCCCCTACCACGCTCCCTATCCCACCCTATTCCGACCCTTCAGTATACCTAAAAATGCATAAAATTTTTTTCTAAGTTCCAAAACACAATAAAACAATGGATACAACTTAAAAAAACGGCTCCTAATCCATATGCAGGTTTTAACCCCGTAGAACTACCCCTTCTTACCGCAGATGTATAAATCATATCCAAACATTCACCCCGATAAGTCCGAACTGCCGTAGAACTAAAACCTTCAGATCATATCACTCTTTTTACCCGCTGCATAATTTGTAACCAAAATCCCTATGAATAGCGCATGCGCATCCTTGATATCCCAATATTAAAACAACATTATGTGGGAATAAAATTAAATAAATTTTTTAGTACAACAACTATTTTTCAGCACCTTATACAAATGTAACATTTTTGCTAAGTCTAAAAAATGTACAAAAACTTTCACCTTTAATTCCGAACTTTTTTCTTTATCTTTCAACACCACTTCACAGACTGCAGCATGACTAAAAAAATTTCTTCCGCACCCCTTTTTATACCCTCAGAGTACTATAGAATAGAAGATAAGACAGCTTTTCCGAAACATGATATTTAGTCCCTTTCGCATGCGCGCCCCTTTGTATCACCAGTATAAAAAACAATTAGCTATTTTAAGTACCAAATGGTCATAAATTAATTTCTGTCTAATAAAAATGTATGCATGTAGATGTCACATACTTACGTACATACATTAAAGATATACCTGCAGTTTTAACAAAAATTTTCAAAGTCCGAAAAACGAAACAAAATTGCAAATATCTCAAAAACGTAGCATTTTTGAAAAAAAATAAACGAAAAAATCCCCCCATGTTCCCCTTGTCGTGTACCGCAGTCCCCTAACACATATGTAAGTTTTAACCCCCTACCCCGCTCCCCATCCCACCCTATTCCGACCCTCGAGTATACCTAAAGATGAATAAAAAATTTTTCTAAGTCCCAAAACACAATAAATCAAAAATGGATACAACTTAAAAAAAAAACGGCTCCTAACCCATATGCAGGTTTTAACTGTCTTACAACTATAGCCTTTCGATCACATGACCCTTTTACCCACTGAATAAAAGATCTTTTACCGAAAACCTCCCATGAATAGCGCATGCGCATCATTGATATTGCAATATTAAAAAAAAATTATGTAGAAATAAAATAAAATCAATTTCTAGTACCGCGGCTATTTTTCGATACCTTATATAAGTATAACATTTATGCTGTCTAAAAATGTGTAAAAACCTACACCCTTAATTCCGAACTGTTTTCTTTATCCTCCAACACCACTTCACCACCGACTGCAGCACGACTAAAAAAATTTCTTGCACGTCCCATTTTGTACCCTCAGAGTACCGCAGAATAGAAAATAGGACAGCTGTTCCGAAACACGATTTTCTGTCCATCTCGCATGCGCGCCCTTTATATCACCAACACAAAAAAGTTAGTTATTTTAAGTACCAAATGATCTAAAATTAATTTCTATTGAATAAAAATGCATGTATGTAAATTTTATACACTCGTACTTATGTATCTATTACTAAAGATATACCTGTAGTTTTAACAAAAATTTTCTAAGTCCGAAAAACAAAACAAAATTGCAAATATCTCAAAAACGAAGCATTTTTGAAAAAAATAAACGAAAAAATCCCCCCCCCCCAAATCTCCTTGTCGTGAACCGCAGTCCTCTAACACATATGTAAGTTTTAACCCCCCTAGTTCACTCCCCATCCCACCCTATTCCGACCCTCAGTACACCCATAAATTCATAAAATTTTTCTAAGTCAAAAAAAAAATAAAACAAAATGGATATAACTTAACCTTCTAAGCTTCTAAACCATATGCAGGTTTCAACCCCGTAGAACTACCCCTTCTTGCTGCAAATGTATAAATCATATCCAAAAATTCACCCCGATAAGTCCGAACTGTCTCATAACTATAGACTTTCGATCACATGACCCTTTTACCCACCGAATAAAAGATCTTTTACCGAAAACCCCATGAATAGCACATGCGCATCCTTGATATCGCAATATTAAAAAATTATGTAGAAATAAAATAAAATCAATTTTTAGTACCGCGACTATTTTTCGGTGCCTTATATAAGTTTAACAATTTTGCTGTCTAAAAATGTGTAAAAACCAACACCACCGCGCACCGACTGCAGCACGACTGAAGAAAAATTTCTTGCGCGCCCTTTATGTCACCAACGCAAAAACAGTTAGTTAGTTTAAGTACGAAGTGACCAAAAATTAATTTCTATCGAATAAAATTTATGCATGTAGATTTTATATACTTATATACGTATTTATTAAAGATATACCTGTAGTTTTTAACAAAAAATTTTCTAAGTCCGAAAAACGAAACAAAATTGCAAATATCTCGAAAACGAAGCATTTTTGAAAAAAAATAAACGAAAAAATCCCCCCAAGTTCCCCCGTGTCGTGTACCGCAGTCCTCTAACACATATGTAAGTTTCAACCCCCTACCCCACTATCCATCCCACCCTATTCCGACTCTTGAGTATATCTATAAATGCAATGCAAGTCCCAAAATACAATAAAACAAAAATGGATATAACTTAATAAAGGCACATACACTTTTTTTAAAATGAGTGAAAATATGTTATCCCTGTTCCAACATATATGCAGGTTTCAACCCCTAGTAGCCCCTGTTACTGCAAAATGTGTAAATTATAGGCAAAAACTCACCCGATAAGTTCGAACTGCCGTAGAACTAAATACTTCATATCACCCTTTTTTTACCCACTGAGTAAAAAAATCTTTAACCAAAAATCCACATCCTTGATATCACGATTTTAAAAAACATTATGTAGAAATAAAATCTATTTTCCGGTACCTTATTAAAATTTTTGCTAAATCTAGAAATGTGCAAAAACTTACCCTTGATTCCGAACTGTTTTCTTTATCCTCCAGCACCACACACCACTAGTCACTTCACCACCAACTTCAGCACGATTGAAGAAAAATTTCTTCCCACGCCCCTTTTTATACCAACAGAAGAGAAAATAGGTCAGTTGTTCCGAAACACGATTTTCTGTTCATGGGGAATTTACTCCTCCGCCTCATTACTATAATTGGTTTACCTCTTAATAATTTTTACTCCGCATAAAATCCTAATTATTTTTAATTAGTTTCCCTCATATTTGAGGGAAACTAATTAAAAATAATAAATTTCACTTCTCATTTATTTTATGCGGAGTAAAAATTATTAAGAGGTAAACCAATTATAGTAATGAGGCGGAGGAGTAAATTCCCCATGAACAGAAAATCGTGTTTCGGAACAACTGACCTATTTTCTCTTCTGTTGGTATAAAAAGGGGCGTGGGAAGAAATTTTTCTTCAATCGTGCTGAAGTTGGTGGTGAAGTGACTAGTGGTGTGTGGTGCTGGAGGATAAAGAAAACAGTTCGGAATCAAGGGTAAGTTTTTGCACATTTCTAGATTTAGCAAAAATTTTAATAAGGTACCGGAAAATAGATTTTATTTCTACATAATGTTTTTTAAAATCGTGATATCAAGGATGTGGATTTTTGGTTAAAGATTTTTTTACTCAGTGGGTAAAAAAAGGGTGATATGAAGTATTTAGTTCTACGGCAGTTCGAACTTATCGGGTGAGTTTTTGCCTATAATTTACACATTTTGCAGTAACAGGGGCTACTAGGGGTTGAAACCTGCATATATGTTGGAACAGGGATAACATATTTTCACTCATTTTAAAAAAAGTGTATGTGCCTTTATTAAGTTATATCCATTTTTGTTTTATTGTATTTTGGGACTTGCATTGCATTTATAGATATACTCAAGAGTCGGAATAGGGTGGGATGGATAGTGGGGTAGGGGGTTGAAACTTACATATGTGTTAGAGGACTGCGGTACACGACACGGGGGAACTTGGGGGGATTTTTTCGTTTATTTTTTTTCAAAAATGCTTCGTTTTCGAGATATTTGCAATTTTGTTTCGTTTTTCGGATTTAGAAAATTTTTTGTTAAAAACTACAGGTATATCTTTAATAAATACGTATATAAGTATATAAAATCTACATGCATAAATTTTATTCGATAGAAATTAATTTTTGGTCACTTCGTACTTAAAATAACTAACTGTTTTTGCGTTGGTGACATAAAGGGCGCGCAAGAAATTTTTCTTCAGTCGTGCTGCAGTCGGTGCGCGGTGGTGTTGGTTTTTACACATTTTTAGACAGCAAAATTGTTAAACTTATATAAGGCACCGAAAAATAGTCGCGGTACTAAAAATTGATTTTATTTTATTTCTACATAATTTTTTAATATTGCGATATCAAGGATGCGCATGTGCTATTCATGGGGTTTTCGGTAAAAGATCTTTTATTCGGTGGGTAAAAGGGTCATGTGATCGAAAGTCTATAGTTATGAGACAGTTCGGACTTATCGGGGTGAATTTTTGGATATGATTTATACATTTGCAGCAAGAAGGGGTAGTTCTACGGGGTTGAAACCTGCATATGGTTTAGAAGCTTAGAAGGTTAAGTTATATCCATTTTGTTTTATTTTTTTTTTGACTTAGAAAAATTTTATGAATTTATGGGTGTACTGAGGGTCGGAATAGGGTGGGATGGGGAGTGAACTAGGGGGGTTAAAACTTACATATGTGTTAGAGGACTGCGGTTCACGACAAGGAGATTTGGGGGGGGGGGGATTTTTTCGTTTATTTTTTTCAAAAATGCTTCATTTTTGAGATATTTGCAATTTTGTTTTGTTTTTCGGACTTAGAAAATTTTTGTTAAAACTACAGGTATATCTTTAGTAATAGATACATAAGTACGAGTGTATAAAATTTACATACATGCATTTTTATTCAATAGAAATTAATTTTAGATCATTTGGTACTTAAAATAACTAACTTTTTTGTGTTGGTGATATAAAGGGCGCGCATGCGAGATGGACAGAAAATCGTGTTTCGGAACAGCTGTCCTATTTTCTATTCTGCGGTACTCTGAGGGTACAAAATGGGACGTGCAAGAAATTTTTTTAGTCGTGCTGCAGTCGGTGGTGAAGTGGTGTTGGAGGATAAAGAAAACAGTTCGGAATTAAGGGTGTAGGTTTTTACACATTTTTAGACAGCATAAATGTTATACTTATATAAGGTATCGAAAAATAGCCGCGGTACTAGAAATTGATTTTATTTTATTTCTACATAATTTTTTTTTAATATTGCAATATCAATGATGCGCATGCGCTATTCATGGGAGGTTTTCGGTAAAAGATCTTTTATTCAGTGGGTAAAAGGGTCATGTGATCGAAAGGCTATAGTTGTAAGACAGTTAAAACCTGCATATGGGTTAGGAACCGTTTTTTTTTTAAGTTGTATCCATTTTTGATTTATTGTGTTTTGGGACTTAGAAAAATTTTTTATTCATCTTTAGGTATACTCGAGGGTCGGAATAGGGTGGGATGGGGAGCGGGGTAGGGGGTTAAAACTTACATATGTGTTAGGGGACTGCGGTACACGACAGGGGCGACATGGGGGGATTTTTTCGTTTATTTTTTTTCAAAAATGCTACGTTTTTGAGATATTTGCAATTTTGTTTCGTTTTTCGGACTTTGAAAATTTTTGTTAAAACTGCAGGTATATCTTTAATGTATGTACGTAAGTATGTGACATCTACATGCATACATTTTTATTAGACAGAAATTAATTTATGACCATTTGGTACTTAAAATAGCTAATTGTTTTTTATACTGGTGATACAAAGGGGCGCGCATGCGAAAGGGACTAAATATCATGTTTCGGAAAAGCTGTCTTATCTTCTATTCTATAGTACTCTGAGGGTATAAAAAGGGGTGCGGAAGAAATTTTTTTAGTCATGCTGCAGTCTGTGAAGTGGTGTTGAAAGATAAAGAAAAAAGTTCGGAATTAAAGGTGAAAGTTTTTGTACATTTTTTAGACTTAGCAAAAATGTTACATTTGTATAAGGTGCTGAAAAATAGTTGTTGTACTAAAAAATTGATTTAATTTTATTCCCACATGTTTTTTTAATATTGGGATATCAAGGATGCGCATGCGCTGTTCATAGGGTTTTTGGTTAAAAATTATGCAGCGGGTAAAAAGAGTGATATGATCTGAAGTTTTTAGTTCTACGGCAGTTCGGACTTATCGGGGTGAATGTTTGGATATGATTTATACATCTGCGGTAAGAAGGGGTAGTTCTACGGGGTTAAAACCTGCATATGGGTTAGGAGCCGTTTTTTTAAGTTGTATCCATTTTTTTTTATTGTGTTTTGGAACTTAGAAAAAATTTTTATGCATTTTTAGGTATACTGAAGGGTCGGAATAGTGTGGGATAGGGAGCGGGGTAGGGGGTTAAAACTTACATATGTGTTAGAGGACTGCGGTACACGACAGGGGGACATGGGGGGATTTTTTCGTTTATTTTTTCAAAAATGCTTCGTTTTTGAGATATTTGCAATTTTGTTTTGTTTTTCGGACTTAGCAAATTTTTGTTAAAACTACAGGTATATCTTTAATGTACGTATGTGACATCTACATGCATACATTTTTATTAGACAGAAATTAATTTATGACCATCTGGTACTTAAAATAGCTAATTGTTTTTTATATTGGTGATATAAAGGGCGCGCATGCGAGATGTCCTATCTTCTATTCTTAGTACTCTGAGGGTATAAAAGGGGTGTGGAAGAAATTTTTTTTAGTCGTGCTGCAGTCTGTGAAGTGGTGTTGGAGGATAAAGAAAAAGTTCGGAATTAGAGGTGCAAGTTTTTGTACATTTTTAGACTTAGCAAAAATGTTAAATTTGTATAAGCTGCTGAAAAATATTTGCGGTACTAAAAAATTGATTTAATTTTATTCCCACATAATGTTTTTTTTAATATTGGGATATCAATGATGCGCATGCGCTGTTCATAGGGTTTTTGGTTAAAAATTATGCAGCGGGTAAAAAGAGTGATATTATCTTAAGTTTTTAGTTCTACGGCAGTTCGGACTATCGGGGTGAGTTTTTGCATATAATTTACACATTTTTCAGTAACAAGGGGTAGTTGTAGGGTGTTGAAACCTGCATATATGTTAGAAGTCGTTTTTAGGTTTTATTGTATTTAGGGACTTGGAAAATTTTTTCAAGCAGTTATAGGTATACTCAAAGGTGGGAATAGGGTGGGATGGGGAGCGGGGTACGGGGTTAAAACTTACATATGTGTTACAGAACTGCGGTATGAGAATGCTTCGTTTTTGAGATATCTGCGGTTTTGTTGTTGTTTTTCGAACTTAGAAAATTTTTGTTAAAGCTACAGGTATATCTTAAATAATACGTCCATAAGTATATAAAATCTATATGCATACATTTTTATTCAATAGAAATTAATTTTTGATCATTTGGTACTTAAAATAGCCAACTGTTTTTGAATTGGCGATATAACGAGCGCGCATGCGCATGGTGTTATGATGATATAAAAAGGAGTTTTTTAGTAGGTCATAAATATTGCATAATGAATGTTGCTTAAAAATAAAAGAGTCTGAACTTATTACGACGCTTTTTTTGGCATAATTTGTTGGTATGAAAACGACAGAGCGGAATAGGGGTAAAAACTTTTATATATGTTAGGGGACTGTTTGTACTGACAAGAGAGCTCATGCGCATGGTATTTATTTTCCGTTTATTTTTTAAAAATATGTCATATTGTGCATGTGCATGCAATACAGAAAATAAATTGCAATATTCTTTATCGGTTATATTTTAATTAACCGGTGTTGGCTCCCGCAGGTATAAAGGGATAGTTGACTTTTTCCGCATGGAAACACGACAGGTACCCTTACGAGGGGAGATGTACTTACTCTGGTGTTCGGTAATCCCTCTCTGCAAAGGAGGTAGGCATCTTATAAGAGCTAAGTATATACAGTGTTTTTCATGTCTTAAAGACTGATCAGGGAAATTGTTGCCTGCTGGCTATCAAAGAACTGTCTTTCGGCCACCCGGTAGGGGTTTAAAACTTACATGTGAGCTGCAAGACGATGCAAGGCGATACGGGGCTAAGCAGTGGGACACTTTTTAAATATTTTTTATAAAAATTAACTGACTGAATTTACATTTTTTGGTAATTTAGGCTTGTTTCTCTAGTGCATGCAAGACAAAAAAAATAAATTGCACTATTCTTATCGGTTATATTTTATGTTGGCTCCTACAGGTATAAAGGGATAGTTGACTTTTCTTCGTATGGAAACACGACAGGTACCCTTACGAGGGGAGATGTACTTACTCTGATGTCCGGTAATCCCTCTCTGCAAAGGAGGTTGGCATCTTATAAGAGCTAAGTATATACAGTGTTTTTCATGTCTTAAAGACTGATCAGGGAAATTGTTGCCTGCTGGTTATCAAATAACTGTCTTTCGGCCATCCGGTAGGGGTTTGAAACTTACATGTGAGCTGCAAGACTTTGTAAGGCGGTATGGGGCTAAACATAGGGTTATTAATAGATAGCGTTTTCCGTATGTTAGGCATGATTAGAGAAAATTCTTGTCTCCTATTTGTAAAAGAATCAACGAACTTAAAGTTTGACTTGTTTTATTTTTACTGTCACCCAAGCAAACGGAGGTTCTAAATATAGGAGTATTACGGGCTAAAGCTCATTCTTACTTCGTACGTCCAAGACTAAGGACGTGTGAGCTCCAGCTTATTAATCTCCTGTATAATAAATTACTATTGTTGCAGATTCATATAATTTAAAATAACTATTATCAGTTTAGCCCAACCCATATCGCAAAATTATTTTTACGTTTGAAATATTTTCAAATAGGGCATATTCTTGGGAATTGCAAAACTTAATCACACAAATCCATAAGTTGTTTTCGGAACGTTCTCTACATTACTGAACGCACTCTTTGTTTTATTTTTGCAGTTTATCGGTGGTATAAATAGAAAAGTGGAAGACAGTTCTGATTATTTTACATTAGATACGCTAGAAGTGTAGACGTGTCTTATGAACTCTACAGAATGGAAAAGTTCATTATCATCAAAGACTCGATCAAGAAGGTTCCAAGATACAACCTGGCAGGTCGCTCCTTGGAGTTTAAGTTGAAGCCTATACCAGAGGGAGCTGAGCCAGTCACATGGGTAAAAGGGGCCATCAATCAAGTAATTCAGAAGGCTACAGAAGAACTGCAACCCTCCGATTATGTAGGTTTTAGTTTCTGCTCCAAAGATTTTAACCGTGGTGAAGGGTGGATTCGTTTTAGACCAGCGGAAGAAATAACTGATGAGGACGTTTGGGACGCTATAAGTAACGTTTACCAGTCTAACTCGACAAGTCTTAATACAGAGTCATTTTGTCTGAAAGTAACAACTGTGCGGCTTCCAACTGGCCAGGGAAGAGGAAATAAATATAATACTTTCGATGAGGAATGTGGTGCGAGAAGGGGAATAATAACAATTAAAAATACAGATAATCTATGTTTACCTCGTGCTCTGACAGTAGCCATTGCTAATGTCACAAGGGATCCTGAATTTAACAAAATTAGAAAAGACACTGGAAAAATTCAGACCAAAAAGGCCATGGAACTCTTAGACATGGCTGGTGTTATTATTCCTGTAGAAGGAGCGGGAATTTTGGAATTACAAAAATTTCAAGAACACTTAAAAGAATACAAAATTATTGTGTATAGGTACGGATCTAAGGGGAGAGATGTAATTTTTGAGGGGTCAACCGAAAGCATTAAAAGATTAAATCTCCTACATCACAAAAGCCATTTTAATGTGATCAGTTCGGTTACAGCAGCTTTTTGTTGTGTTTATTTTTGTGAGGATTGTCATATGCCTTTTGATCATAAAAATGAACATAGATGTGGTGGAATGTGTGCTGGATGTTTCCAATCACCAAAGTGTGCAAAGGGGTATGTTAATATTAAATGTGATACTTGTCATCGATATTTTAGAGGAAAAATCTGTTACAACAATCATCTAAAGCCCGGATCATGGGAGAAGAACACTGTTTGTGCTGAAATAAGAAGTTGCAGTAATTGTTTTAAAACTATTAAAGGAAAAAGAGTACACACGTGTGGAGAAATATTTTGTAAAATTTGTAAGACTCATGTACCTGATAATCACCTTTGTTATATCCAAAGAGACACTGGCAGTCCTAAAACAGAAGATTTACTCTTTGTGTTCTATGATTTGGAAACTCGGCAAGAACAGAAATTAGCAAACGGATCCTTTCTCCACCAAGCTAATCTTTGTATTTTCAAACAGTGTTGCGATGTGTGTATAAATTCAGAAGACGTTATTTGTAAAAAATGTGGCG
Organism: Philopedon plagiatum; assembly: GCA_963971165.1. Classification (NCBI taxonomy): domain Eukaryota; kingdom Metazoa; phylum Arthropoda; class Insecta; order Coleoptera; family Curculionidae; genus Philopedon; species Philopedon plagiatum. Next base: position 73,868,272 of record OZ020192.1, read on the forward strand.
TCAGGTTACAAAAACTTAATGGTTCAAATCCGGTTGAATCATTCACTCAACACTTGTTACAGCTAAGGAAAAAATTTAAAGACTTGGTTGTAATAGCACACAACGGGCAGGCTTTTGATCATCAGTTTATTTTAAATTACTTGATGACAGATACCGATTTATCCCCAGAACTAATAATGAGGGGAACAAAAATAATTATGATGAAAGTAAAAAATATTAAATTTATTGACTCACTCAACTATTTTCCTATGCCTTTCTCAAAACTACCCGCAGCATTTGGTCTTCAAGATCATTTTAAAAAAGGATATTTTCCTCATTTATTTAATACCACAGCAAATGAACGCTATACTGGTGCTCTTCCGGCTATTGAATATTACTCTTCAGATACCATGAAAGAAGACGAATGTGCCAAATTTATTAAGTGGTATGAGGAACAAAAAAACGAACAATTTTGTATGCAAAGAGATCTGGTTGATTACTGTGTATCAGACGTAGAAATCCTTTCACGTGCCTGTTTGCAATTTAGATAACAACTTATAACAAATACAAATGTATGCCCATTTACTGAAGCAACAACTATTGCGTCAGCCTGTAATAAAATATTTCGATGAAATTTTCTTAAGCCTAACAGTATAGGAATAATTCCGAAAAATGGATATCGTTGGAAAGATCATCAGAGTAAAACTGCAATTCAGTGGTTACTGTGGGAAGAAAATCAAAAACAAATTAATATTTTACAAGCTGCCAAATGTCAGGAAGTTAGTGTACGTGGTACTAAGGTTGATGGTTATTGTCCGGATACAAATGAGGTTTTTGAGTTTCAAGGTTGTTATTACCATGGATGTACTAAATGTTACAAGTTCGGTAGAAATGACCCTCTTCAAGAAGACCCGTCTGCAACTTTAAATTTACGTTATGAAGCGACACAAGCAAAAATTACAAAACTACAAGATTTTGGATTTGTCGTGAATGAAATGTGGGAGTGCAAGTTTAGAAAATTATTAGAAGATAATCCAGAGATTGAGGAATACACTAAAAAACATCCGCTTATGACTTTAACGCCCTTAAATCCAAGAGATGCTTTTTATGGAGGTCGAACTGGAAATGTTCGGAAATATTATGAAGTAAAGGATACAGAAAAAATTAAGTATGTTGATGTCTGCTCCCTCTATCCTTATGTTTGTAAATATGGAAAGTTTCCAGTTGGCCACCCTGAAGTTTTTGTGGGAGAAGAATGTAAACAATTAAACCTACATAATATAAATGGTCTTATAAAATGTACAATACTTCCTCCAATAGACCTGTACCATCCAGTTCTTCCCATTAAAATTAACAAAAAACTAATGTTTGTTCTCTGTAGAACATGTGGACAGAAAATGGCCCCTAATGAGTGTAATCATACCAGTGAAGAAAGGGTACTTGAAGGGACCTGGGTACTGGATGAAGTACTCAAAGCAGTTGAGACAGGGTATGAAATAGTAACAATCCACGAAATTTGGAAATACAACATTCATAAGTTTAATAAAGAAACTGGAGAGGAAGGACTATTTACCAGCATGATTAATAGATTCATTAAAATTAAACAGGAAGCAACAGGTTGGTCAGCTGATTGTCTGACTGACGAAGACAAGAAAAATTATATTAACAACTTTTTCGAAAGGGAAGATGTTATTCTTGAGTATGGTAAAATAACTGATAACCCGGGGCTAAGGTCTTTGGCAAAGCTAATTTTAAACAGCTTCTGGGGGAAATTCGGACAACGAGAAAATCAACCAAAGACAAAGATTATAAACGAACCATCAGAATTGTTTTCTATGTTTACCAATCCATCAATTTATATAAATGGAGTTTTCCCTGTCAACGAGAAAACATTAATTGTAGGTTATGAGCATAGAGATGAAGCCTATGATCCACTAACTACTGTCAATGTAGCCGTTGCTTCATTTGTAACTGCTCAAGCTCGACTAAAATTATATTCATATCTTGAACAACTTGGTGACAGAGTTTTATACTATGACACAGATTCTGTTATTTACATTTCAAGACCCGGTGAAGCTGACTTACCAACGGGAAAATTTATAGGGGATTTGACTAATGAATTGGAAGGTTATGGACTTAATTCGTATATAACAAAGTTTGTTTCAGGGGGTCCTAAGAATTATGCCTTTAAAATTCATGCTACCAAAAATAATTCTGAAGAAGTAGTTTGTAAAGTTAAAGGTATATCTTTAAACTACGCTACATCAAAATTAATAAATTTTGAGACCATCAAGGGCATGGTTCTCCAAGAGTTAGACCCTATACCGATAATATCAAAAAACATCCGATGCACCAAGGATCATATTGTAACAACATGTACTGGAGTCAAAATTTATAAACCAAATTCCACAAAAAGAAAATTTTTACCCGATGGCAATTCTGAACCGTATGGATATAAGAAACCAAAAGAATATTGAAAAGTAGTTTATTGCTATGTAATTATACAAAAGATATTTTGCATGGAAAATTGTAAAGTTTATTAAGTAATAAAATTAGTTTAAAAATATGCATAATTTTGTTTTTTTTTTAATAAAAATGCTTTCCGCTCTAAAAAGTTAAGTCGACTTATAAACTGATGCACCTTAACCACTATTCATCAGCGACACACCTATTCATTAAGCTTTCTTTAAATTACGACTATTTACTACCAATTCTATTGTAAATTATCCGCTACAGCTCATAATGAAAGCCCTTGGATCTGTGGTTGTTATGTTGAGAGATATATCTAAATCAGAAGATTAGAACCCTAAACAAATGTGATCTCTTAAACACAGAACTTCAGCTAAGGAAAATCATTTGTATTTAATTTAATGACGTACATAGATTTATTAAATAACATATTATATAAGTGTGAGGAGATAAATTAGTAATGAGGGAAAAGTGGGCGGGGCTTATGACGTAGAGGGAAAGTGGTGGGGGGTGGCCCAAGTGACGGTATGACTACTAAGATTCTATGTAATCATCAATGGGTACCTTTTTGTGAGAAAATAATTATGTAGCACGCAGCATGTCAGGACTGTTAGGTTAACAGTGTCCGGTTTTAAGTTTATTGCTATATGAAAAATATCAAATCGGTTAGCCATAATGCCAAAAATATTTTCGATTACTCTTCGGGCTCTAGATAGCATGTAGTTAAATATCCTGATTTGTCTAACCAAATCTCTTTGGCTGAATTGCTTTAGAAAGTCTGCACTGTAAGAAAGTTTCCGAGCACTGTTGGAAACATTTTCGCTTGACGATAAAAGCCAAGAAAGTCAAGAGTCTAAAGCAAGAGGGTCTACTTCTGGCCAGAAAAAACCGACATAAGAGGCAGTGTGCTAAAAACTGTTCAAAATCATTTAACAAACCAAACAGAAGACGATACATTTGACATGTGTGGCAAACATGTCGCAGTTAAATTGAGTGATCTGCCTTTCGAACAAAGACTCTTTGCGGAAAAAATCATAAACGATGCCTTGCTCGAAGCTGAAATGGGAAGATTAAATAGAAATTCAAATCTTCAAATCAATGAGGTACAACCTCCTACTACTACCATGAATTTAACACCATTACTTCCTAACATAAGTTTCAAAAATGTACCTCACAATCCTGGGAATGACGTATCATCATTGGACGACTATTTTTCACGTTATCAAGATATGTAAAGTCATACAGATAATTTTGTTAATTTCTTAATAAAATGCAAAATATTATATAAATTATTATTCCTACGTGCATAATGTTCCTTAAGAACTTTGCATGTTTCTGATATAATCTGTCCAAGTGCCTGTGGCGAGATCACTCGCAAATTTTAGACCTTTATAGCTACATCCAGTAGCCAGAAATTGTAACGTTGCTGAAAGTCGTTCATAAGGGAATATTGATTCCCTCGCATTTGTATTTTTTCTTTTGATTAATGGGGCGACTTTATTTAACAGTTCGAAATAAGTTGTTTCATCCATTCTTAAATAGTTATTCCAATCTGTTGACTCAAGACCATAGAGCGGAAATTTGGATGCGCTAACAGAATCGGACTGCCGGCGTACCTTATACTACTAGACATTTTCAGTCGCGTAAAACACAATATTTTAACGTATTTTATTTTTATTGGCTTTTCATTCAATACAGAATTTTAAATTATATCAGTTATTATGTGAATAATGACCAAGGGTATACAAAAAATTTGTTTTTGGGTACTTTAAATAATGATATTTTGTGCCACGTCCGAAGCGACTAGACTATAGCTCGCACTGTTAGAGCTCATGAACGTTAGGTGTTTACACCAGAGTATTTAGTTGAAATTTGAAACTAAGTTGAAATTATGGCATTATACCAGTATATTCTTAAATTATGGATTCCTAATAATTATATTTATACATGTCGATTAAAACTATTAAAATACCGTTAAATAACATCACCTGCCATTGTGTTGAAATTAGAAGAAATATGAGATCCGATGGTGTAAACGCTTAAGTTGCATTGCTATAGAAGAGTCAACCAAGCATGAGTGTAGAATTGTAGATAAGGGAAAATAAACTTAAAATTTCAATTAAAACATTTGTTATATTAAAAAGCTTAACAAGGTTATATTAAAAACAAGTTCTTAAATCTTGTGTGCAAAATAAATTATTAAATTTGTTTCTCAATTTCTTAGCAATAGTTTATTTCTTTTCGTTTTAAAAATCCACTTATTGAACGATCTTTCTATTTCTACCGAAGTTATAGATTTTACAGGTTAAAAATTGTTCCTTTGATTGAAACAGATGTTTTTCTTGCACAAGACTCACATCATGAGTGGTTTCACAATGTTTCATGAATTTTGGCCGAAAACATACCTTACAATTATATAAAGAACAATTTTTGTCTTTTATTCTGAAGCCTGAATCGGTTGCACCATGGACTCTTTTTTGTGCGCCCTAAAGTTTCTTTCTGCAGTAAATTTTTTCCCACATACACAATTAAACTTACAATTGTTAGGATTTTTATTTACTATAGCTTTAGAGTTGTCCATTTTTAGCCTCCTGAGCACAAATAGAGCTCAAAATAGATAGAATATGCGATCTCTTTGGTTTGAAAGGAAAACCTAGCTTATGGATTTTCTTCTATTTGAATATCAGTGTGCTAAGGTATCCGCTTATGGATCGGATCAGTTGGTAGTGGATTCAGTGCCGGGCCCGACTGGTCTTTTGTTTTAAATTCTTGTAAAATTCATACTAAATGAGACTCCACGCTGGCGCTTCGAAGCTTCCGAGTTCCTGTGTCAGGGATATTTTTAATGACTTATACGGGCCAAGCGTAGCAAGGTCCGTATCACTACGTCAAATGTGCATGTGCGAACATAAATGAAATTTTAAATTAAATTAAATAGTCCCGCCGGACGTAGAAGCCGAGAAGCGCAACAAGCTTATCGCAAAATGTGTATGCAGGCAGCAGCAGCCAAAGTACAGTTGGTATGGCTAGCCGCTTGTTATAGTGAGCTGTCGCGCGGGACCGGGCGTTGGATCGTCGCGGTTTTTTAATAATTCAAATTCAAATTCAATTTCGCCAAGAAATTATTTACCTGCAAATAAACATCGCAAAAAAAATAAAATCGATACTATAGTATATTAAACATTGCTACTCTAGATGTTTATGACTTTTAGTTTTAGTATTGCTTTTCTATGTGATTTTAAAGTCTAAGATTGTTAGCCGCTTCCCGTTTTGATACGTCTCCTCAATAGATGTCGCGCCTTGTACTAAAAGTATGTTTATTCGTAATGTGTTAGAATAAATAGGCAATACAAGGAATCAAGGAATGTACTGTACCATGAACCATTTTCGTTAAACATGTATTTTTAGTGATTTACAATAAATCTAAGTTTTTCTACAGTTTATCCGTTTCATTATTTAATCCGACTATGCTACAGGTTACTAAAACTGCATTTTTGCTGTAACTTGACCGAAATATCAAATAATACCCAAACACATTATATTGATTACACAATGAAATAGGAAAGCTAGCCGAAACACCGTTTTCTTTAATAAATACAATACACATACAATGCGCATATTAGTTAATTAGTTTTTCTTTGACAAACCCAAATGTTTTTTAAATAGTATGTTTCACGGGGCGGTTCGAGTGTATTGCAGCAAACCCAACCGGGACCGGCATATTGATATCTTTCGACGATGGCTTGGCTTGATTCTTTCTTGAGGAACTTGCATTTTTGTAAAAGAAACGTTCGGTTTTACAAAATAAATTATTAAGTTGGTCTGACAAATGACCTTATGGACGGGCCGCGCCTGTTAGAATATAAAGTCCAGAACATTACATATATATATATATATATATATATATATATATATATATATATATATATATATATATATATATATATATATATATATATATATTCATTAAATACAATTTTTATAATAGGTGTATATATAAAAAATAACGTTATATTTAGCTACAACTATTTTAATTTATGATTTCGGCGAAAGAACCATAGGCGTTTCTAGGTGGGGGCTTGGGGGGGCTAAGCCCCCCCCCCCCCCCAAATCTGGAATTAGCCCCCCCCCCCCAAATCCATCTGGGTGGCCTAGCCGCCTATATATAAACCAGGGACTTATGCCCCCCCAAATATGTAAACCAGGAGCTTGAGCCCCCCCAAAAACAGAGGTCTAGAAACGCCTATGGAAAGAACAATACTTGCAACCATGCACAACCCATGCAACTCCAAGCGTTGTTTATCAGAAAGGAATATATGTATATATTCTACTGTAAAATCTGTTTAGTATTTGGAAACAATTAATAACTTAATAACATGTAAAATAGCTTTTGTCCTGACTGCGACTCTGTTGTCGCATCGTGATTCCGCTCACTGCTCAAGACGGAGTTCATTCATTAAATTCACATGACTTAAACATTTTCTGCGTAATAACAAACTCTTTGACCATTTATATCTACGTGTACGTTTTTTCTTAGCTACTACAGCAATGACTGCGCCAATAGGAGCAATTTTCGATGCTTTTGACATGCTTTCGATGCTTTCGATGCTTTTGACTGTCCGTTTAAAGATCTAGTCAAGACGGACCGTAAATCCTGCGTGCAAAATGTGCTGTCTGTGGTATCCACAAGCTCATTTTACCTCGTGTTAAAATCGTCGTGTAAAATGTGCATGCAAAATGCATCGTCTATGGGGACCTTTTGTTTGCACTATTAAACACATTTGACCATGTTTGGTGGTTCACATCACTGTGTGCTGGTTGGTTCAAACAGAGCATCATTTATCTATAGATAATATTATTTCCAAAAAATGCTGTAAATTTATAATGTAAAATCTGTATTATAAGATAAAAGTTTTAAACCGAAAAAAGGTTTTTCGCTAATGGATAACTCAGAGAGTTAATGCACTCATCAGGTCTCGATAGGTACGCCTGGTTTATAAGTTTTAACATAAAAATCCGGTGGGTATCTAGTAAGTGGAGTAGTTACACTTCTCTCCATGTTGCTAAATTTATATCTTATATATAAATCTATAGTTTTATCTAGGAATATTTTAGATACAGGTTTTCGCTAAAGAGAAAAAACTAATCTTAAAATATTTCTATTTCTTAATACTGGCGTACTATTTTAAAATATTTTTTGTTTGCCTATTTTTAATTCTTTTTTTTTTTACTTTTAAGAACGGCACTGGACAAACAACGCGAAGTTCATAATTTAATTAAAAAATTAAAATATTCAAAACGAATGAGAAATCCAAATGTAATAACAATAACAGTGAAGTCGCCCCAACGAAATCTAAGGATCCTATTAATCTCCCGCTCGGGTTGTAAAATATCATAAAAACGGACCGATCTAATAGGAAATGACAAAGTAAAATTTTTAAAGGCACCCTAAGAAACGTTACAAATTTAAAGCAATCTTTAGCACCTTATATAAATAAAATCAACAAATACCTTACTTTGTTGTAAAAAGTCGTGTTTATTTCTCAGCCTATATGTATACGTAGCTTCTAATCAAAATTATTTTCATAGCATTTCCTTAGTTGTTTAAATACTACTTCATTAGTCTGGCTATCATTGTTAAGTAAAAACTTTGAATATGTGAAATTGATTTCTAAATATTTGATTCATGAATTTATCTCAAAAAAGTTTCATTAGTAATAACAGTTAATCTATGTTCGCCAATATAAGAGAAAATGTGACTGTACAGCAATGATATTTGCTTTAGTAAATGCTTACCTTTTGAACAGAACTAAAATATCCTAAGAAGCAGAACTTTTACGAATATGAATTTATATAGTAATAAGAAATTATATGTTTTATAGTAAGAGGAAGTAAATGGGGTAGACTTTTGGGTTCGGCTAGTTTGGACTCAGGTTCAGAAAGCTCAAATCAAACCGCTGCAGCGTTTCAAAGAAGCTTAAGTGCAAAGGATGCAAAAGACCGTCCAAGTTCATCTTCATCTGGGAGTTCTGGAAGCCAGCCTACTGCAGGATCTGGAAATAAAGTATTTCCTAAATTGCAGAAAGTATCAACTACAAGTCCAGGTAGGATTATTATGTTGTGATAAAAATTATAAACCTGTCATTCTAGACAATTCTTATACTTTACAACTTAAAGTTTAAATTTCGTATGTGTAGACAGTGTACACTGTGTACAGTGTTGTACACAAATTGTGCGCATCATATAATATGAAACTGAGTATATTAGTAGGAAATTGAGACAAGTGCCTATTTAGTTGCAAGAGTTGATGGAATTTTTTGCGACACATCGTTTATTACCATTTTTAATCGGTCCGTGTACTGCCTCACTCCTAAAAATGTTGCTCTCTCCAAGTCTTAACAATACTGAGTATTTTTATTGCTTGTGAGCTAACATATTTGTTTTTAAAAGCAAAAATGTCTTTGGACCATAATTTCTGCTTTGATGGGCAATGAAGTTGTGTTCTTTTAACTGCTTTAAATGAAACCAGACGCATTTGGGTCTTTGTTAAATATAATTCATAAAAGAGGCATTTCACATTATTAGGATAAAATGCACTGGTGGAAGATATCCAGTTTATTACATATATTCACGAGAAACTTTGAAAGCTATTAGAGGTGAATTTAATCCGGTTAGTTGATCTGCTATTAATTATTACTATTACTCATATGTAGGTATAGGAATAATAAATAAAGTTATTTAGTAGCCGCAAACAGGTCACCACTCAACGCTAGCCACTGCTGACCAGTGAGCCACGCCCGACTAGTATGACTATATAAAACGTCATTTGATTTTACCTCGCAATGCAAAATTTTAATTGGTAAAATCTTATAACAATAGTAACTGCTAAAAAGTTTGGTGTTTTAACCTTCCCACTTCCATGACAATAATGATATCCTTTTTTGATTAAGGCTTGTAAGTTCAGGAGCTCGGAATTTGTTGTCCCAGTTTTTTTGGGCACTATGGTACATACAAATACTTTTTTAAACTTACGTTCTCCAGTTAATAGTTATGATACATGTGAATAAAGACATATTTTATCCATTAGCTGGATGTTTTGCACTGGGGGCCAGGGCCTATCTTCCCAATAAGCTCGGTAGGCCCGGGCCTGGGGCCCCACTTTCAAAGGGGCCCGCTCTCGGCCTAAGCGACTCTATACTTATTCAAATAGTACAAGACAAAAACATACTTTATTTGTAAAACTAAGATGCTAAACTTTTTTATTGCAAAAAATGATTAATCAATCTGCAGAATTAAAAAAGCGCAAAAAATTAACTTAGTGTTTAATTTCTTTATTCCATTTGTAGTATTCCATGCTAAAATTAGCAAAACGGAACACTTATGGAACCACTTCGGTGTCCGTCCGTCCGTCTGTCACAGGCGATTTTCTCTCAAACTATTCGACGTAAAAATTTGAAATTTAGCACAGATATAGAGTGTGGTGGCCCAATTATAGACGTGAAGTATAAAAAGTGGGGGTTAATTTCAGGGGATAAATTCGGAACTGGGAAAAAAATTTCAAGGGCATCGTGTAGGGTGTCAAATGAATGTTTACTGAAGCACGAATTCAACAATATATATGGTATTTTTTATGCACTTTTTAAAACATTTTTCGGGAAAACGCTTAAAAATTGCTGTCCCACACCCTCATCACCAAGAGGATCGCTCGGAAACATCTGAAAAAAATCATAAACATTGAGAATTAGGTGTAGATTGAGCCAAAATTATTAGAAATGAAAAATTCTAGCACGATCAATTGTTATAAACAATTTAGTTGTTTATTTGCTTATAACTGCTGAACCATTGGTTTTAGAGAAAAAGTTTCTCGACAAAAAATATTTCTCACGATCTAAGGAACAACTTTTGTTTTTATACGTTTTTCAAAATTTTTAATTTGACTTAGTCGAAACGCTTCTCCCCACTCAGCTCAGGGCATACACAATTTGATACGGCGTTGGTGCCGTCGGCGGCGGGTGGCGCGGCAGATGGGCGGAGATCGGGCGGCAGAGGTTTTCTCAGGTTAAGTGGGGCGCTGATGGCACGGAACACTTGGAATTGTGTTGTATAGCTTGCACTTGACCGAATATTTTGGTTTGATTTAACCATTTGTTGTATAAGCCAAAAGAGAATGTCGATATTTTTATTTACGTTTTTTTTTCTATTTTATTTATTTTTTGTATAAGCAAAAAAGAATGTTTATATTTTCCTTTGCTTCTATACATATTTTAAGACTGTTTCTATTTTCTAGACTGTTAATAATTATATTATTATTGTATTTGTAGTAACTAATTTATTTTCTTTATGATATCATTAAAGCATAATAAATTAGTGTTGCGTAACTTATTTAGGAAAAAACACTTTTTGAAGTTGTGAGGGGCCCTGGATTGCATAATGGGCCTAGGTCCCCCTAGAACCCAAAATAGGTGCTGCTGGGGGCGTAGCCGAGTGTGCTATATTCCGATATGTCTTTATTCACATATGGCATACAACATTTCTTTTTAACATCTACATACTAAAAAAGAATTCAGAAAATGCTTACCTACTTACTATTCAGAAAAGTCTAATTTAATCGTCAATCATACTGATTTAGAATGTAGTGGCCTATGACGTTTGTTAAAAGCGTTGCTATGGCTTGTTGATAAAACGCGTCAGTTGGTGTCAGTTTCAGCTGGAATTTTTACTATTACTTTTTTACGTAACACATTTCCTAAGTAACACCAAAATGTTTAAAAGTGATTTATACACAATGAAGCTACTAGTACCACAGCTAATCTGCTGCCTGAAAAATGTCTGAAAATAAATATTTTTTATTTTAGTCACAAGTGATTAAAGTAATATTGTATCCATCCTTATGGTTAAAAATTATTTTAAATAATTTGGAAGTTGCAAATAACACGAAGTTTTTGGTACTATGTTTGATATACAGGGTGTCTGGAAAAGGTCTGTACAAAATGCTACCACGTATTCGTGAGACTAAAATAAGACGATTTAACCCAACTTACCTATATCCAAAAGTGTTTCGTTAGGGAGATACAGAGCCCCAAATGGGTAATTAACGATTTACTTTTTTGGCTCTAACTTTTGAACCGACTTGTATAATTTAATGAAATTTTAATATTTTATGTTGGCCATAAAGACTCATAAAACCATACTTCAGTAGATGTTTGACATCGTCAGGGAAGTCAGGAACGGGCTTGCCACCACACTCTTTGGGACAAATTTTTTACAGGTATCATTTTACAGAGCTGAAAACTGTTTTGTTAAATACTTTGGTCATTCCTCTTTGAAAAAGGTACTCTACATTTGTTTCGATAAAATTAGCCGTTTTCGAAAAAATTAAGTTTTTGTATAACACGTTATTGAAATAATTTTATCCGAATATTGCAATAAAACACCAGTCGTTTTTATTTCGTTAACAATGTGTTATTGACAACACTTTTCAAAATTGTCTGACTGATTATACAAGAATTAAGTAATGGAGCATTATTCCTATAGCGAATAAGTAGTGTTGAAATGAGAAGAGTAATTCCCCCCCCCCACTCCTTGACTTTGACCTTGTGATGACCTTGAAAAGTTAGTGTTTGACATTGAGCGTTCAAGGTGACCTTGAGAGAGTTTTGCCCTTGACCTTGAGCATGACTATGAAAGTATCGATTTGTGTTGACCTTGGGTAATATTTTTGACCTTGACATTGATCTGGTGATGTAATGGTTTTGAATGGTGCTTATATGACATTGAAAGTTTGTATGACCTTGTGATGACCTTGAAAAGTTCGCATGTGTTCTTGCTTTTTTTTAACTTTTTTTATAGTTGAGCCAGATGGTGCATCTAATGCGCTTAACGCTTCAAATAAAGGCTGATAGTACAATATTTTCTGAAAAACGTTCAAGGTGACGTTGAGTGAGTTTTTGTCCTTGACATTGGTGCTGAAATAATCAGGAGTATTTAAACACATAACCTTGAGATATGTCACATTCAAAATTTTCCCCCCATCCATTTACATTTTAACCTTCAATTTACTCTCCCTTCACATTACCTTTTTCTATAGAGTATATAAATGCTGTGTCCTAGTGTCTTTGGAATCATTAGATTACAAGTCTTAACAGTTTCGATACTTATAATATTATTTTAAACTCTTCGGTTACAATGCAGTCTGGTGCAGAACGCCCAATCGCATATATTCGACCATTTTCTATTAATGGGCGATATATGTGTAATAACTGTAATAATTATAAAGTAATAACAAACAAGAGTGTGGGTCTCTGTTATTTGTGTAACACAAATTTCAATGAAGAGCGACGAACAAGAGCCTATGAAACACGTTCCAATGTAGTTGCCATACCGGATAGTCCGAGCTCACCATCACCAGATCAGCCACCTGTAAGAAGAAGAAGAAGAGTGTCATTTAACGATTCACAGCAGCAGTTACACTTGGTCAGACGTTCAAGAAGTCCATCTCCGGTCCCATCATTATCGCCATTACCACATGTTGAACGTTTAGGAAATGTAAGAAGCCCGTCTCCGATATTTAATCAAGAGGGACAAGGTTGGAATTTCACTTCACCTAGCCGTACAACAACCCCAGATGAGCCACTTGATCTTTACAATCCAGCTATAGCCTTATCACCATCGCTGCACACCGAATCTTTAAGAAATACAAGAAGCCCGTCCCCGGTATTTAACCAAGATGGTCCACCCTTGATTGTAAATTCACCAGCATTATCGGGTGGTTCGTCTAGTCGCACACCATCACTTCTAGATGCACCGCTTGATTCTTCTGATGAAGAACACCTAAAAGAGATTAGCGACGCCAGTGATGATGAAGAACGAGTGTTCCGGGTCATATGTTAACGAAAAAGTGAATTAAGACAATTTGGTTATAGCCCCTATGTAGGTACTAAATAAAACATTTATATCTTAATATGCATTTGTTTTTTGTGACATACCTTATAAAATAAAACAAATGTAAATATATTATTTAAAGAATATCTGACTTATCTATCCAAGAATTAAACTGATTTAGAAAACCTAACCATTGTACATATAATTGCGCTTTATTATCCTTTTTGCGTTGACGAAGAACTTTTTCTACCAAATAAACACCAGGACTTTGCGTCTTTTGTAATTAATTAAGAATTAATTCTTTAATTCTGCTTCATAAAAACACCCTTAATTGGTTGGCCATCCATAGATTCTAACAGATAGGTGGGTGGATTTGTAAAATTAACTTTTACTATTTTAAACAGTTCTGTCGACCATGAAGGGGTGTAGCCCTTATCAAATATGCTCTTATATTTGCTTATACGCACCACGTCACCCAAACAAAATTTAAACTTTCTTGGTACAACTTTAATATGATTATATGCTTCAATATTCGTGTATGGTTTAACATCTAGTGGTTTCTTTCCAGTGGTGCGATGTTTGGTGTTATTATAAATTTTCGTTATTGATGGTAGAAGCCGTAACCATTTGTAGGCCCCTCTGGCCGAAAACTGTTTATATAAAAGATTTTTAAGTGTTCTTATAACTCACTCAACAATAGCCGCCTTTTTGGTGCTATACGTGGAATAATGATTAATGTCGTGTTCTTTCATAAGACTTTGAAAATTTTTATTATAAAATTCCTTTCCTTGGTCACTTTGCAAATTTATTGGTGTGTAAGCTGCTTCTTTAATAATATCATCCATCGCATTACTAACTTCTACTCCTGTTTTGTTTCTAATTGGTCTAGTGTACACATATTTTGAATAACAATTTATGCATACAAGAATATAACGAAATCCACCGTTTTCATTAGCATATTGTTGCATTTCTGCCAAATCTATTTGCCACAAATCTCTGTATCCCTTAATTATGGTACGTCTTCTAGGAAAAATTTTTCTTGCATTCTTATGAAGTTCTTTAACTATTTTGAGCTTTTCATTGCTAGGCTCCATGTCTCAACGAACACTGATCAAAAGATACGATTGTATTACTTAATAAATGATACCTTCTTCTCGAAGTTCTTCTATAATGGATATAATTTCATTATCGTGTCCGGTGTGACCAGCACTCTTAGAACTCCATAATAATTTTAATCTATCTACTAATTCCTTTGGCTTGTTCCAGTAAACATAGGTGGTACAGGAAGAGACGTGTTTCTTTGCAGGTAATTTGTTACCTGCATTTTTTCGAATAGCACCCCCCAATTTAGTTCCTGTTATTAACGGTTTTATTATACGAACATATTTTGGCCATCGGGTCTCTGTTAATTCTTGATTTTTATTATAGTGTTTATGGGCAGCATTTGTTAGCTCTAAAATGTCTTTATAATCTTGAAGTATTTTTGGGCTTATCCTTTCCTCATTATTTATTACTGGTGGATTCTTTAGAAAAAGTAAGTCGTAAAGATCCTTTGTGCCCTGAAATATGGCGACACTGCCATCATTTTTAAATATTGCTACTTTTCCTTCGTGAAAACGTACTTCTGAATTGCCAACAAACATCTTTTTCTTATCCGATGTTTAACCGAAACGTACCCCATAAATGGTATCATACTGAGATGGATACCGTTTCAGTCCGCCTAAATACGAAGAGATTTTTTTGTGTGATGATTTATCCAGCGATTGATGAAATTTTGTCGTAGCTGAATGGGGTGTTATATAGTCCAATTGCTCAATCGATTTTCTTGATGAAGATGGTGATTCATATATTGGTTCCTCTCTTTCAGTATCTGATGTGTCCATTAGAGTTTTTCTTGTGATTTCATCTCTTTGCGTTTCAGGTGTAGATGTATGAAAGTAACTCTGTGGAAAATCGAAATCGAACGTTTCTGATGGTTCTTTTAATTTGGTGCTAATAAAAGGCTGCGATTTTATTTTAGGTCCTTGTTTTACATTGGATGATTTTTGCTTTACCACTTTCGATATAGATGTCAGAGGTTTTGTAACCGGCTCGTAAAATTTCTCCAATTCAAATTTATTTTGGGCTTGGTTTGCTTTTATCTGTCTAAATTTTTTTCTTACAGCATCTGTAGCTTCCAACAGTTTCCGTTTTAAATCAATGTTTGTATCCATGATGTTAACGGGGTATCGTCCAAAAACGAAATGAGGTGTTTCCGGTGTCATTACAGAAATATATAGCTATCAAATCCTTTACGATATCTTCCAGCATTTAGGTCGCTATCTTTGTCAATGACTAAAAAACCATATTTGTTGTCCCAGCATTTGGAACACATTTCTTGAAATTTCTGAAATGAAACATCTGGTGAAACATGATCAGAATATATGTGGCATAAATTCATCTCATCCTGTTTAAACATAATAATTAAATTAGCGTTATCACGTACTAGTTGCTTCGGAACTCTAGAATACGTTTGCGCTAAATAAAAAGAATCGATGTTTTTATGACGTCCCATGCTAAAATATGAACGTATCACATCCTGCTTTTCACACATAACATCATCAAAAATAAAAACTGAATTTGGTTTGGCATCTGAAGGTTCTACAATGTTTGATGCATCGCTAAAAGTATAGTAGCCTAGCCCTTTAATCGGTGACAAAATGCTCCTTAAATATTCATATTTTGGCTGATACAATGATTTAGAATATATGTAAACATTTTCAAAACGCAGTCCTAAAGGATGAGTAAGCAGAGAAATTATAACATTTGTTTTTCCACAATTTGATGGTCCTATTACTAGTCCACGAATTGATAATGGTAGTAAAGGACCATGTCGTCTTATGACATGTTGCGCATGTCCGGACCCAACTTTTTCATCCAAGTTGTCGATATCAAGTTTTTCTTTAAGCTTAACAATTCGCATTTTACATACAATAGAAGTTACTATTTTATAATTGATTGTTGGTGTTACTTCTCAGTTAAATGTCACCCACCAAACGAAGTGGACGGTCCCGTATTTTGAAGAAGACTGGAAGCGGTTTAGTGAATTCGATTATTAATAAGCTTCCTTTCGAGTTTCATATACCCGGCTACCAGTTTTGTGGACCTGGTACAAAAATTTTAAAACGTGTAGCAAGAGGCGATCAAGGAATTAATTCTTTAGACGCAGCCTGCAAGAAACACGATTTGTCGTATCTAAATAACAAGAACTTAAGTGCGCGACATCAAGCCGATAACGAACTTGAACAACGTGCTTGGGAAAGAGTTAAATCGAAAGAAGCAAGTTTAAGTGAAAAAGCTGCTGCTTGGTTAGTAACTAATATAATGAAAACGAAACAGCGATTTGGGATGGGCGTATCACGTGTTTCAATAAAAAAGAAAACAGTCAGAGGAAAACCAAGGAAAGGTAGACCGAAACCCAATAAACGTGTAAAAAAAGTTTCTTTTGGATCATCTATTAGAGTACCCATTCGTGCAGAACTATTAAAAGCTGGAGGTAAAAAATTTATTGAAAAAAATGTTATTAAAGTTTCTAAAGTGGCATTGGCGGCCACTCGAAAATCAGTGAAAAATGTTGGTGGAAAACGAAAAATTCGTATGCCTAGAATAATACCTATACCCAAAGTGGGTGGGTTGCTGCCTTTAATACCGATATTTGCAGGTTTGTCAGCATTAGGGTCTCTAGCAGGTGGGGCAGCTGGAATAGTGTGAGCTATAAAAACAGTAAAAAACGCAAATGTACAGAAAACAGGTGGGTTATTAAGTTTAAATTGGAAAGGAAATGGTTTGTTCCTAAAACCATATAGATCGGGTTTAGGATTATTTATGAGCAACAATAAACAAAAAAACTAATTAATTTGCTACCCAAACGACCTCTATCCAATACTGATCTGGAAAAGTATGCTTTGCTAATGAAAATACCATATTTCAGAGGCGTATTTATGAGAGATGCTCTGCTAGCACGCGGTCAGCGACAACACGAAGCAGCAATAATTAATTTGGATAGTATAAAGGGAATAGGGACTCACTGGGTAGCATATAAAAAGGTTAATTCAGATGTAACTTACTACGATAGCTTCGGCGATTTAACCCCACCTTTGGAATTAATACAATATTTAAAAACTGGTTCTGAGGCAGCACAGAATATTTACTATACATACGACCGTCAACAGAAATTTGGAACAGTGTGGTGTGGGCATTTGTGCTTGAAGTTTCTCTCTACGCATTAAACTAAATAGAAATGACCCCACAGATGGATCGTGACAATTATAAAAGATGCACTTATCTCTTAAAGCATTCTCCGATCGTGGTGGATTATTAAAAATGACTAGGGAAGAGTTACAAAACATGCCTAAAGAAGTAATGATTGCTTGTGCATCGATTGATATCGCAATTGTATGGGAAAAGTTGCCAGAACACCTCAAAAACGACATTGATATATTGAAGTACCAGTATTGTACCGAACACTATATTAGCAATAATTTGTGTGAAGATGATGCCGATGGGCCAGCAGTTAGAAGACTCTTTTGTTGTTACTGTAAAATAAGTGATATAAATATTCATGCTGAAAACAGTACAAACTCGTTACAACGGGTTAAAAGATTTTTAAGTTTTGATTGTTTAAATTGCGGTAAAAAGCCATAAGATTACCAGCAAGTATACACTGTCGTCAGTCATGTCGTACACATTCACACTAACAGGACGATCCAGCGTCTTAAGCTCCGACTTCTATCCACCTATTGAATTGAATCAGTCAAACCAATATGGGTTGGCGCTTGTGGGATTCTATACTTATAATTCTATTTTTAACATTACCGAAACTAACAATTGTTTTGCTTACAAGATAAATGATAAAGCAATTTATAATGTAACAAGAATCCCTCCAGGAGCATACGAAATTGGCGACATTGAAAAGGCGATGATTGCTTCTTTAAAAAAAACTTTAAACAATGTGGACGAAAATATGTTTTCACTGACTGCTAATAATAGTACAATGAAGTGTGAAATAAAATCCAAATTAATTATTGACTTTACTAGAGAAAATAGCATTGGGGAAATGTTGGGATCTGGAAGTGTTGTACTGAAAAGTGGCCAGAAGCATGAATCCAAATTTCTAGTTAATATTATGAATGTGCGCATTGTGAGAATCGATTGTAATATTACATCTGGAGCATACCTAAACTCACAAGAATGTCATATATTATTTGAATTTGATATAGATGTTGAACCAGGATATAAATTATCGAAAGAACCACAAAATATTATTTATATGCCGATACAACCCAGCGGTCGTCAGTTCATAGACAACATCACTCTACGCATCTTGGACGACAACGGTGACTTGATTGACTTTAGAGGAGAGAAAATCATCATCAAACTTGAGTTGAAGAAAATAGTCTAATTATGGGTTTTCGTTTTAATCGCCACTTAAATATGCTTTCTTCGATGCATCAATCTGTAAAAGAGCATAAAAATAAACCAGTTACCCAAAGACACGTCATTCGTTCTCCGCACCTCCGATCGGAAACACATCATCGCCAACAACATCTCTCTACAAGGGATTTAGAGTTTTTAAAATCCATTGGGCTAAAAATTAGAAAGCATAAACCATGATGACTACCAGTGATAAAATCGAGGTTTTTACTGAACCTTTTCTGGACAACTCTATCGTAAGTTTGCAAGAACATACCTATAAGCCGTATGGCTCTCCAACCTTTAAAAATTCAGACGAAATCCGTGTCGCCGTTCAATTTCAAGACATAATTTTAGACATATGTGACAGTTACATTTACATTGAAGGAAGTTTTACACCTAAAGATATTACTAAAAAGTGTCAACTCTCCAATAATGCTCTCGCGTTTCTATTTGATGAAATCAGATACGAGATGGGTGGTGAACATGTGGCAGTTGTCCGAAAAACAGGTATTACTACAGCTTTAAAAACAATGACTTCATTTGGCTCTTCACATTCAAAGGCTCTCTTGTGGTTGGGGTCTAAACGAAGAAAAGCAAGATATCCTAGATCCCACAAGTCACACGTTTTCAGGAAAATTACCACTAAAATATTTAATGGGATTTGCCGAAGATTATAACAAGGGTATTTTCAATGTTAAACAGGAGCTGATTTTAATCATTGCCCGTACATTTAGAAATTCGTATATTGGTGAAACAGATGCAGACATAAATATAAATAAGATCGAATGGAAAATACGGCATATTATTCCTGATGATCGCCAAAAGTTAAAAATTATGTCTCGTATTAATAAAAGTGGAAATAACGCAAATATTCAAATGGCTTATCGGAATTGGGACCTTTATGAACTACCTGCTCTGCGAGAAACTTCCTCAGATGTGTGGGCTTTGAGAACTAGCACGAGCTTGGAAAAACCTCGTTATGTCATTATCGGTTTCCAGAGTAACAGTAATTATGATAAGCGGGAAAAGGATGCCACCAAGTTTACTAATGCCAACATAAGTGACATTAGACTTTTTCTAAATTCTACGGTATTTCCATATGAAAAATGGAATTTGGATTTTTCGAAAAAGCTGTATGCCGCGGCGTATTATAATTATGAAAATTTTCAAAGCAGTTATTACGGACGTGAAATAAACGACCCAATGATGGATTTGTCTGAATATTTGGAAAACCCAATTTTTGTAATTGACTGTAGTCATCAGCCAGAAACAGTGAAGTCCTCTACGGTAGATGTGAAAATAGAGTTTGAAACACGTAACAATAAATTTCCAAAAGACACTAAAGTGTATGCATTAATAATTCACGACTCCTATTTTACATACAATGTTTTAAATGGTTCAGTTACAAACAGATCTGTCTATTAGTTTTAAGTTTTTTTGTTTTATGTATTACAATATAGATGTATTAAGCAAAATTTGGGGGCCCACAATAAAATAAAAAAATTAAATTGTTTTTGTTTTTATTTTATCCATGTAACTAGACACAGAAAGTATGTGTATGCGAATAGGGTGAGCCATTCTTAAAAATTAGTAATAGGAGTTTAGATTTCAATGGTTGCTAAACACAGATGAGTGCGATGAGGGGCACCCATCCTTATTTTTAAGAAATTTTATATTTTAGGGAAAATATCTTAAAATCTTACAAGTCAGAACTACATTTGTAATGATATACATTATCATTTAAAAAATTATTGTCAAGTTCGTGTTTGTGCAAACATGGTACTTTATTAAAAAATTCTGTATGTAATACTATACTTACACACATTTACGAAAGAAATTTGTATATATTAAAACCGGAGGTGATGATTTTGTCAGTCTATATTCACAATGTCGAATGTGAACACTATTGATAAGTTTGGTCGCAAAAGAAAATTTAATGACACCAAGTCTATCCTTCGCGGTCCTTCAGGAATAGCGTTTAAGCTTACACCGGACGGAAATTATGATATTAATCGAAAAAGATTATGTAATTTAGGAGAACCATTAGAAGGAGAAGACGGGGTTACACGAAATTATGTTGATGTGCACCTTGCTCAATGTGTTCAAGAGACGCACAAAGCTGTGAAAGAGTCTTCATTTATTATTATTGATACTGCAAAAAAATATCTTGAAGGACAAATCCATTCTAGAATAAACGAAATTATACGACAAATGAAACAATACATAGATAGTGAGCTGAGTAAAGCGCATGGGGGTAACATTGGAAAGTTAGAGCAAGATGTCCCGAAACAACTTTAACTATGCCATCGTTTAGTCACTATTTTTATTTAGATGATACATTAATTACATGATCCCATAATTTTAAACATATTATATTTGTTCGTGTCCACAATAAAGACAGAATTATGTAGTATTCATGTTTTTTTTTAATTTCCTCTAAACTTCTAGTGAACTTCTATTTTTGACATTTTTTAAATTTGAATGAAATCAGAAATAAAAATTTTCAATTTTTTAGCATTTTCATAATTTTTTAAGGCATTTCGCAACACTTTATGCAAAAATTGTATTAGACTAAAACGTTTCTTTTACTACCCTTAACTCAATTTCCGAGGTTATTTTTTTATTTGAAAATACTAGGAAATAAGGATTTTTTGTACCATTTTCATAATTTGTTTAAGACATTTCCCGACTCTTTACAGCCAAAGTGTAAAACACAGAAGATTTGGACTAATTTAAACTATTTTTTGGTCATCTTTCGCGCGCTCGGCCATTTTCACACATCTTTACGTGCATTTTCAACTGGTTTCGTAGCATTTTATGGAAAAATTAAAATATACATATTGTTCAATTAAACTTTTACTTTTCAAATCCGTTTCAATAATTAAAATCGGACGATCCATAGAGCATCCAGACCTGTTGCAAAATAGTGTGCTGAAAAATGAAAAATGACGATTGTGGCAAAACTAATCGTCGGACAGCGTCGGGGCTTTGCACACATAAAGTAGCTATAAATTGCTACTTTTCCCAACGTTTGAGCCCTCTACGTTTAAAAATGGGCGATTTATGAATTTAAAAAAAAACTATTAATTTTTCGGTTTTTCCGGATTTTCTCCGTTGTTACTTATCCTATCGGGACGTTCGACCTCTCATTTTGTTTGTATTTTTATTCTCTACAAATCGTCCGTTTACACTATTAAGATTACTTCACTACTTTCCATTTTATAAGCAAAAAACTAAAAAAAATACTTTTCTTTTGCGTAGCGGAGAGCAGCGGAGCGAAGAGGAGCCAATATTCGCGCGCTCGGCCATTTTCACGCATCTTTATGTACATTTTCAACTGGTTTCGTAGCATTTTATGGAAAAATTAAAATATACATATGGTTCAATTAAACTTTTACTTTTCAAATCCGTTTCAATAATTAAAATCGGACCATCCATAGAGCATCCAGACCTGTTGCAAAATAGTGTGCTGAAAAATTAAAAAATGACGATTGTGGCAAAACTAATCGTCGGACAGCGTCGGGGTTTTGCACACATAAAGTAGCTATAAACTGCTACTTTTTCCCAACGTTTGAGCCCTCTACGTTTAAAAATGGGTGATTTATGAATTAAAAAAAAAACTATTAATTTTTCGTTTTTTCCGGATTTTCTCCGTTGTTACTTATCCTATCGGGTCGTTCGACCTCTCATTTTGTTCGTATTTTTATTCTCTACAAATCGTCCATTTCCACTACTTTCCATTTTATGAGCAAAAAACTAAAAAAATCACGTTTTTTTGTTTTTTTTGCTTAAAAATGTTTATAACAAATTAAAGGAAAAATTTTCATAGTTGGAAATATAACAGGAATCATCTACGGATCGTCTTTCAGATGATGGCACAGGCGGTTTTCTAATAAGATTAATATCATGACAAATCGCTCTATTTTTTGGCCTATAAGAGAATTTCACACATCAAAATTCGACACCCTGTATAAAATATGATTACCAATTTATTTTGTGTTCAGCATACATAAATAGTATCTTTCTCTTTCGTACGTTTACTAAAAGTTATTTAAGAGCTAATATATCATGCTTTTATGTGTCAGATACCTTTGAATGGGGTAAACGACCAATTGTTAGAAACGACTGGTCTCCCGCTGCGTTACTGAATAGTGTCATTATATTATCACCCTACGCAACTCTATTTCTATTATATTCTATGAAAATATCGCATTGTCATTGTAAAAGTATTACAGAAAAAGTTGCCATCTGTTGAGATATAATAACAGTTAGATGGGTGCTAAAGGAATTAGAGGGTGGTTGGATACATTAAATGAAATAAAAATAGAATATTTTGTAAAGAAATAATGTCCCGTCGTTTCCATTATAGTTGACTTTAACGCGTCTCGCTCGCTTCGAGAGGAGCATCATTTATTCGGTAGCAATGGAACAGTCAAGAGCCGTCGTGAAACCGTTTTCGATTAATGGGTACGAAAAATGCCCAGACTGCCAGCAATACAGTTTTAAAAACCAAAAGTGCACTGGTTGTGCCGGCGAACATACAGGTTGGTGTAGCGTATCCATCAGATGATCTTGCTTTAGTAATATCATCTGATGAAGACGAAGAGCGCCCGCCGGCAATAGAGTCTCCTACGGTACCGCAGCCAAGGTACCGTCCAGCACCACGAAGCGTGCTGGAGAGGAGGCAACAAGAACGCAACCAACGCAATCAACCGTAATAGTCCTTTTAAGGACCGTGCAAATAGGCCTACCGGGGAAAGCACGTATACAGTTATAACGCGCCGGTGAAGTTTAGCTCCTGTTATGTTTGTGGATAAAAACATAACTAAGCTGGTGTGGAAACGACTTCAAAAATAATACAATAATTTAATTAATACTGTGGAAGTAACCACTAGTCGTTACGATTTTTAAAAGACGTATTAACTCAACTATTTTCCTAATTTTAAACTAACTGTGTTTTATGCCTAAATTTTGAGCTCGATGATTTTTAGCATTGATTGCCGTTCACTGTTGTTCGGTAGAAAAGGATCTTATTTATTATAAAAAAACAGAATATTTTGAAATAATCGTTTATTCAAAAAAAAAATTACACACATTTTTTTTTACTTAAATCTACTGAGTACAGTCTAATTACAATTAAATTATATACAAAATTACAAATAAACTTATTTTACTGCACTAAATGAATACTGTATGTACAAAGAAAAAAAATTACACACATTTTTTTTTACTTAAACCTACTGAGTACAGTCTAATTACAATTAAAGTATATACAAAATTACAAATAAACTTATTTTACTACACTAAATAATACTAAATGAATACTGTATGTACAAATAAATATTATATACAATATTCATTTAGTATCTCCAAGTCTTGTTTACTTTGGGCGGCTGCACTTTTTAAGTTTTTCAGTTCATTTTGCACCTCTTGCAGCCGCCTCTGAAGTTCCGTAACGCGGCGCTCACATTACACGCTTTCTTAATTGGTCGCGCGCACCATACAACCCCGACAACATCACGCGATATTCACCTGATAGGTCTTTTATCCTATCAGGGAATTGCTCCTGCTCGGGGTTCACGTTAACTTCCACAACCGCTTCCGTGACAATGGCCGCAACGTTCTTCCTCGTCGACCTTTTCTTCCTTCGACTCGCAACAGGCGACGGGGAAGCCACAACTTGCTCAGGCTGCGCCCAACTGGTTGACGGTTGAGGCTCTTGACACGTCTGCCTCCTTTTCTTTCTTAAAGCGCCTTTATCTGTTGGCGCTGTCAAGAGCCTTTTCAGCGTCGATGTTGTGGTGGGTGCAGCTGGTTTCACCACCACGTCGCTGATGATGGCGATTTTTCGTGCTTCCTCCACAGCCTGCACTGCCACCTGGTGGTCAACAACTTGGTGCAACTCTTGGGGCACCGCATCTTGTGCCGCCATCTGGTGGTCGACGACCAGGTCCAACAATGCGTCCATACCATCCTCCGGAAACTCTATTTCTTGTAGTTGCACCTCAGTCGTCCCAAAATATTCTTTAAATGCATCTGGTGTCAGGAACTGAAACTCGTCCTGTTCGCCGATAAACTCTTGGGTTTGGTTCCCGATTAATCCACATAGTTGGCTGACCATCTTGTAACTTGTTTACTATTACTTTCACTGTCAACTTAAACGCGTTAGGTGAAGATGTGTGCTTTTACACTGAAGAACTTCTCGCAAGCAGTCCGCTTTTATGCTTGTCTATTTCTCCCACTAGACATTCTGCTCCCACCGATTCTTACTGTCCTTCACAATCGTTCAAGGTTATGACTTCGTAGGGCAAACGGTCGACCACCGATTCTCACCCTTCACGTTCGTCCAAGGTTATGGCTTCGTAGCGCAAACGGTCGACCACCGATTCTTACCCTTCAAAATCGTGCAAGGTTATGATTTCGTAGGGCTAAAATTAAAACACGACCCTAATTTTTAATGTGATATAATTTTGTGGGGATAGGTTGATCGTATAAAATAATACATACATGTTAAGATTTAGAATATATACAGTGTACAATATTGAAAGAATGTGTTTTTTTTTGTTTATGCATTACGTGCTAGTAAAAATTCGTTTATAATCACAGCCTTATATTTCTTTACAAAATAATGTTTTATTTGCAGTTCAAACAACAATTATAAAAGCTATACTTATGGAGTAATTTTTAACCCTATATAGACTTTCCAGTTCAATTGCATATAATTACAAAAACGACTGAATAACTTGTAGTAAATTTTCTAAATTCTGCTCAGGATCGGACCTATAAAAGTCTATGTCTGTATGCCCCCAAGGTAGAGTTTTTGTAGACGAGGGAATTACATAACGTTTATCATCGTGGTGGGTTAGGGCAACTTTATTTATTATTTCTGTATAAACGTCGTGCAAGTCACTTCGAAAAGTTTTCATTTTTCTAAATATTAATCCACCGTGCTCTACTATTTTTCGATAATCATCTAAATGAAGTTCCTTTTCGATAACTGATTTTTTTATACCTTTTGCTTTTTTTAATTCGCTATTTAAAGACTTTACATAATAAGCTTTGGCCCCGGTACCATAAAAACCTATTATCGGATCACATGGAAATTCATCTTTCATCCTACCCAAAACCGATTTGCTTTTAGTTATATTAAAGTCATTTTGTCCGGGGTAATTGGACGTATCAAATTTATCCGGATTTTCAGCTATTATGCGATAAAAATCATCTGTAAAAACTTTTAATATAAGCGAATCGGTGTCGGTGTAAAGTAAAGAAGCATAGTACCAAACTTTTCCTTAATGAAATTATAGAAAAAATCATAAATCACAGTTTTTGAAATGTCTAATATGGAAAACCCAATATATATTGGTTTGTTGTAAATAATTTTTAATTTGTCCATATGAATGGCAACAAAATCTTCGGTGAAAATAGATCTACTATTAAAATTGGGGCGTGCAATTAATGCTCGTGCCCCGACTTTCCCTCTAGCATTTTCCCAATGCGTTATTAATTTTATGTCTTTACGGTTTTCCACATTTTCCATCGTTTTTCCAAAAATTGCGTTTATGATTAATTTAAAGAGATCTTTACCAAATTTTGTAGTTGATAAATTTCGTAATTCAGTATTAAAATCAATGTATTTTTTAGCCACTGATCGAATTTTAAAATTCTATGCGTCCGCATTACCATTAGTCCCTGGTGTATGGCTTGTTTTAACGTTCTGTAGTGAACAATATATCTTTTTTTATCATTTAAATTCGGAATTAATTTTGATAATTTTGCTTTTTCTGTAGGTGGTTTGATATTTTCTACTAAAAAAGGAAGATCGGAATGAGCATCATGTAATTCTACTGGAAAATGCACGTCCACTTCCAAAACGTATCCTTGCGGACTCTCATCACCGATATCCATAATATTTAAATCGAGAATTTCGCGCTCTGACAATCACTTAAAAGCATCAAACGGTAATGCTTGGGACATACTGTGACCGTACAGATTTGTTGCATCGAGATATGTTATAAATGAAGAAGGTTTTGTAGGGTCATAGTCTGGTAAATAGGAATTATTGGCAATATGTTTTCTTTCGGTACACTGATTTATACCACCGCGAATACCTTTTTTAAAAAAATGAATTATATCGAGGTCTGTTAAAAGTTCTAATTCTACCCTAGTCATACGTAACATACAGTCAAATGATAAACTTGGAAGAGTGTAATACTGCGCAGGATCCAATTTGTAAACGTTTAAACATGTGTCGCGAAACTGCTCAAAAACATCGCTTAATAATAAAACGTCCGACTTTAAACACAAGTCAGAATACTCCCCCAAATTCTTACACCCAAACAGGTGGCAAACTTCTTTAGCTCTCTCATAACACTCATCACTAATGTGTTCTTCACGTAAGTGATCATAAAATTGATTTTTTGTTGGTTTTGGGTTATTCATCTTATCGATGGAATCAACAAAACTGTATGGAAAAACGCCTTTTCTACGCATTAAATTAAATTTATCATCATCAACAAAGTGTTTTCGTGTCTCTTTGAACTCGTTAATACTTAAGCCATTACCCAAATTTTCCAATGAGGTTGATAAAAATTTAAAACTATCAATAAATCGCAACTTTAAATTTTTTTTCTTTATTTGTCCCGTTTTGTTATCAGTGTAGTCGTGCATGTAAATGCTCTTTGTAAATGATATATATTTCTCTTTACTTTGAGCTATTACATCAATTTTATCCCCATATCTGCATAATTCTTTAATGAACATGTGGCTATCGTAGCCGCTTAAATTATGGAATATGATGGGGACAAAATTGGGTAATTTATAATTTAAATTACAAATAGAATGTGCGGCGCCATGTCTTTTCCTTCCCGTTATGTGGCAGTGGTCTTTTACTTTAATATCTGCCTCATCGAAGGGACCTTCACAAATTCCACAAACTTTGGCATTTTTAAATTCTCTTTGTTCATCAGGTGTTAGAGGATGCATTGGTGTAATATCTCTCAAATATGTGTTATAAAAAAACCTTAAATCGGTTTCAATGCGATCCACAAAAACTTTAGCCGCATCATTTCCCCGATATAGCTCAAACTTGGAAATAGAATCATCGAAAGAGCACTTAATTAAATAGGAAAACGAGTATGGCTCATGTTTTAAGCTCTTGACAGTGTAAGAATTTTGTGGGTTTGGTTCGACTGTTTTAATGGGTTTTAAAACAGATTCAAAATCTGCATAAACAACAAATGGAACCCGCATCTGCTTTTCAATGCTATCGAATTTTAAAATATTTTCCAGCACACTTTTTCCAAATTTATCTACTTTTAAGTCAGTCGAGGGCGTTAATGTAAAGATGTGTTTACACTTTACAGTCATGTTTTTGATGTAATATTAAAGCTGACGGTGATCTAAAATAAGTTCAGCAGCCGTCACAAAAGTATAATTTATTGTGATGTTTTGAAATCTGACTAGAAACTAGACGAGACAAATTCTTTATCCAACAATAATGATTTTTTGAGCAGGTTGCATCACAAACATGTTCATTATCATCTTCTTTAATATTACAATCTTTCGTTAAAAGCAGCAAATTTACATGTGTTAACAACTTTTTCGGTGCATATTGTCGCGCTAGTACCCGGCACCTCCACCAAATGTCGCGCTAGGGGTCGTCAGGGTTGATAAAATAGGCTGCGGTTTACCAAAACACTTATATTGATATCAGGTACAATCACAATAATACACTTACGTAACTAAGTTGGGTAGCGTAGGGGGCAGCTTCTAGCCGAGTACTTTGTCAGCCTAAAGGGCTGGCGCTATTCGTACTATGCGTACTATTCGTGCGGCACCACAGTGACGCCTCCCCCGTCGGGACACGACGCCCTCTCTTTGCACCTCGCTGGTACGCTTTTTATATGAATCCCCCAAGAACAGTTTATACTAACAGTTCAAACTGGTCAGGGTTCATAAAATAAAGGCGAGGCCAGCGATATGCAATCGCAGCACGTAGAGTGGTTTCCGAAATGTTAAATAAATAATATGAAAAATGTATAGAAATTTGGAAAAAATGATGAATATCTGGGGAAATATGACATTTTTAGTGCGTCAGTCCATCCGTTAGCAGCGCTAGTTCTTTCGTATTGCTTTAGAAATGATGAGGCGTTGCTGGTGCAAGGATTGAACGTTGAAGGGCATAAAAAGTTGGGAACCGCAGGAGACTTTGGGGCGGCTAAACTGTCGGCAAATGTCGTATCTGCCATCGTGGTTGCTTCTTGTTGAGGGGGTTCGGGGTTCGGATTGTCAAACACTTCGTCGTCGTCGTCCGTGCTATCCTCGGAGGATTGGTCGCAATTAGCGTTGTCTGTTGGGGGTGTTTGATTCGTGGGTTCTGTACAACCCTCTGTCTTGTTGGCACTATTTGTTATATCACTAATGTTCTGCTTATTATCACTACTATTTTTGTTGTCACTAACACTAAAATTATCGTTTTCAGGGGTGGCTGGCGGTGATCGAGAAACTCGCGATGCTCTCGCGAATGGATCGGGGTTCCCGAAAAGCTCTGTACTGCGGTGGACCGGAGAAAGCGTATTTTTATTATCTATAACTAGTTTATATTTGACGCTAGTGGACCTTGTTATCGGGCGTGGCGGTTGTTCATTAGACATCAGAGGCAAAAATATCCGTATATTATGTTAAGTATTAAACCTAAAAATGATAAATAAAATATAAATATTTCTGTGGTACCTTATCAAAATGGCGATAAAAAAAAAGGCAGTACAAATATACCTACAAGATAATAATAAAAAAAAATATATTTAAAAAATTGGAAATCTTTATATTTGAATGGCGCTTAGATATGAAAATATGTTTATAAAAATAGCGATACTATTTGTAAAATAATATTACATGCTTAATTGATAACATAACAAGCCCGTGAACCTTGTGTATTGAATTTCAAAATACACTTTAAGTTCATGAGCGACGACCTCAATGTCAAAACAAAATATTATATTTCATTGTCGCCAAATAAATTTAAAAATTTCCTTTTTAATCTCAGGGCCCTTAATTGTTGCTCGTTTGAAATAAAAATTTTTACGGGTAGTGTATTTGGTAAACCTAACGATGTGCCGTTATTAACAACCCTCAACTTCTCTTGCCTTTTTCGTTCTCTTTGAATCTTGTTAAGCTTCCTACGGGCCATAAAAATTAAATAAAAGGAATAACAGGAATAAAAGGGTTGAAGGCAGTTTAGTGATTAACCCCAATATATAATAATTCTAGCCTCGCCAGCGTTAACGGGCACGAGGTGGAACTACTTCTATATTTAGCAGTCCATGTAATCTAGTCTCGCCAGCGTTAACGGGCACAAGACAGGAAAACAGTAGACGCTTTGAGGTGGGATTTATAGTAAACCTAGCCTCGCCAGCGTTAACGGGCACGAGGTGGGTTTTCCTATAGGTTCTGTTTGGATAATTTTAATCTCGCCAGCGTTAACGGGCACAAGACAAAATTATGTCAAACGTATGAGGGATAAGAATGGGTAGGGAAATTATATAGACGTAAAAAGCACTGTAAAAATTCCCCTTAAAACCACTGTAAAATAAATACCCTTTAAAAACCAATGTAAAAAAAATACCCTGAAAAAAAAAACACTGTAAAAATGCCCTTTAAAAAAAAATCACTGTAAAAAATAATTTGACAAAAAAATGCACTATAACGCCCTGCAAAAAACACTTTAAAAATGCACTGAAAAACACTAAAATGACCTGAAAGAGATAGTAAAAAATTATAAAACACAAAAGGCCCTTGGCAAGTTAGGAAGAACTTACCAACGAGAAAGAACCAGGCACCTCCACCTCCATCTTGGTGTTGTGGGGTAGCCACCCAACACAAATTAGACTCACTAGTCATGGACGAAAGTAATCTTCAAGAACAAGTATTAAATCTAAACAAAGCATTATCTAAAACATTGACAACTATCTCTCAAAGGTCCGAAAAATTCCTTGAATATGAAAATTCAGTAAGCAAAGCTTTTAACACTACGGAAAAACACTTACGTAGAGTAGAAGCGTATGCAAATGAGCTCAAAAATTCTGTGATCAAAGAGGAAAACCACCTCAACGCCGATATAGTTTCAATTCTAAAGAGACAATTTAGAACTGTAAACCGGCAAGTAAAAACGACCAGAGCAATTAAAAGACAGGGTATCCTAAATTCGTGTATGCAGCACCGCATACCCATATCAATTTTAGGTCCCGAAGTCCTTACCCACGATCTTCGAAATTTGAACAAAGAAATAGATGCCTACGGGCAAAGTCTCGCTATACCTTTACAAAAAATTTCTAACTACTATCAACTAAGTATCTGCGATTGCACATTTTCTGATAATAAAATTTTCATAAACATTAGAGTCCCTATAACGCAAAAATCGAATAATTGGGAACTATTTGAACTAATTACTATACCATTTTCTTGGAATAACCAAACATGTACTATCCAACACCAAGCTTTATATTTGGCAGTATCATATCAGGAAAATCATCAACTCTCAGATATCCGCCAAATATCAGGCTCGGGCCTTAGACATTGCAAACCCTTTGATGATAGACTCTGTTACATACCACGTTTTTCTGCAGACTCATTTCAGGGACCTAACTGCGCAAAAAAGCTTTTTAAGGGTGCGTCAGTAATAGAACTAAATTACCACTGCCCTATGCAGTGTCACAAATCCGACACAACGGTAATATCGGAAATAACACAAGAAGTGTACATTGTAACACACCCCAAGCCAGATTCAAAAATTGTTTGCCCTAATACTACAACAACAATTCCGCAAAAATCCTATACATTCCCCGGAGCAATAAAAGTAACCGTCCCCTGCAATTGCGAGTTGTTCGCAGAAGGAGAGATACTAATCCCAAAAAGATTTCCATGTAAGGAACGCCCACTTATAGAGGCATCCACTATTCACATCCTCCCCGCAGCATGGACCAACCTAAAATCCTTCGTCCTTAATCCAAAATACCCAAACGCTCCCCAATTTCTTGATCTACAAGAATCTCTAAATCCCAATTGGACTCTTACAATCCCACACCTAAATATAACCACCACTAAAGATCAAGTCCAAGAAATCACGGACACCCTACAAAACCACATTAAATACATATTACCAATTACACACAACATTACTAGCGGAACAATATTTTTAATCTGGAATATTATCTTATCTGTATTACTGGCAATGCTTTTCTTTAAAAATCCCAATGCTTTTACGGTAATCCCTAATTTTATTAACCCCGTACGAGGGGAAAATGACCTTATACAGCACGACATTTTCTTAGGTACATTGATTGCGGCCTTTGCACTGTTTGTAATTTATATATTAACTAGGTACCTACTATTATGGCTGACATGCAAAAAGTCCAAAACCAATAATGCAAACTCTAGTCCCAGACAGACTGACGACTCAACACAGCAATTCATTATAGAAATACCAACAAGAAACTTAGAATTACCCAGTGGCACAAGCCTATCTTGCTCCCTTTCCAAACTAGACGAAACATGATGTCATAATTTCTACAGCCTTTAAGTCATTAATCATTTAGAATGCTATTTTTTATTTTTTGCGTTTATAATAAGCAAACATATCATCACGTATAAATTTGATCAAGTTCATTACTATAAATAAATCACGAAGGTAAAGGTAGACAGTTCATTATTTTATTTAATCAGCAGAAAAGTAAACAATTGTTATATAATGCCATTCACCCAGTTATTGTTGTTAAAGTTAAATTGTAATATACGGCGTCTAATGAAAATAAGTTAAACAAAAACAAGGGTGTATTTTATGACTGAGACATTGAAAAATAAATCAGGGTCAGAATTTTTTTATAAATCCAACTTCTTTTATACTTTTAAGTCGAATATTATTATTATTAAGTAAATTTAAATATAGCGTACAATAATGATTACCATATGCATTTTGTAATCGGGTGTTTATTTGTTTATATGACTGAAAGTCATATGTTTTCCAAATAGGGGGACATGGAGGATGACTTTGAACACGGAGTTGAATGTCCGCCTATTTGATGGTGATATGTATTATGTGTTATGATTATTTATTTAAATGACTAAAAAGTCATGTTTTCCGAGTAGGGGAACATGGAAGAGGACCTTCATATAGAGTTGAATGTTCGCCTACTCGATGGTGGTATGTATACCGTTATTTAAATTGTGAGTATAGGGAGACATGGAAGATGACCTTCATATAGGGTTGAATGTCTGCCTATGCGAAATATTAAGAGTTATATGCAAGTAGCATTTGAAGTTTATGTGACTTATGTGAAATATTAAGAGTTATATGCAAATTGTATTTGAAGTTTATGTGACTTTATTGATGAATAAATAGGATGCTATATATGGTAAATATTTGATGATGTGATTACGCTATATTTGGGTTTTAAATTGTTATGTAAATGTGTATAATTTTGTTTTTCCCTGATGAATTAGAGACCGATGTCTCTCTGTCTCCAATAGAGTAATACTTAGACACCAATAAAAGTTCTATGTAAAAACCGGGTGAATGTTCTTAGCCAGTCTACTTTTACTTAAACATCATAGTATCATGTAGGTTTTCATTATTTTTCATTATTTATAAACTGTTTTTTCCTTTTAACTGCCGGTAGTCTTTTTTTTCCATGTACCATTGGGAGACCACACGACCTGGATCGAGAGCCACAAAACACACCAAAAACCCAAAGGCCAGTCGCCGCTCGCACCCACAGAGCCAGCGTCATGCATCAGCCACGCACGGTCCACCATGGCTCGCCAGCCTGGTCTTCCCTCACAAACGCCGAACTTCTGCACAACGAGCCGTGAAGACACTGGTTGATCACAACTACCCTTAGGATTAGCCCTGCAAAGTTCCCGTCAATCACGGCTTAGTAACGGCACTCAACGGCACCCAAAGTCCGGGTGGCCGAACTCTTTGGAGGAGGGAGACCCCTGCTGCACTGGGAGTCGGCAACAAAACTAGCCGATCCCACCCCCAGGACACAGGAACCGTGACCGCTGCGTCTGAGCAAGAAGCAGATGACAAGGAGCCTCAACGCCTAAGATGTGTCGGGTTTTGTCGGTGTGTAGGCTATTCGATCAGTAACGTGTTGGAACTCCCTAATAATAGAACTTTGTAAACAATGTGTGTAAATGTGAACCAGACTACCAGGACAGTAACCATTTTTATTCTTCATTTTTAAGCTAGTTTTACCATTCCTCATTTCACCCAAATAAATACGGAGTGTACCGAGCCTGCGAGCTCCAATTGTTTGTGTTTGTAATATTGTTTCTATATTTGTTTATTGTATATTTTGTATATCTCCGTTTTGTATATTTGTATTTTGTAAATATGTGATATTTTGTATATATGTATTGTGTAAATTTTTAAAGCTAGGGGCTAGCTTTTACAGGCGCGGGGGAAATGTCATATTTCCCCAGATATTCATCATTTTTTCCAAATTTCTATACATTTTTCATATTATTTATTTAACATTTCGGAAACCACTCTACGTGCTGCGATTGCATATCGCTGGCCTCGCCTTTATTTTATGAACCCTGACCAGTTTGAACTGTTAGTATAAACTGTTCTTGGGGGATTCATATAAAAAGCGTACCAGCGAGGTGCAAAGAGAGGGCGTCGTGTCCCGACGGGGGAGGCGTCACTGTGGTGCCGCACGAATAGTACGCATAGTACGAATAGCGCCAGCCCTTTAGGCTGACAAAGTACTCGGCTAGAAGCTGCCCCCTACGCTACCCAACTTAGTTACGTAAGTGTATTATTGTGATTGTACCTGATATCAATATAAGTGTTTTGGTAAACCGCAGCCTATTTTATCAACCCTGACGACCCCTAGCGCGACAATATCTCAAAGGGCCAAGAACCTCGTATTTTAATTTACTGTCTTCGAAGCTAGTCTCCAAACCGTATACATTAACCGATATATTATTCAAATTTTCAAATTTTGTAATATCACACAATTTTACTGGAAAATCTATACCTGTTAAGTCTAATACTCTTGAAAAATGTGGGTAAGATGTATGCTGTGAAGACATGTTGACTACTGGAAATAATGCTGATGTTATAGCCCAGGCAAAACAACACTCATCCTGGTTTATCACGTTGACGACCGCTCGCTTAGCTTCGATGAATTTCGGCAACTTAATGTATGATGATCCACCTAGAGGCGAGTACTTGTTGATGTTGACCTCCAGATACAGAATTTTTTCCAAAGACCATCCTGAAAAAGATCAATAAGTTTGTTTAGTATTTTTTAAAAATGAACGTCAAATTTGGTTATACCAATTTTTACTTTTACATACCTGAATCTTTTTCCTGGAATTCGGTTGCTTGAACTTTCATGGCCTCCACAAAAGATTCGTAAATGTCTCTCAAATCATTTCCCAGGGTCACTATTTCATTGGTGGTATTAAAACACTTTTCACTAAATGTATCCTGCGCTGCCAGAAAATATCGTCCAAACACAACCATGTTTATTTTTAATGATTTTTTTGCTCTCAATATTTCACTGATCAAATTAACCACCGCTGACTTAATTTCATTAAAAAATATTGTATTGTCCACATGGGTGTTATCGCTGGTTACACGGTATGATATAATTCTGTTTTTAAACGCACTGTGAATAAGCTTAACACCGTGAGATACAGGCACACAAGATTTACTTCTGTGTTCAAGTGTTCTCTGATGAGCTAGCATCTGACTTAGTGGCACAGTTACATTACATGTCACACAAGTATGTGTAGCAGATGTTGATGCAGCACCATCAATTTTACACCGCTTTCCACCAACCATATTATCAAATCTTGCAACACAAGGTTCTTTTTTATGCCGTATCAAATTGTAACTGCGGGTGAATGAACTTCCACACTTATCACACACAAAAGACATTTTTTAATATTGCTTAACACGTAGCCACTAAGTTTAGTTGCAAACTACGGAACAAAACCAACTCTCCTGCTTTATATATAAAAGACTGGCAAGTCGAAGCCACACATATACACCCGACATATGCAAGGGCAAGTAAGAATAATCAAAGACAAGGCCAAGGTTAACCTTCAGGGCCGACCAAGGGCAAAAACTCACTCAAGGTCACCTTGAACGCTCAATGCCAACCAAGCAAACACCAATCAAAACCACTACATCGCCAGATAAATGTCAAGGACAAAAATATTACCCAAGGTCAACATAACTCGATACTTTCAAAGTCATGCTCAAGGTCATACCACACTGTGTATTAGTTTATGGAAAGGGAACAAGTTGTCACAAATGCAGAGAAAGACGACGAGGAAAGAAGGAACTGCAGGGTCAAATTTGTCGAAAAAAGAAATCATTTGTCGAAAAAAGAAATCATGTGAAATTAACAAGCGAATGTCGCAAAATAATGTGTAAAATCTTCTTGTCTAACAAGTTTCACAGCATTGCTTAAAATTTTGTACAAAACAGGTGGTGTATGAAAAAAGCAGCTTGGTTCAATTTAAAAATGAGTCGCGTTAACACTATTGATAAATTTGGGCGTCAAAAAATGTTTGAAAATAAACGGTTAATACGTGGACCACCAGGAATAGACTTTAAACTTACACCCGATGGAAATTATGATCTTGAAGGAAAATCTTTAACTAACTTGAAAGAACCAACAAATAATGATGATGCCGCTACGCAAAAATTTGTTAAAAAAGAAATTCATAGGTTTGCTGTGACAATTGCTCCATATTTAATAAAGATCTGTTACCATTAATATACAAAAACGATAGGGAAATTAAAGAAAAATGGAAGTTTTTCAGAAAATATTGTACTATCAGCCTTTATTTGAATCGTTAAGCGCATTAGGTGCGCCATCTGGCTCAACTCTAAAAAAAGTTAAAAAAGTAAGAACACATTAAACAGTGTATTCAAAAATCGACTTTTTTTACAACACTTGATTACGCTAACGAAGAAGATTTGGAGGAAATATATTATGCTAACGACGATGAAGAATAATAGTTTTGGACTACATGTATGAGAAAACGTAAATTATACCATTTTTAATTTAGTCCCAAGTTACGCTCAGAAAATAAATTTTTTAGTTAAACCGTAATATGTTTTTATTTTTATATCTTATACCAAAGAAAATAATACGAACACAAAAATTAAAAAAAATATTTATTGGAAAATACATATTAATTTGCTTTGTACAATGTTATAAAATGTTGCGGTCTTCCTATTTTTGTGTATTCATCATAGCATCACCAGCATTAACATCGTCTGAGTCGGCTTCAGGAATCAATTGATATTTCGTTATTAACTCCTTTGGTAAATTTGGTACCTCAACAAGGAATGCTTTCAGGTCTTCACCTACCATTTCATCACAAAAATTTTCTAGACTAATGGAACCATACAAATATTTTTCACACAGATGTGCTCCTGCCGTGAAATTGACAAAATCCTTCATATATCTTCTATACTGACTTTCTGTTGAATCGAGATCTGATGCGGCATGCGCTGAATAATGCAATATATCTTGTGCCATTCTCTTTAATGCACGCGACAACCAGTTCAGATATAAATTCCTATTTTCACTGGCAAATGAATAATCAGCCATCTATTAATGAAATAAAGGAACGTGTAGGTGATCTGAGGTGCTTATTTGTTTTAAAAGAGTATTACATTTTTTAAACATATTCTGCTATTTACATATTACGTTGTATGTTTATTAAAAAGTAGCTTTACAGATAAAAATGTTATTCCAAAAAACCGAAATTTACTAATGTTCTAGTATTATTACCAGCATAAACATTAGTGCCTTGACCCAAATAAATTAGAGTGTATTTACCACCAGAATTACTCATAATATCCACAATATCATCTGATATGGTCTCAGCAACACGTTTGGGCAAAAATACTTGAAATTTAACATCTTGAGTATTATCACACAAAGTTACGAGAATAGTTTTTCCAAAACGTGTAACAGTAGAGTGTTTGTATGCAACCCAAATCCAAATCCCCCCACTCTTCACCCCACCAAATCCCCCAACTCTTCACCCCGCTCCAAAAAAAAAACACGCTCCTCTCCCCACTCCTCCCCCCTCTCCTCTCCCCTCTCCTATCCCCTCTCCCCTCCCCTCACCCCTCTCCTCCCCTCTCCTCTCCCCTCTCCTCTCCCCTCTCCGCTCTCCTCTCCCCTCTCCTCTCCCCGCTCCAAAAACAAAAAACAAAAAAACAAAAAAACACGACAAAAAAACACTCTTCAGACTACCAAATCCCCCCCTCTCCTCTCCCCTCTCCTCTCCCCACTCCTCTCCCCGCTCCAAAACAAAAAAACAAAAAAACGCAGACGAAGAAAACAAAAAAACAAAAAAACAGACGACAAAAAACACTCTTCACACTACCAAATCCCCCCCACTCTGATATCAAATCCAGATTCCAAATGAGCTTTCAAAACCATTCCTCCTACCAGCTTTTCCCCTCATCACTTTTATTGCTATAAATTTCCAGTATTTAACACAATCCAGAAAGGTAAAAAATACACTGTCATTTTTAGTCCTTTGATTTGTACCATTTTATTTACCCTAAAATTAATTTTTTATTTAATAACCCACGTATATAGACTTCAAGTCTAAGTAATAACGTACGGTGGTGTCTGAAATATTCACGAGACCAGCAGACCTTAGGCTTTGTCACACACCAACAAAAATTTTTCCGTATGTAATAGATATTTGCGCACTCTGTATAAAAATATTTATAGGAATAAAATTCTTGTATTTACTCTTATTTGTGGTCACGATGCTTTTATTTTGTTGAGCTGATCGTCTGCATATTTTTTTACCTTTTTAGAAAAAAGCTGCACCTTTTATATTCAATGTATGCAAATGTAAAATAAAAAAACCTTAATTATATCGATGCGAATATTTTTAAGACGAACTTTTATTTTTTCTTACAGCCATTTTAAAATCTATGGTGAACTTTTATTTTTTCTTACATGCATCTCGCTTTAATTCTTTTTTGTTCTTTGCATATACATTTTAAATTACAGGGGGAATGGAGAATTTTTTCTTTTTTTGTTCAGAGAGTGTATACAAATATTTATAGGAATAAAATTCTCGTATTTACTTTTATTTGTGGTCACGATGCTTTTATTTTGTTGAGCTGGTCGTCTGCATATTTTTTTACCTTTAACTGCAAAAAGCGTTAAAGATTTTTTTATAAAAAGTTAAGGTCATGGTGCAGCTGCATATCATTAAAAAGCTGCATCTTGTATATTCAAATATATGCAAATGCATGCAAATGTAAAAGAAAAAAACCTTAACTATATCGATGCGAATATTTTTAAGACTTGAACTTTTATTTTTTCTTTCAGGCATCTCTGGTGAACTTTTATTTTTTCTTACACGCATCTCGCTTTACTTCTTTTTTGTTCTTTGCATATACATTTTAAATTACAGGGGGGATGGAGAATTTTTTCTTTTTTGTTCAGAGAGTATATATTGACGAATAGCACTAAAGTACTTTATTCAATCGAAACAAATCCTAAGAGTAGACAGTACTCTTCTTCAAAAAAGTTTTAAAAAATGTACTCCAAACCAAATATTAATCAACTTGCACGATTAAGTGGCCGAATCAACATTTTAGAAAATATAGTAATAAGACCGGCTAGAGATGAAATCAGCGAAGCAGTTCAAAATCTAATAAACCAAGAACTTCCTGAAAATTTATTGGAAGACGCATTTAACTTGGAATATATAATCCAAAATCAACCAGAACCAAATGTGAACCAAATACCTGTCCAGGATGTCGCTGTAGTCCAGTCTGCTGTCCAGAACATCGCTGTAGTCCAACCCGCTGCCCAGGAAATTGCAGTCCACCCTGACGTCCAGGAAATTGCAGCCCACCCTGACGTCCAGGAAATTGCAGTCCACCCTGACGTCCAGGAAATTCCAGAAAGTCAAATCCAGGAAATTCCAGAATGTCCAATCCAGGAAATTCCAGGAAGTTCAGTCCAGGAACGTCTTATTCTTAATGATGTAGAAATGCTAGATGATGACATGGAAAGACGAGCATTACTTGCTCCGGAAACAGAAACGTAGTTAGATGAAATAAAATTAACCAGATTAGAGATGGAAAGACACCTCACCCAGTACACTAGCATGATTGTCAACATTAATGAACTTTTAGAGCATTTAATCAAACGTGAAAAAGCGATAATGGAAAATCGCGCATCTATTTTAGAAAGTGAAAGACTCATTGATATTATTAATAATCATTTGTAATGGTTTTTAGATTTAGGGATATTTTTTCATATATAATAATACTTATTTCATATTTAATCTTCGTTTGTATTCTATAGGCATATTACTTCATAAAACTGATCTTTGTTACAATAATAACTTTACTACATTTTTTCACTTGTCCTTTCGAATTTGTTGTTGTATATATTTTTGTATCTACTTTTTTCAAAAAGGGTACTACCCATTATTAGGATTTGTTTTGATTGAATAAAAAAATTTTAAACACTACTTGTTTTATTTTACCTAATAAATATAGGAAAATATTTTTCTCATAGAATTTAAAATTACAGATTGTCATTGAAAATTGTTTTAAAGTAAGCTTGCAAACTTAAGACATATCCATGTTCTCGTAGTCACCTATTTTTTCTATAAAATATTTCATTTTTCGAACTATTAACACTAAAAACTTCCATAAACAAAAACGACATATTCAGCAATTATTTTAATTAGGTACCTACTTTATTACGCGATCGAAAACAAACTAAAATACCAGCTAGTCTGCATACCAATTAGCATCGTCTGCGACAAGTTGAATTAATTAAATTTTACGTACTGGAAATCGAGAAGGTTGCGTGAAGAAACCATATTATAAAAACTCATATTTTTATGACGAATTATTAACAGTGACACGACCAAAACTTGTAAAAAATACCACCAAACCCACCATATACCCATATCAAACCCAACCTGAAAATATTTTTATAATAATTTAGATATTGAAACGGAAAGAGGGTAACAAAGTCGTCATTATATTATTCTGGGACGCGTCAAGTCATAGAACAAAGATTTTAATCCGCCTTTTCGAGCTGCTACAATTAAGTGTATCGATCTAAGATCAAATTTATGAAAAATAGCCTCAAAGGATATAATAAAATAAATAAAATAAAAAACTTTTATTTCCACTGGGACTTACACCGTAAGTGTGGGATATTGTCATTACAATTAAGTACAATAATACGGACAATAATACATTTATAAAAATAGACAATATAAATAATTATAATAGGACAAACATCACTATTCTAAGACACACATTATGTACAGTCATAGAAATACAGTCCTATCAGTTTATTTTTTATCAAACAAAAATAATTTTTTGTTAAAACATTCCAGTTGTTTAAAATTTATAGTTTAGGTACTCAGTGACCGAATAAAAAGCATTTCTCATTAAAATACCCCTCACAGTCGAGCTAAATTTTTTTTGGTGACTCAACCGTTTAATCTCCATTGGTAATTTATTAAATAATTTAATTGGTAAGACCAAAGGACTGTTGGCTACAGTCGACAATCTGTGACGAGGCACATCAATATTCAAATTTCGTCTGAGGTAATATTGCTCACTGGATTCCCGCGTTCGCGTAAATGTCTCCAAATTAGTTTTTGCGTACATTAAACAGTTCAATATAAACAAAGAATGGAAAGTCAGAATGCCAAGTTGCGGAAAGAGTTCCCGACATGAGAAAGTACGTTTTTTAAACATCATGGTTCTTATAATTCTTTTTTGCTGAATAAAAATTTCATTTACCCTAGTGCTGTTTCCCCAAGCCAAAACTCCGTAGCTCAGGCAAGAGTGGACGTACGAAAAATAATATAATTTTAGAAGATTTAATTCAATTTTATTGCGCAATTGCCAAATGATAAAACAGTAGACAGCAAGTTTTTTCAGAACACAATCCACCTGTTGGTTCCATGACAATTTTGAATCAATGAAGACTCCCAGAAATTTGGCGACACACGACTGCTCAATAGTTTGATTATTCAATTTAACTAATAAGCTCTTATTCAAATCTTTAAGACAAAAGTAAATCAACTCGGTTTTACCTTCATTCAGAATCAAGCCATTTCTCTCGCAATATCCCTGCACTAGGGAAACTGCAACACAGGCACTCCCACTTAGGTCCTCAGTCGTAGGTCCTGCGCAAGCCACCGCAGTATCATCGGCAAATAAGGAAATATAATGATCTCTAAAGCCATCCGAGTCAATGTCATTGATGAAGATTATAAATAATAATGGCCCCAGTAAACTGCCTTGCGGCACTCCACTAGTTACCATTTTGGCAGTGGAGGAATATGATTTATGGTGCTGCTTCAGTACAACCCTTTGAGACCTTTGTGTTAGAAAATCCCTTAACCAACTTAGTGCGTTACCGCGTATACCATAATTATTAAGTTTATCAAGCAAAAGATCTATATTAATTATATCAAAAGCTCTTTTAAGGTCAAAAAACAGACAAGCTGCCTGGTTGTTCTTATCAAGATTTTCCAAGATCCTGTTATAAAGGTCGACGATTGCATGCTGAGTAGACAGGCCTTTACGAAATCCGAACTGTCGCGATGAAAAGAACTTTTCGTATTCAAGAAACGCAATCAGTCGTCTATAAAAAGCCTTTTCAAAGATCTTTGAAAAAATAGACAAAAGTGCTATGCCACGATAATTAGAAATGTCTTGTTTATCACCCTTTTTAAAAATTGGCTGAATTACAGTATTTTTAAGCACACTAGGAAAACACCCCTCCACAAAAGACTCGTTTATTAAGTGCGTAATAGGTTTAATGACGCAGTCCGCAATACTGCTCAAAAAGGAACAGGGAATCCCGTCAAACCCTGATGATTTTTTTTTGTTACGGAAATAATAATTTCATACATATCATGTTCAGAATAGGGCTCTAAAAACAAAGCGTTGCAGTTTTTACTGGGCAAGCTTGTCCCGCACCTTGCACTATCTATTTTAGAAGTCAATTTTTTAATGGAATCAATAAAGTAATTATTAAAAGCTTCAGCAACCGAATTTAGGTCAGAAATTTCATTGTTCTCAGTGTCAACAAAGTACTCAGGCAGGTCAGTGCCCTTGTTTATGTTTATTTCATTTTTTATTATTTTCCATGCTGTACGAGATCGATTTTCAGAATTTATAAATAGATTGTTGTGATAAGTTTTTTTAGCCAAAGATATTCGTTTACTATGCTGATTTTTTAGGGCATTGTATTGAAGTCGCAGTGGCGGATCATCAGAAAACCTACACATTTTATGCATTTCCCTAAGAAATTTACCCTCTTCAATTATCTCAGTAGTCAACCATGGCTTTTTATTAACGGAGTTAGATGGCTTAACTTTCTCAAAAGGAAAGCAAAAACCGATATTCTCAGTAATAACTCCGAAAAATACCGCAAATTTATCATCCAAGTTACCTGTATTCCACTAAAAAGACCAATCCATTTTGGACATTTCAAGCCTGTTTATATTTTTTTCTCTATAAAAAAAATTGGTTCTTTACTTATATTTGTCTGTATCAGGGAAAAAGAGATTTCTTGCATAAAGTGATCCGAAACGTCACAATATACGACTCGAGAATCAAGCGAACTCATAGCTATATTTGTAAATATGTTGTCAAGGGTTGATCGACTGTTATTATGAACACGTGTACAATCAAATATAGTCTTATGTAGCCCAAATGAAAGAAACAAATTTTCAGTTATTACCGAATTTTTGCATGTATCGTCGTTAAATTTTACATTAAAATCTCCACAGAAAGAAACAATCGAGTCTGGTTTCAGGAATTCTGAAAGTAAATCAGTTAAAGAATTAAAGAATAGGTCAAAATCACCCGACGGGGAACGGTATAGAGAGCAGATTAACAGTTTTATATCTTCCAATAATATTTCTCATGTAGCAAATTCAAAGTGTTGTTCAAGATTACAATTAGAAAATTTAGTGATTGTTTTAAATTTTAAACTGTTTAGAACAAAAATTGCAACGCCGCCCCCTTTTAAATTAGTTCTACAATAGGCGCCGGCTAACCGATAGGGCTGTATTTTTATTAAATTAATTTCATCATAGCTA
Source organism: Philopedon plagiatum (assembly GCA_963971165.1). Classification (NCBI taxonomy): domain Eukaryota; kingdom Metazoa; phylum Arthropoda; class Insecta; order Coleoptera; family Curculionidae; genus Philopedon; species Philopedon plagiatum. Next base: position 73,912,219 of record OZ020192.1, read on the forward strand.
CACCAGGTCTCTGTAATGCAAATGACGTCAGGAAGATCCATTGAATGAAGGAGTAGCTCGACCTCACCAGATTTATTTCTTAGGCTTCTGACATTCAAGTGGCATATACGAAACTTCTTCGGCACTGCATTTTCAGGTAAAACTGTATCGTCAGATAATACTTCATCAACTAAGGCATTCCTCCCAAAGAGGCTTACAAGTTTAAATTTGATGGTAAACTATTTTCAACAAGAGATTCTTTTTTGTCACTTCTAGGAAATCTAAATCTGTTAATGCAGGATCCAAGAGGCCATATAGATGCTTCATAGACATGTTTAACATCTTGAATTGGAAATGATACCATAAAGGAGTTTCCCTTTTCGGATTTTCTGAGATCCTTACACTCAAATTTAATGGAGGGTGCAGTAGCTTGTTTGTTTCATGTTTCATTTCTTAGCGTCAAAGTGTACTGGATTCATACTTTTTGGTGTTGTCGACATAAACGTTCAGATTCACTAAGAAAGTTTAGATTTAGTATTGGTTTAAAGTAAGGTGTTCTAGTTGATCAGTTATGCGTTGCCAGGATTTTGTTCAGTCGAAAACTACCATCATGAGCAAGATTTTTTGGAAGATACCGGTCTTAGAAAAAGCTCAAAAATGCATTATTTATTCCACATCAAAATATTGTCTTTTCACAAATAAAGGTGAAACACTTGGCTTTTTTATCTGAGACAGCCCGCGAAAACTTCAAGCCTAAGTACTAACGTGTCGTGGGAGTCTGAAGAGAGAAGAAAAATGTGATCTATTGACACAGGATTTAAAGGATTGAAGATTGGGATGGGGCAGGGAAAACGTCTGCAGACAATTTGATCCATAATCTGGTGGCCCTTGCATACGTAACACGCCTTTTGTTGTTATATTATAAACAATTAAGGGTGATAATTATAGCGGTGAGGTGTTCAAAACAAAATCCGTGTAAGTATCGATAGAAAATGGATAAATAAGAGAGTTTTCTTGGGAGGACTGAGTTAATGATGAGTCGAATGGCTCTCATTTGAACGTCTTAGTTGAAAAACATAAAGAGTGTGTAATTAGGCATGGAAGAAATAGTTTTCTGGCTCGAAAGAGAAAACCAAGCTTTTAGCTGACGATGTGGTTGATAGTTAAATCTAATTTAAATTTGGTATAGGTAATATACAATATTATTATAAAGATGCATTTACCACATCATTAGGATGATGTGGTAAATGCACACACAATTTGTGAATAATTACTCTCATTTGTGAGCATTGGTAGGCTGTAAGTAATTTTGTTACTAAGAGGTGATTGTGAGTTATCAGAAGTTCAACGTATATTCACATATACGCGTACATAATATATTCTTAGTAGTTAATGCAGAATTCCGATCTGATAATTTATGAAAAAATTATTATTATTTTTAAAAATATTAATTGAAGCATAATTGTCCAAGATCTAGCAGTAATTATAAATATTATGTTATTAACAAAACTACCATATTTTACGATTTAGAGAGTCTCTAAATTGATATTTTGAAGTTGTAAGTATTGGTAATTACTTTTTTCTGATAAATTTGGTATTTTTGTTTTACCTCTCTTCTAACACCATATTTTAAAATAAAGCTGAAAAAGCGTTCGCCAAGTTGTCGGCATACAATATATTGCAGGCTAAAGGGAAAATGTGTGTAATATAAATACTGACTATGTTATTTATATTGTTATTTATATTGTTATTGTTACAGTGATCTAGTTTAGACTAATTCTAATTTAACTAAATTTGGGGCTAATTGAAATTTTAGTTTTAGGGGAATACAAGAAAATACTTTGTAAAAGAACGTTATTTCATACAAGGAAGGAAAGTACCTACCTGCTTGATACATTTTATGGAATCTAAAATTTTGTAGATAAGATACTTCAACAGCAGCACGAAAGTTATATTAACTGACTAGTTCTAATCACAAGTCAAATTGCAACATATTTAGGTACTATTAAAAGAAACAGACATAAAAGTTTTTTTGTAATTTCCCACCCTGTAAACAAATTTAGAAGTTTATTTTACTTAAATGTCGAAACAAAACTACCTAGAGATATTATGCTCTATTATAAATTCAAATGATATGTTTCTTTTCCTTATAGAATCATATTTTATTTAAAAATTGTAAATTCTAAAAAAATACCAAATTTATCAGAAAAAAGTAATTACCAATACTTACAACTTCAAAATAACAATTTAGAGACTCTCTGAATCGTAAAATATGGTAGTTTTGTTAATAACATAATATTTATAATTACTGCTAGATCTTGGACAATTATGCTTCAATTAATATTTTTAAAAATAATAATAATTTTTTCATAAATTATCAGATCGGAATTCTGCATTAACTACTAAGAATATATTATGTACGCGTATACATATGTGAATATACGTTGAACTTCTGATAACTCACAATCACCTCTTAGTAACAAAATTACTTACAGCCTACCAATTCTCACAAATGAGAGTAATTATTCAGAAATTGTGTGTGCATTTACCACATCATCCTAATTTGTCCCCAAAGAGTATTACAGTAATGGTAGGTAATCGCCTTTTCATTGATAATACTAAGTAAGGAAATTTTTCGTTTAATTTAAACACACTCGAGTGTCAGAGTTTTAAAGGAAGAATATCTCCTAAAACTCTTACGTCCAGATTCACTAAGAAAGTTTAAGATTTAGTACTGGTTTAAATTAAGATCTTCTAGTTGATCAGTTATGTTTTGACAAGTTTTTGTCCTGTCATTGTTAATAAGCCGTCATTGAAAATTTATGAATTATTCGGATATTTCAGAGATTGGTTTGGTCTTCAAATGATTTTCATCTTGGAACGGGTTGCTAGAGTGAATTTAGTTCTATTATTGTCGAAAGTGCATACTAAAATTGCCCTTTTCTTTATCAATTTGCGAAAAAGCTCCGAAATAAATTCATAGTATAAAATTTAGTTGTCTTATTCTTACAGTTGTCAGTTTAAAACTTTTGGTTGTCAAATTAGACCGGACTAGCGTTGGAGAATCCGGCTGTAAATTTTTCGGATGCAAGTACACTAGTGCTACTAATAAATTGAAAGAGTATTTATATTTACATAGCTATTTGCTAATTTTTGCACACTTTTTTTGTTAATTATTAATACTTAGCAGATTTTTTTGTTTCCAAATAACTATAAGAAAAATGTTTAAAAGTCCGCCACAAAATGGTGACTTAATTCAAAATCTGTATGATATTATCTCACCATTGACAAACACAAACAGTACCTAATGTTTGCTGTGTTTTAGAATTATTAAACTTTTATTCTGATTGTGTTGTGGAGGATGTAGAAACATTCGCATGTAATGAATTTGTAAAAAGTTGTATTAAAAATAAAAATGTATAAGTATATTTTTCTTTTTATTCCTCCAACCTCCTAAATTAATATTTAAAGCTCTGAACTTACTTTAAGTCTGTACATTGTCCAACAAGATGTGGTTAGCATATACATCTCAACGAGCAGCATATAACCTAACAAGTGATATAAAGAATCTATCACATGACTTTAGTAACTTAAAATTTGATGCTGCCCATGAAGCCGAGTATGGATTCGAAAGATTTTATACATATGATGAATGCATGGAATTAGCTAGAAAATATGGAAAAGCTGCAGAAGCCTGTAACATATTTTTACATACTTCTGATTTAAAGTTGTTTGTGTTCACGATGAAAGAAATGGGATTTGAGGAGGATTTGGATGAAGTAAAGAAGTTTTTGTCACCTGAACTTATTCAAGAAATATTTGAAACCTAATTTATAACAAATAAAAAATATTATTTCATTTATGTGTTTTATTCAATCATTAAATAATTTAGTAAGTGTGCATATACATGGTGATTTAGAATGATAAAAACAATGATCTTCTTCTTGTTTTTCATTAAGTTCTATGACTGGTTTTAATGAATATTTTCGAATGTATTCGGATTTCTCTCTCCTTTTTACTACCTCTCCTATGCTACCTCTCTCTTATGCTACCTCTCTCTCTCTCTCTTATGCCACCTCTCTCTCTTTTACTAACTCTCCCTACCACTCCTCTCTCTTATGCTACCTCTCTTTTACTAGCTCTCCTCTCTCCTATGCTACCTCTCTCTTTTACTAGCTCTCCTCTCTCTTCTGATACCTACCTCCCTACCTCTCTCTTTTACTAACTCTCCCTACCACTCCTCTCTCTTATGCTACCTCTCTTTTACTAGCTCTCCTCTCTCCTATGCTACCTCTCTCTTTTACTAGCTCTCCTATACCTACCTCCCTACCACCTCTCTCTTATGTTACGTTCTCGCTCTCTCCCTATGCTACTTCTTGCACACAAGCTGCCGTTTTACCATTTGTTTCAAACATTACATAGTTCTAACGTATAAAAAATAATGTACAAGAAGGTATAAAATATCCATTTTTCTGAATTTGATTTCAGATTTTTCCACGCTATCTTTATAATAATATTGTATATTACCTATACCAAATTTAAATTAGATTTAACTATCAACCACATCGTCAGCTAAAAGCTTGGTTTTCTCTTTCGAGCCAGAAAACTATTTCTTCCATGCCTAATTACACACTCTTTATGTTTTCCAATTAAGACGTCCAAATGAGAGCCATTGGACTCATCATTAACTCAGTCCTCCCAAGAAAACTCTCTTATTTATCCATTTTCTATCGATACTTACACGGATTTTATTTTGAAGACCTCACCGCTATAATTATCACCCTTAATTGTTTATAATATAACAACAAAAGGCGTGTTACGTATGCAAGGGCCACCAGATTATGGATCAAATTGTCTGCAGACGTTTTCCCTGCCCCATCCCAATCTTCAATCCTTTAAATCCTGTGTCAATAGATCACATTTTTCTTCTCTCTTCAGACTCCCACGACACGTTAGTACTTAGGCTTGAAGTTTTCGCGGGCTGTCTCAGATAAAAAAGCCAAGTGTTTCACCTTTATTTGTGAAAAGACAATATTTTGATGTGGAATAAATAATGCATTTTTGAGCTTTTTCTAAGACCGGTATCTTTCAAAAAATCTTGCTCATGATGGTAGTTTTCGACTGAACAAAATCCTGGCAACGCATAACTGATCAACTAGAACACCTTACTTTAAACCAATACTAAATCTAAACTTTCTTAGTGAATCTGAACGTTTATGTCGACAACACCAAAAAGTATGAATCCAGTACACTTTGACGCTAAGAAATGAAACATCCTTTGAGGCTATTTTTCATAAATTTGATCTTAGATCGATACACTTAATTGTAGCAGCTCGAAGAGGCGGATTAAAATCTTTGTTCTATGACTTGACGCGTCCCAGAATAATATAATGACGACTTTGTTACCCTCTTTCCGTTTCAATATCTAAATTATTATAAAAATATTTTCAGTATGACAATATGTTTATCTCCTTCTAAACATATCGAAATTTAAATTTCTATAATACTCTGCACGTCTTAAAGTTGTTCACCTGAGAGCAGTAGCAGAAAGCTATGACACAGATTTAGGCTGTGAAACCAGTAATGCAAAGCGTTGCCAGAACTACCGCTAAAGCGGTATTTCTACCGCTTTAGAGAGTCATCTACCGTTCTCCAGTTTTAGCTCTGTAAAACACTGCTTTTTCGTTTCTATGCAAATTTGCTAGCGCCATCTCTTGGTGTTAATGTTGCGAGAGTTTTTTCAACTATAAGTTTGTTGTAATCAAGGAAACCGTTTAAGTACTGATACTATAATGGGAATACTACCCAGCAAGCGGCTTATTACAAGTTCTTGTTTTAATTTTAACGGAAACAATGAATTAAGACTGTCAATGATCGAAGATATTTACAAAAATTAAAATATTTTAATATAGCTAAGATAAAATTGTTAAATAAATTTGGTGGTTATCAAATTTATTATGACCTTTTTTAAAAATAATATATGGATATTATAATATAAAATAATAGTACTCGTATTGGTGTTCAAAATCTTGTTTATGTTTGTTTGATGTAATATATTAAAATAAGTGGAGTATTATTTTACAATTACACCTAAGCAAGAAATCGTTTAAGTACTTTCCATATCAATATATATTTTTTTAAAGTATAGTTGTTAAAAGTCTGTTTTAATTAATTAAAAAATCCAATGTGAAGTGAATATATATTTATACATTCGCATTCTCTATCTCTATAAAAACATGATAGAACGATAGGAATATACTATTTAGTTCACACTATCACAATAGACTCAATCTACCGTTTTCTACCACTATTTTGGACCAAGTGCTACCACTTCTTGAAAAATTCATCTGGCAACACTGGTTCTGCAATGTATAGCAAATAGCATTTAGTATCCCGCAAAATCTGGCTGACTAAATTTCTCAGAGAGTGAACGTAATATAACACTTAAAGTATGGAGGTTTGAATTAATCTAATTGCTGTGAATTCATGTTAAAAGATGTATTGGAATTTTGTGCTTCTGTCAATATACTTCCATAAGCTTTCATTTGAGCACTGTAAATAAAGTATCTCAGTTGGTAGATTTTTATATTTAGTGATTTGTCGCTGGGACATTTTTTTTGAAAGTGCTCTTACGCGAAGACGACAATAAAGTGTTTTGAAGTTTTTTAATTTGCAAAGTTTATGGGTGAGATATTTAAATCCTTGATGCTTGGGTTTGGGATCATACATGCGTACTATGAGAGATTCTTTGTCACATGTCTTCCTGTGCAGATGAGTTAGTGCGCGATATCATTATTTTCACCTTTTAATATTTTTTTATTGCTTGTAGATTAAGATTAATTTAGTTGAATATTCATACAATGCGATAAAATGTGTATTTTCTTGATGTTCTTGGGTTGGTTATGCTAAATTTCCGCGAAAGCTGTATGCAGTGTGTTTCTATATACGTGGGTTATTAAATAAAAAATTAATTTTAAGGTTAATAAAGTACAAATCAAAGGACTAAAAATTACAGTGTATTTTTTACAAGTTTTGGTCGTGTCACTGTTAATAATTCGTCATAAAAATATGAGTTTTTATAATATGGTTTCTTCACGCAACCTTCTCGATTTCCAGTACGTAAAATTTAATTAATTCAACTTGTCGCAGACGATGCTAATTGGTATGCAGACTAGCTGGTATTTTAGTTTGTTTTCGATCGCGTAATAAAGTAGGTACCTAATTAAAATAATTGCTGAATATGTCGTTTTTGTTTATGGAAGTTTTTAGTGTTAGTTCGAAAAATGAAATTTTTTATAGAAAAAATAGGTGACTACGAGAACATGGATATGTCTTAAGTTTGCAAGCTTACTTTAAAACAATTTTTAATGACAATCTGTATTTTTAAATTCTATGAGAAAAATATTTTCCTATATTTATTAGGTAAAATAAAACAAGTAGTGTTTAAAATTTTTTTATTCAATCAAAACAAATCCTAATAATGGGTAGTACCATTTTCGAAAAAAGTAGATACAAAAATATATACAACAACAAATTCGAAAGGACAAGTGAAAAAATGTAGTAAAGTTATTATTGTAACAAAGATCAGTTTTATGAAGTAATATGTCTATAGAATACAAACGAAAATTAAACATGAAATAAGTATTATTATATATGAAAAAATATCCCTAAATCTAAAAACCATTACAACTGATTATTAATAATATCAATGAGTCTTTCACTTTCTAAAATAGATGCGCGATTTTCCATTATCGCTTTTTCACGTTTGTTTAAATGCTCTAAAAGTTCATTAATGTTGACAATCATGCTAGTGTACTGGGTGAGGCGTCTTTCCATCTCTAATCTGGTTAATTTTATTTCATCTAACTGCGTTTCTGTTTCCAGAGCAAGTAATGCTCGTCTTTCCATGTCATCATCTAGCATTTCTACATCTTTAAGAATAAGACGTTCCTGGACTGAACTTCCTGGAATTTCCTGGATTGGACATTCTGGAATTTCCTGGATTGGACTTTCTGGAATTTCCTGGACGTCAGGGTGGACTGCAATTTCCTGGACGTCAGGGTGGGCTGCAATTTCCTGGACGTCAGGGTGGACTGCAATTTCCTGAGCAGCGGGTTGGACTACAGCGATGTTCTGGACAGCAGACTGGACTACAGCGACATCCTGGACAGGTATTTGGTTCACATTTGGTTCTGGTTGATTTTGGATTATATCTTCCAAGTTAAATGCGTCTTCCAATAAATTTTCAGGAAGTTCTTGGTTTATTAGATTTTGAACTGCTTCGCTGATTTCATCTCTAGCCGGTCTTATTACTATATTTTCTAAAATGTTGATTCGGCCACTTAATCGTGCAAGTTGATTAATATTTGGTTTGGAGTACATTTTTTTAAACTTTTTTGAAGAAGAGTACTGTCTACTCTTAGGATTTGTTTCGATTGAATAAAGTACTTTAGTGCTATTCGTCAATATATACTCTCTGAACAAAAAAGAAAAAATTCTCCATCCCCCCCCCCTGTAATTTAAAATGTATATGCAAAGAACAAAAAAGAAGTAAAGCGAGATGCGTGTAAGAAAAAATGAAAGTTCACCAGAGATGCCTGAAAGAAAAAATAAAAGTTCAAGTCTTAAAAATATTCGCATCGATATAGTTAAGGTTTTTTTCTTTTTCATTTGCATGCATTTGCATACATTTGAATATACAAGATGCAGCTTTTTAATGATATGCAGCTGCACCATGTCCTTTACTTTTTTTTTTGTTTAAGCGCAAAAGAAATAAAGCCTGTAACAATCTAGGAGTTATAAAAAATTAGACAAACCATAGCAACATGTTTGTAACAGTACTGTCAAATTAATGACAAGAAGCAGAATAATTTATAATTTATAATCATCAATTAGCTCTATTTGTACTTAATTAAAAGGAAAATAAAATACCTATATACAGTCCACTAGAAGAGTCATTTTACCACCCCATACATTGGTCCAGTCGAGCCGAATGGATTGGTAAAAAATAAATATTCAAGTGATTGCAAGAAAAGTATGCATTAGAAGAAATTATTGGGTTGCTTGCATCAGAGAACGCGATAGGACGGGAAGGCAAAGTGCAATAAGGACTGTCGTTCCACCAATTGGTTCATCTCGTTTATAGTTCTGAGTGAGTTTATTACCTTATTACTTGTATTATTTAAAATACCTGATATTTGTGTCAATAACATGGCTGAACTCGCAGTTTTAAAAACTAAGAGGAGTTCTCTTAAGAGTAAAGTTACTCGCCTAAGAAATTATTTTGATTCTCTTGATAAAAGTCAATTAACTGATAGCGTGATAAATGATTCGCAAAGTCGATTAGAAAGAGTACAGCCAGTTTGCGACGAGTTTGATGTGATTCAATTTAAAATTGAACAACAAGACAGCATTGCTGATTCAGATTTTCAGTCTGACGAGGCTGAGAGAAGTGCATTTGAAAATAACTATTTTAAAATATTCGGCGAAATAACGGCCTTAATTAAAAGTTATAATGACAGTAAATTGGAAGATAATGCTTCTGTGGTCAGTTCGCGACACAGTGGGGTCTCCAATTCATTGCAGTCTTTGGTCAAATTAGCACCAATTAAGCTGCCAACTTTTGACGGCCAATATTGCAATTGGCTGGAATTCAAAGATTCTTTTACGGCCTTGGTAGACAATAATATGTCATTAAACGGGATTCAAAAATTTTATTATTTAAGATCTTCTCTAACCAAGGATGTTCTTGAAATCATTAAATCAATTGAAGTTTCTGACTCGAATTATGATATTGCATGGCAGTTTCTTGTAGATAGGTTCGAAAATAAAAAGCTAATAATTTATAATCATATTCGGTCAATTTTTGAATACCAATGTTTAATTAAAGAGTCTTACACTGATTTGCGTAACCTCTATGATACTGTTACAAAACATCTACGTGCTTTAAAATCATTGGGAGAAGATACCGATTCGGGTGTTCCTAAACTCCGCCGGACTAATTGACCAGCCATATTTACTATACATAAACTCCGCCGGCAGCTTCAAGAATCTCATACATAAACTCCGCCGCATCATAATTATGCATAATATTGTAAATAAAACCATAAAACTTCATTTCAACTTTTTTATTAAACCCTGTCTAAAACTATACACTTGATATTAATATTAAATTATCTTAATAACATAAAGCTTATAATTTAAACATTATTTCTTTAAATAATAGGAAACTAATTTTACAAACTCAAATTTCGTTATCGTTTTGGAATTGTACAAGGTTATTTTGTCTTTAAAAAATAATTTCTTCCTTAAATATAATTTATTTTTTATTTCGTGGGGTGTTTTAACACTATTCATTTTTACGTATGTATCTATCTGAATATTTTTTAAAACATCAATAAAAAGAAAAATGTTTGGATTGGCATTATAAAAATATGAGTTGAATTTACTATGAAAGGACTCACAAGCATTTGTAGTGCCTTCAGTGTCTGTAGCACTTGCCCAGATAGATGGAGGAAATAAACTATACTCATCAATATAATTGTCCGTCAAATAGTCAGCAAACTTAATTAGTTTTTGGTTAGTAGGAATCACAGACATAAGACTAAACACAAAACAGTCACTAACATCACTTGGTTCGAGCATTGCTAAACCAAAGGCCCACCGTAGCCATTCACCAACTTTAGATGATTTATTTTTATAGTCACTCACTAATCCCAACTTTTGAATTCTTCTCCAGAAACTTTGGCACAAATGGAATCGGCATCCTGTAATCCGGACATGTGGAAAAATTTGCCTTGCTGCATCATGAATGGCTTTTTCAAAGTCGGCGACGATTTCCTTGGGTTGGAAAATTAAGTTTAAACTATGACACCTTGCGGTAATTGCTTTGAATGCTTGCATATACGTTGTCAACTTTTTATCGGGCAATAAACAAAACACCAATGGAATATAGTGAGAGTTTTGTAAGCCGTGTATAGTGAAGAACTGAAGAAAAAGTTTTGGGCAGTAATCAAAAGTTCCATCTACGAAGATTTTTTCTGAGTTACTCAAAAACTTTAGATTAGTTGCACATGAGAATATCACAATCTTGTTAACTTCGTCGTTCTCCATTAAAAATGGTTCGTTTTTTATCGTTGTTATATTAGCATTTTTCAAATATTCTTGGATTTTTTCAACAGATTTTGGCAGAGCAGGGAAGACAGATTTTCAAGCATTATATATATTATTTCTTATATATGTGAAATCCCTTGTTGTCAATTTATCAATGTTATCCGACGTTATTTCCATTCTAATTAGTTTGAGTGGCCTCTCGCTTATGTTTTCCACAGCTTTTCTTTTAATGCTGTTGGATATATGTTGCCTACTTAGATGTTTAGGCGGCGGGTGGTTATGAGACCCATCCTTTTTGAATATGGTTGTAAGCTCGTCGTCGACATAAATTTTAGAATTGCACTGTTTTTGGACGCACTTCCATTTCACTCCAAACGAAGTCTCTTCGGCTCTATGAAACTTGTATTCATCTTCTACTATTAACTTATTTCCACGTTGACCGGTGATCACTTGCATTCTTTTCACTTTTTCAAAAATAGACCTTTCTACTCCACTAAAACGAATAAACTAATAATTCTTTGTCAATGTGACGGACTTTATGAATTAGGCTATTTTACCTGTTTGGGAATATAACTACCTAATACTAATATAAATAAATATATAAAATCTAATTACTAGTTATTACCTACAGCAACGAACCTGATCGATTTGTACAATTACCTGCAACAACCCCTAATTACCACTACGGCGGAGTTTATGGGTACTCCATACAGGCCAATTTTCGAAATATACCTGTGACTATCTTAATCCGGCGGAGTTCGTGAGCAGCCACCGATTCATGGGATAGACTAATCATTTATATTATGTGTAGTAAATTTGACACTACAACACGCCGTGACTGGGAAACATTTAAATATGAAGGTGAATTACCCACCATGAAGGATTTAAATAAATTTCTCAAGATAAAGTGCGAGGTTTTGGAAAAATTGGAACTTTCAGGTAGGGGTGAAATTAGTGAATCAGGTAAACAAAGGAAATTAAAGAATTTTAGAAGTATGACTAATAGTTACTCAGGTACAGATGTAAATTTATACAATATAAAATATAAATGTTATTTTTGCAAACAATCACACAGTATTTTTAAATGTAATTTGTTTTTACAGCTACCAATAAACGATCGCATTGCTGCAGTAAAACAACTTAAACTTTGTTTGAATTGCTTGCGGGATTCGCACCCGTCATGGAAATGTCAAAAATCAAAGTGTGGTAAGTGTAATAAAGCACACAATTTAATTTTACATTCCGAGTCTTACAGTAAATTTCACAATCAAAATAAAGAACCCACCGAGGGTGCAAACAACGTTTTAGCCCAAAATCAAGAGTGTCTCAGGTTCCATGTGGAAAGCAACAACGGTACAGGTAGCGCCGAAGGTGGCCAAACACCAAAAGTAACGTTGAATTCACATGTGACGGAGCGCGGTGTTGCCGGCTCTAATCAATTAGCATTTTGTGCGGGATCGTCTGGGATATCAGAAAACTCGCAAGTTTTACTTTCTACTGCAATTGTTAAGTTAACAAATGGAAAAAAGGCAATTACTGCTCGTGCTCTATTGGATAGCGGTTCCCAGAGCAATTTCATTTCACAAACTGTTTGTAATAAATTAAATTTACAGCAGTCTTAAATAAATCACGCCGTGAAAGGTGTAGGACAAACATTGACTAATATAAATACTCAGGTAAATCTCACAATAAAGTCTTGGGTTAATAATTTTACAAGCAATATTAGATGTTTGGTTCTTCCATCTATTACTGATAGGTTACCAACTATGTCATTTACTAAAGATATCCTTAAAATTCCTCCTAATTTGCAAATGGCTGATCCAAAATTTAATGTCTCGGGAGAAATTGATATTTTGCTTGGGTCAAATATATTTTGGTCTATAATGGGTTCTAATCAGGTTCGGCTTGGGCACAACATGCCCATATTACAGGAAACTGAGTTAGGTTACATAATTGGCGGTAACTTAAATTTAAATTTAATCGCTCCTAAGACATCGGTTAGTTATGTAAATATTTTAAATTCTGATACATTTGTCGATAATAAAATAGTTAAATTTTGGGAAATTGAGGAAGTCAACAATAAGGTAGCTCCTATGTCTGATTCTGAGAAATATTGCGAGCGTTATTTTCAAAATACTACCACAAGAGACCAAACGGGCAGATTTATAGTTAGAGTTCCATTTAAAAATAATTTAAATCAACTCGGTGATTCTCAAAGTATGGCAATGAATAGGTTTAATTTACTTGAGAAAAAAATTAAATAAAAACCCGAATTTAAAATTAGAATATGAATCATTTATGTCTGAATATGAAAATTTAGGACATATGTCGGAAATTAAGGACATAGAGGGTGAAGGTTGTTATTTTCCACACCACGCAGTCATTAAAAATAGTAGTCTTACTACAAAATGTCGGGTAGTTTTTGACGCGTCGGCTAAAACGTTAAGTGGTCTTTCGCTTAATGACGTCCAATATGTCGGCCCGACGTTGCAGCAGGACGTATTTTCAATTTTAACTAGATTCCGGAGTTACGAATATGTTATGACAGGAGATATATCCAAAATGTATAGGCAGATTCTTGTTAATTCTAGTGATACAAAGTATCAAAAAATCTTTTGGCGATCACAACCGGATGAAACTATTAAAATTTATAAATTAAATACTGTTACGTATGGCACAGCGTCTGCGCCATATTTGGCAGTTAGATGTTTATTTCAGATTGCGACAGAAAACGAAATAAATTTGACCTTGGCTAGTAAAGTAATTAAAAGAGATTTTTATATGGACGACGTCTTGACAGGTTCCAATTCTATATCAGAACTGTTGCAAATTCAAAAGGATCTGGTTGAATTATTAGCTAGTTATGGATTTGAACTTAGAAAGTTTTTGTGCAACAGCAAGGATTTGTTAAATAAGTTTCAAACTAAAGATATTATGTATGCCAAATTAAATAATATAGGGGAAACTGAGCAAAATAAAACTCTAGGCGTATACTGGGACGCTAATCATCATCACATAAGATATAGAATTAATGTAAGTGATAATTTTTCTAATAATAAATTAACAAAACGTGTTATTTTATCACTAATTTGTCAAATTTTTGATCCCCTAGGTTTATTAGGTCCAATTATAATTATTGCCAAACTTATTATCCAGGATTTCTGGAAACTAAAGTTAGAATGGGACGAAGAAATTCCTTCAAATTTATTGAATACTTGGAACTCATTTTACAATAATCTTTGTGATATCAGTAAACTTAAAATACCAAGATGTGCAATTTTTTCGCAGTTTATTAAAATTGAAATGCACGGTTTTTCCGATGCATCAGTAAGGGCTTACGGGGCGTGTATTTATTTAAGATGTTTTAATTCTGGAAATTATTACTCTAGTTTGTTGTGCGCAAAATCACGCGTAGCACCATTAAAGCAGATTAGCTTACCTCGTCTCGAATTATGCGGTGCTCTGTTGCTTGCAAATTTAGCAAAGGGAGTAACAGATGCTTTAGAAATTAATTTTAATAAATGTTATTACTGGACTGACTCTACAATAACTCTGTGCTGGATAAGAAACGAATCTAGTAAGTGGAAAACCTTTGTAGCGAATAGGGTTAGCGAAATTAGGACACTTACCGAATTTCAAAATTGGAACCATGTTAAATCCAGCGAAAACCCGGCTGATCTTCTATCTAGGGGCGCACCTATTGAAATTTTAAATAAATCAAATTTATGGTGGCACGGCCCTGATTGGCTTAATGTTGATAAGTCGAAATGGAATCTTACTGAGCCTGACTTCGAAATTACCGAATTGTGCGAACAAAAAAGTGTTTCTTGTCCCACAATAAATTACAGTAATGAAATAATTAGCATTTTGAATAAGTTTTCTTCTTTTAGAAAAGCGTTAGGAGTTTTGGCGTACGTTTTGCGTTTTTTTATCAAACATTAAACTTAAGGCCATTGACCGAAATTATGGTCCATTACTTCCTGAAGAACTTGACAAAGCTTTAAATTTAATAATAAAAAATGTTCAAATAGAGTGCTTTTCTCAAGAGTACACTAGTTTAAGTAATAACAAAGAATTAAATAAAACCAGTAAAATATTGCCACTTAACCCATTTTTACAAGATGGAATTATGCGTGTAGGTGGTAGAATCAAAAATTCAAACAAACCCTTTGAAAGTAAACACCCTGTAATTTTACCTAAAAGTCATTTTTTAACAAATCAATTATTAAAACAGGAGCATGAACGGTTACTTCACTGTGGCGTTCAAAATTTATTATACTCAATACGTGAAAGGTACTGGCCTATCTCCGGTCGAAATGCCTGCAAAAACATAATTCGAAGTTGTATTAAATACTTTAAAGTTGCTCCAAAGGAATGTCAATATTTAATTGGTCAACTCCCTGAGGTACGAGTTAATCCTCACAGCGTATTTCTAAATGTTGGTACAGATTTTGGAGGACCTTTTTTATTAAAGGACAGACAGACCCGTGGTGCCAAAATTATTAAGGCCTATATGTGTCTATTTATATGTATGAGCACTAAGGCCAAACATATAGAATTAGTGTCTGATCTGACCACACAAGCATTTATTGCTGCCCTTCATAGGTTTACAAGTAGACGTGGCAAACCAGCAAACATCTACTCTGATAACGGCACTAATTATAGAGGAGCTAATACGGAACTTGGTAAATTATATAAATTTTTAAATAATAAGTCGCAAGAAGTTACAAATAAATTGTCGGCTGATTTTATTAGGTGGCATTTTATACCGGCGTCTTCTCCTAGCTTCGGCGGACTTTGGGAATCTGGAATCAAATCAGCCAAAAGTCACATCAAGCGCGTTGTAGGAGAAACTCGATTAACGTATGAAGAGTTCGCCACCGTGTTGACCCAAATTGAGGGTATTTTAAATTCGCGGCCGCTTAGTCCACTCACTCAGGATCCGGACGACATATCGGCACTGACACCAGGACATTTCTTAATTGGTAAACCACTCACTCGCCTTCCTGAAATTAATATCACTGATGTTCCTGAAAACCGTTTAACCAAGTGGCAGCACCTTCAAGCCATGTCCCAACACTTTTGGCATCGTTGGCAGAAAGAGTATCTATCGGAGCTGCAGACTCGTGTCAAGTGGAGACAAAATTACAAAAATTTGTTAAAGGTCGGAACATTAGTTCTAATCAAAAATGAAAATGTTCCCCCTATGAATTGGCCGCTAGGGCGAGTTCTTGCTTTACATCCAGGAAAAGACGGCGTTACGCGTGTAGTGGACGTGCAAGTCAAGACTGGTGTGATAACACGTGCAATTAACCGTGTATGTGCGTTGCCCATTGACTAAAATTGTTAATAAAAGGGGCAAATTCAGTGACATTTGGTCAATATGTAAAACAATTGGCATGAAAATTCTGTTTTTTTTTGTTGATAAGTATATAGTAATAAGTTTTTGTCGCATTTTTTGATAGTTTATATAAATATTTTAGTCATACACCTTTGTATGTCTGTGACATCAGTATTCAGTTGCATATTATTATTGTGTAATGATCATTATTTTATAATTACCGCAATGTTTTGCACATTTAGTTATATTTGAAAGTACTAGGTACCTTCAAGGCGGGCGGTATGTTTAAGCGCAAAAGAAATAAAACCTGTAACAATCTAGGAGTTATAAAAAATTAGACAAACCATAGCAACATGTTTGTAACAGTACTGTCAAATTAATGACAAGAAGCAGAATAATTTATAATTTATAATCATCAATTAGCTCTATTTGTACTTAATTAAAAGGAAAATAAAATACCTATATACAGTCCACTAGAAGAGTCTAATTATCATCCCATACAAAAATCTTTAACGCTTTTTGCAGTTAAAGGTAAAAAAAATATGCAGACGACCAGCTCAACAAAATAAAAGCATCGTGACCACAAATAAAAGTAAATACGAGAATTTTATTCCTATAAATATTTGTATACACTCTCTGAACAAAAAAAGAAAAAATTCTCCATTCCCCCTGTAATTTAAAATGTATATGCAAAGAACAAAAAAGAATTAAAGCGAGATGCATGTAAGAAAAAATAAAAGTTCACCATAGATTTTAAAATGGCTGTAAGAAAAAATAAAAGTTCGTCTTAAAAATATTCGCATCGATATAATTAAAGTTTTTTTATTTTACATTTGCA
Organism: Philopedon plagiatum; assembly: GCA_963971165.1. Taxonomy (NCBI): domain Eukaryota; kingdom Metazoa; phylum Arthropoda; class Insecta; order Coleoptera; family Curculionidae; genus Philopedon; species Philopedon plagiatum. The sequence goes on from OZ020192.1 coordinate 73,929,489, forward strand.
TACATTTGAATATAAAAGATGCAGCTTTTTTCTAAAAAGGTGAAAAGGTAAAAAAATATGCAGACGATCAGCTCAACAAAATAAAAGCATCGTGACCACAAATCAAAGTAAATACGAGAATTTTATTCCTATAAATATTTTTATACAGAGTGCGCAAATATATATTACATACGGAAAAGATTTTTGTTGGTGTGTGACAAAGCCTAAGGTCTGCTGGTCTCGTGAATATTTCAGACACCACCATACGTTATAACTTAGATTTGAAGTCTATATACGTGGGTTATTAAATAAAAAATTAATTTTAAGGTAAATAAAATGGTACAAATCAAAGGACTAAAAATTACAGTGTATTTTTTACCTTTCTGGATTGTGTTAAATACTGGAAATTTATAGCAATAAAAGTGATGAGGGGAAAAGCTGGTAGGAGGAATGGTTTTGAAAGCTCATTTGGAATCTGGATTTGATATCAGAGTGGGGTGATTTGGTAGTGTGAAGAGTGTTTTTTGTCGTCTGTTTTTTTGTTTTTTTGTTTTTTTCGTCTGCGTTTTTTTGTTTTTTTGTTTTGGAGCGGGGAGAGGAGTGGGGAGAGGAGAGGGGAGAGGAGAGGGGAGAGGAGTGGGGGGATTTGGCCTGAAGAGTGTTTTTATGTCGTGTTTTTTTGTTTTTTTGTTTTTTTGTTTTTGGAGCGGGGAGAGGAGAGGGGAGAGGAGAGGGGAGAGGAGAGGGGAGAGGGGAGAGGAGAGGGGAGAGGAGTGGGGAGAGGAGCGTGTTTTTTTTTTGGAGCGGGGTGAAGAGTGGGGGGATTTGGTGGGGTGAAGAGTGGGGGGATTTGGATTTGGATTGGTCCAGCTTGCACACAAACACTCTACTTGTAACCATTGAAACCATCGCTTGAATTATATAATTTTTTCCCACAGTTAACTGAGTAATTCTTTTACGTTCCAAAAATACATCTTCTTTACCAAGCAAATTATTAATTTTATCTAAAACCTCTTTTGAAATAGCCATCTTTAAAAAATGTAATATAATTTTTTAAAATACCTTAGAAATACACTTTCAGAGCACCACACGAACACAAAATTTCTATGTTGATGTAACTGATACTCGTTTAATTCTAATACTGTTTCGGCTGTGAATGGCATTTATATTACACCTTTTCAAGGTCAAGTCACAGTAAACTAGTAGGGGGGAGCGCCTATAAGCAAGGTCAACATCTCAAAGTCTGCGACGCACTTTGTTCAATAAAAAGTGTTTGATTAAAAACCGTCAAAGATACTATGATGAGTATCATTGACCAAGTACTTACCGCTTAACTTGAAAACATTAAAATAACTCTTAAAGGTACTCTAGAGAAAAACACAGGAACAACAGGGTGTTCTGAGGGAAGCAGGTGTAGTAGAGCGCGTTGCAAATTAGCCCTCAGCTCAGTTAGGCTGGGTAGGTTCTATTGGACGCCACCAGTTTTTACACCGACGCAAACTGGAAGTCGCCTAGTTGGTCTAGGGACCTGCTTCTCACACAACAATCCCGCTATTCATAATAAAAAAAAAATTAAAACATAGGGCGCAGTGAGCTGGATAAAGAAACAACGTAAATACATATAACCCTATATTTATACGCACAAAAAAATATATTACAGGTGTCTACAAATACAGTTGAGCGATTTGCCCTCGCAAAATAAATTAGATTTACTCAAAATAAAAGAGAAACTTCCTGAGGAGGTCTGTCCTCAGGTACAAAAATTCATAAGGTGGCTCCTTAGCACCCACCGAAGGAAAGAGTAGGATGACTCCTAGCTCCCACCAGAAAACAAAGTAATAGGGGTGCTTCTTAGCCCCTGCAGAAGAGAAGTAATTGGGATGCTTTGTAGCCCCCACGGTAGAGAAGTAGGGAGGTTCGTGGCCCCGATTTTGCTGTTGCCGACGACACGGGAATAACACGACGTACTTGCTAAAATAATCGGTGACCACCAAAATATGAATGTTACCTTGTTTAGAACGAGGTAAAGGACCTATGTAGTCTAGGCTGATGGCTTGCCAAGGCTCTTTATGTCTGGGCGGTTACCCATTAGACCAGCTGGACGTTTCTGCTATACTTTGTTCTGAGCACAAGCTCTAGAAGCACGGACATAACCAGCGACGTCGGATCTCATTTTCGGCCAATAATATCTCTCGGCGACCTTCCAAAAGGTTTTGAAAACACCCACGTGCCCTGCTGCTGAATTATCATGGCATCGAAGAAATATCTCTTTTCGTTTATCCTTTGGTACTACTATTTTCCAGTAAGTGGAATGATCTGGAAAACTCGGATTGCTTGTCTTGACATATTTAAAGAGATTGCCATTCTCGACTCGCCAACAGGGATATTTATCAGGACGTTCTTCTAGCTTCTGTATCATGCCTTTGTACCATTTGTCTGAGGTGTCAGAAAATGATTGCGACGGTGGTTCGTCAACAGCTGCGATAGAATCAGAAGTCACTGGCACTGACCTGGAAAGAAAATCTGGCACGACATGATCCCGGCCTTTACGGTGGATTAGTTCAGGGTCGTAAGGTTGTAAACGAAGAGCCCATCGGGCGAAACGTCCTTGCGGATCTTTTAGGTTATGAAGCCATAACAAAGAATGGTGATCTGTTATTACTTTGAAGTGTACACCCTTTACACACAAGCTTTTCTACACTCCAAATTACGTCAAGGCACTCTTTTTCGGTGACGGTTAATTTCATCTCTTGTTTGGTGAGAGAACGTGAAAGATAGGAAATAACTTTTTCCCCGTCATCAAATTGCTGAGTCAGAACTGCTCCTAGGCCATAAAATGATGCATCAGTCTGTAAGGTAAATGTGCGATTGAAATCTGGACAGGTAAGCACGGGGGCTGTGATAAGAGCTTCTTTAATCAAGTTGAATGACTGATGGCACTCGGAAGTCCATTCCCATTTGATATTCTTCCTGGTAAGCCGAGTAATTGGGGCTATGATAGCTGAAAAGTTCGGCACAAAACGCCTGTACCAAGAAGCAGTGCCAATAAAACGACGAATTTCTACGATGTTTCGTGGGGGTGCTATATTTACAATTGCCTGTACTCTCTCTGGATCAGGTCTCAAACCTTTGGCATCTACGACGTAACCAAGGTACTTCAGCTCAGGCTTGCAGAAGTGACATTTCTCCTCCGGAACTATGAATCCTGCATCCTTGAGGCGATCAAAAACAAGGCCTAGGATCTTAAGGTGTTCGGGAAAGGTTCTGGAGATGATAATTATATCCTCCAGGTACACTATTACATGCTTTTCCAAGTCGACACCCAGTACACGGTCTACAATACATTGCCAGGTGACAGGTGCATTGGTTAAGCCAAAGGGCATGCGCACAAAATGATAGAGATTCCTACCTGGAACGGTGAAAGCAGTCAATTCACGTGAGGACTCACTAAGAGGTACTTGCCAGAAGGCTGATTTTATGTCGATGGAGCTAATATAGCGGGCGTCTCTGAGGCGATCTAAAATGACTGAAAAATATGGAATGTTATAAGACTTCTTAGTCTTACTATTAAGTTTCCGGAAATCTATGGAAAACTTATAGCTATCATCGCTCTGGCGTTCCAAACACACTGGACTGGACCAAGGACTTTTAGAGGGCTCAATCAATCCAAGCCTCAACATTTCATCGATCTCCTTGTCCATAATTCGCTGCTTAAATGGAGAAACTGGGTAATATCGTTGTTTAATCGGCTTGGTGCCAGGTTCAAGTTCTATTACATGTTCTGCTACTTTACAGCAGCCAAGACCAGTACCCATTTCTGATATTTTCTCCTTAACCAGTACATTTAAAGTAGCTCTGTCGGTTTCAGTTAAAGAGTAGCCATCTATAATGCTAAAAATTTCTGTAGGTTGGTCATCATTAGAAAAATGCCAGACATCCTGCTTCAGGTCGGGGATCACTTCCATGGATCTCCAAAAGTCGATTCCCAAAATCAGTTGGTGGGACAGTTCTGGAAGAACTAAAATATCGATAACCCGAGTTCTATTTAATAACGTTACAGGAGCCTGAAAATAACCTAAACTAGAGCAAGTTTGGCCGTTCGCGACGGTACAGTCAGTCTGATGCTTAATAAGTTTTAATCCCAAACTTTCTAAAACTCGGAGACCAGGTTGACCTACAATAGTGCGTGATGCTCCAGAATCTAACAAGCCTAAAATTTTGTAACCTAAAATTGAAATTTCTAAATAGGGGCGTTGGTCGCCATGCGCATGAGCTATGATAAAATCTAATAGTTTCTTATTTGGAAAAGGGTTAGTAGCATGTGAATGATTTTTGCTGGAAAGAGAGTTATTGGTTGACGGAAGGTTTTCATCAGAAAGAAAGTTATTGGTTGGCAAAAGATTTTTATTGGACGCAGAATTGTTAGGGAGTGAACGATTTTCGTTAGAAAGAAAAAGGTGGGTTGGTGAAAGGTTTTCATCGGAAAGAATGTTCTTGGTCGGTAGAAGGGTTTTATTGGGAACGGAGTCGTTGTTCGGCGAAGCGTCCTCATTGGAAGGAAAGTTGTTGGTCGGTAAAGTGAGAGTAACGGGAGTAGTCTTACGATCTATCGGCTCTCCCGAGAATCGTTTCTCTGTCAATAAACACTTAGGGCAGCCTTTACTGGTCACATTTGGTGCACCACAGCGGTAACAATGAATTCTGCGCTGTTCAGTGCACTGGCTATTTCGATGACCTGGCTTATTACAGTTCCAGCACAAGATTGATCTAGAGATTTTTGGAGACGTGGGACGGGTCTCTCTTGATAAATGCCTTTCGCCTCCAGAAGTTGATGGTACTGGACATGGTTCGGTCACTACGTCGACGATTGGTAACCCTTCATCGTCTTTCAAACCTGGTGTTTCAGCAGTCATGAACGCAAAGTCTGGCTCTACAAAATCATATTTTTTCCTAGGGGGTGGTACATAGTTCTCTGCACGATATTTCTTCAACTCCAGCTTGAGACATTCTCCTTCTAATTCTTCTAACTTGCTGACTACCGGAAGTTGGGTAGCATAAAAAGGTGACAAGTTTCGTATAATGATGTCAAGTTGAACGTCCTCTGAGATGGAGCCATGTCGTCTAAACAACGCACTCATATTAGAAAGGTAATCGACTATACTCTCAGTCGAATCCTGTCCAGAATTTCCTTAAATAACCGATGACGATAGTCTGGCGGTTCGAAATGTTTACAGAGAAGGTCAGACAAACCAGACCAGTCAGAAAAGCGATGACGATTTGCACGAAACCAATTTAGTGCTTTACCAGTAAATATCGATAGCGGATACAAATATTTCGCGTTCAGAAAAACCTCGAGCTTCGCGTAGTTCCGAAACTCGCTCCAAGAAATTATGCACGGACATTTGTCCAGCCTCGCCGGTAAATTTAATACCCCACTTTTCAACACGATGCGCTTTGCTACACGAATGATGGCAAACGGAAGCGGCAGCAGCTGTTACATTGGGACTAACCACGGTTGGAGTGACTTTGGGCGACGAGGGTGTGTGACGCGGTCGACTGTTGGACGCATTGCTATTTCTCGACGCATCCGAATCCGACGCATCCGAATCCGAACCGTCCGAATGAACTCGAGCGAGCAAGGTGCTTAAATTCGGATCTTGTTTTAAGAGACTGTCCAAACAGTTTAATTTGCCTAAAATTTTGAGCAACAAGTCAGAACGGGTTTGCGATTCCGCGGCACTAAGGTTCGCAGCCGGAATACGATGAACGCGTGTAAATAAGTGAACAAGTTGAGATTGTAAACGTTCAAACTTTTCTTTAGCGGATTCACCGGAGACATTTTTAATCGCGCTGTCAATATTTTGTAAGGTTCTAGTTATATAGTTACATTCATCGACAAAAACACAAGTATAGGCTAGACGAGCAAAAATTCTACCTTTCCTTTCCATATCTAAAATTGGGCGTAACGCTACTATAAGTTCTTTTACCGTATTGGCATAACTAGCCGGTACTCCACGAATCGTAAGTTCATAAATTAGCATTTCTTTCCCAAGATGGTTAGCCTGCATATTATAATCCATTTTGGAGTGAACAAAAACAATAGCAACTCAAAAGTCAACGTAAAAAAAAAGGTCAAATCTAGGTACAATCGCGTAAATCGAATAATTTAGCAAAACTACACCAATGGTGTAGTCAAATACAGCAAATAAAGGTAATTAAATCAGCAAAAATAGCACGAAATAATAAAAAGGTAATCAAGCAATCGTAATACAGTACGCAAAGATAAAGTCACGTAAATAAATTAAGTAAAATCGGTAATAAATCGCAATATCGACAATCAAAGTTACGCAAGACGTAAAATAAAATCGGTAATAAACCACAAATTCAAAGACAATCAAAGTTACGTAAACAAGTCAATTAAAATCGGTAATAAATCGCCAAATCAAAGTAAATCAAAGTTACGTAATAAGTAAGATAAAATCGGTAATAAATCGCCAAAATCAAATGCAGTAATACAGGGCTAGTACAGTTAGAGTTAAAATTGATGGAAATTTTCAAAGTTCCATCCAGCTCACTAGACGCACAAGAGTAAAATTAGAAAAAAAAGCGGTAATTTTTTTAAATATGCCCCACGTTGGGCGCCAAAAATTTGCGACGGACTTTGTTCAATAAAAAGTGTTTGATTAAAAACCGTCAAAGATACTATGATGAGTATCATTGACCAAGTACTTACCGCTTAACTTGAAAACATTAAAATAACTCTTAAAGGTACTCTAGAGAAAAACACAGGAACAACAGGGTGTTCTGAGGGAAGCAGGTGTAGTAGAGCGCGTTGCAAATTAGCCCTCAGCTCAGTTAGGCTGGGTAGGTTCTATTGGACGCCACCAGTTTTTACACCGACGCAAACTAGAAGTCGCCTAGTTGGTCTAGGGACCTGCACACACAATCCCGCTATTCATAATGATAATAAAAAAATTAAAACGTAGGGCGCAGTGAGCTGGATAAAGAAACAACGTAAATACATATAACCCTATATATATATATATATATATATATATATATATATATATATATATATATATATATATATATATATATATACGTACAAAAAAAAAATATTACAGGTGTCTACAAATACAGTTGAGCGATTTGCCCTCGCAAAATAAATTAGATTTACTCAAAATAAAAGAGGAACTTCCTGAGGAGGTCTGTCCTCAGGTACAAAAATTCATAAGGTGGCTCCTTAGCACCCACCGAAGGAAAGAGTAGGATGACTCCTAGCTCCCACCAGAAAACAAAGTAATAGGGGTGCTTCTTAGCCCCTGCAGAAGAGAAGTAATTGGGATGCTTTGTAGCCCCCACGGTAGAGAAGTAGGGAGGTTCGTGGCCCCTACCAAAGACCCCCTTCAACGATAAAGAGGGATTGAACTTTCAAATTCTACAGGCAGCAAAAGGGCACCACACAGCAAAGGTTACCACAGGGTTTGGACCTCCAAACTGTTGCCGATGTTCGTGGCTATCCTCGACCGAAGTCGCCCAAAAATATCCTGCGTCTTGCAGAAACAAATTCTTCAAGAATTTAAACACGGTCCCTGACTTTTCAATCCAAAAAAAAACTAGAATTTCAAAACTGAAACTTTAAGATAGGGACCATGGAACAATTGCTTCGAAGGGTAGAGTGGAAGTGACCGGCCTATGCCTCGTGTCGAAAGAATCATATGACACTTCCTCCCACCACAGACACTTATCCAAGATGGTTCCGAAGAATTTCCGTCTTGCACTGACCACCCCAATTGTCGCCACGCCACCAAACAAAGACGCTACAATTGTACAGAGACCCCTGGCGGGAAACAATAAAGTCACGGAAATACAGAAAGTTATACCTACGCCGGTGGCTTGAACAAAATAGCAACGAAAGCCTGCCAAACCCACGCGAAAATGCCTCACTGCAGCCGCTGTGTTCACAAATCGACGGCTCTCGAAAGCGCTGCGTGAATCGACCTCGCGGCCCGAACTCGATATTGTTGTACTTAAACTTGATATTGCCCCGCTTACAGCTCCGCCGGGCGAAAACGTATACACCTACAGCTGTTTCAAACTTCAACACAAATTTCTTAATTCACCGAGAATAAGAATAAAGTAAGTTAAATTCTAAAATAAGGTCCGAGAACAGGAAGGCCGAATGTTACAGAGCACCATGCCTGTGGGAAGACACTAGGATTAAATCCCATCCAATGACGAGACAGCTGGAAAACGTCTGAAAATATGTAGGTATCCCCTTATAATTTATTCTTAGCATGTAAACATAAATAAACTAAGAGGGACTGTCTGTACTCAGGGGGAACTCTAAGCAAGGCGCAGAAAAACGAATCTCAGGGCCCAAACAAAGAGAAATGTTAAACCGAACTACCCGCTACAAAAGATGGACAAGCTCATGTTAAGCCGATTTGGACCAGATAAAAGGGCAATCAACACCCCCAGGGGGTAGCCTGGAGAGCAAGGGAAGGGAGCCACATAGTGGAAGAACGAAAATAAAACCTCTCAATCAAGGTAAATAACTAAGAAAACAGGCGTTCGTGAATAAACCAATTATTAAAACAAACACTGAGTCTGTGACAAAAAATGACCTGCCACAAGTCATACAAACTTTCAATGTCATATAAGCACCAGATCAATGTCAAGGTCAAAAATATTACCCAAGGTCAACACAAATCGATACTTTCAAAGTCATGCTCAAGGTCAAGGGCAAAACTCTCTCAAGGTCACCTTGAACGCTCAATGTCAAACACTAACTTTCAAGGTCATCACAAGGTCAAAGTCAAGGAGTGGGGGGGAATTACTCTTCTCATTTCAACACTACTCGAATATGCTGACATGCATCTAATTTATGGACAAGCACTTGGCAATTGTGTGGAGGCAAGAAGAATTTATTCTGGTACATTTCCAAATCGACGTTTACCGCACCGAAGAACTTTTGAAAGGGTGGGCCGTAGCTTAAGAGAAACAGGTAAAAAGTCAAGTGAAATAAAAAATGCTAAAAATAGCGAATCTTTTGCTAATCCATTTTAGGAAGTTTTTTGCCGCGCCGTGGTGGGAAGGGCCTCCAAGAAGAGCAAGAGGAGAAAAAACCCAACCTGAAAATCCCTCTAATAGTGTAAGAAAGCTATCGGTTCAAGTTCATGCGACAAAGTGGGTTGTTCATGAGACCCTTCGAGAACAACTGCTACATCCGTATCACGTCCAAAAGGTACATGCCATGTCTCCCGGTGATTATCCTGCAAGAGTCAAATACGCAAATTGGTTTTCTCAACGATTTAGGCGAAATCCAAATTTTACTAGTATTGTTTTGTTCACGGACGAAGCCGGTTTCACCCGAGACGGTGTAATAAATTGCCATAATTTGCATATCTGGCATGAAGAAAATCCCCATGCAATAGAACAGACAAAGCATGAACAAAGATTTATGGTTAACGTGTGGGAATTAGCGATGAGTCGTTCGCGAACGAGTCGTTCAATTTAAACGACTCTTTTCAAAGAGTCGCGAATGAGCCCCTCCCATCAACTGAACGATACGTTCACCGCTCGTTAAAATATCTGGCTCGCTCCCGTCCGTTCGTAGAAATTCCGCTCCGCGCTTTCGCGAGTTTCAGATAACTCGGAGAGCGCCAGCCGCGAGAGCGCGAGCCGGGAGCGGCTCAGTTAGTCGGAGTCGTATAATAGAACGAGAGTGGTGGAGCATCTAGCGGCCTATAATAATACATTACACAGTTTGTACGTCTTTCGTATTACTATTATTTTACGATTAACGATTAATTACTTTTCCGGAATACTGCAACAAAGTTTTTTAACGGCGTATACTGCGGGTAGTTTATAACTTTGAAATCCATATTACATATCATTAGATGCCAAAAGTGTTTGATTAAAAACCGTCAAAGATACTATGATGAGTATCATTGACCAAGTACTTACCGCTTAACTTGAAAACATTAAAATAACTCTTAAAGGTACTCTAGAGAAAAACACAGGAACAACAGGGTGTTCTGAGGGAAGCAGGTGTAGTAGAGCGCGTTGCAAATTAGCCCTCAGCTCAGTTAGGCTGGGTAGGTTCTATTGGACGCCACCAGTTTTTACACCGACGCAAACTAGAAGTCGCCTAGTTGGTCTAGGGACCTGCACACACAATCCCGCTATTCATAATGATAATAAAAAAATTAAAACGTAGGGCGCAGTGAGCTGGATAAAGAAACAACGTAAATACATATAACCCTATATATATATATATATATATATATATATATATATATATATATATATATATATATATATATATATATATATATATATATATATACGTACAAAAAAAAAATATTACAGGTGTCTACAAATACAGTTGAGCGATTTGCCCTCGCAAAATAAATTAGATTTACTCAAAATAAAAGAGGAACTTCCTGAGGAGGTCTGTCCTCAGGTACAAAAATTCATAAGGTGGCTCCTTAGCACCCACCGAAGGAAAGAGTAGGATGACTCCTAGCTCCCACCAGAAAACAAAGTAATAGGGGTGCTTCTTAGCCCCTGCAGAAGAGAAGTAATTGGGATGCTTTGTAGCCCCCACGGTAGAGAAGTAGGGAGGTTCGTGGCCCCTACCAAAGACCCCCTTCAACGATAAAGAGGGATTGAACTTTCAAATTCTACAGGCAGCAAAAGGGCACCACACAGCAAAGGTTACCACAGGGTTTGGACCTCCAAACTGTTGCCGATGTTCGTGGCTATCCTCGACCGAAGTCGCCCAAAAATATCCTGCGTCTTGCAGAAACAAATTCTTCAAGAATTTAAACACGGTCCCTGACTTTTTAATCCAAAAAAAAACTAGAATTTCAAAACTGAAACTTTAAGATAGGGACCATGGAACAATTGCTTCGAAGGGTAGAGTGGAAGTGACCGGCCTATGCCTCGTGTCGAAAGAATCATATGACACTTCCTCCCACCACAGACACTTATCCAAGATGGTTCCGAAGAATTTCCGTCTTGCACTGACCACCCCAATTGTCGCCACGCCACCAAACAAAGACGCTACAATTGTACAGAGACCCCTGGCGGGAAACAATAAAGTCACGGAAATACAGAAAGTTATACCTACGCCGGTGGCTTGAACAAAATAGCAACGAAAGCCTGCCAAACCCACGCGAAAATGCCTCACTGCAGCCGCTGTGTTCACAAATCGACGGCTCTCGAAAGCGCTGCGTGAATCGACCTCGCGGCCCGAACTCGATATTGTTGTACTTAAACTTGATATTGCCCCGCTTACAGCTCCGCCGGGCGAAAACGTATACACCTACAGCTGTTTCAAACTTCAACACAAATTTCTTAATTCACCGAGAATAGGAATAAAGTAAGTTAAATTCTAAAATAAGGTCCGAGAACAGGAAGGCCGAATGTTACAGAGCACCATGCCTGTGGGAAGACACTAGGATTAAATCCCATCCAATGACGAGACAGCTGGAAAACGTCTGAAAATATGTAGGTATCCCCTTATAATTTATTCTTAGCATGTAAACATAAATAAACTAAGAGGGACTGTCTGTACTCAGGGGGAACTCTAAGCAAGGCGCAGAAAAACGAATCTCAGGGCCCAAACAAAGAGAAATGTTAAACCGAACTACCCGCTACAAAAGATGGACAAGCTCATGTTAAGCCGATTTGGACCAGATAAAAGGGCAATCAACACCCCCAGGGGGTAGCCTGGAGAGCAAGGGAAGGGAGCCACATAGTGGAAGAACGAAAATAAAACCTCTCAATCAAGGTAAATAACTAAGAAAACAGGCGTTCGTGAATAAACCAATTATTAAAACAAACACTGAGTCTGTGACAAAAAATGACCTGTCACAAGTCATACAAACTTTCAATGTCATATAAGCACCAGATCAATGTCAAGGTCAAAAATATTACCCAAGGTCAACACAAATCGATACTTTCAAAGTCATGCTCAAGGTCAAGGGCAAAACTCTCTCAAGGTCACCTTGAACGCTCAATGTCAAACACTAACTTTCAAGGTCATCACAAGGTCAAAGTCAAGGAGTGGGGGGGAATTACTCTTCTCATTTCAACACTACTCGAATATGCTGACATGCATCTAATTTATGGACAAGCACTTGGCAATTGTGTGGAGGCAAGAAGAATTTATTCTGGTACATTTCCAAATCGACGTTTACCGCACCGAAGAACTTTTGAAATGGTGGGCCGTAGCTTAAGAGAAACAGGTAAAAAGTCAAGTGAAATAAAAAATGCTAAAAATAGCGAATCTTTTGCTAATCCATTTTAGGAAGTTTTTTGCCGCGCCGTGGTGGGAAGGGCCTCCAAGAAGAGCAAGAGGAGAAAAAACCCAACCTGAAAATCCCTCTAATAGTGTAAGAAAGCTATCGGTTCAAGTTCATGCGACAAAGTGGGTTGTTCATGAGACCCTTCGAGAACAACTGCTACATCCGTATCACGTCCAAAAGGTACATGCCATGTCTCCCGGTGATTATCCTGCAAGAGTCAAATACGCAAATTGGTTTTCTCAACGATTTAGGCGAAATCCAAATTTTACTAGTATTGTTTTGTTCACGGACGAAGCCGGTTTCACCCGAGACGGTGTAATAAATTGCCATAATTTGCATATCTGGCATGAAGAAAATCCCCATGCAATAGAACAGACAAAGCATGAACAAAGATTTATGGTTAACGTGTGGGAATTAGCGATGAGTCGTTCGCGAACGAGTCGTTCAATTTAAACGACTCTTTTCAAAGAGTCGCGAATGAGCCCCTCCCATCAACTGAACGATACGTTCACCGCTCGTTAAAATATCTGGCTCGCTCCCGTCCGTTCGTAGAAATTCCGCTCCGCGCTTTCGCGAGTTTCAGATAACTCGGAGAGCGCCAGCCGCGAGAGCGCGAGCCGGGAGCGGCTCAGTTAGTCGGAGTCGTATAATAGAACGAGAGTGGTGGAGCATCTAGCGGCCTATAATAATACATTACACAGTTTGTACGTCTTTCGTATTACTATTATTTTACGATTAACGATTAATTACTTTTCCGGAATACTGCAACAACGTTTTTTAACGGCGTATACTGCGGGTAGTTTATAACTTTGAAATCCATATTACATAATCATTATCTAATCGCCAATAAAACCATTTTTGTTAATATGTATTTACTTTTATCTTGAACATTTTATTTTAACATAAAAATTTTAATCATTCCAATATTTTAATTAATTTTATTTAATTTATTTATGTTATGTATATTATTTTTCTTTGAAGCCGTCACGCCACAATCAGGCAGCGGGCCGTCGGCAGTCGTAAATGTGTAATTCACATCCGCGTTTTATGCTCTCTTTTATACACATGAACAAGTGCAGGTGTCACGTTAAAGTAAAGAGCCCCGCGATTCTGTAATTCGCAACTCAGCAGCCCTCGTTCAATCGAACGACTCCTTGCGAACGACTCTTCCAAGTGAGCTGAACGAATGAGCGGGCTCTCTTGAAAATGAACGAATGACCCATCGCTAGTGGGAATATTGGGAATCATCTCATTGGACCGTTCTTTATTGAAGACAGATTAAATGGTGCCATCTATTTGCAAGTCTTGCAACAAAACTTAAACGGTTTATTAGAAAATGTGCCCTTAGAAATTAGAAATCAGATGTGGTTTATGCACGACGGTGCACTGCCCCATTTTAGCAATTTAGTTCGTCAGCACTTATCAAATACTTTTGGTGATAGATGGATAGGTCGAGGTGGGCCTATTGTATGGCCACCGAGGTCGCCCGACATGACTGCTTTAGATTTCTTCTTGTGGGGAAATTTAAAAAGGCTTGTATATTCAACGCCAGTTCACACCAGGGAAAACCTGATAGAAAGAATAACACACCATTGCAACGAAATTCGAGACAATCCTGGAATATTGTTTCAAGTACAACAACAAAACATCCTTCGGATAAGAAAATATATAGCGGTACAGGGCGCCCACTTCGAAAATCTGCTCAAGTAAACAACAAGAAGGAGAGCTTTCACATTTTTAACATTTTTCTGTTTAAGCGATTTCTGAAATATCAAAAAGATTCAGTTTTAAGTACTTTTTATGATTTAACTTTTACCTGTCAATAACACATTGTTAACGAAATAAAAACGACTGGTGTTTTATTGTAGTATTGTAGTATTATTTCAATAACCTTAATTTTTTCGAAAACGGCTAATTTTATCGAAACAAATGTAGAGTACCTTTTTCAAAGAGGAATGACCAAAGTATTTAAAAAATCAGTTTTGAGCTCTGTAAACCCAACCCAACCCAACCTGTCAAAAATTTGACCCAACGAGTGTGGTGGTAAGTCCGTTCCTGACTTCCCTGACGATGTCAAACATCTACTGTAGTATGGTTTTATGAGTCTTTATGGCCAACATAAAATATTAAAATTTCATTACATTATACACGTCGGTTCAAAAGTTAGAGCCAAAAAAGTAAATCGTTAAGTACCCCTTTGGGGCTCTGTATCTCCCTAACGAAACACTTTTGGATATAGGTAAGTTGGATTAAATCGTCTTATTTTAGTCTCACGAATACGAGGTAGCATTTTGTACAGACCTTTTCCAGACACCCTGTATATTAAATTTGCACTTAATACAAAAATTTGTTTCATTCATAATGAGAATTTTGACGTCACTGAGCGAATTTTAATGTGTTAGCTTGGGTTTTGGGTTCTTTTTTTGGGAGGGTGCAGTAAAAACTACAGAAAAGCTGCAGTAGCGTGGGTGGAGAGATAATAACCCGAAATCTCACAGGGCATTTAAAAGGCTGGCAAGCAGAAGTCGTACTACTGGCACTTCAGGCACATTTTTTATAATTAAAAGCCACTGACAGTGCATAGAATAATTATTTCTTTTCCGGATTTGTTTAATTTTTGTATTTTCAAGCGCAGTCACTTTTTATTTTAATTTTGCCTTAACAGCAGAGTGCCGTCACACCCAACTAACAGATCTTTTCACTACTATTTTTTGTCGAAGTTTTAGTTATCTATCTGTTGAACACTTCCTAAGTAACAATTTAAACCATTGCAAGTAAACCATATAAATGAATTCTAACTAATTTAATACAATCTATTACTCAAATTCGTTATAATCGATTGTCAAATAAGACAATTTAAAAAAAAATGCTTACTTAATATTGTGATGCATCTTACCAAAACTAACTGAAGCTCAATTATGCTATTTCATTTAACTTTTTTATAATGTTAAGAAAAATTAAAAATCATACGACTTTCTTCATTAAGTCGGTAGTTGCCCAATAGAACACGAATATATATATATATATATATATATATATATATATATATATATATATATATATATATATATATATATATATATATATATATATATATATATATGAATATATATATATATATATATATATATATATATATATATATATATATATATATATATGAATATATATATATATATATATATATATATATATATATATATTATATTATATATATATATATATATATATATATATATATATATATGTATATACAGTGACCGGCAAAAAGTTCGCAACATATGGGAAAAATTTTTATTAGGAGAGTATCGGAAAAACTTTCCCAGGGGATCGGTTCTGCATGTCCGATAACCTAAAAATCGATTTTGACATACATACATGTAAGTTCGACTTTTTGTAAAGTTAAGGGGATTAAAATAGATAATAAACAAAAAATTACCTGTTTATTTAATCGAAATTTTATAAACGAAAACCAATGTAAGAAAAACTTAAAAGTAGTCAAATTCTGTACTAACAACACAAAAAATCATTGTTTTTCCTTGGGTGCACAAAATTTAAAACTCAGTATGACCACCATTTCTCTCCATACATACTGTTGTTCTCGAGCGCAACTCTCGATTAACAATTCGGAGCATTTTACGATTTATTTGCAATACACAATTTATAATGACATTCTCTAAATTTTGTATATTCCTAAAGGGTCGATGTTTGTACACAGGGTTCTTTAGGTATCCCCACATAAAAAAATCTAACGGAGTCAGATCTACAATTCTACAATTGACAGGACAAAATCGAAAAAATAGGTGTTCGCCGGACGCTCGCTGTTGCAATGGTTTGAATCTAATGAAATGACTGTATCAAGATTTTATTAAGATTTTTCGCACATAAATTTAACAACCAGGTCTATTTAGTTGTACTTAAAACTACCAAAGCAGGCTCTGAAATTAAAACAACCAAATAATCTAGTAGGTTAAAAACAACAGAAAAATGTCAAACAAATTATAATTTGTTTGATTTCAACCTATGTCATTGGTTTATGTCTCGCATCTTACTAAGTTTGATATTTTACATAAGTTTATTAATATTTTATTCCTTAAAATGGCACCCACACTACTTCTTCAGGAAAAGATAGAAATTATTTTAATTTCTGGAGATAATTACAAAAGCCATAGAGAAACAGCAGCAATTTTTAATGAGAGGCACCCCGATAAATCCCTCCATTATTCCACAGTATCTCGTCTAGTCAATAAATTTAAAGAAACGGGATCGGTAGAAAATCAGTATAAAGTTTCCCATGAAAAACCGGTAACAGGTGACGAAGGTTCTCTGGATGTGTGTTTGTCGATCACAGAAACACCCCAATTAGCAGTTAGTCAAATATCGGAGATCACTAACATTCACGAAAGATCTGTGCGGAGGATATTAAAAAGAAACAAATTTCATCCGTACAAACCTAAATTTGTACAAGTATTAAAAGATAGGGATTATGACGCCCGCTTCGATTTTTGTGCCTGGTTCCAGGGTATGATTGAGGAAGATTTTAATTTCCCAAAGAACGTTCTTTTCTCGGATGAAGCTACATTTACCTCTAACGGAACCGTCAGTTCACAAAACTGTAGATGGTGGGCCACCGAAAACCCAGACTTTGTAATTCAGAGTAAAGACCAATATAGTTTTAAGGTTAATGTGTGGTGCGGAATTTTCAACCTCAGAATAGTGGGACCTTTTTTCTTTAGAGACAATTTAAATTCAGAACGATATTTAGAATTTCTACAAACTGAGATATCTGACTTTTTAGACAATTTGTCATTAGCCGAAAGAAGAAATTTATACTTTCAACAAGACGGAGCTAGCATTCATTCCACAAATGAGGTGAAGAGATGGCTGGATCAAGAATTTGGAAACCAGTGGATAGGACGGTTTTCTGAAAATCCGTGGCCTGCGAGATCACCAGATCTGACTCCGTTAGATTTCTTTATGTGGGGGATACCTAAAGAACTCTGTGTACAAACATCGACCCTTTAGGAATATACAAAATCTAGAGAATGTCATTATAAATTGTGTATTGCAAATAAATCGTAAAATGCTCCGAAATGTTAATCGAGAGTTGCGCTCGAGAACAATAGTATGTATGGAGAGAAATGGTGGTCATACTGAGTTTTAAATTTTGTGCACCCAAGGAAAAACAATGATTTTTTATGTTGTTAGTACAGAATTTGACTACTTTTAAGTTTTTCTTACATTGGTTTTCGTTTATGAAATTTCGATTAAATAAACAGGTAATTTTTTGTTTATTATCTATTTTACTCCCCTTAACTTTACAAGAAGTCGAACTTCAGATATATTTAAGACGATTAAGGTTTTCTCAATGTAATCTCATTGAAATGTCTCTAAAATTTTGACACTGCTG
This sequence comes from Philopedon plagiatum, assembly GCA_963971165.1. NCBI lineage: Eukaryota > Metazoa > Arthropoda > Insecta > Coleoptera > Curculionidae > Philopedon > Philopedon plagiatum. The sequence goes on from OZ020192.1 coordinate 73,947,195, forward strand.
CTAGATACAAATCATTGCAACAGCTAGCGTCCGGCGAAACCCTGTTTTTTTTAATTTTGTCCTGTCAATTGTAGAAAAAACTACTACATTCGTTTATTTTCATCCAGATACATGGGCTTTACATTAGCCAAGCTATATATATATATATATATATATATATATATATATATATATATATATATATATATATATATATATATATATATATATATATATATTTGTATATTATATATTATAAAATATCCTACCTAATTTCTAAAAACAATCTACATTCTCGAACTCAAGCCCAAATTTTAAAAATGGTATTTAAAGTTACAGGATGTGCAAGCGTGCCATCAATGCAGTTCATAAACGAAAACAGAACCTATTATTCAAAATACAGCTAGTCTATAAAGTATCTAATATTGGTCTCGGAGAAATATGTATTTTAATTTTTTTCCACCCTGTATCTAAGAGATCAAAAGTACCTATTTATATCAACAGTAAAAGCATTAGCTATATACAAAATATAGTTTTTGTAAAAAAAACCTTTTTAAGTTAAAGCTGCAAAAAATGGAAATAATTTCTTTAAAGATGCTTAACTTGTTTGTTATTTTACCGGACGTATAGCCGGTTTCAAGCCAGGGTAAAGCCTTATCTTAATGCAAAATTTTATTTTTTGTCAGATTTAAGTTTTCGCGCCAACAGACAGACAGACCGACAGGCAGACGGACGAAAACCATGTTTTTCATAATCTCCGCACCCTAAAACGTGGAGATATGAAGAAATCTGGAGAGGTGATATTTTTAGGATTATGTACAATACTTCCTCAACAATCTTTTATTTTAGCAATAACTAGACAAGATACCATTGATGAAATGATAGAGGTAGAACAACCAAGAAATTTGTCGCTGAGAAAAATGCAAAGTTATGATTGTGGCCTACGTGACCCCTCAACTGCTTCAATGTATCAAACGGCCGTCCCTGATCCTATCGCTCCAGTAGAATATAAGGAATTGTTAACGAATATTATGGACTTTAAAGTAAGTATTCTGATACAACAAATTTTTAGGTGGTGACGTATATTAAATATGTTTATTATAAAAATTGAATATGTTTGCACAAGTCACTATAATTTGGCTATAAGAGGCGACTTTTCATAACCCGCCATAAGTTGGCCCTTTTTAAATCATTTGGTAGTTTTTTGTTCGTGCAAATAAATATTCATTTATTTTATTTATTTATTATATTCCTCTAAAAGCCCCGTACAGGTGTTAACAATGTCATTTAATTTGAAGTACAATAAATAATGTTATTAATTAATTAAAACTGAACGATAAATATGTTATATGCCATGAGGTCTTTTTATAAACGTAGTGGCTATATGTCTGCCGGCGCGGCGGTAGGTTACAGTTAGACTTAGAATTCCGCCGCAAGGCGGACTCATGTAAATAATACGAACTTATCCGCCGTAAAAATTATAGTGCGGCGGAACGCAATGGTTGATAATTCATTTTCCGCCTTTCGACGGATTTTACTGCATAGTAGCTAAGATCCGCCGACAAAATTTTGGCAAGCTTTATAATTTATATATCTATATAAATAACACTCCAAATTTACAAGTTGTTTTTCCCACAAATTTTTAGATCAGCTTTAAAAGGTGAGGTGAGGAGTTGTGAAATACGTTCTCGGACAGGTTTGATCAGTTTTAGGTTTCAGCAGTATTTTTTCAAAATTTTTTATCTATCTTTGTTGAGTTTTTTACTGTCAGGTAGTAATAGCTCTGTTCGTAGAGGAATCACAAAACGATCAGCGCCAATCAAATTTTAGGTATTTGGTAACGTGACAGTTTGCCGACTGGTTTCCAGTAATTTCATTGGCTCTGACTGGTTTGTAACTCTTGTGCGAACAGGACTATTAACATAGAAGGTCTACTTCCTTGTTAGGTAGTAATAACGTTCTCGGACAGGTTTGCTCAGTTTTCGGTTTTCTCAGTATCTTATTTAATAAAATGTCAGTTGGATGCTGTGTTGATAAAATTTTATACCAACACGAATCGTGCAGTCGCAGTAAAAAACTCAACAAAGATAGATAAAAAAATTTGAAAAAATACTGCTGAAACCTAAAACTGAGCAAACCTGTCCGAGAACGTATTTCACAACTCGTCACCTCATCTTTTTTTTAACGCTGATCTAAACATTTGTGGGAAAAACAACTTGTAAATTTGGAGTGTTATTTATATACCCAGTAAACACGAATCATTTGTGAGATGTTTCAATTTGGTATTACTTATAAACATTTGAAACATTCTTTTGAAGGTTTCATACATGTTTCGGAAATGTTCCATTAAACACGAATCGTTTGTGGGATGTTTCAATTTGGTAATATTTATAAACATTTGAAACATTCTTTTGAAGGTTTCATACATGTTTCAGAAATGTTCCAGAAAGCATGAATCATTTGTGAAATGCTTATCAGTTTGGCAATACTTATAAACATTTGAAACATTCTTTTGAAGGTTTCATATATGTTTCAGAAATGTTCCAGTAAACACTAACCATTTGTGAGATGTTTCAATTTGGTAATACTTATAAACATTTGAAACATTCTTTTGAAGGTTTCATACATGTTTACGAAATGTTCCAGTAAACACTAATCATTTGTGAAATGCGTATCAGTTTGGCAATACTTATAAACATGTGAAACATTATTTTGAAGGTTTTATACATGTTTCAAAAATGTTCCAGTAAAAACGAATCATTAAATTTCAAATTGACAGTACTTATAAACATTTAAAACATTCTCTCAGGCGCGGATTCAGGGGGTGGGGCGAAAGGGGTTTCGCCCCCCTGAGCCCTAATCACGGCATTAATTTATTTGAAGTATTTCTTCAACCCGTTATAAAATTTGCCCCCCCCCCTCAGCAAAAACCTGGATCCGCCACTGCATTCTCCGTTGAACGTTGCGTACCTATGCATGTTTCAAAAATATTTTCTAAAAATTACTCCTCCCACTGCTTGAAACTGCTAATGGATGGCGCTGCCTGTGTCATACTGCTTATGCAGTTCGACATGTTTAGCTTTTAGGATTGCTGTTTCGGTAGGTCGGTATGTTTGTTTATCCTGTAAAGAAAAGGCTTCCTTCTTCCTGGTAGTTTCTTGCAGTCAAACCAAGTATTTTGTTGTCTAACAGTGTTAGTCAAACTTCAAAATAAGGCAAATTTTGGTGTGTAATCCAGCGCTCGGAGCTCGTAGGGGCATATAGCCCGGAGAATAGCTGTTTTAACATCATTTGTTTCATATTTCATATCCTTATAATATAAGGTATCGTCAGGTAGTTAGAGAGCTGATTCTCATTTACAAATATATAAAAAATTGGTTATGTTTCATAAATCGATCTTTGAAAAGTTTCAGTCAAACGTGTTTGAGATAGATCACTTATGGTTTCAAGAATGTTTCAGAAACTAAAATTGGTTATGTTTCATAAATCAATCTTTAAAATGTTTCAGTGAAACATATTTTAGGTAGGTCATTTATGGTTTCAGGGATGTTTTACAAATATCTCTGAAGAAAAATACGAAACGTTTCACATCTCGGAGTTATGGTTTCAGATAATGTTTCTGAGACTGTAGTTGGTTTACTGGGTAGATACCTATATAAATTATAAAGCTTGCCAAAATTTTGTCGGCGGATCTTAGCTACTCCTACTATGCAGTAAAAGCCGTCGAAAGGCGGAAAATGAATTATCAACCATTGCGTTCCGCCGCACTATAATTTTTACGGCGGATAAGTTCTTATTATTTGCATGAGTCCGCCTTGCGGCGGAATTCTAAGCCTAACTGTAACCTACCGCCGGCGGACATATAGCCACTACGTTTTATAAAATATCTAAAAGAAATGACATATACAGGTACAATAGAAGGTTAGGTTAAAATTTGTAAAACTGAACTATCAGCCAGCAAAATATTCTTTTAAGGTGGATTTATAAACTAAGTTGAGGTTCAGTTGAGGTTGAGGTTCGCAGTTCGTGCAGTTGAAGTTCGCAGTTGGGCTTTTTGGGCCATTTATAAACTCAGTTCGCTGCTTTCATTTCATTGGTCCAGGGTAAAGTGAGGTTAATGACAACTGTGACATCATAAACATATTTAGAAAAAATAAAAAGCACACAATCCACAATCGCAATATTTGGAAAAAATATATGGAAACACAGGCACACCAAACGGAAAAACCATTGTTTTCTTTACAAAATGATGGCAAATGATCGGCAGAGGTGTGGCTTCATCATCACATGTAGTAATTCTGCGTTTTGATTGGTGGGAGCCCAACTGCACCAACTGCGAACATAAAATTTGGTTATCTCGAACTTTACGCCAGCGTAATGGAAACTTCTGAACTGAACTGAACTTTGTTTATAAACGCCAGTACGCGTTTGCGTTTATTTATCTTGAACCTCAACTTCAACTGAACCTCAACTGAACCTCAACTGAGTTTATAAATCCAGTGTTAAAGAATAGATATTATAACAAAAAATTTGAAGAATTTTTGAATGCATAACATGGTTGTGCGTTTTTAATATTATTAGGAAGGTTATTGAAAATATAACTACAAAAATACTCTTTTATATGTTGATAGTCTGAAATTTGGAATACGAATATTATTATTTTGTCTGGTTCCCTAGTTATGAGTAGTATAACCATATATCTATTACTACTATATTGTTAGCATCCAATCTACCCCTTGTTAAAATTTGAAGCAAAGATAAATCTTTTGTTTTGTACCACGTGATGTTCAGCCCTTTTGACGGACTGTCACTTGCTGTCACTGTCAGTTCAGATTCAGACATAGTTCTGACAGCGGTTTAAAACGTGAGCTTCTTGTCGGTTACCTTTTCGTCTTTTTACCTTTTAAAAGTAAAAATAAATGTGTTTTTATTTGTGAAAAGTGGATTAAAAGTTAATTATTATCCTATTTACGATATTGACATAGCTAATGTACCGATAATGCCAGTTTTAAGCAGCAAGAAGTGAAGAAATTACTTGTAGTTTTAGCGGTGGATATTCTTCACAAGAATGTAAACTGAAGAGTGAATACATCATTTTTAATTTGAGATTTTGGGGCAAAACGGGTAAGAACATTATATTTAGAATCAAAATCTTCTTTAATAATTAATTACCTACCTGGCTTGTCAGATTCAAATTTGGACTTTTAAATATGACAGGCGTGAGCGGCCATGTTATCATCTTTGGTGTTTTGATTGGCGGACGGTACGTAGTATTGAGTTCACTTGTTTGGCAAATCACGTGGTGATTTATGAGGGATGTTCAGGACGTCACGTGACTTTTTACATGTGGTTTCCAAAGGCTACGTCTTTGCTTCAACATTTTTTCGTCGTTCACTATATAGTTAGTAATAAATATATGAGTATAACCGCAGTTGGAAAATATGCTAAGTGCCTCTTGACATAAACAGCAGCCTCCATGATTAAAATGCTGGATACATTTAGGATTTTTTTATTATTAAAAAATTCGCTTACAAGTTTTAGTTCGGGTTAAAAAATCTTTCTAATAATTATTCTTGTCTGTAAAGTGAAAATTTATGTGTATATATATATATATATATATATATATATATATATATATATATATATATATATATATATATATATATTTATAATATATATATAGCCAGAATTGAACCATTTACTTTTTCTTATTAAGAAAGGCAACTAAGAAGTATTAATTTTAGGGAACGTGATTTTAAGTAATTGTTCTAGTGCAGTTAATAATATTTTACACTAAAAGTTGCAATGTGAGTATTGAATAAAGTGTGATTTTTAAAATAATTAATAAAATAAACCATGATAACATAACTATGACATATGCCCCTCGTTCACGAAAGCTGGACCCACAGCTTCACAAATTTCCATTTTACTATACATCACAAATATGTTGGTCAAGCCGCCAGAAGTTAATTAAATTTACAAAAAAAAACTGATTTTCACTAAAATTTATAAGTTGATGAGAAATTGTAAAAATTTGTATCTAGTCTTGATCAAAAGAATCTTGAAGAGACGTACCTATAGCATAAATCAAGTTCGCGTAAAAGATTAGTTTAATACTTATTGAAAGCTTAGAAAAAAAATTTCTTGTTTTTATTATACTTTATTTACTGACTTACGTAAATTTTCTAACTATTTAACTTGTCTAAAATATTGCATTGATGGTCATATATATGAATATATACGTTTGCGAAACACCCTAAAATCGGCGTAAAATTAGAAACAGAACTCAGGGATTAAAATCAAATCCAACCAACTGCTCTCTGTCATTTTACCGCTTGGGTCGCGAAATTTAGATAAAACAAAAAGTGTCATAAATCGGGAACGGTTTAGAAAAATCGATTCCGGTTTTTGATAATATTTTCTAAATTCAATTCTTCAATTAACTTAGACCTGGAGAAGGGCCTCTGCCGTCGAGGGTCCCATCCCTGCAAGCCTTTAGGTCGGGGAGTTAGAGCAATTTCGAAAAAATAAAAAATTTTCAAAATTAAATACCGATTGTGTCTAAGGGCTTTAAGTTTGTCCCCAACTTAAAATAGTGCCCTTTTGGTCGATTAGTAGCAGAAGAGCCCAAGCTGTGAAACAAAATCGATTCTTTTGTAAATATAAAACCGCGAATTGTTAGGAAAATATAGGTTATCTTAAGCAAGTGTTAGGAGTGACTGGTCGCGACTCGGTAGCCACACGCGTACTTGCCTATTAAACAAATCTGTGAGAGAGGCGCAGCCTCCTGATAGACGAGAAACCCTAGGCAAGCGGCGTTTATCGATCTCATCAGTAAAGTAGCGTGAAAGTGAATATAGACACTAATAAGTGGTATTCACGAAAAGGGACTAACCATTCAGTGTTAGATATACAGTGTTAGTTATACCGTGTCCAATATTTAATTAGGGAAAGTGCAAAAAAGCAGCCACCACTGTTAAGGTCATAATACCTAAATTAAATTAAGGCCCCTTAGCTATAACATCGGGACTAGATTTTAAGATTATACCCTTAGTAGGGATTTTTAGTTTGTTACCCGTAGGTAGTTTTAAGGGGGTCGCGAGACTTTACTAACAAAGAACTAGGACTCAACCTTGATAAAAATAAATTCAGACACGACAAACCTTAGACAAAAAGTATTAAGCCCTCCGTGCAAAATTTCAAGTTTGAATAGTCACGACTACTCAAGCAAATAAATCGCTGGACGTGCCCGTGCCAGCTTTCTGATTCCATAGAACTGTCTCCAGGATAATCCGGGCTTTGACCCAACCTGAAAAGACGTTCTAAAATCAAAATCCCTTTTTTAATTTTTTTTATATCGTCACCTCTCTTCGCTGGTGGACTGCTAGCGCCTTCCTGCTAGCGGGGAAAAGGAGGTGGGTTCACCCTGACAAAGACAGACGCGCTGTCTGTCCTTGTCCATTCGGTACACAATTGTACCTGGCATCCCTGACAACTAAGAAAAGACAAAATGGATAGTTTAAGCCAGCACGGCGATAGGGCCTCCGCGCCTGATTCTTTTATGGGGGCGTTCGATACGATCGATATGACCGAGACTATCGAGCGCTTCTTGGAGCGGCATGGGGACCTAACTGAAGGGCAAATTGCGCCCCAAGACAATTGCAATTTAGAGAAAACCTGGGAGGGGATTCAGAACCCTTGGGAAGAAAGAGATTCAATGGGACAAGTAAAACAAAATTTATTTGACAATTCAGGGGAATACGGTGAGACGCAGGACGGCTTCCCCGGACATTCTTTTTCCAGAATACTGATTAACAGTCTTTTCAGAACAGAAGCCGGGGGGGGGACCGTGCCTCCCTGTCAACAATCACTGGGGCTCGTGCCTCCCTGTCAACAATCACTGGGGCTCCATTGGGGGGTTCTGGGGATACAAAGGGCATAGATACCGCTCTAGATGGGGGGGGGGGGAAGAGCGACAATAATTCCCATTTTTGGAGTGATTCAAATCCTCACGCAGTAAGATCGCGGAATTATCAAGAAACCTGGCAATTTAACGTATTTTGTGCTGTAAGGAATGATGGAATAGTACATTTTTATGAAGAAAACTTAAATGGTAAGTCATTACAAAGCAAATTATCTCCCCATTTTAAATTATGTATTAACTTTTGTAGGAGAAAGATACTTAAATATTCTAGAAGACTTAGACAATCAATATTTAAGCAATTTACCTCTCGCGGAACACAGGCAAATTTTTTACCAACACGATGGCGCCCCACCACACAGAACCGTTCCAGTTACCAACTTCTTACATTTAACATTTTATGACAAGTGGATTGCCAACAATGGGCCTCACCTGTGGCCTCCTCGTTCTCCTGATTTGACTGTCTTAGACTATTTTATATGGGGAACGATAAAAAACATCGTTTATCTTAATCCAGTTACAACAATGGAGGACTGTATGGCAAGGGTAAGGGACGCGTTCGAAAGTTTATCTCCAGATTCAATTAGAGCGGCCACCCATGACGAATTAACTCGGAGATGCGACAAATGTTTGGAAGCTCATGGTGGAAATTTTGAACATTTATTAACATAATTTGTTTCCCTGAATTTTTGAAATTTTCCATTATTCGTTTAACACTGTTCCGTGACGGTTTCTGTTTATCTGGATATCTGTCAGAAAATGTCTCGAATGTTCTTGATAAAACTTTTTACATTCCCCATAGATAATAAACAAATTTAAATAATCTTTTTTTGTATAATTTAATCGCCCTGGCATGATTATTATCAATAATTGTCAAATGGCAAGAAATAATGACATTTCTGTAGTGCTCGAGTGTTTTTTTTTGGCCGCGCCTCGCGGTCATGGCCAACTAATAACAAAACTTGAAAACCATATATGATTTTTACCAAGGGCGTAGCCAGGGGAGGGCAGGGGGGGCACGTGCCCCCCCCCTGGCACGAGCAAAAAGCCAAGATTTACCAATGTGCCATTCAAATTTCCCGTACGTCTTATTCCTAACTCAGCAGTCAGCTGCGGCGCCTGCCGGTCAGTGCTGTCGCAGCTGATTTTCAAAGCGTACTGAATGTAGGGCAGAAAATTCAAAAATCGAAACGTTTAAGAATTTAAAACATTTAAAATAGCTTTCTCTGCAGTTTAAAATCATTGAGGGTGGTTAAATAAAACCCTGTTTTTTTTTTCAAAAATAAAAAATAGTATTAAATGATTCCAACAGAACATTATATAAAAAGTTTTAATTTATACCAATAGACAGGTACAATCGGTACTTGTATACTACTTAATTACAAATTTTAAAAAATCAGTAGTTTTATGTATTACCATCAGTTTATTTCCTCAGATTTTTTTTTTCAATCGATCAATTCATCGGCAGCCTCCAATGAACAACAAGTATTGTTTTTTAATATTTGTTTACAGTACTGCATCGTAGTTATATTCAGGCAATTTATATTTTCTTTAACGACACAAAGTACAAGAAAGAGTAGTACTCGTATCACACTAATTTCATCAATTGAAAACGCCACTAAACATAATTCATAATATATTTTCAGTCACAATAATTTTTCAAAATTTTTTGTGCTTATTTGGTTTTAGTTTCGTTTTGAAAGTTCGTACTAAAATTAGTGGTTTTTCCAAGATCAGTACTGACGTACTGAATTTGGCCACTTTGTACTGAATTCAGTACAATTGTACCCCGAAATGGCAGCACTGCTGCATGTGGCGCAAACGTGTGAAGTGGTAAGAAAGCTTTTTCTGTTAATTGCAGCGTGCATCACGTGGCTGCCGTGCGCTGTTCCTGTCCACTCTGTTTGTTTTCACGCAGATCACAGATGTAAAATAATTATCAAATTGTAATATAATTTTTCTTACAAAATTGGCCTAACAATATCCTATACTATACCTGCACCATAATCGACAATTTTAGCATAATTTCAAATTTATTTGAATTTATTTTAAATAAAACCGCAAACTTTTACCGGCTTATTATGAAAACAATTTTTTGTTTTTTTGCAAAATAATTTGTTTTCATAAAATGTTTCGCAAAAATAAAATGTAGATAAATTTTATACATTCTTTTTGTTAAGCGATGTTCTGTTTTAGCAGGTATTCATTATTTTCTTTTTTAACTGATTCGAGTTTCTAATTTGTAATCATAATACGTATATCAATGGCTAAATTTATAGAGGAGGGCGCTCGCGTACGGCCTCGGCACCCACACGAAAAAATCCTAAACACGCCTATGTTTCATTTTCAATGCTCAAATCATCTTCATTTATATGTTATACTTTATACGCATCAGTATTTCAGTCAGTGGTTACCTCAGGGTGTGCTTCTGGGTGTCCGAGCATCCCAAATTTAAAAAAAAATCGTCTGCAGCGCTAATCACGACAACTGCGGGTTGCGTCCTTGTGATCCAGAAAATCTGCCCTCCCGGTCACCTAATTCTGCCCCCCCCCTGCTCAAAATCCTGGCTACGCCCTTGATTTTTACAATAGAAAAATGCTAAACTGCAATTTTTTCTAAAACTATCGATTTTCGGAATAGACAACCTTTTACAAAGTTACCCTTATTTTTAATGCTGAGTAGGGTAAAATTATAAAAATAGGGGGCTTTCATTTGAAAAAAATGACTTTTAACGATTTTTTCAATTTCATTTTTAATGTTAATTTTTGATCACCCTGTACTTATTTATTACCAAATTATCAACACAGTCTACTAAAGTAGATCCCCTTCCACAAGGAAACCAACCCCAATTAAATCATAAAGGCATTCATGTAGGAAAAATCGATAATTATTTTGCGGCCTGCAAACGTCATTTTTGGCATAAAATTTGAAATATGGCAAAAACGGTTAGAGTTAGGTATAGGAGATTATACATGAAATGCGATTAGAATTTTACGTAAAATCCGAAAATGAAATAATATATAGGGTGTTCCATTTAAAATATGCAAGTTGATATCTACTTCCGGTACAACCGGAAGTGCCACCATTTTGAAAATATTTTAGCCGAATTGCCCCCATTGACATTAGTATGTTACCAAATTTTCAGATCTTTGCTATTTATACTTTTTCCATAATCGATCGCGGCAGTTCGTCGTGGGACACCCTGTATATATATATATATATATATATATATATATATATATATATATATATATATATATATATATATATATATATATATATATATATTCATATATACAGGGTGTCTAAAATAGGTGATACCACTATTGCTATCTCCGAAATGGTAAAAGATACGAGGTCGGTTAAATTAGAGAAAATGTGCCATTTCTAGTCCCTATTCATATTCCGTTTACGGAGTTGCCAAATTCTCTATAGTTTCTTATCTACAGGGGATTTTTTAAAAATAGTCAAAAATTTAATTCTTAAATATCTCGAAAACTGTTATAGTTAGAAAAAAGTTGTTTTTACAAAAATCACACGATTTTTTACCTTCTCTAAAGTAACGTTATTGTTTTGTTTATACCATTTGTTTTTACTGCGTTACTGATACTAACTTGTTTTTTTCAAATACGGACTTGGATTTTTTGCTGCATTTTTTGAAAGGATACTTCACAGCCTTTACAACTGTGTATCACTTGATTATGTTTTTCGACGTTTTGGTGAAGAATAGTATCATCATCAGGATATTCTGCCAGTACGGACCTGGCATTTTTCAAGTCAATGTGCCATTTCACGACCTATTATGGCTACAATTAGGTCAGAATCAGTAACTGTGGATTAAATTGTTTTAACTGATAAATTTTAATTATAATCATGATTACTAACCAGGACCCTCAGTTTGTAAAATTGGTCCAACGCCTGAAAAAAGCATAAGCTTAGTTTTAATTATAACAAATCCTAATAATTAATTCTTAGAGGCGTGATTGGCTTCGTGTGGTCAGTCCAATCGCGTCCATCAACCTGTTCGTCCGCCCGTCCATATGTTATAATTCAACGCAACGTCAAAAAATAAAGTAGAAAACGGATTTTAGATTCGAATTCCTTATAATCCGAACCCAGTAAATATGACAATGGTTTTATGCTAGAATATAGTTAAAGGTCTTTAATTTCAGATAATATGGTTTGTTTTCAAAGCCAGTAAATAGTAATTCAACTGTACCAGCAGAATGAGTTGCAGCAGAAATGAATCCATTAGGTAAAATAGGATTATTTATTATTATCTTTTGAACTGAAAAGTGATTTTTGGATACAAAAATATTAAAATCGTAAATAATGAAGACGTATCATCAAGGATGCCTTTTACAATAGGTGGTAAACGTAACCACTAGTTAGGTGCTGTTAATAAAGGCCGCTAATTATATCTGTTCTGAGTCTGCTAAACTTTTGCTTTCAATAACTCATTGGCTTAAGTGCAATTTGACAAACTTTAATGACCAAAGGGTTCTGGTTAGTAATCATGAACATAGTTTAAAATTTAACAGTTGAATAATTTAAACCACAATGATAGGTTGTGAAATTGTGCCTTAACATGGAAAATCTCAGGTCCGTATCGATAGAAAATCCTGATGATGTTGTTATTGCTGATCAAAACGTCGAAAACCATAATCAAGTGATACATAATTGTAAAGGGTATGAAGTAGTCTTTCAAAAAATGCAGCAAAATATCCAGGTCCGTATTTGAAAAAAACAAGTTAGTATCAGTAACTCAGTAAAAACAAATGGTATAAACAAAACAATAACGTTGCTTTAGAGAAGGTAAAAAATCGTGTGATTTTTGTAAAAACAACTTTTTTCTAACTATAATAGTTTTCGAGATATTTAAGGATAAAATTTTTGACTATTTTTAAAAAATCCCCTGTAGATAAGAAACTATAGAGAATTTGGCAACTCCGTAAACGGAATATGAATAGGGACTAGAAATGTCACATTTTCTCTAATTTAACCGACCTCGTATCTTTTACCATTTAGGAGATAGCAATAGTGGTATCACCTATTTTAGACACCCTGTATATATATATATATATATATATATATATATATATATATATATATATATATATATATATATTGATGCCTGTTAAGTTGTTACCTCCGGTGCACAGACTGGGCGACCTGGCCTCCACCATAACCAGTTGACTTTTTAGCAAGAAAATTACCTATATGCTTAGGGGGACCCCCTTAACAGGTCTATCAAGAGAGGGGAACAGATTTTTAATTTTTAAAATTTCCATATATGACCGGATAAACTTAGATTGTTATTACCTCCGTGATATATATAGCTTTGTGACACTGCTTAAACTTTGTTACCTCTAGCAGTGTTGCCTGGTTTACAGAGGTAGCAAAAGCTGCGCAAATAAGAAAGTATATATGCTTTATTAGATTAAACTGACTTGGTGAAATATAAAAGATAGTGGGATTTTCGGTTCGCTTAGTTTATTCCGTTTAGAATCGTTTGCCCGTACGCGAATGAATCCGCCCAAACTTCTGGACCCAAAAATTTTTAATTTAAGTGATGCTTTACTTTTATAACGTAATCACACCTGAGGAAGGAGCTTGTCGACATTTAATTTCTAAGGATCTGTTAGTTGGGGAAGAGGGGTAAAATAATTATTACATTTTATTCTCAATAAGATACTAATTTGTAATTTTAAAAATGTATGCAATTTTGATATTTTATCAATTCCGAAAGGGGTCATATGGGGGTGGTTATTCTGAGTTTAATAGATATTGACTTTAATAGATATTATTGTTAATTTGCTTACAAATATGATTTTATTTGTTGTACCTGTAACGAAAATAAATTCGGTCAAGTGCAAGTTATAATTGTGTGTGTAACTATTATTGTGATAAAACAATATTAAAAATATGCTGCAAATGTTGATAATTATTTCTAAAAGTTTTAGAAAATAATTACTTGTATTACTGTAAATTTGGAAGTTAAGATATTAAGAACAGCTCTCGGTGCGCGAAGTTCAAATTGGTACTGGACTATAAATCATTGTCCGCAATATATGGCGTACTTCAATTTTTTTTTATAAGATTTATATTATATGAGTATCACAATGATATATACTGAATTTATGGTAATAACAGAATACTCAACTCTACTTTGTTTAAGTTTGAATTAATTTTAATCGTTATTTCGAAAAATTCTAATCTGATAAAACACATATGTGCATTAAATTTGTCCTTTTCTGTAGAGAAACTAATTCACAATTTTATACGTAAAGTTAATAGAAAGGGGGGAAAGGGCGGTCCTTTTAAACCTCTGGGAAGGAAGAACGCTTTTGGGGGAAAACTTAAGGACTTTTTAGTATAATCCTAAGAAGCTATTTCATGATAAAATTCATAATATTTCTTCCCGGAGTTTTTTCCATCACAAAACACTTGGTACCTGGCCTATATTGAGCATGAACTTAAGCATACATAATATTAACTTTTCCCAAATTATTGATAAATTTGCTGCAGATAAACTTCGGAAAGTATTAGTTTTGTTTCCACAGAAATCACAAACCCGTCATATGGCATGTTTGAACTCAGATTTTCCAACCTCAAATATGCGAAAAAATTACGATTACGGTATTCTCTCCATGAAATAACGATTGATCTGCGCCCGGTGATCATTGTTTTTAACCTATTTTAACATTCAATTTGTGTATTTAAATTTAAATATAATAAACAGGAACAACTTTATGGCTGACCAGTGGCGAAACTAAGTATGTGCGCCCCCCCCCCCCCCGCAGATTTCTGAAAGCGCCCTGCTATTTGGCACCCATCTTGATCCTTCGCATTGAGGGGAGACTTGAGGGCGCCCTGGGCTTTGGTGCCCCCCGCAACGCGGGGGTGTGGCTGACCGGCTTAAGTTGACTGTCAAGGGTTTAAATTGACAAAGTAGGAACACGACAAGTTTTGTATTATTAATTTATTTCTGTTGTTTTTTATAAGTTTAAAAAGGGAAATTTTGGTATTATAAAAATCATTTAGAAGTTAAACAGATCGCGAAGATTATAAAATATCAGCGGGTTGTAGAAAGAAAATGTACTAATTGATGAAACTAAACGTGTTAAATTTAATACTGGTTAGTACTGTTATATTGCTAAACTGTATGTTGATACCTCCGAAATAGAGACTCAACGTACGTTGTCACCTCATATATAACGTCGATACCTCCGGTTTCTTAGGTATCGCACTTCGATTTAAAGTTCGTCCCGGTCCGGAAGAAAGTCGTGTCCCATCGGGAAAAAGTCAGATTTTGATATCACAGAGACAGATGACATATGACATAGAGTATATTATCAGAGAAAAATAAGATGGTTTTTCTCTGGTATTATTTTGTATTCCTTGTAAATCGAAGTTGGTTGGTATGGTAAAAGGGAAAAATTAAAGTGAGTAGGTAAAGCGAATGGAAAAATTACACAAACATAGAAGAAAATATACTTGGTAACATATATTTCTATGGTAAGTAGTTTTGCACGTAATTACAGATTCAGAGATTTGATTTTAACATTACATTTTTTGCAAGGAAACTATCATTTTATTTTTATCATATTTATGCAAATATATATCACACCACGTGTTTTCACTATTTAGAATAAAATATCTATGGACAAGTTATTTTCCTGGGTTGCAAAGTATAGTTGTTTTATTAAGATTGCTAAGTATAAACTTTTTTCATTTTATTATCTGCTCCATTTTCTTTTGTTACAGGTTACAGATAATTCACCAAAAAAAACCTAGATGATGTAATCTGAAGATTGGCTCAAAACAATACACGTTTTTTGACGTTGATGCTGACATATTTTTAAGTAGAAATTTTTTACTTTTACATAAATAAAATGTGTTCTAGGATTTTTCAAAATATAAGTGTACAATAATTATTACTTTATACCTTTTTATTTCCTAAAAAAATGTAACGTTTTGTTGAACTGGCTAGCTTTTCTTTTTAACAAGGAGTTACAAACTTGTTAAAACACAATGATTAACCAGAAGATTACCAGTATTAAGTCCTAAACATCTTTGGTGAAACCCGGTATTAATTTTTTTACTTCTCACATACGAATACAAATTGCTTTAACAATAATTATTTCTGAAAATATTGTAGAATGCCTAATATGTGTTGCCTAAGAAATTTAGGCAAGACATATTAAGAATGACCTTTGCCTAACAGTACAACGTTGCCGCTTTTCGGAGGTAACAGCGTACTACGTTTGTCTACAATAATGTACATATATACCAGAGGTATCAACGCACTAGGCGTGTCTCTTGGTCGCGCGACACTAGCGCCCGTGATCTACGCTTGAACTAACGGGGTTACGAAACAGAGACTCGGTGAGCGTTGGCACCTCAGAACAAATTTTCGTTTTTCGGTCGCAAACGCCCTCTAGATTATGGTAATAGTGGAAAATATGGCGATACGTTGATACCTCCGAAACCGGAGGTATCGACGTTATATATGAGGTGACAACGTATATTGAGTCTCTGTTTCGGAGGTATCAACATACCGTCTATCAATATATATATATATATATATATATATATATATATATATATATATATATATATATATATATATATATATATATATATATATATATATATATATATATATATATATATATATATATATATATACACAGGGTGGTGCAACCAAGATGGGGTGGACGATTGTGAGTAAACGGTGAGGAATTTCGAAAATTTTTTTTTTGGATATTATAGATAGTCAAACCCGCTATGTTTTAAAATTATAGCCATAATACAGGGTGGTCCAAAAAACTCGTGGCGAACCAAACTTGTGTTTTTTTAAATGGGACACCCTGTATATAATTGTTCCAATTGATTCTCCTGTTCGTAACGATCATTTTCATATAGGGTTTATTGGGTCTAAAACTTATAGTAAGGGAATGGGACGCGGTTAAAGTTGAAAAAATGCTCAAAGTTCGGCCATTTTTAAAAAAAATTTGAAACAGGTATGGAAAAACCAAATATTCCATAAAACGTTACATATCCTTGAATACATTAATCGCTTGCAATTTGTTTAAAATTATTCACTGTTATACAGGGTGGTCAACTTTTGCAAATACGCCCTGGACTCATTTTTTTTAAATGGAACACCCTATATATTTTATTTTCATCTTAAAGATAACATTGCTAGCTTTCAAAAAATACCATACATGATGCCTTTCTGACCAACAGTTTTTTAGTAAACCAGTCGTGAAACCAAGGTTTCTTCATTCTAATACGATTATACTGAATTTACGTTGTTTATTATTAAATATCTAATATTAGGGGGCCATGACACTATCATAAATGAAACAGGATTGACGAACTTGTCAAAGCTACTGCCGCACAATCCATTATTTACAAGTTAAGTGTAGGTGGCCCAATAATTATGAGGTAAGAAGACTGAGACCCGAAACTTTTACATGTTTATTAGAGATATTTCAAAAAACAGAAAATATTGTTTTTAGGAAATGTAAAATAATTAATAAACCAGTTATAAACAAAGATAATCAGTTATCAGTATTATTAATAGTTTAAAAAAATTAATTAAGCAAAAACAGAACATCTTTTAAAATTACTTCGGTATGTACTTACTTGTAAACCTAATTTAATACAAACAATTAACAATGCTCATATAAGGGGTTCAACTAAACCACCATCTTGCTGAAGGCACATTTCGAGTCTATCCATAAATGAAAGTTTCACTTTTCTCAAAGTCTGTTCTGAAACGTTGCGAAAACTGTTTCTTATTCTCGTCTTCATATCTTCCACAGTGGTTGGAACCTCTTTATAGACTTCTTCTTTAACATGCCCCCATAGAAAAAATCTAGTGGTGTTAAGTCGGGTGGTCTGGCTGACCACTTACCTGGTCCACCTCGCCCAATCCAACGATCTGTCCTCCAATTTATCGACAACATATCTTACATTCCTATGGCAATGCGGAGGCGCTCCATTATGTTCAAACCATAAGGATCCCCTTACCATTAAACGTAAATCTTCAACCAATACTGGCAACTCGTTTCTCAAAAAATTTGTTTATAACTGGTTTATTAATTACTTTACATTTCCTAAAAACAATATTTTCTGTTTTTTGAAATATCTCTAATAAACATGTAAAAGTTTCGGGACTCAGTCTTCTTACCTCATAATTATTGGGCCACCTACACTTAACTTGTAAATAATGGATTGTACGGCAGTAGCTTTGGCAAGTTCGTCAATCCTGTTTCATTTATGATAGTGTCATGGCCTCCTAATATTGGATATTTAATAATAAACAATGTAAATTCAGTATAATCGTATTAGAATGAAGAAACCTTGGTTTCACGGCTAGTTTACTAAAAAACTGTTGGTCAGAAAGGCATCATGTATGGTATTTTTTGAAAGCTAGCAATGTTATCTTTAGGATGAAAATAAAATATACAGGGTGTTTCATTTAAAAAAAATGAGTCCAGGGCGTATTTGCAAAACTTGACCACCCTGTATAACAGTGAATAATTTTAAACAAATTGCAAGCGATTAATGTATTCAAGGATATGTAACGTTTTATGGAATATTTGGTTTTTCCATACCTGTTTCAATTTTTTTTTAAAAATGGCCGAACTTTGAGCATTTTTTCAACTTTAACCGCGTCCCATTCCCTTACTATAAGTTTTAGACCCAATAAACCCTATATCAAAATGATCGTAACGAACAGGAGAATCAATTGGAACAATTATATACAGGGTGTCCCATTTAAAAAAACACAAGTTTGGTTCGCCACGAGTTTTTCGGACAACCCTGTATTATGGCTATAATTTTAAAACATAGCGGGTTTGACTATCCATAATATACAAAAATTTTTTTTTCGAAATTCCTCACCGTTTACTCACAATCGTCCACCCCATCTTGGTTGCACCACCCTGTATATATATATATATATATATATATATATATATATATATATATATATATATATATATATATATATATATATATATATTGTTTTGACGTCAGACGTTGCCAAGTTTTTTTACCATATTTCTATGTACCAAGTTCGAAGACCTAATATTTTTGTTACCTTTAAAGAAAGAACTCCTAGTAACACTTAATTTCAAAGAGCTAAAATATTACAACACAAAACAATACAGAAAACTGCTCGTCTTCAAACGAAGTGTAAAATAATAATTTTCAACTAAACGTACTTATCAGCACTGGAAACTTTCTTTTTCACTAAATAATAGCCAGAAATGTCCAGTGTTATCTGCAAACTTTACAATGCGTACTTATAGTACTGGAAACTTTCTTTTTCACTAAATAATAAAGTTAATATATTGTTACTATACCTAACAGTCAACGAAATGGTTAGTTTTCTTATAAATAGTCAACACTATACGCGCGTACGATATATTTTTGATAATATCGGCACTGGTAAAGAGCTATACACTTTTTTTACTAAATAATAAAGAATCATAGATAAAACTTTATGGAAATCCAAAAAATCCTTGTCTCGACAAATAACGCTGAGTCATTGTATCATTGTGTCATTGACCTCCCCGGCCACGGCTTTTTCACGAGGCGGAATGGCTGCGACTGTGCGAACCTGGTGACAAATATCTATAATACGTTTTCAACTGCCGCGTAAATGTCAAATATGGAGAATATATCTTTAGTTTGAAAGTTCTTGAACAAATAAGTCAAGTTTACGGTGATGTAGGGCCCGGTACTTTGAAAAATATTAATAATAACGATTAACTAATCGATGTGTCAAAATAAACTCTCGGTTTAAATTCGATTTACGTACTTTGACAAACATTTGATTGCCAGATTAGCAATCCGCAGTTTGCCGAGTCGTTAGAACTACTAGTTGAAATTTTAACCCCAAAATCTATAAAAAAAAGAAAATTCTAGGTTATGTAATTTCATCAATTCTTCAATTCTTCCTTGTCACAGATGATCGGTTTCTATATTTTTATTTATCGTTTTCATTGCTTTTCTGGTGTTTTTAAAACAAGGTATGTATGAAAAATAATTTTAAACATAATTATTTATAAAATAAGATGTTTTTAAACCGACAGAGCACTCAAAAATATTGTTTTTTAGCATTTGACTTGGTGGAACTGATGCAATATGAACGAGTCTAATAAGAAAAAGCAAAGGGACTGCTAACTATACTAATAAAGAAATTCATCTTCTAATGAATAGCATTAAACCCGAAATGAAGATAACTGAAAACAAGAAAACAGATGCGGCCACAGTGACTGACAAACAGAAGACTTGGGAGAGGGTTTCGATGATTTTTAATATGAACAGTGAATCTAGTCGAGATGTAAATTCACTGAAATTAAAATATGAAAACATAAAAAAAATTGACCCAACCCAACCCAACCCAACCAGAGCTACAGGAGGTGGTCCTGCTACTACAACCAAATTAGAGTGGTATGAGGAATTTTTGCTAACACTATTACAATTAGGCACAGCAGGGTTACCATCACTGGGTGGTTGTGATGAAGAAGACAACTCATATTTAGCAACTAGTCTGAATTTGCAAAGGGGTAAGTATAATCACATTTTTATCATTAAACCTATTATCACCTATGTCTATAGATATTGGTACAAAGTTAAACAAAAAACAGTCGAGCATTTTAAAACTCAGATTCTTGTTCAGAAGGTTTAAATGAATAAAAAATACCCATATGAAAAATAGTTAAGGATATTCATTTATTATGAACTTATTTGTATTTTCCTATACTTAGTTTCTTTATTTTATTTTTTCATAAACACTGAATTGTGCTGTAGTATATATAATATTATTGTTTGTCGATGTCTATTTTTAATTATTGCAACTATTTTGTTTGCAAAACATATTGTTTTGTAACTTTCCTTTAATACTTACTTATCCCTAACTTTTTTCTACATGTGTACCTAGTTGTTTTTGTTAAAATCACTTATACCTATGAAACCATGACAACTCTGTATAAAAAATCTGCATTGGTCCCAACCATGTGGCCAAGCTAGAAGCAATCCATTAGTACCCTAGAAAATATTCCCGAAGTGAAATTGAGTGTACACCGATTTTCCAACAGAACCAGTAAGATAGCTCTATGAGTATTTGGCTTCATTCGATATCTTATATCTCGACTTATATTATCAAGGGAATTTTAATTAATCCATTGCCAGGCTTATAGTATTTTCCATGTACCAGACTACATTTTATTGTAAATAATTTTATTATGCAATTCATAAAAATTGGGATTTATTTTTTTAACTTTTGTTGAAATATTTTTTAGAGCAAGCTGAAATAGCAGAACTGGAGATTGAGCAAAAGAATACAACTTTGATTATCAGTATGAAATAATAACTATTGAGCAAGCTATTGAGTCTTCAGGGAAGAGTGTAGTAGAAGAAAGTCCTGAAGAACGTGAACATAATTTAAAAAGTAATAATGAATCAGAAATTCTCTTCAATATTCAATGTACAGGACATCCAAATAAAAGTAAAAGACTTTGTGATGAAGAAACTGTGGAGTTGGTATGTTTAATTAATTATAATAATAATAATAAAATGTTTTATTTGCTTATCAGCATTATTTACACATTAAGCATCGTCATAAGTACCTATAAGTAAAATGTATAAATTGAATCTTACAAGTAATTTTTAGATTTAAATGATACATTGAGTATTAAAGTCACAAAAATACAAAACAATCCAGTCCAAGATTTGACAACACGACACTGAGAAATAAAAAAAATCAGTTTAGTAGTTTGTTAATGAAAAGCTTTACATTACAAAATACATTACATATGTAGGAAATTTGCCAGTATCATATTTTTTAATAGAAAGAAAAAACTAAAAAATGCAGAAGTCAAAAAAAATTTAAGTTTTACTTAGTAAGTCATTATCTTTCTTTCAGTCTAACTGTAAATGCCCAGATTTGTGACACAAATGATAATTAATTTTGTCATAACTTGTTAATAAAAAGTTTTTAAGTAACATGAAAAATTTTATAAGCAGAAGTTTTGTTTGACTTGCTAAAAAAAATGGAATACCTAATTTTTTCAATAATTTTTCCATCACAGTTTCAATACTTTGCACTGTATTTTCAGTTGCAGAAATACGATCATTCTAAAATTTTTAATTGTTTTTGCTTCTGCAAATTTCCAAAAACTCTGGGTGGAAATAGAAAATTAGTTTTAAAAATACTAAAACTTTCTACTAAGCAAATTTTTCATTAAAAACTTATGGAACAATTAATTGATTACATATCATTTAACCAAAAATTAAAAACATTTGCAGCTGAATATGACCTATTAGATATCACAATTGGCTAGAGCCCAGGTTTTTGGGTTTTTGTATTGCTGATTTGGGTTTTTGCTGGGTATTTATGTTTTACTTTGTTTTTGTGTTTTATGTTGTTAATTTAAGCCTTGGTTTAAAAATTGACACAAAATGTCAAATGTGTGTAAAACAGAAAAAAAAATTCTTTAAGATTAATACAACCCAAAAGCATTTAAAGATTCTTAAGTAGTTATTTTTTCAAGTATGATTTTTCTAGTATTAGGTACTATTTGTTAATAATAAATTCCTGATGTATGTTGCTCTTATTTTACTCTTACAAGTTTGTATTGTGCATTCCCTGGTGCATTCATTATTTTACAAATTATTTTATATAAGTGAAACTATTAAATAATATTGGTTCTGTGTTTGTCTATAAATCTTTTCTTACAATTTTAGGAAAAAACCTCGGAAAAAACCCACGTGGGGTTTAGCTTCTCAGAAAATGTGGTTTTGCTTATGTCAGTCCTAAATGAAAATTAGAAATTGTGTATTGATTTATAAATTTTTTAATTTTTCTCCTATAAAAATGACTGGACTTTCCCTCAGGCTTTCCATTAAAAATATGCCAAAATAATCTTGTTATTTCTCAGTGTCATGACATTATATCTTGGACTATTATCACGGTTAATAAAAAGAACCTATTATATACAGGGTGTCCCTGGATATGTTTACCTATACCACATATGGACCTTATTTGTAATTTTTTGACAAAAAGTTATTCTTTATAAAGCTTTTCTTATTCACTTAGAAAGTACTTTATTTTGCCATTACCAGGAACACACTGTATGTGGTGTATCATAAAATGCAATAAAAAATGAAGGGTGTAAGTATTTATTTTGTAGTTTTAATGTTACACCACTTTTAATTAATTTATATTTAAGAATGTGATTTTTATTACAAAAAATTGCATCTAATCCTTTCCTCTGACTCAGAATAATTTATCCTCATAGGCCATTAAGTTACTGGTTATGTATTTTTAAGTTTAATTGTACCTTACCTTGAAATCAGTCGGGGTCAATTTATATTATTATATTACACTTTTTTATTTGAAGGAAAAAGAAAATATGGATGGACAGAACTCAAAACGCTCTTCTATTAAAGAAACACCAAAATCATTACAATCGAAACTTTGGAAATTAAAAAAACGAAATAGAAATGGAGTAACACAACAAGAGAAAGAAATGCATATGGAATCATTTAAAACAGTAGCTGGAAAAAAACGGATGTGGCAAAATGTCAAGAAGAATGTTACAAAATTGAGCTAGACCATAAAAAAGGTGAAAAAATTAGATCTGAGAAAAAGTGGGTTTTAGAGGAAAAAATTTTAGTAATGGAGTTAAAGAAAAAAACAGAACAGTATTCACAGGTTTTGGAAGAACGAAACCATAAACAAAAAATGCTGAAAATGATAAGAGGAAGAACAAAAAGTAAAATTGATCTGCTGAAACATGAACTGCATGGAAAAATTGAACACAGTATTGGCATTTATAATAAATAAATCTTCGAATTTTGAAAGCATTGTAAAAAATAGGGTTAAGAGTAGGGGTCAAACATTAGTTTTACCGCATTCACCATTTTATTTTTTGATAAACATCATAGTGATAGTAAAAAGTTTTAAAATTCAAATTTGTCTCAACCTTTAGAACACAACAACCCATTAATCTCTGTACAAGAAATTATTAGTCTTGACATAATAAACTTTACAAATCGAAAGGACACATAAATATAAATTTTAAATTTGTAGACTTTATTATGTCAAAAATATTTTTTTTCATAGTTTAAAGGGTTGTTGTATTGTAAAGGACGCTATCGATTTTAATTTTTTTATTTATTCAAATAAATATACAATAGGCAATGCCCAAATAGTATTACAACAAAAAGGTATAGGTAAAAGTAAAATTACAAAACAATAAACACTACACTCCACATTTCCTAATTCCACCCTCAATCATTTTTTATGAAGATCATAATTTTAGTTTTAAAACATCGGGAAGAACAGTAAAATTTAAATTTTTGACTATACCTAACTATGATATTTACTCAAAAATGAAATGGTAATATTTGTATACTAATAAAGAGTCTGTATAGAAGATTGGAGATTTATTTTATATCTATATTTAAAAGAAAACCTTAACGGTAAATTATAGATTTTTTTTTGTCTCATTCTCTATTACCTTTTTTGGTAATCAAGGTACTTATAGAAAAAGTTTCTAAAAAGCAAAACCATCGGTCTCCTTAGAACAAAACAGCCCATTTATGTAAAGAAGAAAATTATGATTTTTTGACATTATACACCCTACAAATAAATAGAAAAATTTGTTTTGTGGAGTTTATTCTCCTATAAATAAAAAAATTCTATTTGTAGAATTTATTGTCAAACATCATACTTTTCTTTTAGCAGATTAATGGGTTATAGAGTTATTAAGGGCGCTCTTTGTTTTATTTATAAATTTTCTCGTTTAACCGCAGTTTTTACCTAAAATGAAATGGTGGGTGCGGTAAAAATCTATGGTTTACTATTAATAGGCTACTGCAGTGGTTTGTATTGTGATAAGACAAAACAAAGCCTTTATCTCGTCTCAACCAAAGAAACCTGAGACAGTGGCCAAGATAGGTCAACACAGAAGTGCTCGGACAAGACTGTCTTGAGTTTTGGCAAGGGTCTATTCTATCGAGACGAACGAGACATATTTTAGTTTATAAGAGGGAGACAAAGGGTTTTATTTTACCGTTCGTAGTCATACCCACTTATTAATCGTACAGTCGTGGTTACAAAAGTATCAGTTTCAATGCTTTAATAGAAAATTAAACTGTTTTAAACCACGATTGTATAATAGGGATATCCAAATAAAAGTGAACAGGCCTTATAACTTTTTTATTTAAAGATGGAAAAAAATGTTAAATATGAAAGCTTTGGGGATTTTTATGGATCATGCATATATCTTATCAGCAAAATAATCGAGCATCGAATAAAAAAAATCCAAAAATATGATAAAAATCATACCATCCAATTTAAAATAAGCGAGAAAATCGATGTGTTATACTATATTTCTTTTATTCGATACTCAATTGTTTTGCTGAAGATATATGAATGATTCATCAAAATCCCCAAAGCTTTCATATTTAACATTTTTTCTCATTTTTAAAAATAAAAAAGTTATAAGGCCTGTTCACTTTTATTTGGATATCCCTGTACATATACCACGTACACAGTATATCCAATTTGAATTTACTTTCCTAAGACTGAAGCTACAGGCAGGTACACAGAAAAAAATATACAGTATTTATTTACATAAGACATTTATTATATGTATAAGTAGATTATTATTAAGGACAGTAAACAAATTAAAAAATAATAGTAGGTACCTATATAAAATAAGATACATATATACCGGGCCAGGGTGTTTATTTCAACTGTTATCATTATGGAGTAGGTATATTTTTCAGTAGCGTAGCCAGCTTCTAGGGGGGGGGGGGCAGGCTATAATGGGGGCAGCAAAAAGGGATCGTATTGATAAAAAAAAATATAAATTGAAAGCAGAAAAATAAGATTACAGAAATGTGCGCCGCAGACGAAAATTTTGGAAGAATTGTTGTAAAAATGCTAAAAATATATAAAATAATGCAAACAAGGGGCGACATCAAGGAGGGGGGGGCAAAATGAAAATTGGAGAGCTTCCAACTATACAATGGTGGTTAAAACTTAAAATGGGCACCCCCTATATAAATTTGTTTAAGGGCACAACTATAGAGATGGTAGTGACCAGTGGCATATGGTTTTATTGGTTTTAATAGTGTTTTTGTAAAGAAAAAAAAAAACGTTTTGAATTTGCGAAAAAAAGTTGAATTTTTGCTTGAGTTTACCAGAACATTCCCAGTGGGCACACTATTAAAACCTCTAAATTTGGTACGGGTCCGGTAAATAGGAACAGAGATATACAACTTTGAAATTTCACCATACACCATGGGTAGTGACCTAGGTTACTAGCCATTATATCTAGTTCACGATATACTTACAACGGTATGCTACGTTATGACGTCACTTCGAGGGAAAATTTTAAATTGACTAGGCGCTTAACTGAGCAAATGAAATATGACAATAATATTTTAATAAACGTCAACTCAACATACTACCCGACAATAAAATGACCTGTAATATTTTAATAAACGTCAACCCAATACACTACCCGACAAGAAACTGACCTGTACTTATGTACAAGGGGTGCAAGCGTCTAGTCAATTTAGGATTTTCCCTCGAAGTGACGTCATATGTAGCATACTGTTGCAAGTGTATCGTGATCTAGTTTAATAAGAAGCATGAAATGATGATGATGATTCCCATCCTTCAGAGCAGTAGGTGTTTCTAAAATGAAATGTAAAATTGTAACTATTTTATACTAGATGCGTACTTTTATGAAGACCACTCTATAATAAACTCACTATAAAAATAACTTATAATGGCACTAATGAGTAGGAAAAAAATAACTGAAAGTCAATATCCACCGCAAGTCCTATATGTCTCTTGCTTTTCTTCAGATTTTTTTTTAACTTCCTTCTTGTAGTTTTTCCATTTTTCCCGTAGCTGCTTACTTGTGCGTTCCACATAGCCCTCAGCTACCCATTCGGCAGCTATCTGCTCCCACATCTTATCCTTTTCTTTGGCCGTAACAGCATCAGTTCTCTTGTTCTCTAAAATTTCTTTGTATTTTTCGACAAACTCCACGAGTGCCTCAACTTCCCCTTCCACGAAATTAACACACCTTCTGTTTTGGATATTCACTGCATAATTTTTAGTAATAATCCTCGTAATAATCTATAATTGTTTAGAAAATAAACACGACAGCAACAAAAATGGAAACAAACGAAAAAGTATGGTTAATGGTTAATTCTTCTTCCTTCTTAAAATCGATGACGCCTTTTTCCTCTATTTCAATATATGGGCTTAGCATTTAACTCTAGTGTTTCCAAGGCAATAATACAAACACGCGTTCTATTTTAAGTTTTCGCGCCAAATCAGCGCCACCTACTTTATCAAGTACAGGAAGTGACAAAGAGACATGATCATGTTTCATGATGAAGGGAGATCGAAACAGAAGGATTTCTTAGTGTCATCAAAGAGCCGTGCGCCATATTTACGTTTTTCAACAGCACACAAACCACACAATGAATGTTTTAATTTTTTTTTTCGTTTCAAGTTTTAAATAATGTAATTTCTTTTCAGTACCGAGAAAATGGTCTTCGTCGATCCTTTGTTAACCAATATTTTGATCCGTTTTATCTAGTTTCTTTGAGTGAGTAGCGTAATAGGGTTGAAAACTAAATTTAATTTAAAACACTAATAATATTTACGTATTATGGTAACGTTTGCCGGTGCAAAACTAATTTAGCGGATCTGGTTATAATTTTGAAGTAAGTACTATGTAGTTGTGCTCAATTAGTATTTTCGTTTTGATTTTTAACTTTTCCTTGGCAGAAAGTTTAAGCTAGTAGGAATAACGCTTATATCATTAATAACGTAATATAGGGTGTCTTAAATATTAGTTAAAACTAAGGCTACTGACAAAAGGATTGATTTCGCAGTGCCTTTTTATTATTTTTTTTTAGTTTCTTCGTAGGAAGAGGTTAAAAAAATTCTTAATGTCTTAAATTGCGCTTAAAAACAGAAAATAAATTCTCCTTAAAGATTTATATGTCTGGCAACGTTTCAACAAATTCAATTGTTTAAAGATTTTCTCGCGCAAATTTCCGTCAAGCGCCTTGTGTACGCTTAGCCAGATGCGGCGAATATCGACGGATTTTAGGGTATTTTTGACAATTTTAAAAATGTTCGATTTAAGAAAAAAAAGTATTGGATATGTCTGTAGACTATCCCATTCCAATATATTAAATCATTTCCATAACACCCTGTATATATATATATATATATATATATATATATGCAAAATGTCTTATACGCCTCCAAAATATATATGCTTTCATAGAACACGCCTCCAAAATCGGATTCGCATTCGCAAAATCGGAGGCCAAAGCGAATTTGCGTGTATAATGGATTTGTTTGTAGATTTAAGTCAGCAGAAGAAGTTTCACAAATTTTTGTTCGGAGGCTTTTTGGGTCGATATACATGTACAGTTATACAATGCAGTTCACAATATTTTATCTACGGGGCGCCACCGTTTTATACGCATATACACTTTAATTAATGGTACTGACGAATTTGCCTCCACATGCTCTCCGTACTATTATGCCTCTGAAATATGGCAACAAGGTAAGGAGGCCAATAATACGGAAGATTTAAGCGTGTGTAAATAATTTACTTTTATGATTATTTTATGTTTTAAAGTAGTTGCTGAAATTACGATTGGGGCTCCGAAAATGTACGTATGTGTATAAGATCGGTGAACGCTTTGATATAGGGGTCTGTAACTTTATTTGTACAGTTTTTTATATGATAAGAAAACGATAAAAATAGATAATAGATACTCTTATTACTAATGTATGTTACAGTAGTAGAACTTTTTTAAAATTTATTTTTGCTAAATTGTTGTCACGCTCTAACACGAAACATTGCCAAGTCTAAACAAAAGAGATATTGCCCACATTTAGAGGGATGTCCACTAATGGTGTCGAGATTATGCTTAAGTTCGTATATTGTACAGAGGCGTGGTCAAAAATTAAGCGCAAGAGTAATATAACAAATATTAAAGTTGAATGAAGTCTACTTGTCACTTGTCAGGTGTACACGTAAATATGTAGATTGAGAATTTAGAGTTCTCTAATCCACCTGAAGATGCCTTATATAATAATTACTAAACAAATGATGGTAAAACAAGCTATTCTCTGGACTATATGTCTCTACGAGCGCTGGATTACATACCAAAATTTGCCGTATTTTCTTCTAACATGCAAGAAACTACCAGGAAGAAGGAAACTTTTAGTTCTCATCAGTACAAGATAGAAGAACATACCTTCCTTCGGAAAAAGTAAATCCTTTTGAAGCTGTGATGTCGAACTGTATAAGCAGTAAGACATAGGCAGCGCCTATGTCTATCTTGTACTGATGAGAACTAAAGAGTTGGAAACCGGTCTGCAGGTGACGACATCCTAACTAAAGAAAAAGTTTCCTTCTTCCTGGTAGTTTCTTGCATTCTGAAAACGTATTTTACAATCTAACTCTGTTAGAAGAAAATACGGCAAATTTTGGTATGTAATCCAGCACTCGGAGGGACATATAGTCCGGAGAATAGCTTGTTTTACCATCATTTGTTTAGTCCTTATTATATAAGGCATCTTCAGGTGGTTTAGAGAACTCTAAATTCTCATTCTACAAATATTAAAGTGTTTTTCTTTAATTTAGTATAATATTAGGAGTTTTTGATATTCTTGGTTTTCTATTTAAAGAGCATGTTTTCGTTTGTTTCTGAGCTAAACTTACAGACACGCCCCTAAAGGTGTAACTTTTTCTGCTCCTAAAACAATTTATATCGTTAAAATTTCACTAAAACTAGAACTAGTTCTTGGACCTTAAAGGAATGTCTGAAAAGTGTTCGAATGAAACTTTTTCAATCAAACGTTCCTATCAAAACCCTTCTGTTCTAGTTATCAAAATTACCATGTTATTTTTGTTTAAATTTACCTGACACTGAAAAAATGCGAGAAAAACTTTTTATCGTAATATTTAACGGCGTAGTATAATCGACACATTATAATAATTATCTGTAACATACACACTTTAAATGAGATTTTGCGTAATTTTTTCTGTGTGGCATCAATTTTATTGAAACAAGGGCCTGCAAATGTTTAGTTTTTGAGTCGCTGGCGAATCCATTTGCACACGTTTTTAAAAACGCTATGGTTAAATTTCAGCGGCTCATTTCTTGGCGACTAGCATTAAATGTTGGTCGCTGATTTTCAACAATATGTTTTTTAGAAACGTGTACCAACGTCGGTCGTCAGTACCAAAGTGTACTGACTACTCGAAACGTTTGGAATCGCCTGGTTAAATAGTCTACTATATTTTCACACATTTAATGAAGGATTTTATTAAAATGCTAAAACGTATTTATTTATTTTTAATATTTAAATCTATTACCAATTTTGATACTTTTTTATTACTTACTTATAATTTCTCTTAAAGTCAATGTGTTGCTTAGGGTTGTTAAAGACTTAAGGCAATAAAAAACAAAAAGATGTAAAAAACTCCTTATGTTAGGTAAAAATGGAAAAATACACAACTTTCAACGTTAAAATATAGCGTTATACAAAAAGCTTAAAGCCCATGTTGACGCAACTCTGTCAAGCGTCGTATTCGGGTTTCAGGAGGTAGCAAATTCATATCTAATTTTTTTTTTAATTAAAAGGGTCCCAAAGCACATCAAATAATTTTCTTTTAACCACTAAGAAAACGTACGTCTATGAGGTAGAAAAAATTTTAAAACAGTGGAAATGTGCGTTGCGACTGCATCAACACGCCAAAAATGAAATTCCATAATTAACCGAGCTATTAGCTTGTGTCCACCTTAAGTAAGACACTGGTACGCATTGGTCGAATTTATTTTAGAACCTTATATTTTCCATGGCATACTAGCTAATAAAAAATATTAAAATAGACTTTCGAGAAAATATCCATTCAAAATATTAAAATTAATAAAGACACCCAAATAGATTTGGTTCTTTTTAAATATTATATTTATTTTCATTTTTTATACTTAAAAAATTGTTTTAAAGTCGACAAAACTAATAGTAATGAAATAAATCATTGCTTAAAAAATTACATGAATATCAAAATTTAATTCTACCCTTTACACCAGGTAATGGTGGAATTTTAAGCTAACAAAATTCTAAGTAGATTATATATTATATATCAACTTCAGCTTTTACCGATTTACTGCTAAATAATGTAATCTACATCAAAATGGGTTTGCTACATTTTAAAAGTTATTTAGAAAAAAATTACCGGTGAGACAGGTGTAAGAAATTATAGGCAAAGAGGAAAATAATAGAGCTTAAATTTGTTTTATATATATTATTATTTTCACACTGCGTAACTTATAAAGGATACAAAAAATCTGCCTTTCACGGAACAGAAATAAAAATATAAAAAATCGGTCCAGTGCAAGCTATACTTGCACAATTAGTGTTCCGTGTTACCCACTTAACCTGAGCAAACCTCGGCCGCCCGACCTCCGCCCATCTGCCGCTCTACCCGCCGCCGACAGCACCAACGCCGTATCACATCGCGTGTGCGCGGAGCTGAATAGGCCAAATTACACGATTTTGAGAATCGTGTAAGCACAAAAGTTGTTCTTTACATGGTGAGAAATATTCTTTGTCGAAAATCTTTTTTTCTAAAACCAATAATTCAGCAGTTATAAGGAAATAAACAATTAAATTATTTATGACAATTGATCGCGTAGAATTGTCCAATCCTGATAATTTTGGTTTAATCTAGGTACACCTAATTCTCAATGTTCATGATTTTTTGTCAGATTTTTCTAAACGCTCCTTCTGGTGATAAGTGATAAGGGTGGTGGGGGACAACAGTTTTTACACGTTTTTTCCGAAAAATATTTAAAAAATGCATAGAAAATATATTATAAATATTGTTTAATTCGTTCTTCAATAAGCTTTCATTAGGCTCCCCACACAATGCCCTTGAAAAAAATTTCCATTTCCCAATTTGCCACCCTAAATTAACCCCCAGAATCGAAATTTAACTTCCTATACTTCACGTCTATAATTGGTCCACCACACTCTATCTCTGTGCTAAATTTCAAATGATTACGTTGAACAGTTTCAGAGAAAATCCCCTCTGACAGACGGACGTTTTTAGTGTTCCTTGAAATGGAAGTGATTCCATTTCAAGGAACACTAAAAAAGGATAATTAGACAAGAATAAATAAGATTTAATATGTTAAAATGGATAAATACTCTGATGAAACAATAAATAAAAAGTGCATATAGTTTTGCCAGCGACAGAGCTATATGTGAAAAACATTAATAATATATTATAAATATTAAGTTAAATTTTCTAAAGTTGTCCGCCCTATACAGGAGCGTATTATCCAAAAAGCCTAGAAAGCTAGGGCTTAGGCTCCTAAAACTTTTAAGGGTGGCGCGTCAGCGATGCAATTTTTAAAAATAAACAAGAAATTAAAAAAAAATCAGTTTTAATAATTCAGAATTACTGTCAAGGTAAGAATAAATTCCTACTTGGTCCTCAGTTTATATACTTTCTTATAACTTCAGTACATCAGTTCAGTACTGAAAATATATAAAATTCTTTGCATGGATAAAAATATGGAAATAATAATAAACTTTCAAAATGCAAACTATTTTGTCTTTAATTGTCAACAGTAGCACGTAAGTAACCTACATTAACTAGTAAGCTATAATATCAACTCAAACTGTAGCACATGCAAGTTTATAAATAATAACTAACTAATGTAAAATGTAACTAAGTATTATAAGTATTATCGTAGGAAAATATACAGTGCCTTAACTAGAGCAAAAACCAGCAAAATTAAATTTTTTAAGTGGCCCGCCCTATATCTAGGGCATCAACAGTGCCTTAAATTACATTAACGGTAAAATCTTTAGCTATAGACAAAACACAATTTTTGTATTTTAGTTACAGCGACGAAATCAGAAATATAGATTTTGAGGTTGGATTCCGCCCTGTATAAATTTTATTGGCCGGTTTCGAGCCAGGACAAAGCCTAATTTATATGCAATTTTTTTTTATTTTGTTCGAGTAATTAGCAAGTTTTCGCGCCCACGGACAGACTGACGGAAATGAGAAAATATTTTTTGTGAATCAGAAACCCTAAAATATAAAGATCTGAAAAAATTTCGGGAGGCGATTATTAAACGAAGAAAATATTAACTCCTCCAGCGAGGAAAGAAAAAGATAATATTTGTTTGTTCTATATACAAGGTAAAATGCACTTTAAAAAAGAAAAAGCCACGAACTTACGCTTAATCCCAGTCGGGGAAAAAGACATAGAAAAGATTTTTTTAAACTTCCCACCCTGTATAAAAATTTTATCAAGTTTTTTTACGTAAAATCGTCATTTGCGTATTTATTTCTTTTAAGCTAATGTTTTAGAGTTATTACAAAACTAAACAAGCATTTTTCTACTCTTTCACTTTCTGTTGTAAGAAAAATCGAAATTGTCACTGAAAGCTTTGGGTTCATCAGAATGCTTATATTTTCGAATTAAAGAAACAATAAAAAATACTATTATATCAACGGTAAAAGACTTAGCTACATACAAAGTATAATTTGTGTAAAATGTATCATTTTAAACAAAAAATAGATACTATTTATTAAAATGTGCTCGCTCACGCTGTTTTTAAGTTTCCGCGCCAGCATACAGACGGAAATCGGAAACCATGTTTTCCCTGATCTGGGCACCCCCAAACGTGATCTGAAAAAAATCTCGAAAGATTTTTTTTCGCCAATAAAATACTTTCTCTCGCGATAGAAGTCAAAAGATCAACCCTCTGAATGTGGCGCAAAATTTTGGGGATCATCAGACTGACGTAACCATCAATAGCAATCCTGCATAGTCAACACTTCTTCTAAAACAGAACTGTGCCTGCTGCCTGAGGGTTACGTCAGTCTGATGATCCCCAACAAGGTGAAAGCTTACTGTCCTCCCGGCCCGGGATTTTCCATTAGTTTTTGGATGCCACATAATTTAATGCAAGCGCAGAACACACTGTCTTTTTGGTTTGTTATGCCCCAAACATTTTTATTTGACTACATTATTTATTATGGACACTAATATCTTATTTTTGGAAATTAATGTTTTAAAGTGTTCATGCTGTACATAGTTAATCGGAAATGTTTTGGGTTTTAAGCTAGGTCTCAGACTAATATATTTCTAAAATATTTTAGTTTTCCGTCAAGTAGCTTTTAAGTTTTCGCGCCAACGGACAGAGAGACCGACGGAATGGGAGATTTTGTATTGCTGTTCACTGTATTTTACAATAATATTATAAGCCGTTTACTGATATGTTTAAAAAACGAATTTACCACGTGCCACCTTGTTGAAGACGTTACTTAAATTTGGCAACGTTGTCGGAGGCGTATGCGATCGCTGTGCGCATAAAAATTTATACAGAGGAGGCTTACTAGACGTAAAATGTATGGAGGTGTGTTACATTTAAAAGTATAGTAAAAATTTGTATCTTTTTTGGATGCTTATTTCTTACCCCTCTCACGTTGCTCACGTAGACATTTACTATTTAATGCTATTTGAATGCAATATACACGGAAATCTTTATTCTTTACAGTGGAGGCCTGGGTGCCTGTGTAACGTATGGAGCCCAGTTAGATAGCCATGCACGTATATATATATATATATATATATATATATATATATATATATATATATATATATATATATATATATATATATATATATATATATATATATATATATATATATATATACAGGGTGTTATGGAAATGATTTAATATATTGGAATGGGATAGTCTACAGATATATCCAATACTTTTTTTTCTTTTCGTATATATATATATATATATATATATATATATATATATATATAGCGACCAGTACTTAAGAGGGCGAAACATTCGAATTTTTGGCATGGATGAATCTGACAATGAAAATCTTATTCAATGTTTTAAAATTGTTTACTATAAGAATGAAGATATCTTCCATAAATTCATCTGATGTAAAAAGATGTCACCGAGTTGAAGCAAACAATCCGGTACCTGATAAATAAAGACAGCTAAAAAATATAAATGTCACAAGCGGCGCACATGGGAAAGTAGGGGAGAGTAGTGTACGATCACGTACAAGTATGCCAAAAAATTAAAAGTAGCACTAGCGACACTAGCGTTAAAAACATATAAATAAGAATATTAACAGTGCTTACCGTTTACAAATAAAATGTAAAAGGTTAATTGATAGATTTGGAATAAAATTGAAGCATTAACAAGCCCTCCATAATGGTTTCGGTCAACCTTCGACGATACTGCGAGAATGTATTGGTATAATGGGAAAACGATCTCGCTGCATCGTACGAAGTGAGATTTGCATATTTCAAATACTGGCCACTTGTGTCAAGATTTTCGCGAATTATATTTTATAAGTTCTTCAAATCAGGGTTTTTATTTAAAACGGCACAAAATTTATTATATTGTCATGCTCCGGATTTTGAAGTAATATAATAATTAAAAGAGAAATAATTTTAAGAAAAAATAATTAATCAGCTCTTATCAATATGTATGAAAATAAATAAATACAAAGTTTGATTTCAAATACAACATAACCTAATTGAATTTGTGTTGCATTATAAAAAAAAGAAATAAATAAATAATAAAATAAAATTTTCCAACACTTGCTAACTACATCGAAAATATTCAATTTTAATATGAAGTGCCAAAATAATAGTTTCAGTTAAAAAGAAATTTATAAGATCAAAAATTAAATTTAAATCTTACAATTAAAACTCAGGAGACGAGTATCCAGTAAAATTTTTCTAAGTCTATAAACAGGAATTAAAATAAAAATTAAATACATTTTTATTTTATTAATCACTCCGAGGAACCAACACTTTGAACCGAGTAACAACAAAACGAATTGACAAAACTAAAGAAAATTTTACGTTAGGGCGCTTAAATAACCTCGGTCCCCCTCTAGTAAACTAACGTTTCGTTCTTAAATTTGATTGGTCAACATATGTAAACAAGTTTAAACCAGAGACACCCGCAATGGTAATTAACTATTCGCTGTCTCATAAATTTTGCACGTGGAATCGGTTTCCCTTTGAAGAATGTGTACACAGGTGTTTTTCTCGAAAATTTGTCATAATAAATTTCAAAAATTCAAATATTTATTGCATTTTCTGGCTATAAGAAGCCGAAAAGTCGAAAGGAAAGGGCAGTATAACACTATCATCAGTAACGTGAAGAACGTCGCGTAACTTAAAAGTATAAAGGTGCAAGTCCGGGCAGTAGTCAAGTGGTCGGGTTGACAGAAACGGGTACGGGAAAAGAAATAATAGAGGTTGGCGTCGCGACGGCGATAACTTTACTTTTCTAGTCGGCACGGTATTTTAAAGAAGTTTGTAGAAAGAGAAACACTGGCAAAAGTAAGTGCTGGTGAAAATAAAGATTAATTATGGAATAAGTGTAAGGATTTTAGAAATTTCGGTGGCTCTTGAATTATAATTTTGTGACGGAAATTTAATGTTTGTACTGTAACATTGAGAGTTAAGTTATAAATAATAAATAAGTGACTGTTGAATTCGTTTTTTTTTTAGGAAATAAATGTAATCAGTGCTCCCTTGTAGAATAAAATTTTTAAGCTTATCTTCGGCAAATTATAAAGCTTGAATTTTAAAGTTAAAATTCCGCTGTAGTAGTGTAACACACTAGCGCTGCGAACCCCAACACGTAAATTGTAGCTGTAGAAGAAGATAGGTCGAAAAACCGTAAGTAAAGTGATTGTACTGAAAAGGGAGCTACCACAAGGGTAGCGAACGCTACAACTGGTGTCAGGTGTGGGGTTGGTTTTTGTAAACCCCCAGGAAGAGAAAATAACTGGGACAGTGCCAGAAAAAGCAAACGTTTGCCATTTGCTTGGTGATTACACTTCTGAAATATAAAAAACGAAATATGACAGACCCAGCTGCTCAAACCAGCACGCCCAGTGCACCTAGTACCTCTAGAATCACCAATCATATCGGATTAGGAATTGAATCAATATCTCCCTATGATGGTGCAACCAGCATTGAAGAATATCTAGTGTCTATAGAAGAAACTGCTCTCATAGCGATTGGACGGAACAACAAATGGTAGCCATTGCCCGACTCAAGCTAAAACACAAAACAAAACAGTTTATTGAAGCAGAACCAGATCTAAAAACTACGACAAGTTGGACTACATTAAAAAATGCTTTAAAGAAACAGTTTACCCTTCCATGTGTTCGAGGTGCAGCCATGAAAAACTTTATAGAATGTCGACAGCGAGTAGGTGAGCCATGTCGCCAGTTTCTCACTCGACTTAAATTATTAGCAAATAAAACTGTTACGCTTACAGGAGTCTCTACAACAGATAAGCCCATTTTAGACAAATTAGAACAAGATGTAACGACACAATTCTCTCTAGGATTATTAATGCCCATAAAACAAAGAGTGCTTTCACGAAATCCTACGTCATTAGCCAAGGCACTTGAACTGGCAGAACGGGAAGAATCGGTGGAAAATTTATTAAGATCCAGTAACCGGGAGTGTAGAAATGTGAATATAAGTAGCCCTACAACATTTACAAATCCTCGAAACAGTGAATCCGGCAACCAAAGGAATAATAATTTGCACAACTTTAACGGTAACACTGCAAATGGGCCACAACGAGGTCAAGGTCATCAAGGAACCTTCAATCAACGGAGAAATAATACAACCTGTAATCGATGTAAAAAGACTGGCCACACAGCAGCATTTTGCAGTACCAAAGGTCCTATTTGCTACGGATGCAATCAGCTGGGACATGTAGCAGGTTATGTCCTGAAAGAAATACACGTAATGCAGTTCAACAACTTTGTTACTCCTGCAATCAACCCGGACATTTTGCAAGGACTTGCATCATGCTGAACAGAAATGAGCAGCGACCACGGCGTGATTTAAACTACAATGCAGCCAGCCCCCAACCCCAAGGTATGGCTGCCGAACAAGCAGGTTGGGAATAGAAAATAATATAGTAACAGGGATATATACTTGCTCACTGGATGGAACCCCAAGGCCGCGTAATAGTGTAGAAGTTAGTATAAATGGTAAGAAGTGCTTAGCATTAATAGATTCAGGAGCAGTTGTATCCCTTGTAAAACCCGATTATGCAACTGGGTTCAAATGGACAAGTAGTGATAGTAATTTAGTAGATATACAAGGTAATCCAATACCTACATTGGGACAAGTTATTTTGCCCTTAACGTTTGATCATGATCTAACAGTACCTCATAATTTTATGATAATGGAGTCTGAGTCTCTAGATGTAGAGCTACTTTTGGGAATTGATTTCTTGCATAAGAATGATGTAAAAATTGACTGGGGAAATGGATGTTTTTACGTTTTTGAAAAGTTATAGAGATGTACGATGAGAAACGTGCCGTACAAGCTGATATTACAATGACGTCAGCCGACGAAGTTTTAAAGAAACTGCTTAGAGAATGGAATGATACCATGAAGGAGGTAAGAGACATTCTGAAGGAAAGAAAGACAACGCCTTGGACAAATTCTTCTTCACATTTCTCGTCACTG
The DNA here is from genome assembly GCA_963971165.1 of Philopedon plagiatum. Taxonomy (NCBI): domain Eukaryota; kingdom Metazoa; phylum Arthropoda; class Insecta; order Coleoptera; family Curculionidae; genus Philopedon; species Philopedon plagiatum. The sequence goes on from OZ020192.1 coordinate 73,985,759, forward strand.
CCAATGACGAAGGAATGCAATGTTCAAACGATTGGCAGTCGTTTGGATACTATTGCGAGTCAACATCCTCTGCAAAAAGAAGAGGAGTCTGAGCCGATGTCTAGGAAGGCTGCAGCTTCCAGAAAAGAGAAAATGAGAGAGTATAGCATTGAAGATAGAGAAAAAGGGAATAGGAAAATAAGTGAACAAATTAGAGAGAAAGAAACAATGTCAGCAAGGCGCTTAGGCGATTGTTGTACTTGTGAAGAAGGAGCTACTCAAGTTTTCGTATCACAAGAAGTAAGGATTCCCCCAATGTGTCAAGCCGTGTATTTAGCGACCTTAAGAAATACATCGAGAGTTAAGACTGCTGTTGGTACTGGAACCCAGTGTCGATTGTCTCCAAGGTCTGCTAGTGGCGAGAGTTTTCTGTAAAGCAGAGAAGCAAATACCAGTGAGGTTAACAAACATATCGGAAAAAGAACTATTTATTCCCAGAAAAACCATAATAGCTACTGCATTCGAAGCAGAGGTAGAAGAAAGTAGTAAAGGACATGAAAACCAATCTGTAAGAAAGATTAGTACGCGTGACGCAAGTGAAATTTTAAAGCAGCTTAACTTGGAAAATGTTGTAACGGATGATGAGATTAAATTAAAGAACCTGATTATGGAATTTATAGATATTTTTAAGGCGCCTGATCAGAAGCTTACCTGCACTTCAGATGTGACGCACCGTATCATTACTGAAGATGTTCAGCCAATATGTAAGAGACCATACAGAGTACCTTATCAGAGGCAACAAATAATGACAAAGGAAATACAGACTTTACTGGAAGATGGAATCATCGTTGAAAGCCTGTCGCCATGGAGTTTTCCAGCTATATTGGTGGAAAAGAAAAGACACCTAGGTGAGGATGTACAATACCGCCTAGTAATTGATTATCGAGAACTGAATAAAATCACAAAAACAGACTACTTTCCATTACCAAACATTCATGAAACCATTGATAGACTTTCTGGTTCTAAGTGGTTTTCCACTATGGATCTTGCTTCGGGATATTTTCAAGTGCCCCTACATTCAGAAGATCAAAAGAAAACAGCTTTTTCTACACCAGATAATCACTATCATTTTGTTAGAATGTCAATGGGCTTGAAAAATGCTCCTGCAACCTGGAGCCGATTAATGAATCATATCTTGGGAAAGCTCACTTTTACAGAGTGCTTAGTTTATCTAGAAGACATCCTTGTATTTTCTAAAGACATTGACACACATTTACATCGACTAAGACATGTTTTCGAAAGGATGCGTGAAAGTCACCTTAAATTTAAACCTACGAAGTGTCATTTTCTACAACGAGAAATAGAATATTTAGGACATATTATACAGGAAGGAGGATATACTACCCACCCAAATAAAACGAAAACAATTGAATAATACCCAATTCCTCGAAACGTAAGAGAAATCAGAGCATTTTTGTGGCTTGTGCGGATTTTATAGAAAATTTGTGCCAAATTTTGCAAAAATCAGTCAACCGCTCACGACTCTTACAAAGAAAAATCAAAAATATATTTGGGAACAAGAACAACAAGAAGCTGTCGAGACTCTTAAGAAGGCCTTAATAAGACCACCTATATTAAAATATCCAGACTTTAGAAAGGAATTCATAGTAAATACTGATGCAAGCGCAACTTCTATAGCAGCTATACTCCTACAAGTACATGATGGGGTAGAACATCCTATTTGCTACTCCAGTCGAACTCTGAATGAAGCAGAGAGACGCTACAGCACCATAGAACGTGAATGTTTAGCTGTAGTTTACGCTGTAAAAACATACAAAGTATATCTAACTGGAACCCATTTTACCATAGAAACTGATCACAGACCACTTAAATATTTGCTAACAATTAAAGACCCCAGCTCTCGACTAGCCAGATGGGCAATGTTCCTCATGGAATATAGCTTCAATATAAAGTACCGGCCTGGAGTACAGAACGGAAGAGCAGATGCGCTAACTCGATTAAGATTAGAAGAAAATGAGGAACCTCAAGTAGTGGCTATGATAAGTGAAACTAATGAAGTAAAACCTGTCATAAGTGCAATATGGAACAGGGAAGAATTAAAGCAACTACAAGAAGAAGATGCTAATATTAGGCAAATCAAGGAAAACCTTAGTCCAGAAGATCAACATTTCTATCTAAGCCCAGATAACTTACTTTACAGAAAAAGGCTAGAACAAGGAAGGCACGATTCCTTAGTGGCACCTAAGTCTATAATTAGAGAAATACTACACTTCTATCACTCCTCCCTATTTAGTCTCCACCCGGGACAGAAAAAGACTCTAGCATTAATACAGCCTGATTTTTATTGGTTAAGTATGAGAAAGGATGTTAAGGCATATGTAGAGCAATGCCATTCCTGCAATATTCATAAAACCAATCCACAGTTACCCGCTGAAATGCAGAAAACTCCAGTACCAGAAAATCCGTGGTCAAGAATTAGTATGGACATTGTGGGCCCCTTAAATCGAACAAAAAATAATAACAAGTACATTCTGACTTGTATAGACTCTTTAACTCGATACCCGGAAGGTATACCATTACCTGATATAAAAGCCGACACTGTAGCACGAGCATTTGTAGAAAACATAATTTTACGCTTTGGCACTCCAAGGGAAATATTGACAGATTGTGGATCACAATTTATGGGCAAGTTGTTTCAAGAAATATGTAAAATTTTATGCATCCGAAAATTAAGGACTACTCCATACCATCCTGCCGCCAATGGAATTGTAGAACGGCTACACAAGACTTTAAAAACAATGATTAGCCATTTCATTACTGATTACCATGACTGCTGGGATGAAATATTACCATTTGCATTAATGGCTTATAGAAACACGATTCACGAAACAATAAAAGATACTCCCTTTTTCCTTATGTTTGGTAGAGACATGGAACTGCCACTTAATCTTACAGTTAGAGAAGATACGATCTGGCAGAAAATTATGCAAGTGAATTAATTGTAAAAATGCAGCAGGCTCATGAAAAAGCAAGAGCGAATATAGAAAAAACATCGAAAAATAGATGTGAAAAACATAACCGGAGGAAAACAAAACAAGAATTTTCGGTCGGAGATCTTGTATACCTACACACTCCAGCTGTGCCAGGAAAACACCTGTCCACTAAATTTAAAATCAAATGGTCAGGTCCTTATCGAATTTTGAAGAAGCAAGGACCTGTTACTTACACAATAAAGGACATTAAGGGTCGAGATGAGAAAACTGTACACCTTGACCGACTTAAACCATTTAAAGGTACTAATATACCACCTCAAGTTCAAGGAAATAAAGAGGACAAAGTTAGTGAGGAAACTCTGAAAATCCTAAATGAAGACGATAACCCAGTCCTTAACGAAAACCAACCAGAAAGGCAAATAAACGATGAACTAGATTCAGATTTCACCGAAGAAGGCGAAGCCAATGACTCTGAATCCGAAGAAAGTGACGAAAACACTGAAGTAGAAGAAAACTACAGTAGTGCTCAAGAAACCGAGGACGAAGAAAATTTAAATAGTCATCAAGAGAACGCACCTCGAAGAACTAGAACTCGAGAAATTAGGCTGCCAGCCCATCTAAAAGATTTTATTGTAGATTAAGAAAAAAAAAGTTATATGGAGCCACCATGTAATTAATGTAATAGAAATAAGATAAACAGACCTTAAGCTTAGGAGATTAACGAGACTTCTTGTTGCAGTGATGTTGGCCGCACTGATATTCATGGTTTCGACTACTTACGCACTTATAGCTTACGACTGTCGGAACCCTTCAACCAATCTTACGGCTATATCTTTGCTTGATGTAAGTCAGTGCCCCGATCCCGAGACAGGTTATGCAACTCAAGAAGGATTTGTGCAAGTCTTGGAAAAACGAAGTTTCGAATATGTACACGTTTTTGCTTGCTTAGTAGAAGTAACAAGATTGATTACGTACTGTGGAGCCTTTTCACACCAGGCTGCAGTTGACGGTGGAATATCAACCTACATATTTGAACTAGGTAGTGAAGAATGTAGAAAAACACATGCATATAGGCAATTTAAAGGGTTAAATGGTCAGGTACTTAATAAACTCAAGTTGAACTCTACAACTTCAGCATCTCTGACACTTGCAGGAAAAGTAGATCAAAATCATAATTGCGAAGGGACTCAATATATCGAAGACGGGAGACAATGGAATAATGTTATAGTACAAGCCAACGTGAAACTAATACTTCAAGATTATTTTACAAAAGTTGATTTAGAAACAAATGAAATGCATCTACAAAATGGAGTAAAGTGCACATTCCTAGATGGTTACTGCGTAGATAGCATTACTGGAGAATCGACTTGGGAACGAAACTATCCCGAAATGTGTAACCGATTTAATATTTTATATGAAGGACTAGCTACATTCATAAAAGAAAACAGCACTAAAATGGCAGGACATCAGTACGTTGTAGTGGAAGACAGAGCGAAAATTTTTGCTATCCAACTGTTACAAAAGCAAAATGTCTGTGGAGTATCTACGTGGCAAAGTGAACATCCTAGGTTACTTATAGTACGAAAGAATAGTGCAATTGAAATAACACCTTTTACTCAAAAAGCAGAATCAGAGGATGCAGATCTTATAACTTATGTCAATACTAAGTTTCTGTACGTCGAACAATCATTTAAAAGAAGTATCAACGAAATGTTTGTTCAAACTATACACAGACGATGTAAACTACACAGAGAAATTCTTAAAAATAGACTCGTTGTGGCTATAGCAAACCCGAATACAGTAGCAAGTCTGGTTAAAAACAAACTAGGTTATGTCGCCAAAGTAGCCGGTGAAGTTATATATTTAATGAAATGTGTAGCCCTGCCAGTAGAAGTCAGAGGTGATGCCCATTGTTACGCTGAATTGCCAGTTAGTGTATATAATAAAAGTTTCTATATGTCTCCAGTAACAAAAATTTTACAAGACCATGGTGAACAAATCGAATGTAACTCGATTATACCTCCCATGTATTACATTAACAATCAGTGGATAGGATTTGACCCATTGCCGACTCAAGGAATCACCTCTCAGGAGTTAAGAGTAGATGCTGAGGAACTTCCAAAATTCCACACGATAAAGGATCTTGGTGCGGGTGGACTGTATACATATCAAGAAATCAAAAAGGCACAAGACGCAATGGTATTTAATTTAGAAAGACAAGCCTTAAGTATTAACATACTAGTTCGAGGAATGGCTGGACAAGATATTCAAAAACAAGGGTTTACCTCCCTGAGTATATTTAATAAAGAAGAAATCGAAAAATTGGCTAACTCGACTATTCATAAACTATGGATATTTTTCTCTAATTGGCGAGTGGACTAGCGGAATACTGGGACTCTATTTTTTATTTAGAATGGCTAAATTTGTGGTGGAAACATTTATGAATGCAGTAGCCATACACAAACTTAATGGTTGCAGTTTCCATTTGCTAGCTTCCTTCCGGGACACACTTACACTTTTCATACTACACAACAAACAGCATAAAGTTGTAAATGAAAAATTACAAAGAAGAGATAACACCTATTGTAAAAATGAAGATCCAGCCGACGACTTACAAAATATTGACAAGTCAACAAGCAACCCAACAGAGGAAAAAGCGACTATCGTTATTGAAGAAGAAGACGCCGAACAGTCAAAAATATCGTCTGAATCACAATCAAAACTTGGTGCTTTTAGTGAATTAAGGAGAGACCTTGCTAAAATCTCTCCAATTACATGGAGTTTGTGTGATGGAAACGAAACAAGCAAAAAATAAAGAAGAAGAAAATATATACGTTGTTATTAAACCTTTACCAATGCAAGAGTGATAAAATCCTAAAACAAAAACACCGACAGCCCTCTATTAACTCATATTAGAAGTATCAAATCAGCATTACAGGAACCTTAGTAGTACCAAAAGTACCCAAAACCTTGTCAGCACAAATAACATTGGCCTGTCTTACACTGGAAAAATGAAACTATCGAGGTTGAAGAAAATGGATTTTTAGTAAAATGGCGCTACATAAAATAATAACGTAATATAATTTCTCTAACCAACATTAAATGAGAGAATTCGCAACCAAAATACTAGAGACAACAAAACAACTCATTATATATCATCCTTCTAGCGAAAAACAACAAAATACAAACAGCGCTCATATAAAATAAGGAATACTCCAATTAATTCTACCATCGATGAAATGCACGCGGATTAGAAATAATAAATTAGCCACGTGTTGAGGTCCGAAAGTATCAAACCATGTACCCGAAAATTATGAAGAGCGTAAATCGCGCAATACGTGACGATAAGATGAAAAATCTGGAAATCGATCCCGTTTGATTATTTATTTTAGCATGGATAGTTGACAAAAGTTTGAAAAGGGAAATACTATCTACCAAAGAATAGTATAAAGAAATAGCAAAATTTAATGGGTTTTATGGACCTCATAAAAGCCTGTAATTACACCATGGAAAACTAAAAACTTGCTGAGCTTTAAAAAATCAAATAAATTAGCAAAAGAAAGAGATAAACTTATTAGTAACAAATAACGCAGACAAAGACATAAATAGTCGAAATCCATAAAAAAGGATGGAAAGTAAATTTAAAAAATTATCCCCTCCGACCGCTTAAAAAGGGCTGCTTGATTAAAAATTTGCTCAGTTTTAACTAAGAAAATTCAATCGACTGAAAGACAGTGCTATTGATTTAAACATATAAAGTCAACCAATATATATATATATATATATATATATATATATATATATATATATATATATATATATATATATATATATATATATAATAGTATTGTTTTTCCTGACCGTTTAAATTATAATATATGGTTTTTTTTCCATGGGGTTGCGGTCAAAATGTTTACATTAAAACAATAGTCATCTTTGACGTTTCGGTTTATTGACTGACTAAACCATCATCAGACATACCTTTTAGACATAGACATACCTTTTAGTTAGTTAAAAGGTATGTCTATTTGTGTTATTATTAGTAAACCTGATAAAATAAGTTCTTTTTAAAAATTTGTAGTTAACTTTCTGATGATGGTTTAGTCAGTCAATAAACCGAAACGTCAAAGATGACTATTGTTTTAATGTAAACATTTTGACCGTAACCCCATGGAAAAAAAACCATATATTATATATATATATATATATATATATTAATATAAATAGGATGGGAAAGTAAAATAAAACACCCGTATTGTTTTATCTTCTTTATTTGATGGCTAAAAACCAACTAACTAATGTGGAAATCTTAAGAACGGTCTCCTTCACTTGAGTCGTCATATGTTTACATTAACAGCATTAAAAATAATAGCAAAGCCGAAGCCTATAAATTAGATAAGTTGAGTGCTGTATCTGATTACATTTTTGTATTGACTTTTTCATATTTCAACACTCCCACTCAAAAATGGAATAAATTAAGAAAAATAAGAAAAATAATACCAAAAAAAAATTCTTTTATTATAGAGCCTTTTGGCTTTATAAAAAATAAAAAAAATTATTTTAACCCTAGTTTGATCCTGATACTTTCAAACTTGGCAGCAGTTAATGGTTTGGTGAAAACATCTGCCAACTGTTCACCTGTGGAAATATATTTAAGGGTAATATTGTCTTGAACAATCTGTTCCCTCGAAAAATGATATTTTATGTCAATGTGTTTTGACCTCTTATGATTTACTGGATTTTTTGCTATGGCAATACATCCATTATTGTCTTCATGTATAGTAATCGGGCCTAAAATTCTTAGGTCTATACTATTTAACAAAGATTTTAACCACATGGCTTCTTTTACGCCTTCGTAAAGGGCCATGTATTCCGCTTCTGTTGAGGATGTAGCTACTGAATTTTGTTTCTTTGAATTCCATGATATTGTACAATTATTAAAAGCCATAAATAAATAGCCACTTGTACTTTTTCTTTCATGGTCATTTCCTCCCCAATCGGAATCAACGAAGCCTGTTAACATATTGACATAACTACCACTTTCGTACGTAAGTTTTAAATCAAGGGAACCTTTTATGTATCTTAATACCCTTTTTAAATTTTTCCACAGTTCTGGGTTATTTTTTATTTTGATATCTGCTTAATAAGTTTATAGTTAAGCATAAGTCAGGGCGCGTACATAACATTGCATACATAATGCAACCTATTAAATTTCTACGGGGTGCATTGCAATTTTCATCACTATTTAACGCTTCTAAATCTAACTTTGTTGGAAGTGGAGTATCTACGGCTTTACATTCAGCCATATTAGATTTGGTTAATAGTGATTTTAAATAAAGAGTTTGATCCATTGTTATTTTATTTTTATCCCTTTGAATTCTTATACCTAAGAATAAAGAAACTTCTTGCAAATCTGCCATTTTAAATTTATCTGTCAAGTATAATTTAAAATTACTCATGACATTTTGGTCACTTGTACATATTAAAATATCATCTACGTACAATATAACATAAATATTACATTGTATGAAACCTTTATCTAAATAATATAAACATGGATCGACCATAGAATTTTTGAAATTACTTTCTTTCATTATTTTGTCAAACGTCTCAAACCAACATCTTGATGATTGTTTTAGGCCATATAGTGATTTTTGCAATTTACAAACTAAATTATTTTCGGCATTTAAGCCATCCGGAATTTTCATATAACTATCTTCCTTTAATATGCCTTTCAAGAATGCAGTTTTGACATCCATATGATGAACTAGCAAATTAAATTGATTTGCAAAAGATAGCAAAAATCTAAAAGTATTTATGCGAGCTACTGGGGCAAAAGTTTCATTATAGTCATATAAATATTGTTGACTAAAACCTTTTGCTACCAGTCGAGCTTTATACTTTACTGGTTGACCATTTTCATTTACTTTTATTGCAAAAACCCATTTACAATCAACAATATTTTTATTCTGTGGTTTATTTACTAATGACCAAGTTTTATTTTCTAGAAGTGAGTTTATTTCTTCCTTTATAGCTTCCTCCCACTGATTTCGATCATCCCTATTTTTAATTTCGCTATAACTTTTAGGAATTGTATAGCTAGGGATTTGAGCCGACATTATAATTAAATTAATGTCATGATCTAAATCTTCATTATAAGAGGTTTTAGGAAGTTTATTTATTCTTTCACTTCTTCTAAGGTTTGCTACCTCAGTATCTTGGTTTGAATTATTTTGTTCAGTTTTGGCCAATTTTTCTGAGTTTAAGTCAGTTATATTAGCTGGTTGTGAAAATTTTATTGGCCTTGTTGTTCTAAAATTTACCTCGTCAAAAATGACATCACGAGCTATTATGAACTTTTCCATTTCAACATTCCAAATATTATACCCATTTGGTTCATAACCTACTAATATCCCTTTGAAGGACTTATCATCAAATTTGGTTTTTCTAATTTGGTTATGAACATAGGCTGTAGAACCAAAAATTCTTAAAAATTGTAGTTTGGGCTTTTTATTATGCCACAGTTTATATGGAGTTTCAAATTTATTTAATGCCGAGGTAGGTTGCAAATTTATTAGATAAGTAGCAGTAAGAACGGCTTCGCCCCAAAAACTCTTATCTAAATCTGCACCAATTATCATTGTTCGAGCCTTTTCTGTAATGGTTCGATTCATTCTCTCGGCTACTCCATTTTGTTGAGGGGTATAAGGGACTGTTAAATGAAAAGTTATGCCCTTCTGAACACAAAATTCTTTAAACTCTCTAGACAAATATTCTCCACCGTTATCACAATACAAATTTACAATTTTTGAATTAAAATGCGCCTCGCTTTTTGCAACAAAATCCTTGAAAACGATTAGCACATCAGATTTGTATGTTAGTAAATAGGTTATACGGTGTAATGAGAATACCCATCTATAAAAGTAACAAAATAATTTTTATTGTTGATTGTCGGTGGTGTAAGGGGTCCACACACATCCGAATGTATAATAAATAAGGGTCTTTGAATATGATCTTTTATTTTTGCTTTTGAAAAAGGAAGTTTTTTTTGTTTGCCATAAATACAGGCTTCGCATAAATCACTAGTTGGTTTTATATTATTTATTCGATTAATATCTTCTAACATATCATGTAATTTTAATTTTTGAAATTTCTCATTAGAAATATGACCAAGGCGTTTATGCCATAGTTGATATGTATTATTAATCAAATTAATATATTTTAAGTTAGGTATTTTAAAAGTGATACCTATTAGGCCATTAAGGGGCTTACCTGTAAGAATGACATTATTCCCTTTTTTAATGTCCAATCCATTTGGGTGAAAAATATCTGCATGCGCCGCACAGACAAGAGGTTATATGGCACTTCAGGTATAAAACGCACATTTTCGAGCTGGCCTTCGACCCCTAGATTTGTCACGACCGATAGTGTCCCTTTCTTTACGGCGGTTACAGTGGTGTTGATTTTTGCGACTGCCACTTGAAACGGTGAAATCAGTTCCTCCACCTCAGAAAAATACTTGTCTGTATTTACAATGTGGTCGGTTGCTCCAGAGTCTAGGATAAAATTCAACTCTTCTGGACTGCTTTTAGTTTGGAAACTGCCAAACATAAAAGCAAAACCTTGAGTTTCTTTCGGCTTCGAGCTTGTTTCAGTACAAATGGTTTGTATTGTTGATTGGCTCCTGCTTGGACCTTGTCCAATTAACCTTTTATAGTAAAAGCAATCCCTTTTTATGTGATTGTTTCGACCACAATGTTCACATTTCATATTTGAGTATTTAAATGTTGATTTTCCTGTTAAACTTTTTGGTCCTTTTGAAATGCTTTTTTATCTTCTGAATTTCTTGTTGTTTTGTGGGAGCTTGGCCTTGTTTAATTGACATGGTATTTAAAACTTTAAAACTTGTTGCAGATGTTTCTTGCATAAGTTTTACTTCATGATCTAAAAGTCGAGTTTTTACAAATGCCAAGTTTATGTTGTCTTCACTCAAAGTTTCTAACGCAGTTATAACTCCATCATAAGATGAGGGCAATGTAAGTAACAGATGGGAAACTTTGTCCATTTCGTCCAGTTTTGCTCCTGCGGCAATAAGTTCAGTTATTATTTCTTCAAAACGCGTGAAATGTTTAAGTAATGTTATTTCTCCCACTAGCTTTAAACTTAGTAAGTGTTTGCGTAAAGCCAGTTGTGTCGCTAAACTTCTTCTTTCGTATATGGCATCCAAGTTCTCAAATATTTGTTTTGCGGTATCAGATTCTTGAGCAAAGCTTAAAAATGAATCTCCCAAATAATCTATAATTGTACTTTTGGCTATTAAGTTTTCTTAATCCAATCCTGATCTGGTTCTTCTGGAGTATCATTTTCGACAACTTTAATGACTTCTAGTTCCGTTAATAATGACTTTATACGAAACTTCCAAACTCCATAACGCTCACCATTGAACTGTGCAATGTTTCTTTTAGAATTTTTATTTTCCATTTTAAAATAGTCACTTCACTGAACGAATAATTGTTTTTAATTTTTATTATTAAATAGTACTTTTAATTACACTATTTTTTTTTACTTTTTGACACGGAGTACTAATTACTTTTTTTACACGTAGCCTGGGCCCATAACCTATTAATATAAATAGGATGGGAAAGTAAAATAAAACACCCGTATTGTTTTATCTTCTTTATTTGATGGTTAAAAACCAACTAACTAACGTGGAAATCTTAAGAACGGTCTCCTTCACTTGAGTCGTCATATGTTTACATTAACAGCATTAAAAATAATAGCAAAGCCGAAGCCTATAAATTAGATAAGTTGAGTGCTGTATCTGATTACATTTTTGTGTTGACTTTTTCATATTTCAACAATATATATATATATATATATATATATATATATATATATATATATATATATATATATATATATACATATATATATATATATATATATATATATATATATATATATATATATACATATATATATATATATATATATATATATATATATATATATATATATATATATATATATTATATATATATATATATATATATATATATATATATATATATATTATATATATATATATATATATATATATATATATATATATATATATATATATATATATATATATATATATATATATAGGAGTGATCTGTGACGCAAAGAAAAAAAATCAGTGCGCGGGACTAAATTGTTAAATACTAAATTAAAACATTTTATTTGCATATAAACATGACGTGGGTTGTAACGTTCTTGGCTTATGTGAAAATGCTCACTAACAGACCCGAGCAGGACTACCTATACAGACAGGCCATTTACCACTTGTGGGACACCCGGCGAGTGTTAGGGGATGATCCCGGCTTACCACATACTTGGCCGATTCGAGCACATATCGCAATTTGGCGCGAAATGTTGCACATCGAGTACCAGAACTTCGTAGCACGTTGGGCGACCTCGTTAAATTATACATATGACCTAAAACTGTGCGCTCAAATAACCTCGGTCCCCCTCTAGTAAACTAACGTTTCGTTCTTAAATTTGATTGGTCAACATATGTAAACAAGTTTAAACCAGAGACACCCGCAATGGTAATTAACTATTCGCTGTCTCATAAATTTTGCACGTGGAATCGGTTTCCCTTTGACGAATGTGTACACAGATGTTGTTCTCGAAAAAATTTGTCATAATAAATTTCAAAAATTTAAATATTTATTGCATTCTCTGGCTATAAGAAGCCGAAAAGTCGGAAGGAAAGGGCAGTATAACATTATCATCAGTAACGTGAAGACCGTCGCGTAAGTTAAAAGTAAAAAGGTGCAAGCCCGGGCAGTAGTCAAGTGGTCGGGTTGACAGAAACGGGTACGGGAAAAGAAATAATAGTGGTTGGCGTCGCGACGGCGATCACTTTACTTTTCTAGTCGGCACGGTATTTTAAAGAAGTTTGTAGAAAGAGAAACGCTGGCAAAAGTAAGTGCAGGTGAAAATAAAGATTAATTATGGAATAAGTGTTAGGATTTTAGAAATTTCGGTGGCTCTTTAATTATAATTTTGTGACGGAAATTTAATGTTTGTACTGTAACATTGAGAGTTAAGTTATAATTAATAAATAAGTGACTGCTGAATTCGTTTTTTTTTTGAGGAAATAAATTTAATCAGTGCTCCCTTGTAGAATAAAATTTTTAAGCTTATCTTCGGCAAATTATAAAGCTTGAATTTTAAAGTTAAAATTCCGCTGTAGTAGTGTAACACACTGGCGCTGCGAACCCCAACACGTAAATTATAGCTGTAGAAGAAGATAGGTCGAAAAACCGTAAGTAAAGTGATTGTACTGAAAAGGGCGCTACCACAAGGGTAGCGAACGCTACAATATGCCTGCCGTCCTGGAATATCATTTATACTGCTTAACGCACTCTCTAAATTTTGTATAATACTCAATGATTCCTCGGCGGTGACATTTGATTTTTGTAAGTCTGAGAGAGAGAGTTTAACAGCAGGGAATCTAAATCGGCTTTTACTTGGAGATCTTCAAAAAGTTGTTGACTCTTGTGAACTGATTTGGCTTCTTGGGGGTTAAATTTACCGAGGGCAGATTTTACTTCATGGTAATATTTGCTACAATATACTACTGCTTCGAGCCATGCCACCTTGTCATTGGCTGATGTGGTAGACAAATTTTAGGACAAACAGTATGAAACATACGAATCCGTTTCGGTGATTTTAAAAATACTTTTTTGGTTTCGGCTATTAACTTATCAACTGCTGGGTAACATTTTCGGACTGTTTCTGCTACTTAATGACAGGAATGGATTAAGCATGTAATGTGAAGTAGATTTGGGAAAAAATTGTTTAAGTGCCTTGTCAGCTTTTAGCATATATGCAGCTCTGTCACTTGTTAGTATCAGTACCTGTGGAAGAGTTATACCGAACTTTTCCTAAACTTCCTTTACCAGAATTACTATATTTTCTGCGTTTGTTTGCTTTAACATTCTACTACATAAAAAATATAGAAGAGAAGAACCGTTCACAGTTAAAGTACGCACTAAAATGTTAGCAATACAGCTGTTTCTAGTATTGGTCCTTTCGTCCACAGTTACCCATATTTTTTTTATTTTTTAGCTCCGATTTTATGAGCACCTTAACCGAACTTTTTACGTCTGCCAACCGATACCGTAGTTCATTTCGGGTTGGTAGCTTCCAGTTACTATATAAGTTTTCCAGAATAATTTAAAATGTGCATTTTCAACTATGGGTATGGCGCTTTTTCTATTTTCCTTGTGTTTTTTACTCTGCACATGTTGTTGACAAGCTAATTTTCTTGAATACATAAGAAACACTTGACAATATTTGCAAAAAACTTTACTTCCCATATAAGTTAAACCAGGGAAGCGACTAAGATATTTATTTACTGTTGTAACAAAGGGTAACCCTTTTTGCGACATTTTCATCGCCACGGTTATTCTGAGCAACACAGTTCCCCTACACAAATCCTACCTGCTTTCCGCGATTGTAAAATTCAATGCAAGGAAAGGTCGTGTATCTATCCATCTTATTCTTTGACAAATATAAAACAAAGATGCAAGATGCTTTGTGCTTGCAGATCAGGAAGTCAAGCACCGTACAAGGTCAATTCTAGCGCCGGATGGATCACCGCTGTGTTGTCGACTTGCTCGCTTTTACTTTTATAGTCAGCCTAAACTGCCCAACATGTGGTATCAAAGTAGATAATTATTTTCTAAATGAAAATTCCAAAGACGTATGGTTGACGTAACGTTACATAATTTTTAAAACTAGTAACGGCTCTTTTCACGAGTCTCACGGATTTTGCGCTATTTTTAATTGAATGCTAAAGTCAGTCTTGACAACACAGCGTCCCGCCACTGAAAGTGTCTAAAATTTACCAACCTTACTCGTAAACCGCGCTAGTTATACGTCGGGCCAAGGGAAAGGCGTTTCTAAAAAGCACTGTTTTCAGAAACTAGTATAACAAATTTATTTGATTTTTGGGAAGTTTAACAATTTGGCAAGCAACTATAACAACAGAAGTGACAATGAAATCTATTCCGCTTGTATTTATAATATTCCTTATCGCTAAGTCTAGGAGTGGTAAAAAGGAGCTTAGCTAAGCAGTTTACAATATGTAACTCCTCCACCCTTAGAGGGACATAAGTTTAAAGTTTCTATGACCTAAATAATAATTGAATCATCTTTAACTTTATTGGCTTTCAAATAAACAGGCCATAGATACTTGCAAATTAAAAACATTATTATTATACAAAGAATAACATACGGTAAAACTGTTCTAATACAGTTTTATTAAAATATAGGGGTGTATTTAATAATCTTAAATTTTCAAGTTTTTGCAAATTAATATTTTCTTGTAACTTATTTAATTTATTGAAATTAATATTATTTAGATTGAGCAGTTTTACCTTTTTATACAATATTTTATTTGTTAAATTATTATTATTGATATTTGGTAAAGGAATATTTTTAAAAGTATGTTTTACATTTTTATAGGCTCTAATAATAATATCTCCTAGTTTTAGGCTATATGGAAAGCTTAATTCTAATAAATATGTTCCATTAAATAATACATCATTTTGAAAATTTTCGCACATTTCAATTCCTACTCTATCGTTATTTGTAACTAGAATCCATTTATTTGTGTCAATATTTTGAAGTTTTATATTATCAATTTTTCAATATCAACATACAGGGTGTTACAATCGGAGATATTATGTTCATATCTTAATAGCTGTACCTCACAAGGGATGCTTTTATAAAGATTTTCGGAATGTATATGAGTACATAAATATTCATTAATAGAAATGCGTTTACATGGTTGATTTGAATATCCAAAATTTCTTAGGTTTATAAGTAAATATTCAAAGTTAGGTACAATTATTTTATAATGATTTTCGTATTTAATAGGTGGGGGAAATAATTGAAATAAATCATACTTTTCTTCTTCGACTAAAGGAATGTCAATTACGAAAGCTACTTCATTGTCTTTTACATAACTTCTTATTTCTCAAGTGTTTTCTATATTTAGAATATTTTCTGCTCTAGGCTGAAATGACAATTTTTCAAAATTTAATTTTTTATCAAGTATCTGTAATTTATTTAAAAATTATTTTATTATTTCATCATCAAAAGTATTTAGTTTTCGGTTGTCTCTATGGACGAAGGGCCATCGGTAACAAGTGTCTTTTTTAGTTCTTTAATGTGAACGATTTCAATTTTATTGGGATTTTTAATGTTTCTAATTTTGACGCGATTATGTTCAAGCATTTCGGTTATTACGTAAGGACCGTTAAATTTAGGCTTATTTCTATTCAGAATGTGTGAAGGCTGTGTGCACTTTTTAAATATGAATGAAAACACAGTTTTGTATTAAGTGCAAATTTAATAAATAATTAAGCAGAGCGCTTTCGACCTTATAGGTCATCATCAGTGCTACCTGAAAGTAAGGAATAAACTGGTTGAAATACAAATAAAATTTTTATGAAACATAAATTAGTTTTAAATTTTAAAAAATTGAAAAAAGACATTTTGAAAGGAGAAATTTTAATTTTTATTTTATTTTAAGTACCTGAATTTATATTAGTTTTCTATTTTTAGAAAATGATGAGATTTTTAAATTGAAAGGAGAAAATGAAAGGAAAAATTTTAATTTTTATTTTACTTGATTTTATATTAGTTTTTCTGTTTTTAATTTTTATTTTTTGTAGGTTATATTAGTTCATTACTCATTTGTCAGGTTCACAGTCAGCAATCCATCAGAACAAACAACAGTCAACAAATTGAAATATTATTACAATACATTTAAAATTTAGACCTTCATTTGACAAAACAATTTTAATTTAACGGTCACGTCTTTGATGGTGCAATTCGAAACGTTCAGAGGGGTGCATTCAGAATCGACGCCGTGTGTTCCCGGGTAAACCACCGACCGTTCAGAATCAGGCTGCCAGCCGATGTTTCTTATGGCCGTGACGTCATCGACAAGTTAATTTTTACCCACCCGGCGTCGATTCTCCATGAGGTTGCTAAATCGTTATGGGAAATTTATTTTGTAACCAGAAATAACTAGTATGAAGCCTGGTTACAAATCGCGCGAAATTGAAATTTTGACAACAGAAACCGGTCATGTGTGAAATCTAACCCTATAAATTAGAAGGGGGGTTGTAAATTATGTTGTATTTAAATCTTGAATTAAAGGGGAAGTCTGAGGGAGCATGAAATGAAAGATACTAATCAATTTGAATCCAAACACTAAAGAAATGTTTAGAGTCAAATCAATCGTATAAGTGTGTAATGTTGATAGCCTGCATTTAAGGAGAAGTCGGTAAAACAGAGCAACAGATTTGTGGGTGGGTTAAATTGTGTAACGGGGATAAAAATACACTAAGTATGAAGTTTTTAGAGAAACAGAATATAAGAAAATTGAAAGAAACGTTTTATTTAATTAATAGGAATATATGGAAAAGATTTAATTGTTGATGAGATGTTGACTGAAAATCACAAATTTTTTTGAAATTTAAAATTCTTTTTAAAACTTTAATTATCTATCTTTATCCAATTACAAAGGACAAGAAAGCTTGAGAGTGCAACAGTAAGGTACCAGTGTTTTTATCATAGAAAGACAAATAAAGAAATTAAGTGAAAGTATGAATTGGGAAATAGGTAGGGGTAGAAATGTTCCTAACTGTACTTTAGTGTTGAGGAATACTAGAAATGTGAAATTCTAAATCTTATGTAAGGAGTAGGTGGTAATTTAAGTTATATTTAAATATTGAATCAAGGAGAAATCTGAGGGAATTTGAAATTAAGGAAACAAACAAATTTAAACCCAGACACCAAAGAATGTTGGGCCCAAAAAATAATAAAAGTGTAACGTTAGTAGTAAGTAATCATGGGGAGGAAGTCGGAAAGAAAGGTAATTTTGTGCGGGGGGGGGGGGGGCTTAGACAATGCCACGTGGATAAAAGAATTAACCTTAAAATGTGAAGCGTTAGGAAAATTTTTTGGATTTAAAAAATTAAAAACTTTGTTAGGGATATTGTGAACTTATTTTGAATGATTTATCTCAATGATGGTGAATGAATATTAACGGATTTCGAAAATTAAATTTCAAATAAAATAAATTTAATTATTTACTTATATTTACTTTTCATTTAAATATAGAACATAAGTTGGGTCTGAAACAGTAAGGTGCCAATGTTATCATCATAGAGAGACAAATAAAGAAATTTTTAGTGGACAGTATCAATCAGGAAATAAAGCGTCTATGTAGGGGTAGAAAATTTCTGCTTAACTGTACTTGGGTATTGAGACAAGAGTTGTTGGTTTTTAATTCTGTATTGATAGCTATGTCTTTGAGAAAATCCAAGCGGTTAAAATTTTTGGAGCTGATATTACTTAAGATTTTTGAATTCGAGGAAGGGGAAAAATTATGTTTGTAAGACTTAATATGGTTCCCAAATGCAGACGAGGATTTGCAAAGGTGTTCACTTATTCTAGTTTTTAAGGGTCTGCAAGTGCGACCAATGTAGGTACTGTTGCATGATTTACAAGCTGATTTATAGATACCACTTTTTGAAAGTACATCTATCTTATCTTTAGTATTCACCAAGTGACTTCCCAGGTTTCTATTAGTTTTATGTGCTATTTTGAGATTATTAAAAGACCTTTGAAAAGATTCGGATATTTCTTTAGAGAGGGAAACGTCCAAAAACGGTATCGATATATATTTACTTTCTAATTCAGTCTTTGGAAAAAGTTAATCTTTAAATTTCTTAATTTTAGCTTTGGAAAACAATTTTTCTATATTAAGGGGGTCATATGAATTATTATAGTCAATCTGTTTAATAATGTTGACTTCGTTATGGAAGTTTTCTTTATTAAGGGGTATGTTTAATAAACGGTTAATGTAACAATGGAAAGCTGCCATTTTGTGTTGATAAGGGTGGTTAGAATTTTCAGAAATTACGTGATCCGTTTGTGTAGGTTTTCGGTATATGGAGAAATTAAGTTTTTGGGGGGTTTTTTGAATGGAAAGGTCTAAAAAATTGATTTTGTGTTTATTTTCTATTTCAAGTGTAAAGGAAATGTTAGGATGAAGAAGGTTAAGTTTATTGAGAAGTCTTTCAGCTCCCGCTGTATCACAATCTAGAAACGTAGACAATTGCTTGTGTTTTCTAGATTGTGATAAAACGAGAGTATTACCTTTGCAAAATCCTCGTCTGCATTTGGGAACCATAGTAAGTCTTACAAACATAATTTTTCCCCTTCCTCGAATTCAAAAATCTTAAATAATATCAGCTCCAAAAATTTTAACCGCTTGGATCAATACAGAATTAAAAACCAACAACTCTTGTCTCAATACTCAAGTAAAGTTAAACAGAAATTTTCTACCCCTACATAGACGCCTTATTTCCTGATTGATACTGTCCACTAAAAATTTCTTTATTTGTCTTTCTATGGTGATAACATTAGTACCTTACTGTTTCAGACCCAACTTATGTTCTATATTTAAATGAAAAGTAAATATAAATAAATAATTAAATTTATTTTATTTGAAATTTAATTTTCGAAATCCGTTAATATTCATTCACCATCTCATCATTGAGATAAATCATTCAAAATAAGTTCACAATATCCCTAACAAAGATTTTAATTTTTTAAATCCAAAAAATTTTCCTAACGCTTCACATTTTAAGGTTAATTCTTTTATCCACGTGGCATTGTCTAACCCCCCCCCCCCTCGCACAAAATTACCTTTCTTTTCTACTTCCTCCCCATGATTACTTACTACTAACGTTACACTTTTATTATTTTTGGGCCCAACATTCTTTGGTGTCTGGGTTTAAATTTGTTTGTTTCCTTTATTTCAAATTCCCTCAGATTTCTCCTTGATTCAATATTGAAATATAACTTAAATTACCACCTACTCCTTACATAAGATTTAGAATTTGACATTTCTAGTATTCCTCAACACTAAAGTACAGTTAGGAACATTTCTACCCCTACCTATTTCCCAATTCATACTTTCACTTAATTTCTTTATTTGTCTTTCTATGATAAAAACACTGGTACCTTACTGTTGCACTCTCAAGCTTTCTTGTCCTTTGTAATTGGATAAAGATAGATAATTAAAGTTTTAAAAAGAATTTTAAATTTCAAAAAAATTTTTGATTTTCAGTCACCATCTCATCAACAATTAAATCTTTTCCATAAATTCCTATTAATTAAATAAAAAGTTTCTTTCAATTTTCTTATATTCTGTTTCTCTAAACCCTTCATACTTAGCGTATTTTTATCCCCGTTACACAATTTAACCCACCCACAAATCTGTTGATCTGTGCTATCAACATTACACACTTATACGATTGATTTGACTCTAAACATTTCTTTAGTGTTTGGATTCAAATTGATTAGTATATTTCATTTCATGCTCCCTCAGACTTTCCCTTTAATTCAAGATTTAAATACAACATAATTTACAACCCCCCTTCTAATTTATAGGGTTAGATTTCACACATGACTGGTTTCTGTTGTCAAAATTTGAATTTCGCGCAATTTGTAACCAGGCTTCACACTAGTTATTTCTGGTTACAAAATAAATTTCCCATAACGATTTAGCAACCTCATGGTTCCTGAACGTTTCGAATTGCACCATCAAAGATGTGACCGTTAAATTAAAATTGTTTTGTCAAATGAAGGTCTAAATTTTAAATCTATTGTAATAATATTTTAATTTGTTGACTGTTGTTTGTTCTGATGGATTGCTGACTGTGAACCTGACAAGTGAGTAATGAACTAATATATCCTACAAAAAATAAAAATTAAAAACAGAAAAACTAATATAAAATCAAGTAAAATAAAAATTAAAATTTCTCCTTTCATTTTCTCCTTTCAATTTCAAAATCTCATCATTTCCTGAAAATAGAAAACTAATATAAATTCAAGTACTTAAAATAAAATAAAAATTAAAATTTCTCCTTCCAAAATGTCTTTTTTCAATTTTTTAAAATTTAAAACTAATTTATGTTTCATAAAAATTTTATTTGTATTTCAACCAGTTTATTCCTTACTTTCAGGTAGCACTGATGATGACCTATAAGGTCGAAAGCGCTTTGCTTAATTATTTTGCACTTAATACAAAACTGTGATTTCATTCTTATTTCTATTCCTCTGCGAAAGTTTTTTGTAAACTTTTTGATTTAACTAAAAATCAGGAGCTTCATTTCCTTTAACGTTTGTCTTTGCTAAAACTCTTTCTTTAGTAAGGTCAGTTTTTATTATGACGTTTTCATAAACTGCGTCTACTTTATCTTTAAGCGATGATTAGTTAGTGCGTTCACGGCCCTCCGTCCCCCGGGGAATCTTATCTTGTGATCTATGACGTCATATCAAACCCAACCATACCGCATGCGTCAGTATCAAACCCAACCTGCACGCGCATCTGTCATCTGTCACCTGTCATACGTCATCTGTCACCTGTCATAGTCATCTGTCACCTGTCATACGTCATCTGTCAACTGCCATCTGTCATCTGTCAACTGTCATATGTCAACTGTCGTACGTCATCTGTCACACTCTTGGGCGTTAGGTACTTTGGTCTTAACTACTTGGGGCTGGAACTACTTGGGGCCTGAACTACTTGTGGGGGCATCAACTACTTGGACACTATCTATTTGGGGCCTAACTGCATCGTATATTAGTACTACTTCGTAAGAATATTATTAGTGTTAAGTATTTCAGGGAAAAATGACGCCAAATCTTTTTTCTTTATTTGGCCGATAGTAGGATTAGAACCTGGGACCTGCATATTACTACGTGGAATTACCAGCGCGTTAGCCGATCTCGCCATCGACTTCTCATAAAATATTGAGTTCATAACATATAGGCTTGCAGCTAGGCAAGCAAGTTGGTGTTTTTAGCGAAGTCATGATGAGAACGATATGTAATAAAGGTATTGAAGGAAGAAAGCACTTAGTAGTAGGAAAATTACACTACCCCACGAAAAAAAACAAAGTCATGTCCACTGGACTAGATCCCCATGTCTATATGTTTTCGAGGTCGCTGAATCCGAATCCGACATCCGTTTCACCCCATCAGGTCATTGGACATCGTAAACCACCCCCTTAATTTCTAGGGTTGCTCAGCATCTGGCTCGGGTGTCCTCTGCTCTTCTTCTTTGTTTATTCCAAAGTGAGAGGTGGGGAGGGTAGAGGGTTAACATCCGATCCGGAACGCACCCCATGAGGGGGTGAAACCAGTTTTTTTCTGTTTTCGAAGGATTTTTGTCAGAATCACGATGGAGGAGGGGTTTGTATATACATATACATGTACAAATAGGAATTTACATATAAATTATATATACGAATATATACAGGGTGTTTGAAAAAGGCCGGTACTCTCAAAAATTTCCCAGGGGGATGTTTATTTAAGGCCGTCTCACTCGTATAGCATAGGAAATTTTCCGGGGAATCGAATAACGTTGTCAGATTTGGTCCCGATAAGGGCCTTGGCCCTGTGAGGCCTAAGTTTGAGTTTTCATATGGGGACCCCCGTTTTTTGCGGATTCGGATTCAGCCGAAAATTTTGCGTTCAGATACGTGGGTCTCAAATTTTTATGGGCCATATCGGGCCCAGTACTAGCCTTCGCCTTTAGAGAGCCATTTTGGTAGGCCTGTGACATCATCATGAGACCGTCAGATGGAAGGAATTTGAGAATGGAGGTGAGCAGTGCGTGGCAATTTAAACACGCGATCATGCTTATCTATAGCGATTGGCTGTTTGTGGCTACAATCAGCAATACGTATGGTTACAGCTCCCAAAATTTTCGGCTGAATCCGAATCTGCAAAAAACGGGGGTCCCCATATGAAAACTCAAACTTATGCCTCACAGGGCCCATGGGGACCAAATTTGACAACGTTATTCGATTCCCCGGAAAATTTCCTATGCTATACGAGTGAGACGACCTTAAATAAACATCCCCCCTGGGAAATTTTTGGGAGTACCGGTCTTTTCCCAACACCCTGTATATATGTGTATATATAAATTCATATTTGTACATGTATATGTATATACAAACCCCTCCTCCGTCGTGATTCTGACAAAAATCCTTCGAAAACAGAAAAAAACTGGTTTCACCCCCTCAGGGGGTGCGTTCCGGATCGGATATTAACCCTCTACCCTCCCTACCTCTCACTTTGGAATAAACAAAGAAGAAGAGCAGAGGACACCCGAGCCAGGTGCTGAGCAACCCTAGAAATTAAGGGGGTGGTTTACGGTGTCCAATGACCAGATGGGGTGAAACGGATGTCGGATTCCGATTCAGCGACCTCGAAAACATATAGACATTGGGATCTAGTCCAGTGGACATGACTTTTTTTTTTTTTCGTGGGATTGTGTTATTTATTTAACCACAAGATATATCGATATTTAACATCTTTATAGACAAAATTAGTTAATAATATTAAACAGGTTACTGCTACGAATACAAGTAAACTAGAAATAGTGTTCAGAGTTTCGGAGAAAGTTGGCGTTAGTGTAGAATTAGCAGGAGTAGGAGTAGTAGTAGTAGGAGTAACAGTTGGAGATGCGGTCTCATTCTTGCACTCGCTAAGGAACGTCATCCATCCTGTTTCACCAATCGTCGAATCTTGAAAGAGAAAGTGAATCTTGTAGCGAAAAGAGCTGCTGCTGTTTGACGGACGTATCGTGGCGGAGAATACAGACATGTGGTCAGCGTTCTGCGGGTTGAAAGCCAACGGAATCCATGGTCTGCTGGCGTTACAACCTCCAAAATGGAACAAAACAGAAGCGGTTTTAAGGTCGATATACGTAGAAGACGTTGTGTACTACTGCAACCAGCAGAATGAAGGATGAACTTAACAGAGCCATGGTTAACGCCAAAATGAGCTAAAGCGTTGAAGAATGGAGATTAAAATATCAACGAGGTGCATCAGTCCACTGGCTAATAACACCAACAGTGGTATTAAGAACAGAGAACTAACATGGAGAGTTCGGAGCGGTTCTGATTTTACCTTGTTCAAGCTTCGGGGTGTGACTACCTTTTTCATTTGACGACACTTCCACAATACTTCAGCTAGCCGGCAATGTTTAGAGTACTTATAGTGATCGGCTAACGGATCGTCTCCTTCCTCCCAATCAGCAAACTCGCAATGACAAAATGCACATTTAACTATATCTAATCGCTGGGTGTAATAAAAACCAGCCTGTGCTAAGTCTGTAGGGCTAACTTTATTGGTCCAATTTTCAAACGTAATCAGTCTTTCTTCAAAAGTACGAATAACGGCCAGACCGTCGTCTAAGCAATCAGTACAATCTACACTGCGGCTAATCATTTTACGTTTTTCTACTTAGACTAATCGAGCTATACTAAGAAATAAAACAAACCAAATATGTTATATACTTTTATTCCATGTCATTAAAAAAACAATGCCGGAAATTATACAATAACTTGGCATTATTACAGGCACAATGCCAAACATTAAAGTCCTTATGGTGATAACATTCCACAACTTTCTTATATTTACTTAATTTAGGTTCAGTCTTTAAAGGAATACTAAATATAAGACAAGAATCAAACATCTGTTTTAAACATGTTGCCTTTAAATCGCCCTTAACCAGAAATTTAGGAGAGTCATACTGAAGACGGATGTCACGTAAAACACTTTCAAATTGATTCAAGTCCTGTTTTGGTCTATACGTAGTACAAACTCTGAAGATTTATGATTTGTATGAATTTTATTTAAACTTTAACAATTAACTATTTCTATTACATTTTTTTTATAGAAAGTAATTAAAGTGTCTTTTTTGTTAGTTAACAACGTTGACATCCGTCGTTGCTATAGATTTGCGTATATTTAAATTGTAGCTAAGGTTGTTCAAACGTGATGTTAAGGTCGTCTAAACATACTGCCCGCCTTGAAATCCATACGGTTTCAACGTTCTATGATTCATCATTAGGTAAGATGCACAGCTTTACAACAGGTCGCTTAAAGATGGAGGTTGGAGTTTTAATGGTAACAGCCCTAACAACGCCATCAGAGCCAGGATGAACTTCGTTTACAACACCCAATTGCCATTTAAGAGGTGGTAGTCCATCTTCTTTTACCAGTACAACAGAGCCCGGTTTTAGCAGATTGGGAGAGCTTTGTTTCCATTTAGTTCGCTGTTGCAATTCAGAAATGTATTCCTTGGACCAGCGTGCCCAAAAATGCTGAACCATCCTTTGCAGCCTCTTGAACCTTGAAAGTCGATTCTCAGGAATGTGAACGTAGTCTTCGTCCGGGATAGTGGTTAGTCGTTGCCCAATCAAGAAGTGTGCGGGGGTTAAAGGTTGAGGATCTGAAGGATCATGGCTGAGAGGAGATATAGGTCTCGAATTTAAAATAGCTTCGATTTGTGAGAGGACTGTATAATATTCTTCAAAGGTAAGCGCATTTGTACCTATTACTCTTTTAAGGTGAAACTTTGTGGATTTTTCTCCAGCTTCCCAGAGGCCCCCGAAGTGTGGAGCTCTAGGTGGAATCAGATGCCACTTGACACCGTCACAACTGAGTCGCGAATGAATTTCATCTTTATTTTTAACCAAAAGCCTTTCAATTTCATTTTTCGCCCCAACTAAATTAGTTCCGTGATCTGAATATATGTCAGAACTTATTCCGCGTCTAGAAAAAAATCGCCTTAACGCAGCAAAAAAAGCATTGGTGGACAAGTCTCCAACAAGCTCAAGATGTATCGCTCTTGTTGATAAGCATACAAACAGACAGACCCATGCCTTTACTGTTTTATAATTCCTTGCTAGTCTATCCTTTATTAATACCGGGCCCATAAAATCGATACCAGTAAATAAAAAAGGTCTGCTTGGTGTTACGCGGTGTTTCGGTAAGTTACCCATAATATGTTGAATGCCAGAAGTATCAAAACGAAAGCACTTTGTGCAAGATCTAACCACCTTTTTTACTAAGTTTCTGCCAGCAAGAGGCCAATAATGATTCCTTATAGAGGCCAGAAGATTTTGAGAACCAGCATGCAATAGTCTAATATGCTCATATTGCGCAATTAACAATGTTAACCTATGTTTTGCCGGCAAGATGGCAGGATGTTTTTTATGTTCTACAAATGCAGAATGTCTCAACCTACCTCCTACTCTCAAAATTCCCTGTCCATCCATATATGGATTTAGCATTATTAATGAACTTTTATTTGAAACTTTATTGGTTTTAGACAAACTGCGTATTTCTTCTTTAAATTCCTGATATTGCGCCATTTTTATCAGTTGCAATAAACCTTTCCTTAATTCATTGCAAGTGAGAAAACCACTTTGTCTCATGCTTTTAGATACTTTACAGTTATTTATAAACCTAAGGCAATATGCCAGAACCCTTTGCAATTTACTCAGAGAAGAAAACCTATTAAAAATATCATAATCATTTATGTTAGATATCAGCGCAATTGACTTTGTGCGCACTTCAGGCAATTCTGTATTGTCAAGATGGACTGCGGTTATTGGCCACAAGTCATCAGACATAGAAAGCCAAGGGGGGCCATGCCACCAAAGATAATTAGAAATAAGACTTCCTGGACTGAGGCCTCGAGATAAGTGATCAGCAGGATTTTCACTGGTCTTTATATAATTCCACTCATAGGGTTTAGTGAGAGATTGTATTTGTGCAATCCTGTTTGCAACAAATATTTTAAAATCTAGAGAACGAGATTTAATCCATGCTACTGCAATTGTAGAATCACACCAGTAATATGTTTCTTCAAATGGAATATTTAAAGAATTTTTTACTTTATTAGCAAGCCCAACAAGAAGGAGCGCCCCACACAGTTCAAGCCGCGGTATAGTTACCACTTTTAATGGAGCTACTCTTGTTTTAGCACAAAGTAAACTGACATGACAGTCTCCTGCACTGTCAATAGAGCGAATAAAAATACAAGCCCCGTATGCTACCTCACTAGCATCCGAGAAACCATGAAGCTCAACAGAAATAGGATTTTTAATAAGAATAGTCCTAGGAACCTTTAAATCATTCAAGTCAACGAATTGGCTGTATAATGTTCTCCATTTGGTTAATACATCCAAAGGTACAGATTCGTCCCAAGACAACTTAAGCTGCCAGAGCCTTTGAATAATAATTTTTGCTGTAATCACCACTGGTGCAATAAAACCTAAGGGATCAAAAATTTGTGCTATGCATGACAAAATATTTCTTTTAGTGACTGGCCCTTCCCTGGTCATTTGACGAATTGAATATTTGAAAGTATCATTTTTTGAGTCCCAATAAAGACCCAAAGTTTTATTCTCACCAGACTCGCCAAAATGAACGGAAGTATCTTTTGACTTTGGATCCGTTGACAAGGCTGCAGGCTCATTTGAATGAAATTTACGAAGATCAAATCCTCCTGACAAAAGAATTTGAGTAATTTGAGTTTTAATATTTTTGACCTCATCGATAGTATTGCCTCCAGTACAAAGATCATCAACATAAAAATCTTTAGCAATTATTTGACTTATTAAGGGATTAGATTGCTTACATTGCACAGAAAGTTCTTTAAGACACCTTGTAGCCAAGTAAGCTGCTGGACCAGTGCCATAGGTAAGTGTGTTTAGTTGATAAGTTTTTATTTCACAGGATGGATCAGAGCGCCACAATATCAGCTGAAGGTTGCGCTGAGTTTTGTCTACATAAACTTGCCGATACATCTTAGCGACGTCGCCTGTGAGAAGAATATTATGTTTTCTTGCTCGCAAAACGATGGCAAATAGGTCCTCTTGTACTGTAGGCCCTACCAGAAGAATGTCATTTAATGAGTAGCCACTGGAAGATTTACTTGACCCGTCAAATACAACGCGTAATTTTGTAGTTGTACTAGCATTATTTAACACACAATGATGTGGAAGATAAAAGGAATCCATATTTTTTAGTACATCTGTATTAATTTGAGACATATGCCCAAGCTCCTCATATTCATCAAGAAACCTACTATACTCAATTTTAAGCTGCTCATTTTTTTGAAGCTTTTTCTCTAGATTTAAGAACCGTTTTTTAGCTATTTCTCTAGACTCGCCTAACACTGAAGTAGGTTGTTTTAAAGGTAGCGACACCAGAAAGTGACCATCTAAATTTTGTTTAGTAGTAGTTTGACAAAGGTTTTCACACACTTGCTCATCAATCGATAAAGATTTTTGAATATTTCTTTCCTCTAGTTCCCAAAATTTAGTCAAACTGTTTTCAAGATTTTGAGTTATGCTTAAATTACATGTAATTTGAGAATTAGGCTGATTAGAAGCTATGCTTCCAGAAATTATCCATCCTAGTTGGGTTTTTTGCATAACTGGTAAGTTATGACCTAGTTTAATTTGACCCGTGTTAAGCAAATGCCAAAATTTGTCACAACCGATCAAAATGTCGATAGGACCAGGTTCATTAAAACTGGGATCAGCTAATATAATATTAGTGGGAATTTTAAGATGAGAAATATCTATGACCATAAATGGTATTTTGTTAGTTATTTTTGGTAAAATTAAACATTTTAAGTTCATTTCATAAGAGCTTTGACGTGCTTGTATTGTGATATCAGTTTGCTTTAAGACCTTGGAGTTAGTTTGCCCTATACCTGTCACAGAAATATTAGTGCTAATAATATTTAAACCCAGCTTGGCACACATTCGTTCTGTGATAAAGCTAGATTCACTGCCACTGTCTAACATAACTCGACACGTATGACTCTCACCGTTTTTATCAAGAACATTGACTATGGCGGTTGATAATAATACCTTTGGCACACTATTTACAGAATGGTAAGCATTGACATTATCCTGAGCATTTAAAGTATTTTGTTTATGCTGGCCGGCATGCGGCATAGTAGGCTCAGGATTTTGCAAGTTGCCATTGAGAGCTTGATGATTTTGACTATTATTAGCCTCAGATTGAGTATTAGGTGTAAAATTAGTGTGCAATAAAGTATTATGCCTTTTTGAGCACTTTCTGCAAGGTTGAGAGCGGCACTGTTCAGTAGGGTGGTTATTTCTTAAACAGTTTAAGCACCATTTTCGTTTTTTAGCTTCAGTCATTCTTTTATTAACATTGAAATTGAGAAAAGTCTTACAATTATAAACAGTGTGATCCTTGCTACACAGAGAACAAATAGGTGCATATGTTACCGATAAACTATGCCTTCGATTACCTTTCTGATTATTATTTATTTGCAAACTTTCTAACACTCTACATTTATCATGTAAAAAGTTTGTAAACATATCAAGCGTAACAGCATCATGCTTGGAATATTCATTTTCCCACTCTCTCCGAGTAGAATTATCTAACTTTAAAGATATCATATGTATAATAAGTGCATCCCAGGACTCTACTGGTTGTTTTAGTACGTGCAGAGCCCTAAGATGACGATTAAGGCCATCCAAGAGGTTACGTAAACTTGTATGACACTCGACTTTTACATAATCGAGATCAAAAAGTGCTTTAATATGCTTTCTGATTAAAATTTGTGTGTTTTCATATCTTTTAACCAGTAAATTCCAGGCTATAGAGTAATTAGCAGCAGAGCTTTCCAAAGATTTTAATAAGTCAGCAGCAGCACCTTTTAAAGATAACCGTAGGTAATGAAATTTTTGAACCTCAGGTATTGAGTCATTATCATGTATAAGAGAATGAAAAGTGTCTTTAAAAAATAACCATTGGTCATAGGCACCATCAAAATTAGGTAAAGGTATGGGAGGAAGCTTCACATTAGGTCCCGATTGTATATTTTGGCTTCTATTAGAGCTTGATGCCACGGTTCGATTATCAAAATCATCCCCCTGACTTTGCCCCCCACCTGGGGACGTTGGAGCATTGTCTTCCAGAGCAGTTTTTGCCTTAGAAATATATTTAAAATATGTATCTTCGAAATCTTTAGTTTCAATGTCAAACACGTCATCAGTTATGTCGGTGCTGAGATTTTGAATATTAGTTTGAACCTCATAAAATGTATCTAAGCAAGGCTCTACAGCTCTAATACGCAATTCAAGATCTTTAAGTTGTAGATCCTTTCCATCAGAGTTACCCTCTATGACTTTTTTAAATCGCGTTAATCTAGCTTTAATATTCTTTTTTTCATTTTTAAGAGTATTTAGATTTGCAATTTCCTGATTATCAGGCATTGTTTTGGTTTATTTTTTATATAAAAATAAATGTTTTAGTTTTAGTTTAGATTAATCCTATTTAAACAACACAATACGAAGCAAGTTTAAATTAGGTAAAAATTAGGAAGAAACAAAGGTTTAGGGAAGTGATTGGAACGCACTGACCTTGATTCCAATTTTCAATTGCTTCTCTTTCCACTTGTATGATCCACTATCGCGGCTTGTCTCTACGGGAATTTTCAAATTGCCTTCGTAGAAAACTGGACAAAATGGACGTTTTTTAATTGGCTTTTTCTTGTGTTATCCAGCTCGACTGGACCATATGTTTTGGTCTATACGTAGTACAAACTCTGAAGATTTATGATTTGTATGAATTTTATTTAAACTTTAACAATTAACTATTTCTATTACATTTTTTTTATAGAAAGTAATTAAAGTGTCTTTTTTGTTAGTTGACAACGTTGACATCCGTCGTTGCTATAGATTTGCGTATATTTAAATTGTAGCTAAGGTTGTTCAAACGTGATGTTAAGGTCGTCTAAACAAGTCCAAATAACCAAACTCCCACATTAGCCCATGGTATTTTTCCTCTAAATGTTATACTATTTTGAGATCTTCGGGTTTCAAAAATTTCCTACCATCTGGAGGTTTGAAGAGAAAGTTGCAAAATCGTGCTCCATCATACACAGCCAACTCCTTCGGTATAAACCCACTGGCTAAAAGATAGCCTTGAATATCGATGCAAACTTCCTGACGTTCTTGTGACATCTTGCACACACACTTACTAGACTCAAAGACGACACTGCTAACGACTACGGTGTTGAACTAACGTCTAAACAGTTTCCAGTAATGGAGGGTTTTAAATAGGATAAAATACACCTCCCCACCACCAACACCAGTGGAAACAGGCTTTATTCCAAACATTCAAACTGGATTAGAGCACGAGTGTTACCTCCGGCAGCAGCAGCAGCAGCAGCAGCATTAGGGCTCTGCCCCAAATAAGTTAAACTACACTTGTCACAGGCCATATTCATTTGATCAACCAGATCCTGCGATAAAGTTTTAGCAGAGTAGAGAAATGGGGGAGTAGCGACACTCAGCAAAAATCGTTTGAAGTTTCTGCATCAAAGCAAAACGCCGATGCACACTGCGTTCTCCGGGCAGCGTATTACGGGGACGTTCGATAAGTATTAGTCGAAAAAATATTTGGTCGGTTATTTGATACATACAAATTTAAAAGGCGGTACGTAACTCTTTAGTATTTCGATTCATTAGTATTAATGGCTTTATTAGACACTTATTCCGAGGGCATGAAACGAGGACTAAACCACTGCGAGATATCCATGGATATTCTCGTTCATACACTTCCCAAGGACATCTCATGGATACTTCAGGTTATTAGTAGGAAGTCTTGACGATATCTTGGAGACCTCTGTATTCTTGAAGGATCAGTGGTTTGCTCCCTCGGCATGAAACTGCCTTATAAAGTTATAATAAATAATAAGATATTTTTCTAGGCAGTTAACGAAGCCTTGCATTGTTTCCTAAACATGCTAAATAAAGCACATAACAGTCTGAATGAAACATATTTACTTCGCATCTGTTTAAGTGGTTTGAGCACAAGAGTCTGAGCATAAAAGATATTTTTGACAGTTGCTTAAATTTTGGGTTTAAGGGCAATCGTACGCTACACCACCTTTTTAGCATGCTCCGGCGAGTCGCAGTGCCTTTAAAGGGCTCTAGCTTCTTTATTTTAAAAGATTAGTCTAACAGTAGTCGACAGAAAATGTAGCATAATAAATTCGGCAATTTTCTGTGAAAGAAAAAATATGATATCTTGTTTCGTGAGCTTATTTTAAGGTGTTGTAGAAATAAAATAGCAAATATCTGTATCCAGTTATTTTAATACCTCCGTTTTCGCCTTGTTGTAAGCAGAATATGTATATCAAATACGTATTCTTATACATTATTTCTATAAATCTCATTCTCTAAATTTCGTTTCTTTAGCACAAATAGTTTTAAGATACTGCCATTATGCTCATATATACTAAAAATCGACGAGACACGACTGAAATACCTACTTTAAATTTTAATTCTATGTATCAATCTGTATATATTTCCAAAATTTATTTAATCCCGAGGTATGGGCATATGGGCAATCAGCTAAGAAAAAAAAATACATTTACAGTTGACAAGTCGCCTTCTTAGCTTAAGTCATATAAAATATAATAAGTAAATGAAAATGAAAACTCTTATGTAATATACAGAACACTGAACAAATATAAAATCAATCTTACCTGACAGGGTCTTTGGGACATCTAAAAAAGGACACTCCCTCGCCTTCTTTATTCATACAATTTTCTACGTGGCAATAACACACCATCGCGATCTCGACTGTATTCAATCAGACTAATTTTCTGACTGTCTCCGTAAAGACGCCACGAGTTGCCAGCAACCGGATAAAACTAGTTTAGCGAAGAGTCGGCAAAAACAGGAATAAGTGGCGAGTGTCGCTACCGTCTAATAATTCTACCGTGGTTTTAGCTACCCGTTGGGGTAAAAATGTTTGAAAGATATCCTTCTTCTGGGCAATATCGACCAATGTCGCAACAATAGTTGTTCCAAAACGGGTTGTAACAAATTCCAGTTTTTTAATAGGATACACTGTTCCTACATCCAAAGCGCTAAATTTTCTACACTCGGGAAATTCAAAACTTTCGTTAATTTGATCATTAAGTTCCAATAAGGCAAGCTTCGAAATACTCATGTTTTCCGGTTAGGAAACAAATCACGATAGGTCTAGACATGTTACAACTCAATGCAGTGAATGTATGAACAACTATGAAAACTCTGCCGGAAATCGAGTGGTTTTATTAGTAACCGCAGCAGCAGCAGGATGAGGGAGAGAGGAAAGGGGAAAAAAGGAAAGAACCTTGAGTTTTAAAATATTTATTATTATTATGAGTCATCAGTATACATATACAGTTTATCAAAGTCATCTAACAATTTTTGCTGGTTGTAATGCAATAATTCCAGCATGTAATAACTTTGTTCAGTCGGGTTTAAGTTACACAGATTGGTTACAATTTGAAAAAAGTTTTCCTTAATATCAACAAAACATTGAGCATACTGTAAAGTATCATCATAATAGGTTCTAAATTGTAAACGTTTAACTAATTCTAATCTATAGTTAATTAAATGCTTAATGCTAACAATAGAACTTATATCATTACAAGAAAACGTTAAAGTTACATCATTGCTTCCAAGTCGAAATATTCGCTCGTTTTAAAGAATAGCACTGGATACGGTAAAATTTTCCGATGACGACGTCAGCGTTGTTGTCACACTTCCATCAATATCTTCAAACATCTTGTCAATGATCTCCAAAAACTCGATCCAATCAGAATGACTTAGGGAGACTGGCTGATGTTCAAGTGTTGTGGGAACTAGTTTAACACTCGGTATCATCCCCCTGGCAACACTAAGGCCCACAATTACTGTAAAATTACCAGTAGGATAGCAAAATTCACCCAAGAGTTTATTCTCCTTGCGAATTTCTCTATTACTTCGGAGAATCATGCTGTCTAGATATGTCCAATAGGGTGATGAGCTTCGGGAACTATCATCTTCTGGCAGCTCAGGAGCAGCAGAAGCGGCACAACTTTTACTTGCCATGGCTCACACTAAAATAGTGACGTCAACCAACGCATTAATGTAATCATAGAGAGAACTATACCCCCACTCCACATTTATTGATGTTAAGTTCAAGAAATAGTAGTTTGGATAACGCCCATCCGCTGCGACGCACTTTGTTCAATAAAAAGTGTTTGATTTAAAACCGTCAAAGATACTATGATGAGTATCATTGACCAAGTACTTACCGCTTAACTTGAAAACATTAAAATAACTCTTAAAGGTACTCTAGAGAAAAACACAGGAACAACAGGGTGTTCTGAAGGAAGCAGGTGTAGTAGAGCGCGTTGCAAATTAGCCCTCAGCTCAGTTAGGCTGGGTAGGTTCTATTGGACGCCACCAGTTTTTACACCGACACAAACTGGAAGTCGCCTAGTTGGTCTAGGGACCTGCTTCTCACACAACAATCCCGCTATTCATAATTAAAAATGAAACAGAGGGCGCAGTGAGCTGGACAAAAACAACGTTTAACCCTATATGCATCTATTGTACACAAAAAATGGTTACAAAAAAAAAATGGTTACAAATATGGTTGGGCGGTTTGCCCTCGCAAAATAGACCAATTAATTTTACTCCAAACAGGAAAAAAAATAAAATAAAATCTTCGTGAGGAAGTCTGCCTCACATACACATAATCATAGGGTGGCTCCTTAGCGCCCCCTGTAGTAAATATGAAGGCTGGTTAGCGCCCACCAAAAATGAATAGGGATGTTTTGTAGCCCCTACGGAAGAAGTAGGGAGGTTCGTGGCCCCCACCAAGGACCCTAGGAATAAAACAATTCCCAGTAATTACAGTAATTCAAATGTAATCAGTAAAAAAAAAAATATATTTGAAGTTACGTTAATAATTAAAAACAAAAGTTACGTTAATAGAAAGAGTTAAAATTTGGAAAGAAACAATTTACTGGAACTAAAGCGCCGAAATTTAATTAGTTCTTTATCAATTAAGTAATTTAATATTAAAAGAGAAAGTCATTGGCTTGAACAGAATCGAAAAAAAATTAGATAAGTAGAAAAATATTTTAAAAAAAATAAGAAGCTTCGTCAATATAAAAAACCACTAATAAAAGAGAAAGTAATTATTTGCAAAATTTAAACGAGCTTAAGATACGATTAAAAGGTTACATTAATAAAAAAAAGTTAATATTTGGATAAATAATTTACTGAAACTAATCCGCAAAATTTAAGAATATTAGATCAAAGGCTAATACTAAATGAGAAAGCCAGTGGCCTGAAATCAATCGCAGAATTTTACTTAAGTTAGAAAAAACAAAGTGTGAAGTTACTTTAGTTAAAAAAAAAACTATCAATAAAATAAGTAATCGCTGAAAACCAGATTGCAAAATTTAAACAAACTCATGGTAAGATTTAAAAAAAGTTACGTTACTAAACAAAAGAAATTATTACGCAAGGGCATTGATAACTAAATAAAATTGTACAGTTCCTTGATACTCAGCGATAAGCGTTAATATTTACAAAAATTAAATGTTCATCAACTGACCAGTTTAGCACTTCATTATGTTATCTTACATTAACAATAAAAAAAAATAATAATAAAAGTACAACAAAAGAAAAATAAATGGTAATTAAAGAGGTGAAGCCCCATTTAGCTTGACTTAAAAGCTAAGGCTTAGCACTAATCGAGTAAACCGTAACAATGTAAGATAACATAAAAAAAAAACATAATAATTGCTTTCAGAAAAATTTTGGTCATTGACAGGAAGAGAAATCACCCCTTATAGGGATCGACCGCTTAAATAAAATTAATCAAAAATATACCCCTTATGTACATTTATAAGACACAAAGCTTAAGTTACAAGCAATTATATCAGTACTATTCAAGCAACTAATTAAGTACCTTAGGTTCCCAATGCAAATAATACGATACAACAAAAGCAGGTTTAACCAATTATACAGCATCTATGCAGCTAAACCACCCTAAGTTCCAAGCGGTACGATACAATAAATAGATGTAAAATGTGTATGAGCCTAATAAGGTTATTTCCCCAAAACAATAGTGACAAATTTGAAAATTAAATAGTAAGTTAACCCCTCTGAACACATAAAAAAATTGCTCAACCAATCGATATAAATAAAAGCTAAAATAAATCTACACTTTCCAGCT
The DNA here is from genome assembly GCA_963971165.1 of Philopedon plagiatum. Lineage (NCBI taxonomy): Eukaryota > Metazoa > Arthropoda > Insecta > Coleoptera > Curculionidae > Philopedon > Philopedon plagiatum. The sequence goes on from OZ020192.1 coordinate 74,021,761, forward strand.
TCATAAGCATAAAGCCCGAAACACACCTTTTAACTTATAAAAAAGAATAAAGATCTGTGGCACTTACATTAATATTATTTGATTTAATTTATTTAAGTACATTAAAAGAAGCCTTCCTGATAAGATGGCGACTAAAATAATAATCACAAATTAATAAATTTAAAAAAAAACACTGGCTATGACGCTTTAATCTTCAACGGAGGTATATGACAGGCTTGTCAATGTCAAGCTAACCAGTACCACAAATCTCTTTATCTATAAATTACTGCTTGAAACTTAACGCTACAGATAGCCCAATAACCACTGTATGTGCTTGGCGACAGTCAATAAAAAAACTTGATAAAACAATCTACATTTACTACGCGAGTGACTGACTACTTAAATCCAAGCTTAGCTGTTCCCGCTGGCCCATAAGCTGGTATAAAGAGGCCCTAAACATAGCTTACAGATTGTATGAAATTTACTTCACACTATTCAAGCTTCAAAAATATAGTCCCGCGTTCAAAAGAATGAAAAATTAGATAATGTAATTTTACTATTAGCAAATTGAGTGGTGAGTGGTTATTATCAGTCAAAATAAGAGGCAGTACACCGAGCTACAAAAACTAGTCTTAGAAAATAGTGCTGTGAAGCAGCATTTTCGATAACCATTGACCGCTGAAATTTAAATTACAATGTATGGGCGTAAAAAAAAATAAACGATTAATAAGTATTAGAGAAACACGGGGCAAAAAAAGGCTTCAAAGTGACTTACCCCGTAAGCAGGAGGGTTAGACACTCCAGACTCCCCATACAAAACACCAAAAACGGGGGCAGCTACCAGCGGTCTCCAGATCGTCAGGCCGATGTAATGGCTGGAGGAAATAAAAGAGAGAAAACCCTTAGACACGACAATTTTACATGCACGTGGCATCACGAAGCAGACTCGCAAAAAAACTCATCTATATATAAAAAAAACTAGCTCACCTGATATGATGTTATCAAACGAAGATGCAGATAAAATCTTGCCCAGTAAGCAATAATTCAGCAGATGAATTTTTAATCGCAGTCCCGGAACTTAATCCATAAACTTGAGCCTTCAAAATGGCTGAAACCGACACCGCGATACTGCTACCTTCGTTGAAGACCAAAGTGGAAATGCCCGACAGTGGACCGCCCTTCCGAACAAAATGGTTCTTACATTAATATTTGCGCCAGCGCCAAAAAGGACCCACAGAACACGGAAGATGATCGGGGCGAAAGCAACTACACTGACCGGAATGACAGTAATTGATAGTCTAAAGATGGCGCCACGGCATACCGGCAAGAACTACGAAATCCAAACCAAAACCAAGCATGGACCAGAAGCTGCTCCCTCAAATGACCCCGAATTGGCACAAGTCTCCGACCCCAAACGGAGAAACAAACGCAAAAAAAAACACCGAAACTTAGAACTCCAACCGTCGCCGCGCCACCAAACAAGGGTACTGAAATCATACAGAGGCCTCTTGCGTGAAACAATAAAGTTACGGAAATACTGACCGTTATAGGTACCTACGCCGGTACTGATCGAGACGCACTATTTCAGTACGATGCATCCAAATACTAACAGCTGAAACCCCGAATGTCGAAACTACAGAAAGGAAGACGATGATGTAGTGCTACAAAATTCCAACCTTCCCACACTCGAAAATGCTACTGCACCAGCCGTGTTCGTAAATCGACGGCTTCCAAAAGCGCTTTGGGACTGTTCGTGTATGCGAACAGGTCAGTCGGTTCCCACCCCGATGCACCATCTCTACACGCCTTAAAGTTCCGTCCGACGAAAACCCACACACCCCATTCTTAATCTTCAACCACAACTCAATTAAATGTTTACAAAATTCAAAAAAAAAGATCTTGGAAAGGAAAAGAGAAGGAAATCTCGGACTTTAATTAATAGGGAACGCTAGATTCAGAAATCCAGGACAGTGAAGGCAGTGGAAAACACCGGGATTAAATCTCATTCAAAATGTAGGTAGTCTTTTAAAATTTATTCTCTAAAAATATGTTATCATAAATAGACTAAAGGCGACTGTCTGTACACACAGGAAGGCCTTAGGCAAGGCGAAAATTCAGGCCCAGGCCAGAAAGAAAGATTTTAAAGCAGACTACAACAGATGGACAAGCTCAGGTTAAGCCGATTTGGACCAGATAAAAGGGCAATCAACACCCCCAGGGGGTAGCCTGGACAGCAAGGGAAGGGGGACACATAGCGGAAGAACGAAAATAGATCTTCTGAATCAAGGTAAATAACTAAGAAAACAGGCGTTCGTGAATAAACTAATTATTAGAACAAATCTAATTCGGTGACAAAAATGACCTGTCACAACTCCCCCTCTCCTACGAAAGGAGGGAAATTTTCCAATGAAAATTAACCGACGATAAGGATCAGAGGCTCTCTGTATGATACAAGAAAATCGAAAAAGAAAATAAATTACCTGCGCTATGCTGGCGCCAATAAAAAAAACATAAGTGAAGATACGTGGGAACCCAAGGTAGTACCATATAACTAATACTAACTAACAAGACTGATAACTCAATCTTAAAATAACTAAATACTCAAAGAAATCTTTGGTCCCTTTGCCACTAGTCACCCAGCGACCTCCTCCAGGAAGATTCGGTGTGGAACGTAAACCCTAAGTTGGTAAGGGAGCTAGCATTGCGTTACACCCAAAAATATTGTGGGGAACCTCGTTTACTAGCCTCATACCGTAGAATCGTCCCGAATTAAATCACCAATTGACATGCGTCAAACCAACCAAAGGGTGGACAACTAAAAAGGAAAAGATAAATATAATACAACATAAGTAAAATGATAAGAAAAGAGGGATAGCCCAGATGATCCACCATACAAAAGGGAGTGGATTGTAGCACCCACCAAGCTAAAAGATGTACCAAATGGGAAGCACATCGGTCCCTGTATACAACAAAAAAAAAATAAATGAGGGTGTTCTGAGCGGTGGCACTGCCACCGGCCTGTCGCAACCTAATAGGCCGACTTGAGCTCAGGCCGAACAAAGTAGCTTGGTCCTCCCCTGGCCCGCCGAACAAGTTCGATGGGCAAACTGTTACCCCAGGGGTCAGACTTCCGCCCCCCCTGAACAGCCCTTCCAGTCGGTCTGCTCTCCGAAGGATCCATGATCTAACAAAGAGCGTCGAAGCGACATCCGGTAGCACCCAACACCGTGCAGCCTGTAAAACGAGATAGGGACAAATGTCTAAATCGATATAAAGTCAAGATAAAGTAAAGTCGCAATCGGGATAGTTTTATTTCGTCTAAAAGGTGAATAGACGAAATATATCAATAAGGACCTAGGCGCAAAACCAGTAAACTGAGATGGCCGGAGACTAACATATAGTCCTACCAAAACCTAGACCTAAGACAAATCCAAATAATAGAGGAAAAAACCCAAAGGTATCAAAGCAAATTAAAGCCTATCAAAGGCCAATCACGGTAAGGTAAGTAAATCAAAATAAAGGTAAGTAAATCAAAATACAAGGTAATCGAAATAAACCAAAGTAAATGTATTCAAAATTCCGCAAAGGTAAGCAAATTATCGCAACGGTAAGAAAATTTATCGCAAAAGTAAGCAAATTTATCGCAAAGGTAAGTAAATTATCGCAAAGACAAACGCAAATATAAAAAAAGGTAATTAACCAAAAGTAAATGAAACAAGTACATCAAACTAAAGGTTCGCAAATCGAGATAAAGAAAATTGGGTTACTTGCCAACAACTAGCAGTGAATCCCACCATAAGTGGTATTCTCAACTTCACAAAATCAGCAAAAGGAGAGAAAGAAAATTGTGTTTCTACTCTAAATCCCCAAAGGAAAGACAAAGTCGTACTCGAGCAAAAACACATACTAGTTCAAGTAACCGTAATTTCCAGACACAAGTAGGGAATAATAATAAAATCACGTCAAGGTAGAGAAAATTAAGCCAAATCAAAGTAAAAGGTCACATCAAGGTAAATACGTCAAATCAAGGTAAAAAAAAGGTCCAATTAAGATAATAAATAAAGACTTTTGGCCCTAGTCTTTAGTAAAAAAAAACCCTTAATAGTGAATGCAGATAAAAAAAACGATAAAGAAAATTAGGTCCAAAATTAATTAATCACCGCCTTCTAACCAAGTAATCAAACTTAAATTACCATGTGACACACCGACCCCCATCTCGTCTCGCGCCGAGATGGGTGTCTGCGTGAGACTGATAAACGCAAAAAGGTAAGCTACAGTAAATGACCATAAACGTTACTATACGTTACTATACTATAAACCAAGTGACGATAAGGTAAAGATAATCAGGTAATGACAGATAAAAGATAACGAGGCGTAAGGCGGTGTTGGCAAGTGAAAGTAGTAAGGCAGCTGAGGGCTTACCTACTACAAACAATAGAAGCAAGGCAGCTGAAGGCTTACCTTGCCACGGCTTTCAGGGGACTCCTACCCCACCTAGTAAACCCAGTGCAGCGCTATTCTAAGTGACAGTGTCCAAATCCATCAAGTCTCGCGCCCAGATGGATCCAAACACAATCACGCCCACACTGCAGAGCATGAAAATTGCTCACGACTGAGCAAGGAAAGTAAAAAAAAAACAAGAATTTAAACTGGGCCAAAAGTCAAAATTAACGCAACGATAAAAGAAAACTCACTAAAGCCATTATTACCGAAAGAAGAAGGGAAAAAAAAATTAAATGTAATTAACCAAATTGAAGCTATGGACTCGAAAGTTAATAAATTCAGAAATCAATAGATTGATAAATAAATTGAAGCAAAATGACACGTAAAACGTAATATTAAATTAATGACAGTAAAATCAACGGAATGTAATAAAGTAAATAATGACTTTGAGTTGCCTAACAATTTATTCACTCCTACGGACCACCAAATGCAGTTTCGGCATATACCGGTTTAAGGTCTTGTACATGCCAAATGCCCTTACTAACACCGTGTTCATCTTCAAGCTCATAAGTACACGTGCCGGTCTTTTCTACGATCTTGAACGGACCTACAAATTCCGGAGCCAACTTTGCGCTATAATACTTCGCTGCATCGGATATACTTTTATTCTTACGCCAGACTTCTTGACCAGGAACAAAGCTTACTGGGCGTCGGCGCAAATTATAGTTATGTCGATTTTTAACACGAGAAGCTTCGATTTTAGTGTGAACTTTTCTAAATAATTGTTTGAAAGCTTCTATTCGTTCCCGAATGTAATTTTGACGCTCAGTTTCTACTTGAGGAACACCCTCAGCATAGTCCGAACCGAATAGCTTGTGTTCCCTGCCAAAATTAACGCAGTATGGGGTGAAGCCCGTAGTTTCGTGTCGCGAAGTGCGAATGGCGCAACCGATAGCAGTTAAATTATCTTCCCAAGTTCGATGGTTATTTTGTTGAACGTAAGAGCGCAACATCGTTTTAATAACTCTATTAACGCGTTCAGTATGATCTGCTCTAGGATAATAATTGGCAGTGTAAAATATTCTAACCTTATATTTATCGCAAAGGGCTTGAAATTCTTTGGATTTCATTTGAGTTCCGTTGTCGCACGTTAAGAATTGAGGAGCTCCGTAAACTAAGAAGATGCCGTCTTCGACACACTTTACCAACGATTTTGCTGTTGCCGATCGACACGGGAATAACACGACGTACTTGCTAAAATAATCGGTGACCACCAAAATATGAGTGTTACCCTGTTTAGAACGAGGTAAAGGACCTATGTAGTCTAGGCTGATGGCTTGCCAAGGCTCTTTTATGTCTGGGCGGTTACCCATTAGACCAGCTGGACGTTTCTGCTCTACTTTGTTCTGAGCACAAGTTCTACAAGCACGGACATAACTAGCAACGTCAGATCTCATTTTCGGCCAATAATATCTCTCGGCGACTTTCCAAAATGTCTTAAAAACACCCACGTGCCCTGCTGCTGGATTATCATGGCATCGAAGGAATATCTCTTTTCGTTTATCCTTTGGTACTACTATTTTCCAGTAGGTAGAATGATCTGGAAAACTAGGATTGTTGGTCTTAACATATTTAAAGAGATTGCCATTCTCGACTCGCCAGCAAGGATATTTATCAGGACGTTCTTCTAGTTTCTGCATCATGCCTTTGTACCATTTGTCTGAGGTGTCAGAAAATGATTGCGACGATGGTTCGTCAACAGCTGCGATAGAATCAGAAGTCACTGGCACTGACCTGGAAAGAAAATCTGGCACGACATGATCCCGGCCTTTACGATGGATCAGTTCAAGGTCGTAAGGTTGCAAACGAAGAGCCCATCGAGCGAGACGTCCTTGTGGATCTTTTAGATTATGAAGCCATAACAAAGAATGGTGATCGGTTATGACTTTAAAGTGTACACCCTCCAGATAGTGACGAAGCTTTTCTACACTCCAAATTACGGCAAGGCACTCTTTTTCGGTGACGGTTAATTTCATCTCTTGTTTGGTGAGAGAACGTGAAAGATAGGAAATAACTTTTTCCCCGTCATCAAATTGCTGAGTCAGAACTGCTCCTAGGCCATAAAATGAGGCATCAGTCTGTAAGGTAAATGTGCGATTAAAATCTGGACATGTAAGCACGGGAGCTGTGATAAGAGCCTCTTTAATCAAGTTGAATGACTGATGGCACTCGGAAGTCCATTCCCATTTGATATTCTTCCTGGTAAGCCGAGTAATTGGGGCTATGATAGCTGAAAAGTTCGGCACAAAACGCCGGTACCAAGAAGCGGTGCCAATAAAACGTCGAATTTCGGTGATATTTCGTGGAGGTGCTATATTCACAATGGCCTGCACTTTCTCAGGATCAGGTCTTAAACCTTGAGCGTCTACGATGTAGCCAAGGTATCGTAATTCAGGCTTACAAAAGTGACATTTCTCCTCGGAAACTATGAGTCCTGCATCTCTCAAACGGTCAAAAACTAGGCCCAGAATTCTGAGGTGTTCAGGAAAGGTTCTGGAGATGATAATTATATCATCAAGATACACCATCACGTGATTTTCCAAATCAACGCCTAATACACGGTCCACTATACGTTGCCAGGTGGCTGGCGCATTGGTCAAGCCGAAGGGCATGCGCAGAAAATGATAAAGATTCCTACCTGGAACAGTGAAAGCAGTTAATTCACGTGAGGACTCACTAAGAGGTACCTGCCAGAACGCTGATTTTATGTCGATGGAGCTAATGTAGCGGGCGTCTCTGAGGCGATCCAAAATGGCGGAGATATAAGGTATAGGATATGCGTCTTTCTTAGTTTTTGTATTAAGCTTTCTAAAATCTATGCAAAACCTATAGCTGTCATCTTTCTTGCGTACCAAACACACTGGACTGGACCAAGGACTTTTAGAAGGTTCAATCACGCCAAGTTTCAACATCTCGTCGATTTCCTCGTCCATAATCCTTTGCTTGTATGGAGAAACTGGGTAGTAACGCTGTTTAATTGGTCTAGCGCCGGGTTCAAGCTCAATGACGTGTTCTGCTACCTTGCAGCAGCCCAGACCAGTACCCATTTCCGATATTTTCTCCTTAACTAGTGCATTTAAACACGCTCGGTCGGTTTCAGATAAAGAGTTGCCATCTATCACGCTACAAATTTCCGTAGGTTGATCATCAGTGGAAAAATGCCAGACGTCCTGCTTCAAGTCGGGGATCACTTCCATGGTTCTCCAAAAGTCAATGCCTAATATTAATTGGTGGGACAGTTCGGGAAGGACTAAAATATCTATCACCCGAGTTTTATTTAATAAAGTTACAGGAGCCTGAAAATAGCCCAAACTGGAGCAAGTTTGGCCATTCGCGACAGTACAATCAGTCTGTTGCCTAATAAGTTTTAATCCCAGACTTTCCAAAATTCGGAAACCGGGTTGACCTACAATAGTGCGTGATGCTCCAGAATCTAATAAGCCTAATATTTTGTAACCTAAAATCGAAATTTCTAAATAGGGGCGCTGGTCGCCATGCGCATGAGCTATGATAGGATCTAATAGTTTTTTATTTGGAAAAGGGTTATTAGCATGTGAATGATTTTTGCTGGAAAGAGAGTTATTGGTCGACGAAAGGTTTTCATCAGAAAGAAAGTTGTTGGTTGGCGAAAGATTTTTGTTGGGGGCAGAATTGTTAGGGGGTGAATGGTTTTTGTTAGAACGAAAGATGTTGCTCGGTAAAAGGTTTTCGTCGGAAAGAATGTTGTTGGTCGGTAAAAGGTTTTCGTTAGGAACAGAGTTGTTGTTAATGGCAGCGTTTTTATCGGAAGGAAAGTTGTTGGTCGGTGAAGTGAGAATAAGGGGAGCAGTCTCGCGACGTATCGGCTCTTCTGAGAATCGTTTCTCTGGCGGCGAACACTTAGGGCAGTTTTTACTGGTCACACTTGGTGCACCACAGCGGTAACAATGGATTCTGCGCTGTTCAGTGCACTGGCTATTTCGATGACCTGGCTTATTACAGTTCCAGCACAAGATTGATCTAGAGATTTTTAGAGATGGTGGACGTGTCTCTCTGGGTAACTGTCTCACGTCTCGAGAAGTTGATGGTGCCGGAGATGATTCGGTCACCACGTCAACGATTGGCAACTCTTCATCATCTTTGAAGCCTGATGTTTCAGCAGCAATGAACGCAAAGTCTGGCTCTACAAAATTATAACTTTTTCTAGGAGGTGGTACATAGTTCTCGGCGCGATATTTCTTTAACTCCAACTTGAGACATTCTCCTTCTAATTCTTCTAACTTGCTGACTACCGGAAGTTGGGTAGTATAAAAAGGTGACAAGTTGCGTATAATGATGTCAAGTTGAACGTCCTCTGAGATGGAGCCATGTCTTCTAAACAACGCACTCATATTAGAAAGGTAGTCGACGATATTCTCAGTCGAATCCTGAGTCCTATCTAGAATTTCCTTAAATAACCGATGACGATAGTCTGGCGGTTCGAAATGTTTACAGAGAAGGTCAGACAAACTAGACCAGTCCGAAAATCGATGACGATTAGCGCGAAACCACTTCAATGCTTTACCAGTAAATAAATCGATAGCAGATACAAATAGTTCACTTTCAGAAAAACCTCGAGCTTCGCGTAGTTCCGAAACTCGCTCCAAGAAATTATGCACGGACATCTGTCCAGCCTCGCCGGTAAATTTAATACCCCACTTTTCAACACGATGCGCTTTGCTACACGAATGATGGCAAACGGAAGCGGCAGCAGCTGTTACATTGGGACTAACCACGGTTGGAGTGACTTTGGGCGACGAGCGTGTGTGACGCAAGCGACTGTTGGACGCATTGCTATTTCTCGACGCATCCGAATCCGACGCATCCGAATCCGAACCGTCCGAATGAACTCGAGCGAGCAAGGTGCTTAAATTCGGATCTTGTCTTAAGAGACTGTCCAAACAGTTTAATTTGCCTAAAATTTTGAGCAACAAGTCAGAACGGGTTTGCGATTCCGCGGCACTAAGGTTCGCAACCGGAATACGATGAACGCGGGTAAATAAGTGAACAAGTTGAGATTGTAAACGTTCAACTTTTTCTTTAGCGGATTCACCGGTGACATTTTTAATCGCGCTATCAATATTATGCAAGGTTCTAGTTATATAGTTACATTCATCGACAAAAACACAAGTATAGGCCAGACGAGCAAAAACTTTACCCTTCCTTTCCATTTCTAAAATTGGACGTAACGCTACTAGAAGTTCTTTTACCGTATTGGCATAACTAGCCGGTACTCCACGAATCGTAAGTTCATAAATTAGCATTTCTTTCCTAAGATGGTTAACCTGCATATTATAATCCATTTTGGAGTGAACAAAAACAATAGCAACTCAAAAGTCAACGTAAAAAGTCAACGTAAAAAGTCAAATCTAGGTACAATCGCGTAAATCGAATAAATTTAGCAAAACTACACCAATAGTGTAGTCAAATATAGCAAATAAAGGTAATTAAATCAGCGAAAATAGCAAGAAATAATAAAAAGGTAAATCATGTAAACCAGCAATCATAATTCAGTACGCAAAGATAATCAAAGTCACGTAAATGAATAAAATAAAATCGATAAGAAATCGCAATATCAAAAAAATCAAAGTTACGTAATAGGTAAAATAAAATCGGTAATAACCCACAAATTCAAAGACAATCAAAGTTACGTAATACGCAAAATAAAATCGGTAATATACCACAAATTCAAAGACAATCAAAGTTACGCAAACAAGTAAATTAAAATCGGTAATAAATCGCCAAATCAAAGAAAATCAAAGTTACGTAATAAGCAAAATAAAATCGATAATAAATCGCCAAAATCAAATGCAGTAATACAGGGCTAGTACAGTTAGAGTTAAAATTGATGGAAATTTTCAAAGTTCCATCCAGCTCACTAGACGCACAAGAGTAAAATTAGGAAAAAAAAGCGGTAATTTTTTTAAATATGCCCCACGTTGGGCGCCAAAAATTTGCGACGCACTTTGTTCAATAAAAAGTGTTTGATTTAAAACCGTCAAAGATACTATGATGAGTATCATTGACCAAGTACTTACCGCTTAACTTGAAAACATTAAAATAACTCTTAAAGGTACTCTAGAGAAAAACACAGGAACAACAGGGTGTTCTGAAGGAAGCAGGTGTAGTAGAGCGCGTTGCAAATTAGCCCTCAGCTCAGTTAGGCTGGGTAGGTTCTATTGGACGCCACCAGTTTTTACACCGACACAAACTGGAAGTCGCCTAGTTGGTCTAGGGACCTGCTTCTCACACAACAATCCCGCTATTCATAATTAAAAATGAAACAGAGGGCGCAGTGAGCTGGATAAAAACAACGTTTAACCCTATATACATCTATTGTACACAAAAAATGGTTACAAAAAAAAAATGGTTACAAATATGGTTGGGCGGTTTGCCCTCGCAAAATAGACCAATTAATTTTACTCCAAACAGGAAAAAAAATAAAATAAAATCTTCGTGAGGAAGTCTGCCTCACATACACATAATCATAGGGTGGCTCCTTAGCGCCCCCTGTAGTAAATATGAAGGCTGGTTAGCGCCCACCAAAAATGAATAGGGATGTTTTGTAGCCCCTACGGAAGAAGTAGGGAGGTTCGTGGCCCCCACCAAGGACCCTAGGAATAAAACAATTCCCAGTAATTACAGTAATTCAAATGTAATCAGTAAAAAAAAAATATATTTGAAGTTACGTTAATAATTAAAAACAAAAGTTACGTTAATAGAAAGAGTTAAAATTTGGAAAGAAACAATTTACTGGAACTAAAGCGCCGAAATTTAATTAGTTCTTTATCAATTAAGTAATTTAATATTAAAAGAGAAAGTCATTGGCTTGAACAGAATCGAAAAAAAAATTAGATAAGTAGAAAAATATTTTTAAAAAAATAAGAAGCTTCGTCAATATAAAAAACCACTAATAAAAGAGAAAGTAATTATTTGCAAAATTTAAACGAGCTTAAGATACGATTAAAAGGTTACATTAATAAAAAAAAGTTAATATTTGGATAAATAATTTACTGAAACTAATCCGCAAAATTTAAGAATATTAGATCAAAGGCTAATACTAAATGAGAAAGCCAGTGGCCTGAAATCAATCGCAGAATTTTAGTTAAGTTAGAAAAAACAAAGTGTGAAGTTACTTTAGTTAAAAAAAAAACTATCAATAAACTAAGTAATCGCTGAAAACCAGATTGCAAAATTTAAACAAACTCATGGTAAGATTTAAAAAAAGTTACGTTACTAAACAAAAGAAATTATTACGCAAGGGCATTGATAACTAAATAAAATTGTACAGTTCCTTGATACTCAGCGATAAGCGTTAATATTTACAAACATTAAATGTTCATCAACTGACCAGTTTAGCACTTCATTATGTTATCTTACATTAACAATAAAAAAAAAATAATAATAAAAGTACAACAAAAGAAAAATAAATGGTAATTAAAGAGGTGAAGCCCCATTTAGCTTGACTTAAAAGCTAAGGCTTAGCACTAATCGAGTAAACCGTAACAATGTAAGATAACATAAAAAAAAAACATAATAATTGCTTTCAGAAAAATTTTGGTCATTGACAGGAAGAGAAATCACCCCTTATAGGGATCGACCGCTTAAATAAAATTAATCAAAAATATACCCCTTATGTACATTTATAAGACACAAAGCTTAAGTTACAAGCAATTATATCAGTACTATTCAAGCAACTAATTAAGTACCTTAGGTTCCCAATGCAAATAATACGATACAACAAAAGCAGGTTTAACCAATTATACAGCATCTATGCAGCTAAACCACCCTAAGTTCCAAGCGGTACGATACAATAAATAGATGTAAAATGTGTATGAGCCTAATAAGGTTATTTCCCCAAAACAATAGTGACAAATTTGAAAATTAAATAGTAAGTTAACCCCTCTGAACACATAAAAAAATTGCTCAACCAATCGATATAAATAAAAGCTAAAATAAATCTACACTTTCCAGCTTCATAAGCATAAAGCCCGAAACACACATTTTAACTTATAAAAAAGAATAAAGATCTGTGGCACTTACATTAATATTATTTGATTTAATTTATTTAAGTACATTAAAAGAAGCCTTCCTGATAAGATGGCGACTAAAATAATAATCACAAATTAATAAATTTAAAAAAAAACACTGGCTATGACGCTTTAATCTTCAACGGAGGTATATGACAGGCTTGTCAATGTCAAGCTAACCAGTACCACAAATCTCTTTATCTATAAATTACTGCTTGAAACTTAACGCTACAGATAGCCCAATAACCACTGTATGTGCTTGGCGACAGTCAATAAAAAAACTTGATAAAACAATCTACATTTACTACGCGAGTGACTGACTACTTAAATCCAAGCTTAGCTGTTCCCGCTGGCCCATAAGCTGGTATAAAGAGGCCCTAAACATAGCTTACAGATTGTATGAAATTTACTTCACACTATTCAAGCTTCAAAAATATAGTCCCGCGTTCAAAAGAATGAAAAATTAGATAATGTAATTTTACTATTAGCAAATTGAGTGGTGAGTGGTTATTATCAGTCAAAATAAGAGGCAGTACACCGAGCTACAAAAACTAGTCTTAGAAAATAGTGCTGTGAAGCAGCATTTTCGATAACCATTGACCGCTGAAATTTAAATTACAATGTATGGGCGTAAAAAAAAATAAACGATTAATAAGTATTAGAGAAACACGGGGCAAAAAAAGGCTTCAAAGTGACTTACCCCGTAAGCAGGAGGGTTAGACACTCCAGACTCCCCATACAAAACACCAAAAACGGGGGCAGCTACCAGCGGTCTCCAGATCGTCAGGCCGATGTAATGGCTGGAGGAAATAAAAGAGAGAAAACCCTTAGACACGACAATTTTACATGCACGTGGCATCACGAAGCAGACTCGCAAAAAAACTCATCTATATATAAAAAAAACTAGCTCACCTGATATGATGTTATCAAACGAAGATGCAGATAAAATCTTGCCCAGTAAGCAATAATTCAGCAGATGAATTTTTAATCGCAGTCCCGGAACTTAATCCATAAACTTGAGCCTTCAAAATGGCTGAAACCGACACCGCGATACTGCTACCTTCGTTGAAGACCAAAGTGGAAATGCCCGACAGTGGACCGCCCTTCCGAACAAAATGGTTCTTACATTAATATTTGCGCCAGCGCCAAAAAGGACCCACAGAACACGGAAGATGATCGGGGCGAAAGCAACTACACTGACCGGAATGACAGTAATTGATAGTCTAAAGATGGCGCCACGGCATACCGGCAAGAACTACGAAATCCAAACCAAAACCAAGCATGGACCAGAAGCTGCTCCCTCAAATGACCCCGAATTGGCACAAGTCTCCGACCCCAAACGGAGAAACAAACGCAAAAAAAAACACCGAAACTTAGAACTCCAACCGTCGCCGCGCCACCAAACAAGGGTACTGAAATCATACAGAGGCCTCTTGCGTGAAACAATAAAGTTACGGAAATACTGACCGTTATAGGTACCTACGCCGGTACTGATCGAGACGCACTATTTCAGTACGATGCATCCAAATACTAACAGCTGAAACCCCGAATGTCGAAACTACAGAAAGGAAGACGATGATGTAGTGCTACAAAATTCCAACCTTCCCACACTCGAAAATGCTACTGCACCAGCCGTGTTCGTAAATCGACGGCTTCCAAAAGCGCTTTGGGACTGTTCGTGTATGCGAACAGGTCAGTCGGTTCCCACCCCGATGCACCATCTCTACACGCCTTAAAGTTCCGTCCGACGAAAACCCACACACCCCATTCTTAATCTTCAACCACAACTCAATTAAATGTTTACAAAATTCAAAAAAAAAGATCTTGGAAAGGAAAAGAGAAGGAAATCTCGGACTTTAATTAATAGGGAACGCTAGATTCAGAAATCCAGGACAGTGAAGGCAGTGGAAAACACCGGGATTAAATCTCATTCAAAATGTAGGTAGTCTTTTAAAATTTATTCTCTAAAAATATGTTATCATAAATAGACTAAAGGCGACTGTCTGTACACACAGGAAGGCCTTAGGCAAGGCGAAAATTCAGGCCCAGGCCAGAAAGAAAGATTTTAAAGCAGACTACAACAGATGGACAAGCTCAGGTTAAGCCGATTTGGACCAGATAAAAGGGCAATCAACACCCCCAGGGGGTAGCCTGGACAGCAAGGGAAGGGGGACACATAGCGGAAGAACGAAAATAGATCTTCTGAATCAAGGTAAATAACTAAGAAAACAGGCGTTCGTGAATAAACTAATTATTAGAACAAATCTAATTCGGTGACAAAAATGACCTGTCACACCGCTTCCCATCTCGGTGAATTCGGAAGCTTTTTCCACTAGAGACATCTGATATTCGCTGTAAAAGTCCTCCAAATTAGAGCTGGGAGAAATAACACTAAATTTTGTATTAAAAGATTTAATGTCTTGTTCCTGTGTTGATGCCAACAGATAAGAACCATATAGCTCCATATTAACTTTAAGCTGGGGATAAGTCTTGAAAGGATCAGTGAGTAGAGTAATAACCGTATCTTTTAGATTTCCCAAATATTGCTTAACATCAGTCGAATGTAAGTCACTTGTCAGATGGTAAGTTAGTATCCGTTGTTTAAAAGCAGTTCGAACTAGTTTTACATGAGAGTACAAGTTCTCACTACATTGCTGCTTATGTTTTGTGGTACTGTTATGAGCACTACGAGATAAAATTTCAGTATCACTCTCTTTGCAATAAGGCATGATTTAAACTGACGAAAACCGGAAAATGTTGACTATTTGTACAAAGAACGAGCGTTTAAACCACATCCTTAACTATATCTATCCAACTATTATGCGACTTATCAAACCCAGGCCATTTTACATACATCTTTTTGCCCTTTTTACGCAAAACTTGCCCAATAAGAAATACGTCAGCTTGTTTGGTTTTTTGCAATTCCTCTTCATAGAACCCACCGCTAATTGGTTGACCGCTCGTATCCTCTAGCAAATATAAGTTGTAGGATTGGTAACTTTTACCTGAGATACTTTGAACAAATCAGTGGTCCAATTAGGCACATAACCCTTTTCAAACACGTGCTTAGCCTTACTTATGCGAACAATGTCACCAACTTTGAATTTTTGCTTTCCCACAACCTTTAAACGACTATAAACAGAGTCCAATATTTTCTTCTCATTACTCTGGTTAACATCCTTCGGTTTCATGCGAATCGTACGATGTTTCGTGTTGTTGTAAGTATTTGTAACTTGTTCTAACAAGTCGATCTATTTATGATTACCATTCAAGGTAAATAGCCGAAACAGGTGTTCTTTGAGCTTTCGAATTACTCGTTCAGCATGCGACGCACTTTGTTAAATAAAAAGTGTTTAGTTAGAAACTGTCAAAGATACTATGATGAGTATCATTGACCAAATACTTACCGCTTAAAACTTGAAACGAACGTTAAAATAATTCTGGAAGGTACTCGAAAAAAAGAAACTGAAACAACAGGGTGTTCTGAGTGAAGCAGGTTGTAGTAGCGCGCGTGCAAATTAGCCCTCAGCTCAGTTAGCCGGAAAGGTTCGATTGGACGCCACCAGTTTTTTTGCACCCACACAAACTGGAAGTCGCCTAGGTGGTCTAGGAACTTGCTTCACACACAACAAACCCGTTGTTCATAATTTAAAGAAAACAAAACATAGTGCGCAGTGAGCTGAATAAAACACTTAAATACATATAACCCTATATACATTTATTTGTGCTGTTGAAGGTGTTTTACAGATGTTGTACACAAAAACAAAAAAAAATTGAAAATTGGGCGATTTTGCCCCCCCCCCCCCCAAAATAATTAATTACACGAACAACTCCGTGAGGAAGTCTGTCCTCCTATACAAAAAAATTCATAGGGTGGCTTCTTAGCACCCACCGAAGAAATAGACGGGATGCCTCTTAGCATCCACCAGGAAAAAGAAATGGGGATGGTTCTTAGCCCTTACCAAAAAGAAGTAGGGATACTTTGTAGCCCCTACCAAAGACAATAGGGGTATTTGTAGCCCCTACGGAAGACCCTAGGAACAAAACAATTCCTAGTAGTTACAGTAATTTAAATATAATTAATAAAAAAAATATATTTGAAGTTACGTTAATAATTAAAAATAAAAATCAGAAGTTACGTTAATAGAAAAGATTACTATTCGGAGAGAAACAATTGACTTGAACTAAAGCGCCAAAATTTAACTAATTTTTTATTAATTAATTAATTAATTTAATATTAAAAGAGAAAGCCATTTAGGCTTGAACTGAATCGAAAAATTTAGGTAAGTAGAAAAATACTTAAAAATAAGAAGCTACGTTAATATAAAAAAAACTACTAATAAAAGAGAAAGTAATTATTTGCAAAATTTAAACGAGCTTAAGATACGATTAAAAGGTTACGTTAATAAAAAAAGTTAATATTTGGAGAAATAATTTACTGGAACTAATCCGCAAAATTTAAGAATACCAAATAAAGGGCCAATAATAAATGAGAAAGCCAGTGGCTCGAAATCAATCGCAAAATTTAAGTTAAGTTACAAAAACAACCAAAATACTTTAATTTAAAAAAAGGTTACCAATGAAAGAAGTAATTGCAAAAACACAGATTGCAAAATCTAAACAAGATTAGGATAATATTTAAAAGTTACTTTAATAAACATAAGAAATTATTACTCAAGGGCATTGATAACTAAACAAAATTATACAGTTCCTTGACACTTTACCGATAACCGTTAATATTTACAAACTACTACATGATCACTAACTGACCAGGTTTAACGCTGTATCATGTTATCTTACATTAACAATAAAGATAATAAAGGGTCAGCAAAAGCAAAATAATTGATAACTAAATTATGAGTTCACGAAGATTACAAGTATAAACAAAGAATAAGGCTTAAGCGTAGCCTGTAAATAACTAAAAAGTGAAGCCCCAGTTAGCTTAACTTACGATTTAAACGTTCAAGCAAAATTTAAAGTAAAAGAAAAGCTTAAGCGAAGCCCAAAAAAAAAGAAGGTAATTAAAACTTCAAACCCCTATAGTAGCTTGAGTTAAAGGTTAAGCGTTTAGCACTACCCGAGTAAACTGAATCAATGTAAGATAACATAAGAAAATAGAACCAAAAAATTGACTCCAGAAAAATTTTGGTCATTGACATGAAAAGAAAACACCCCTTAAAGGGACAAACCGTTTAAATATAAATAATCAAACAAAATACACCGCTTATGTATATCTATCAAAAATTTAGATTTAATTAGTGTGTAACTTTTGTGTTTATAAGCGGTTGTGGCCGTAAATGAATAAATAAATAAATAGAAACACAAAGCTTAAATTACAAGCAAATAAATCGCTACCATAAAACTACCTAACTACTCTAGGTTCCCAAAAGCAGGTTTAACTAATTATAAAGCATCTATGTAACTAACCTACGTTCCAAGCAGTACGATATAATAATAATAATAATAATAAAGCACGGTGTAAAACGTACATGAGCCTAGTAAGTTTATTCCCCAAAACAATAGTCAAATGACAAATTTGAAAATTAAATAGTATATTAATCAATCTGTCCGAAAACATAAAAATATTATTTAACCCCCCGTTATAAACAAACGCAAAAATACAACTAAACTTTCCAACTTCATAATCAATAAACCCGAAACTTCAATCTCATACACCTTTTAACTTATGAAGAAAAAAAATTAATGATTTGGCGGCACTTATCCCGAATATAAATTACATTATAAGCTTTCTGGACAGGCTGGCGACCCTTAATAATAGTAAATTAGTATATCTAGAA
The DNA here is from genome assembly GCA_963971165.1 of Philopedon plagiatum. Taxonomy (NCBI): domain Eukaryota; kingdom Metazoa; phylum Arthropoda; class Insecta; order Coleoptera; family Curculionidae; genus Philopedon; species Philopedon plagiatum. Next base: position 74,040,089 of record OZ020192.1, read on the forward strand.
TACTCTTATCGCACAGCCTGCATTTCTGTACCCCAAGCTCCCCCCATTAACAAATTACCGTTTGAAATTAGGATTAGATAGCCCACTGCAAATGATTCGATAGCATAAAGCCGATAAAAAAAACTTGATAAAACTACTGTATATTAAGTGATTCTCGACATAACTTATAGATTGTACTAGCTTAACGGCAAACAACTAGAAATAAAATATTCAAGCTTTTAAAAGAATGCAAATTAGGTAAGGTATAATTAATAATAATGATTTGATTTGATATTGCTCGCTAAAATTTTAATTATAATGTATGGGCGTAAACTAGGCAAATGTGCAACTAAGAAAGCACGAGGTAACTTACCTCTTCAAGGTTAAGAGGGCTCGAAATTCCAAATTCCGCAAAGCACTAAAAGGGCAGCTACCAGTAGCTTCAAAACGTCAGGCCGATGTTGGTGGCTGATAGAAATAAAAGAAAGGAACCCTTAGTACTTGGAAAATTTCACCATGCACGTGGCATCACGATGCAGCCTCGCAAAAAACATATATATAAAAAAACCTAGCTCACCTGATTATCGAACGACGTCGCCAATAAATCCTGCTCTTGCAGGTCAAATTCAGCAAAAGAACCTTAACCGCCGTCTCAGGACTAATCCAACATTTGGGGCCCCAAACTGACCCAAAAAAAAACCGAGACTGCGAACGGCTACCTTCGTCGACAATCAAGTTGGAAATGTTAACTCGTGGACCGGTGAATCCAATGCCATTTCTATCCCACTACCGACACATAACAAAATGGTGTCCGTCAATTTCCGTCCTGCACTGACAAACCTGAAGGAAATCTTCCGCCACAAACCTGTGGCCTTAACGACAAAGCGCCAACTAACCGGCCTACCCACGCGAAAATGCCCCGATGCTGTGGGACAAATTTTAAACCCTCCGGTTTGACAACCTTGACAGTAGTTAGTCCAAAAGAAGAAGAACCTAACCCGAAAAATTTACATGGCATAATAATAAAAAACATCCTAGAATTTCAAACGAAATATGTAAAAATTAGCAGTCTGAATAATACAGACCTACAGAATAATACAGACCCGGACAGTGAAGGCAATGCGATCAAAAGCCAAACAAATTAAGGGCGTTTCAACGTTGCCGGAGAAAGTAAACAGCGGATTTCCAATAGGTAGGTAGGTCTTCAAAATTTATTATTTAGACATGTTTGCATAAATAGACTAAGTGCGAGTGTCTATATACAGGGAGAACTTTAAGCAAGGCAAAAAAAGGCAAAATTCAGGGCCCAACAAAAGAGAACGTTAAATCGAACTACGAGCCATGTGAGATGGACATTGGACTGCTGATTTGGGCAGGATAAAAGACAATCAAAAGACAGACAGGGAGTAACCTGGAACACAGGGCAATGCCAGCCCACCCGGTGTGAGAGTGAAGGTTCAGCTTCTTAATCAAGGTAAATTATTAAGTAAAACTAAACAGGCAATCCTGAATAAAATTAATTAGTAAACACATACCCAGACAATGTGGCAAAAATGGCCTGTCACAAGCAATAGAAGCCTTTAAAATACTAAAGGTACTGTAATGATGTATCCCATGCTTCTTCATAAGACTTTGAAAGCTAGCGTTGTAATACTCTTTCCCATTATCTGTAACCAGCTTTTTCGGAATCCTCCGAGACTGTTTGAGTATATGATCCATGGCATTAGTCACATCCTGAGCATTTTTTGACTTTAGAGACCATTTCGAATAGCCATATTGGTGTAAACTTTTAGGAGTTTTTCGAGGTCCTTGAATTGGGTAGATAGGTGATCCAGGTTTGTATCCAACATTAAAGTCTCGCTCTTGAATTTGTTGTCAAGTAGCTTAAGTTGGTCGGATATCGAGTCTACATAATCCTTAGTAGTTTTTGTAAAGGTCTCCATTTGTTTTACAATACTACCGATAGAGTTGTTTACTTTTTGTTCCAACACATTTACTTGTCTCAACATCTCCAAGTGGGATAATTGTATTTTATCATTCAGCGATCTATCAATGGTAGTAGAAAATGAAGTTAGCATACTCTCTACAAACTTTTTATTTACGGCATCAGCGATATCTGTTGGTGATTTGACGTTACAAAGTCGATGATCTTGAATATTGTAATCGCCATCTTTTGTAAGAGTGATCAAGTTGGGTGCTTGCAACACTCTGACTCTTTTCTGATTAGACGAAGAGGGCAAGGAACGTCCAAACTTATTCATGATTACTACGGTACTAAGACATAACAGCTTTAAACAAACTTATTTATTCAATTACTCCAATTACTCCAAGGTGTTCCAATTCTTGCAAAATGCTCCAAATCTCGTTCATGTTATTATTGTTGCCAACCTGATTGGAAGCTTCTAGCTTTTTTAGCCTTCAACCAGCTCATTTACGTCATCGTAGTAGGCATATTCTTTGGGATTTTCGTTGTATTCCATTAAGGCAGATCCTGATTTCGTTGATTATACTGATTGAGATCTCATCTTTGAAGTAGTAGGAACACTCTTTGCATAAATGGTTACAAGTAGTGGCCTCACAATTGTAGTATATTTACGCGACTTATTACCTTTAATTTGACCATTCTCATTGAGGTATAAGTCTGTTCGTTTTAAGATATCGCCATATTCTTTATCATCACCCATTATAGTATTATAGTACAGTATTATATTTCGGATCCTTTAAAAACAATAAATCGTATAAACCCACAGTTCCCTTATAAGTAATGGGCCCTACTTGAATATCACCGTTCTTCAAAAACTTGACGGGTTGTGTACCCAAATGCCAAGAATCAGTAGCCATATTATATTTCATATCGTTAGCATCTATTTCGGCAGAGTTAAACCATGTTTTCAAATACTCTTGTGTAATTTTAGGATATTGTTCGACAAAGCTGCTATACACCTCCGGTTGTCGAAGAGAAGCCTCAAACTCGACTTTTAGATCTCGAGCGGATTTCTCTGCTAGATCTTGTTGTGCTTCTTCAAACACATCATCGGAATTGTCTCCCTTTCTGGACTCAGTAGCTACGGATGGCGAGGACGTTGATATCTTTACTTCCGGGGCTTGAGAGGAAGAGATCGCGGTAGACTGCTCGAATTTTATCAACGGATTTACATCTTCACTCTTTTCTATTTGCATCTTACGTTTCTTAGCCTTTGTACCGAGGGAAGCATCCACAAGCTTATTCAGAGGGTCGGTAATAGGTGTTAAGAATTTATTAAGAGCTTCATCGTCTTCACCCCGCTCTAACTTTAACGCCAAGAACTTTTTTCGGATGGTTCTAGCAGCTTGGATAATTCGACGCTTAACGTCCTTATCAAGCTGGTGAAAAGGAGCAGCCATAACCACCCAACCGCTTAACCGCACAACCGCTCAACCGCTCAACCGCTCAACCGCTGAACCACTTAACCGCTCAACCACTCAACCGCTCAACCGCTGAACCACTTAATCGCTTATCCGCTTAACCGCTCAACAGCTGAACCGCTAATTAAACAGACCCTGTTTCTCGAGACTTAACACATCTAGCTTCTAGAACGTCAAGTGTCACACTGAACCTCAAGGGGTTTAGGGTGTGATATAAGTATCAAACTTGCTACGATATCGGCCTTTAGCAATATCATTGTCTTTCACCATTACTAGGAATCCATACCTCTCTTTCCAACATTCGGAACAAATATGTTTAAATGCATCGAATGTCATGTCTATTAACGTGATCATCGTAGATATGTTTGAAGTTTAAGTCATCCTGCTTAAATAAAATTAATATATTAGCATTGTCACGAACCAGCTGTTTAGGTATTTTCGAGTAAGTTTGCGATAAATAGAATGAATCAATTGCATTATGCCGGCCCATACAAAAGTAATTACGTATTTTATCCTGCTTCTCACATGATACGTCATCAAATATGAATACAGAGTGAGGTCGGGCACTGGCAGGATCTAAAACTTCATCATTATCACTGTAGCCGAAATAGCCTAAACGGGAATGTTTCATAGCCTGTTGAAGAAAGTCATACTTGTCTTGCTGTAGAGATTTGGAATACACGTACACATTCTCGAATTTTAAACCATTTTCATCAATCAACAGACTAATCATTACATTGGTTTTGCCACAATTACTCGGACCACAGATTAATGCTCGAATTGTAGAAGGCAAAAGTTGACCATGTTTGCTACTTAGGGACTTGCCTGTTTTCATATCGCAATTATAAACTTGGATTTTGAGTTTCTGCTTCTCTTGACGCATCTCTATAAATATTACTCTACACCCTCTCAGGACTTCATTACGAATGAAGACTTTGCAGGGTGCAGGTGTGTTAAATACCGTTATCAACAAGCTCCCGTTTGAGCTTCATTTGCCTGGTTATTCCTATTGCGGTCCCGGAACCAAACTTCAAGAGCGGATGGCTCGAGGCGATCGACCAAAAAACAAATTGTGTAGTGCTTGTCGCGATCACGATATCGAATACGCCAAGTCTAAAGAGTTGGAACAAAGACATCGAGCCGATCGAGTGTTGGAGAACCGAGCTTGGGAACGAGTAAAGGCAAACGATTCCAGTTTTGGTGAAAAAGCTTCAGCGTGGTTAGTAACTAACGCCATGAAGGTGAAACGCAAGTTGGGTGCTGGCAAGAAGAAGAACATGAAACCCCTATCATCAGTGGTCACTCTGCTTAAGAAACAACTTAAACATACGGGTACTGGTGATGTTAGTAAGAAAAGGACTCTCAGTAAAATACTTAAAGCTGCACGAGTAACGGTCAAGAAGGTGGAAGTGCGGAAGAGGATCAACGTACCACGAATAATACCATTACCGAAACAGGGCGGGTTTCTACCACTTATTCCCATATGTGCAGGACTTAGTGCCCTGGGAGCACTAAGCGGGGGCGCCGCGGGGATAGTGAAGGCCGTTAATGACGCTCAAAGTGCCAAGGAGAAGTTAAAAGAATCGAAACGACACAACGAAACCATGGAAGCGATTGCATTGGGAAAAAGGGTAGCGGTCTGTATTTAAAAAAATACAAAACTGGCTATGGATTGTTTTTACGAAAAATGACAAAAAACTACCAATAAATCTACCTGAAAAGCCGTTATTCGATCACGATATTAATTCGTACGTCACTCGATTAAAAATACCGCATTTTAGAGGAGTATTTATGCGAGACACTTTACCGAACGCACCCCTCAAAACAGAGTGTGGTGTTATTAATTTGGATCGGAACACAGGATTCGGAACACATTGGGTAGCTTACAAGAAACACGGTAATCGAGTTGTTTATTTCGATAGTTTTGGCAACTTGAAACCGCCCAAGGAATTTGTCTAGGACATGAAAAATGCTACAATATATTTTAATTCCGAACAGTACCAGGATTATGGAATAACAAATTGTGGACATCTTGCTCTAGCATTCTCTACAATAAAACTTTATAAATGCAGGTGTTGATGCTTATTGACATCAGTCATGTCACAGACGTTTACGTTAAAAGGTCGCTCTCACCGACTTGAAGCATATTTTGTACCGCCCATAGAGCTCGATTCCAGGTTTGATTACTCTTTAGCATTAATTTCGCTAAACACTTGGAACACAATCCCTAATATTGAAGAGGGACGAAACAAGCTTTATTACATTGTCAAGGAGCGAGTATTGGAAATACCAACAGGATCCTACGAGTTGGATGATATCGAACAGTTTCTACAACGTAATCTCCTAGATCATAGTGCTTCCGCAGACGAACGGAATCGCATCTTATCGCTTAAACCCAATAACAATACGTTAAAGTGTGAGTTATCCAGTGTCTACGACATAAACTTTAAGCCAAAAGACAGTATTGCAAAGTTGTTGGGATTTTCACCTCAGCTGTTAAAGTCTGGTAAATTCTACGAATCAGATCAACCTGTGGATATTATACAAGTTGTTACTATTAGAGTAGAGTGTAACATCATTTCCGGCTCGTATTACACAAATAATCCCGCACATACTCTACGAATTTTCACCAACTGTCGATCCCAGCTACAGTATAAATATCGAACCCAGCAATCTAATCTATTTACCTGTGAACCAAAAAAGCATCTATAACATTACTCTCACGCTAGTAGACCAGGATTCTAGGCCTCTTAATTTTCGAGGCGAAGAAGTAGTAATTCGATTAGAACTTAGACGAAATGGTTCTAGTATTTAAAAGGTATTTAAACGCGAATACCTCAGCTAGCAGATCATTCAGTGATCAGAAGTCGAAGGGATCACTCACGTTTTCAAATATAATATATTTGCAGTCTACAGGGTGTCCGGTAACTTTGGGCCATAGAGCAACTGGAGATAGTAGATATAAAAATATGTCTTTTGAGCCAAATTTGCCCAAGTAAAATGTTAGAGGTTAAAGAGATACAGGGTGTTGAAAGTGAAAATTAATTTTCGAAAAATGATGATAATTTTGAAACGGTTTAAGATATCGAATTCAAAATCGGTATAACTAGGTTTTTGAGAGTGAGAAATTCGAATTTGGTGTTAATTTCAAGATACTCCCTAGAGGGCGCTTGCTACGTGCTTCATGTTGAACTAATTCATCCATATTTTTTTAACCGTGCAGTTACTAGTATTTATACTTTAAACTATAAAAGAACCTACCTTTTTACGTAAAAAAGGTACTCTTGGTCGATCTCGATATCTCAAGCCGTTACCCAGATTCTAGCGTCTGAATGTTCCATTGCACATTCTGTTGATTGCTGAGAAATATTTAATTCACAAAGTGTGCCTTGCATTTTGACAAAATTTGTTGCGGTGAAAACTGTCATTATTTTCTACTTTTTCCCGTCAAAGGTACGTAAATAAAAAGTTTTTGCAATATCCAAGTACTGTAATCTTTTCAAATAAAAATGCCCAGGCTTAATAAGTTTTCTAACCGTGAATTACGTGATATGGCCTGCGTTTATGCACAAGCGAATTATAATAGTCGTGCTGCACTTAGAAGGTAGATATGTAGAACTCTACCCAACCAGAATCATTCCAGACCGAAAAATATTTCAAAGAATATTCAATCAGTTAGGTGAAATAGGTTCGTTTTATGTCAAAAATCCTGGTGGACGACCGAAAACTATAACGGTCGAACAAGAAGAACAGATCTTGGTTCGTATCGCGGAAAATCCTGAATTAAGCACTAGGCGTTTGGAAGCTTCTACAGGAATAGGTAAATCGACCGTCTCAGAAGTCATCAATGCAGAAAATTTATTTCCTTACCATTTCACGCCCGTTCAAAATTTACTGCCAGGAGATTTGCCAGTCAGATCAGAATTCTGTCAAAATCTACTAACTAAGAATAACGAAGATCCCATGTTCCTGAGAAAAATATTATTTACTGACGAGGCAACTTTTACAAGACGCGGAATTTTTAACTGGAAAAATAATCATCACTATGCTTTGGAAAATCCACGACTACCCAAAGAAAGACATTTTCAACACGAGTTTTCGATAAATATTTGGTGCGGCATTATCGACAATTTCTTGATCGGCCCATATCAGCTTCCGCAGAGGCTTAATGGAGAACAATATGTGCAGTTTTTAGAAAACGATTTACCTTACCTTCTGGATGATATACCTCTGAACATAAGACACAATATGTGGTACATGCAAGATGGTGCCCCAGCACACTTTACAGTTCCTGTTCGAAATCATTTAAATCAGCGTTTTCCACATCGGTGGATTGGTCGCGGTAGCGAATTTTCTTGGCCACCGCGTAGCCCAGATATTAACCCGTTAGATTTTATCTGTGGGGTCACATGAAGGATTTGGTATATGGTGATGAATCCAATACACGGGAAGAACTTAAACAAAAAATTCAAGAAGCCGCCATTGTTATAGGAGATAATCAAAATATCTTCCTGAATGTGAGACGTCATTTGTTAAAAAGCTTAAGAAAATGTATTGAAGTAAACGGTGGACACTTTCAACATTTACTAAAGTGAATTAATTAAAACAAATTTTTAAGAGTTTCCAATATTTTCATTTTGTTTTTTTTTCTGCCTTTTTATCATCAAGTCCTAGAATCTGGGTAACGGCTTGAGATATCGAGATCGACCAAGAGTACCTTTTTTACGTAAAAAGGTAGGTTCTTTTATAGTTTAAAGTATAAATACTAGTAACTGCACGGTTAAAAAAATATGGATGAATTAGTTCAACATGAAGCACGTAGCAAGCGCCCTCTAGGGAGTATCTTGAAATTAACACCAAATTCGAATTTCTCACTCTCGAAAACCTAGTTATACCGATTTTGAATTCGATATCTTAAACCGTTTCAAAATTATCATCATTTTTCGAAAATTAATTTTCACTTTCAACACCCTGTATCTCTTTAACCTCTAACATTTTACTAGGGCAAATTTGGCTCAAAAGACATATTTTTATATCTACTATCTCCAGTTGCTCTATGGCCCATAAGTTACCGGACACCCTGTATAAGCAGTCATTACCGCTACCATGTCAGAAAAACTTCAAATCTTCAATCAGGTCAAGAGTGATGAGTCGGTCATTCGCGAAGAATGGCACACTTATCACCCCTTTTCCAACTCCTATAATAACAATGACGAAATCGAGATTGTTATCAATCAGCAAGATGTCTTTTTGGACATGAGTGAAACTCAACTCTACATCGAGGGCACGTTTAAGGTGGAAGCAGATTCTGCTGATAAGACCGGTACTTGCGATCTAACCAATAATTCTGGAGCCTTCCTCTTTGACAACATTTCCTATGAAGTTAATGGTAAGGAGATTGAACAGATTCGAGATCCTGGCATTGTTAGCACAGTTAAAAATATGCTATGTTTAAATGAGCAGGAAAGCCGTGCTCTAGACATAGCTGGATGGAATTGGCCTAGTGGAACTGTTAAGACCTTGGACGAAACTTCTAAAGACTTTAATTTTCGCATCCCACTTCAATATTGTTTGGCGTGTTTGCCGATTAACACAATGTATTAATGGGTAAACAGAAAATTAAACTAGTTCGTGCTCGTCATGACGACAACTGCTACAAGTCCTCGGGTACTCAGAAGGCAACAATAACCTTTAAAACGGTTGAGTTGAAAGTGAGACATATTTACCCGAGTGATGCAGCGAAATTAAGGCTTTTGGACGAAATTGCAAAGAACAAACCGATATATATTCCGTTTAGAAACTGGGAACTACATAAACTGCCTGCTTTGAGAACAACAAAGCGTGATATTTGGACCGTTAAGACCATGTCTGAGAGAGCCCGATACGTCATTGTATTTTTTATGAACAAGCGAAAAGATAACTTTGAATCTGATTGTACCTACTTTGATAATTTAGACATCACCGACGTTAAGTTGCATTTAAATTCTGAAGTTTACCTCTATGAGTCGTTAAACCTAAACTTTGCCAATAGACAGTTTGCAGAAGCCTATCAGATATATACGGACTTTCAAAAAACCTATGTGGGTAAACAACAGTGTGAGCCGCTCTTGGATTTTCTGGCTTTCGCTGGCAGAGCCCTCTTTGTTATTGACTGTTCCAAACAAAATGAAGCCCTCAAGAGTAACACTATTGACGTCAAGTTGGAGTTTCAAAGTTCCGAAAACTTCTCGGCTGAGTCACGTGCCTTTTGTATAATTATTCATGATCGAGTGCTTGAGTTCAGGCTTTAACAGGTAAAGTACGTGATCTGTTGTAGTCAGTTACTATTCAACCCTCTCAGCACGATGAAGTATGTTGTGGTTGACGTTCAAGGATTCAGCGTTCCAGAATTTCAAGCTAAAGAATTGGCTATTCACGATGGAAAGCAACTCAAAAACTATCTTTTTAAACCCGCTAAGCCGTTTTATGAGCTGTCCTATGATTGTCAGAAGCAAGCAATGTTTCTATATGGAAACCGACATGGTTCATACTACAATTCTGGTGAAACCGATTACAATGAACTTCACCGCATTATCTACAACGATCTACGGGATGCTGATGTCATCTATGTGAAGGGATATGTAAAGAAGGCCTTCTTACTGGAAACTTTTTCCACGATGAAATATATTAAGAATATACCCGATATTGTTAATTTAGAATTTACTAGGGACAGTGTTAATGCACCGAAATTATCTCTAAGTAAAACCACTTGTTCTTATCGTGGTTTAGAATATTGTACTTGTAGTGCTAAGGATTCAAAAATCTTGTATGAATATATCTATGATTTTTTACCTAAATAAAGAAGTTATACTGTATTGCATGTTTAATTTTATCCTATATTATTTGAACCCCTTGAGAAATTTGGGCATTTAGACTCGAGCACATAACAAAGACAGTCGACTTGTCAGTTAGATTAGACGAGCATTTGAAAAAAATTCGCCAGCTGAAAAGAGACCTTAAGTTTTACCAAGAAAAGAAATCTTTGGTTAGAATATTTTTGAAACTTACCATTTAAACTTACCAATGGCTGCCTCCTCCTCATCCAGCTGGGATAAGGTGCTTGATTGGGTTTGATTTGATGTTCCAGCGATAGTCCTTAAGACTAAGCCTAACCGGGTTTACGAGATTGATGACTTTATAACTGTTATTTTTACTACGTCAGAAGAGGAGCGCAAACAAGTAATTTTAGATACTATTGGCTATGGTAAAATTTATTTCTTCAGTGATGAATTTGAAGAATTTCTAAGCACTTTTGATTGTTTCAATACCTCTGGTGCATAGGCCGTTCTCTCAGAGAAGAACTTTTTAATATACAAACGCGTACTGCGAATATCGCGTGCAGTTCTTTTTTAGTCGAATATATTGTCGCAAATATTAGCGCTTCCCTTGTAAATAAAAGTGACTTTATAGGCGTTTGCTAAACCTTTCGACCTTCATAACTGCCAAATTTATGTAATACATTTTAGATTTGAAGTAATATGATGAAGAACAGCAAAACAAAACATGTTTATCAATCAATCTTACGAAAATTTTCATTTTTACATTTTAAATTAATTGTAGTACCTGCCTCATGCCACCGATAGCCACTGTAACTTTCTACCATTGTTTGAGGAAATTTCTACTAACACATATTTTTCTCCTAAAATTTAAAAATTCTCGACAAAATGATGTAAAATTTGTTTAGAAAAAATAATAAATAGAATACTTAAACGCGTTCATTTTTTTCTCAGGGGAGGCTCAGCAAAAATTCAACTTTTTTCGCAAATTACAAAATGTTTTTTTCTTTACCAAAACATTTCCAGTGGGCTCACTATTAAAACTCCTAAATTTGGTACGGGTCCTGTAAGTAGGAACAGTGATGTACAACTTTGAAATTTCACCAGCCGCCACTAATACCTACACATTGCAGATATTGTTGGAATTGTTTTCCGTTATTCTGAAGACAATATTGGCAATTCCTTTTATCTTCGTAAAGCATTTATAAGGATGCCTGGCCGTTGATGCCGGGTAAGATATATTTTATTTTCCAAATAACCCCACAAAAAAAGTCGATAACTGACAAATCATGTGACCTGGGAGGCCATCTTATGGCGCCATGTGTGCCAGTCCAGTGACCAGATGATGTTTCAGATAAGTTCTTATAACGTGAGAATTGTGAGCAGGAGCTCCGTCTTGCTGAAAAAATATATTATGTAACTGGGCTAAAGGCACATCTTCGCGAATTCCTGGTAACATATTTTCCAGGAAATGTAGATATCTGTTTGCAGTTATGCTTCCTTCATAAATATGAAATTTTATATTGGACCCCAATCTGAAGCAGGAAATACTGAAGCCAAATCTGCCCTGTCGCTCCCTTGGAAATATAACGTGTTCGTTTTCCTTCGACCAGTATCTACTGTTTTGTCGATTTAAAATTCCTACGCTGCTAAGATAGGCTTCATCCGACCATATAATACGGTAAAAATGTCGATTTATTATATATTATATATATATATATATATATATATATATATATATATATATATATATATATATATATATATATATATATATATATATATATATATATACAGGGTGTTATGGAAATCATTTAATATATTGGAATGGGTAACTCCTGATATGAATTCAGATTGAATAAAAATATTCATAAATGGTGTTTCACTATTAAAAAAGGTAAATATCGGCCCTCGAAAAAATTTTTTTTAGTACCTGCGCGCCACTGTCATAAATACATGGCCATATAAAAAACAGCAAGAAATGTCAGTTACAGAAAAAAATTTTTTTGTTTCGAAGTCAGGCGTTGCCAAATTTTTTTACCATATTTCTATGAATCAAGTTTGAAAACCTAATATTTTTGTTACCTTTAAAGAAAGAACTCCTAGTAACACTAATTTCAAAGAGCTAAAATATTACAACACAAAACAATACAGAGAACTGCTCTTCAAGTGAAGTGTAAAATAATAATCTTCAACTAAACGTACTTATTAGCACTGGAAGTGGAAACTTTCTTCTTCACTAACTAATAGCCACAAATGTCCAGTGTTATCCTTATAGCACTGGAAACATTCTTTTTCACTAAATAATAAAGTTAATATACTTAATATACTTATAATAATAAGTTACAAAACTGGATTAATGTGTAAGGAATGTAAACAAAGTGATGACATTCCCAAACCAGAGAAGTATATCGAAATTATGTATTTAAAGACTTTAGTGGACGAACTAAAGAGTAAAAATGAAATTCTTCAAGAAAACAATAAACTTCTTAAAGAAAAAAATGCTTACTTGGAAAAGAATATAGAAAATTTCGAAAATTCTAACCTAATAAAAAAAGCCGTAAAACCAAAAATTCCGTGAAATTAGCTGCGAAAGAAACAAAAGAAGCAGAAATTGGCATCGAACAAAACGACTTGCCATAAGGACCACAACAGTCTAGCGTGACTGCAAGCCATCCCAAGAAAAAAGAAGAAAATGACAGTGGCATTAACCCTACTTTCAACCCCTTCAATCAAACCCTTTTATTTTCTTTGATTTTTCTATGCTTTCAACGAAGTTGAACAAAAACAAACGGAAGCTTACAGTAAAAAATAAAAGAAACAAGTGGACCCAAAACAGACCAAACTCAATCGAAGGCAAACAGAGGATGCAACCACCTTGAAAGCCGCTTCATCAGGTAGCTATTCTTGGTAATTTGTATCAGGATTGTCTAATGACACAAAACCTGAGGATATTGGAAAATACCTAAAATTAAATTATAACATCGACTGTGAATGCGAACGGATAAAAACAAAGTGGAAGCAGAAATATAGTTCTTTTAAAATTGGTGTGCCCACGGATAAAAAATCTGTCATTCTTTACAAAAATGTTTAGCCAGTTGGTATTCAAGTAAACAGTTTTTTAAACCTAACAAGGTTAGAACCTCAACAGGGGCGAAGCCTGGTGGTAGCAAATCGTCATGTATAAAACTGCTACATTACAATGTCCGCTCTGTGAAAAACAAGCTTCACGAGCTCGAGGCTGCCATTGCTGATTGTGACCTGGGAGTCTTATGTTTAACAGAACATTGGCTGGAACAGGAAGAAATAGATCCGCTGAGCCTGTTGGATTATGTTGTCAGCGCATCTACATCACGAAGTCAGTCACGTGGTGGTGGAACAGCTGCATCTGTCAAGTTTCTAGGGCTATACCTAGATAGGAAGCTGAAATGGGATGTTCATGTAGCTAATGTTTGTAAAAGACTTGGAAGTAGTGTATTTGTTTTACAAAATTTGAGTGAATGTGTTTCAATAAATACCCTGAGAACAGCATATCATGGAATTTTCCATAGTGTTATGACATATGACATTATCGCATGGGGACGGTCACCTCATGCACAAGAGTCTTTGGTCTCCAGCAAAAAGGCAGTCAGAATCATGGCAGGCTTAGGGTACAGGGAGGATTGTGGGAATGCCTTTGTTCAGTTGGGAGTTCTTACCCTTCCTTCGGCTTACATCCTGCAAAGTTTCCTCTACATCAAAGAAAAGGATGACCTACTGTCTTACCAAGACATACATGACCATGACACTAGGAATAAGACCAACTACGTTCCACAACACTGCAGGTTGGGTAAATGTCAGGCTCGACCAGAATATTATGCAATAAAACTGTTTACTAAGTTACCCCAAAATGTTAAAGAGCTCTCTACTCAGCAGTTTAAAATGAAGGTGAAACAGTTCCTAATAAAACATGCTTTTTACATCACAAAACAGTACTTAGATTATAGTTGTAATATATTTTAATATTTTTATTTCGATTTTTTAATGTGTTCATTTCGATTTATAAATTTTAATGCATTGTATTGTCAGGAATGTTTTTATTATTGTCTAAATATGAAAATTATTTTATCTGTAATTGACGTGTGTAAACAATTTATTTGTAATAGCATGAATAAATGAATTTGAATAGAAAATTAAACTGTTTTAAACCACGATTGTATAGGGATATCCAAATAAAAGTGAACAGGCATATAACTTTTTTATTTTTAAAGATGGGAAAAAATGTTAAATATGAAAGCTTTGGGGATTTTTATAGATCATGCATATATCTTATCAGCAAAATAATCGAGCATCGGATAAAAAAAATCCAAAAATATGATAAAAATCATACCATCCAATTTAAAATAAGTGAGAAAATCAATGTTTTATACTATATTTCTTTTATTCGATACTCAATTGTTTTGCTGATAAGATATATGAATGATTCATAAAAATCCCCAAAGCTTTCATATTTAACATTTTTTCTCATTTTTAAAAATAAAAAAGTTATAAGGCCTGTTCACTTTTATTTGGATATCCCTGTACATATTACCACGTACACAGTATATCCAATTTGAATTTACTTTCCTAAGACTGAAGCTACAGGCAGGTACACAGAAAAAAATATACAGTATTTATTTACATAAGACAGTTTTTATTATATGTATAAGTAGATTATTATTAAGGAAAGTAAACAAATTAAAAAATAATAGTAGGTACCTATATAAAATAAGATACATATATACCGGGCCAGGGTGTTTATTTCAACTGATATCATTATTGAGTAGGTATATTTTTCAGTAGCGGGGCCAGCTTCTAGGGGGGGGGGGGGTTGGCAGGCTATAATGGGGGCAGCAAAAAGTGATTGTATTGATAAAAAAAATTATAAATTGAAAGCAGAAAAATAAGATTACAGAAATATGCGCCGCAGACGAAAATTTTGGAAGAATTGTTGCAAAAATGCTAAAAATATATAAAATAATGCAAACAAGGGGCGCCATCAAAGAGGGGGGGGGGCAAAATGAAAAGTGGAGAGTTTCCAACTATACACTAGTGGTTAAAACTTAAAATGGGCACCCCATATATAAATTTGTTTAAGGGCACAACTATAGTGATGGTAGTGACCAGTGGCATATGGTGAAATTTCAAAGTTGTATATCTCTCTTCCTACGTTCAGGACCGGTCCCAATTTTTATTGGTTTTAATAGTGAGCCCACTGGGAATGTTTTTGTAAAGAAAAAAAAAACGTTTTGAATTTGCGAAAAAAAAGTTGAATTTTTGCTTGAGTTTACCAGAACCTTCCCAGTGGGCATACTATTAAAACCTCTAGGAATTAGGAACAGAGATATACAACTTTGAAATTTCACCATACGCCACTGGTCGTGACCTAGGTTTTACTAGCCATTATATCTAGTTCACAATACACTTACAACGGTATGCTACGTTATGACGTCACTTCGAGGGAAAATTTTAAATTGACTAGGGCTTACCTGGGCAAATGAAATATGACAATAATATTTTAATAAACGTCAACTCAACATACTACCCGACAATAAAATGACCTGTAATATTTTAATAAACGTCAACCCAATACACTACCCGACCAGAAACTGACCTGTACTTATGTAGGTACAAGGGGTGCAAGCGTCTAGTCAATTTAGGATTTTCCCTCGAAGTGACGTCATATGTAGCATAGCCAGTGTATGGTGATCTAGTTTAATAAGAAGCATGAAATGATAGGTGTAGGTGTTTCTAAGGTAAATTAAATGTAAAATTGTAACTATTTTATACTAGATGTGTACTTTTATGAAGACCACTCTTATAATAAACGCACTATAAAAATGACTTATAATGGCACTAATGAGTAGGAAAAAAATAACTGAAAGTCAATATCCACCGCAAGTCCTATATGTCTCTTGCTTTTCTTCAGAATTTTTTTTTAACTTCCTTCTTGTAGTTTTTCCATTTTTCCCGTAGCTGCTTACTTGTGCGTTCCACATAGCCCTCAGCTACCCATTCGGCAGCTATCTACTCCCACATATTATCTTTTTCTTTGGCCGTAACAGCATCAGCTCTCTTGTTCTCTAAAATTTCTTTGTATTTTTCGACAAACTCCACGAGTGCCTCAACTTCCCCTTCCACGAAATTAACACACCTTCTGTTTTGGATATTCACTGCATAATTTTTAGTAATAATACTAATAATCCTCGTATATCATGGTAATAATCTATATTAATCTATAACTGTTTAGAAAATAAACACGACAATCGGAATCAAACGAAAAAGTATGGTTAATGGTTAATTCTTCTTCCTTTCTTAAAATCGATGACGCCTTTTTCCTCTTTTTCGATATATGGGCTTAGCATTTAACTCTAGTGTTTGAAAGGCAATAATACAAACACGCGTTCTATTTTAAATTTTCGCGCCAAATCAGGGCCACCTACTTTATCAAGTACTGGAAGTGACAAAGAGACATGATCATGTTTCATGATGAAGGGAAGGGAGATCGAAACAGAAGGATTTCTTAATGTCATCAAAGAGCCGTGCCCGTGCGCCATATTTATTTAAGTTTTTCAACAGCACACAAGCCACACAATGAATGTTTTAATTTTTTTTTCGTTTAAAGTTTTAAATAATGTAATTTCTTTTCACTACCTAGAAAATGGTCTTCGTCGATCCGTTGTTAACCAATATTTTGATCAGTTTTATCTAGTTTCTTTGAGTGAGTAGCGTAATAGGGTTGAAAACTAAATTTAATTTAAAACACTAATAATATTTACGTATTATGGTAACGTTTGCCGGAGCAAAACTAATTTAGCGGATCTGGTTATACTTTTGAAGTAAGTACTATGTAGTTGTGCCCAATTAGTATTTTCGTTTTGATTTTTAACTTTTCCTTGGCAGAAAGTTTAAGCTAGTAGGAATAACTTATATCATTAATAATGTAATATAGGGTGTCTTAAATATTACTTAAAACTAAGGCTACTGACAAAAAGGACTGATTTCACAGTGCCTTTTTACTATTTTTTTTTGTTTTTTCTTAGGAAAGGTTCAAATTTTTTTTAACTTGTCTTAAATTACGCTTAAAAAGAGAAATGTCTGGCAACGTTTCAAAAAATTCAATTGTTTAAAGTTTTTCGCGCGCAAATTTCCGTCAAGCGCCTTGTCTACGTTCAGCCAGGTGCGTCGAATATTGACGGATTTTAGGGTATTTTTGAAAATTTTAAAAATGTTCGATTTAAGAAAAAAAAAGTATTGGATATGTCTGTAGACTACCCCAGGAGTCACCCATTCCAATATATTAAATGATTTCCATAACACCCTGTATATATATATATATATATATATATATATATATATAGTCTACCCGGCCCGGGGTAGTCCATTGGACTCCCCGTACTTTGATGCAAAAGAGGAACACACTTCCACAGTCCGAATAGCCGATATTCTTCTTCTCTTTTATTTATAATACGGACGAGATAAACCTCTACTTTTATATATATATATATATATGTATATATATATCTATATATATATATATATATATATATATATATATATATATATATATATATATATATATATATATATATATATATATTGTTAGGAAAGCATTGCTCCAGCTCTACATCAGATGTTTATGGTCATAAATTGAAGGCATAGTGGTGACCTGTCAGCCAAGTGCGAGACGAATGTTTACTTTTGGGGACCTATAGGTTCAAGTGGAATTGAAGTTTAGTTCTGTATTAAAGCTCTTTTATGTAACATATATAATCTTTGAATATACTTTTATTTTAAAAGTATTGGGTTTTATTGGTCATACCTGAAAGTCAGAAGTGTGGATCTATTTAATTCGCGAAAAATAAAACGCGACGTGGAAAAACATTAATTATTGCATAGTATGTTAAGTGATGTCTACTATAGTGATGGTAGTGTTATTTTTTAAATGAAAAGTGTTTGAAGAAAATTACTCCATCGCCGCAAGCTGGAAATTGGGCCAGTGTTGAAGCCACAGGGCTGCAAAGGAAACTGTAAATGCTTTCCCGGCTGAACTCTTAGATTAGGTGTACCTAATCTAAGGACGAACAGGTGAAATATTTATAGGCTTAAATAAAAGAAAAAAACAGTAGCTAAAGGTAAGCGATGTCATATGTATGTACTTGGGAGAACATACCAGAGTTTGAACATTGTCACTAGTAAATAGTTAAAACATAACATATTCATGCTTTGAGGCAATCTTACCGTCTAATACGGTATGCGATTAACAAACTTAATCGGAATCGGCAAAACATTTAAAACGGTCGCAATGTTTTCAAGCTCCGAAGAGTAGAAAGTCTTGAAATTATCTCTATAGAAAGGGAATTGAATATTCCAGAGTATGGTAAAATTAATCCAGTTAATATCTGGTACTTTAGATCTCAGTATTTTTAATGTAGCTTTGATATTACTGTGAAACGTTAGACAAGTTACTAAAATTTTTGTGGAGAAACGATTTAATAATAAAGAACCATATTGAAATGAAAAAGGAAAAAGCTTGAGTAAAGATTTTGTTTAAAAATGAAATGGGTAACAAGGAATAGTTAAATAATAGGTATAGAAAAAAGTTGATTGATTAGGTAAATACTGGAAGGAAATGTAAGTGTAATAAATGGGAGTAGTACCTCGCAGTAATAATAAAGACCTATTTATAAGAAACCTAGTCTTACTGGCTGGACATTTCAATATAAATAGAATAATTAGGAAGCAAATTTAGCTGCTTAAGTATTGCCTTTATGGATGACGATCTTTGTCACTTTGTTAGAAAATTATATAGAACTCTACAGAAATAGTGCTGTGGCTATATATGAAGTTATTTTGCGTGCACAGATAGGTTTCTGTTAATACAGATTGGTTTACCTATATTAATGTGTGGCATAGCTAAAGAAACGCGTAATTTGGTATTTCGTATTAGAAAATACATAAACTTTAAGTTTAAAAGAAGAAAACATTCATAAAAAGCATTATGAGTAATATTTTCTAGCAACATTGACACATTTGATAGTTAAATTGGTACACAGTAATTTAAATTAGTCTTTAGGACCCATACGTCTAATTGATGAATTTCGATAGCTAAAAGTAAACAAATCCGGTGTTGGTAGGCCGATTTGAGGTCTTTATCCTAAAAGGTATGTAAGGCAGACAGATAAAAGTTTCTTTAAAATAATTAAGCAACGGTGCATAGGTATAAGAAAACAGATGACTGATGACAGTGGTTTTAATAAAAGTCGAATTAAAGTTACTTGCCAGGAAAAACAAAGGCATAATAATGATTAATGAATTTGCTTGAGTGTCTGGAAAGTAACTGAAACCTAAAGCCAAAGTATGATTGTTCATTTATAGTGAGTTAGACCTAAATGACTTCTCATTCAGCAAAATAATTAGGTAATTTTATTGCTAATAATTGCATAAGATGCAATGCATAAGGTCGTTTGCAATATTTTTAGCCCACACTATAAAGTTTTATCTTTGAAAAGGTGTTTCAGTCATCATACATAATGTAGAAGATTTATTGAAAATTATGGTAAAGATTGTTGTTTATACATAGTTTAAATTAAAACTGGTATGTATTGTTTATACAGAATGGTAAAATAGGGGGAAACACATAAATGTTTTAAGGTGTCACAAACAAGGTACAGAAGTGTAAATGTACATAAATGCAAAATAGTTATAGATGAACTAGACCAAGGAAGAATGCTTAAATTCTTAATTTGTGTTTTTATTCAAATTGGAAATGTACCGAAACTAATAATGTTAATTTTTAATAATGTTGTCCTTTGATGCTAAAAAAAGAAGTGTAATGTAATGGGCAGAACATTCTGGTATTTTAGAAGTTCTGCTGTTCTAAAATCATTGCTAAAATCCATTGTTATACACTTTTCGCCGGCGGGCAAGACAATCTGCATGGAGATACATAGTAAAGTTTCATGATTTAATGGGTTAATTTATGTAATTGTTCAGAATGGCTGAATGGTCCTGGATTGTAAAACAAATGAGAGAGTATTAAAGGAAAAATATTGTCTAAATATTATATTAGCATAAATATACACAAATCTGATAACAGAAATGCAAGACAAGTTAACATTGTGGCATTCGTGTCAATATTGGTAAACCATGCAGACGGTACATATCCATGGGCTACTGAAAGACAGGTTGGTTATTTACTGGAATTAAGCATTTGTAGACTTCATGAGGTCTGGAGGACAAGAACTTGTTGTTCAAAAATATTTGAATGGTAAGTGCAACATATCGATTTAGGTAGAAAACGTATAACTGGAGAATTGGATGTTAATTATTGCAGCAGCAAACAAAATATAGTTGGAAGTACAGATAAAGATATAAATAATGCGGTGTACCATCTTAAACCAGTATTGTCAAAAAAAAACATCTGTTTTGACCTAAGATGAAATTATTATAAAGATACGTAACGCAAATACCCAAAGCATGGGGATTGTTGAGGCAAGGGGTGAAGGTTGTTTATAAACAGACGACGATCTGTTTATAAACATGTGGCAGTGGCGGCGTGAAAAGTTGTGATAATACGAAACCAATTTGATGATAGTTTTAAAATAAAAGATTTATGTATTTTTAGAATTAATTAAAATTTTTAAGCAAACATATTCGGATGAACGGCGATTCGATAAAAACAAATGAAAAATGTATACTTATGAATGTAACCAAACTTTTCAGATGATTTCGTAAAATAATGTAGGGGTATATTATGATTCTGCTTTACATAGGGGAAGGCACTTGCCATGCTTCCAACCTTGCCAGTGTCAAGACTACGGGCTTTGGTATAGATGTATTTTATACTTATATAGCAACCCAAATCACAGGTTAATGCCGTTTTTATTACAGCTTAAAAAAGTGTCTTTTCATAAAGTTTAAAAGCAATCAAGTGGGGACTTACTTTTTTTTCTTCTAAAAATGACTTACCAGGGTGACGATAACACAAAGCCAAGCAGGTGCTAGTAAGAGGTGGATTGATGAAAGTAATTAGCAATAACTTTAATAATCAGCATTTCATGTAGGTACCGAAAAACAAAAGTAAGGAAAAGGGCAATAAAAGTCATAATTACACTTATAGCAGTATTTTTATTATCATTTACAAGTATGGGAGTAAGTAAAGTTTACCATTGCTACATTTTTTATGGTTTCATTATTAGTAGATACTTTTAACATTATGTACCAGTAACTTAGGTACATGTAACAATTTTAAATTAGAAATAAGCCAATAAGTGTTTATAGCTAAATCTGCCTCAGAACTTAAACAACTTTAAATTTGTTGTGTGAGACGCTCCACATTCCATGTGTTTGCAAAATGTATTCGCTACTTTTTAGGCAGGATAAAAATTATACCACGTTGTATCGTCCAAAAAATAGTGAAACTATGGCGTAGGCAACAACACAAAAAGAAATTGCTACATTATTTATGCTTATAAACGCGCCACACATCTTGTAGTAGCAACGATTACAATAAATCATAATAAAGAGCAAAAATGTGTATTGCAGCAGTTTTTTCTACCCTTTTGACGTTATATTTTTGTAGCTGTTGTATATACAGGGTCTAGGTTATCGACTAGGCAGGTACTAACTTAAATTTACGGAACACTATATTGTGCAACTTTCAGATTTTAGTACAAATTACAAAGGTATAAGATATCATACATAGGCCTAAATTTACCAGTTAGTAATGCAAGGTAAATGTAAAAATAATTTATTTTCCTTTTCATACCTGTAGTAGTGCAACTTACAGAAAAACCTACTCCTGTCTCAGGGTTACATCACCTATCATGAAATGTCAACTTGCGGTTTAACCACAACAGTTCCAGAAGCACGACGGAAATAATTTTGATCAAATTGTATATGTTTCGATAGAGGTAATAAAACTAAGACATGAACTTATGACTTATGTTGCTTGCCCTTCCGTTTAGAGGCTACAGGCCGTCAACAGAACAAAAGTAGGTCTTACAGGGAAATATCTGTAAAACTATTCTATGTAAACATATGGTGCATTATATGCAACTTGCCTACAATTTATCACAGAATAAAAAGCTAATATACAGTATTCCATTAAAGTTGAATTAAAAATAAAACTAGCAATGGTTAAATAGGGGATAATACTAATAATAGTAGCAGCCCTAATAATACCCAAAACTGCATATGTATGGGAACGAGAAAAAATAAAGGTTGTAAATGAAGCTTTCTTCATCACTGCTTTAGGTTTCAAAATATCAGAATGGCGATTGTTATATCGGATATACTGTACTTACTCACTAATGTGAAGGTAGTGTAGACTATGCGAGGAAAAAAGGAGCAATTTATTATAATAGTATCAATAGAACTTCTAATAAAATAATTATAGTAAAAGGATTACTTATATCAATATCGTTATCATAACAATAAAGTGATTGTAAGTGAAGACTCCACTATTTTTAATGTTTTGTGTGTTCATTATTTCCCATGGAGTCCGTTCCTGGAATGCAATATTCGAATCAGATCTCTAGTTATAACACTAGCAAATACTGTGACAGTGGAAAAATTATAAGCAATAACAAATATGAGTTGAGAATTGCCGTAACGATATTGTAATTAATAAATTGCAATGATAAATGCAGATTGTTGGAGAAATATTAACATATCACAATCCACCAATTATACTTCCTGGTCCATTCCTAATAGAACACCCTGTACTTGCTTCCAAAGTGATGACAGTGCACTAAGTGGAAAGCAAAACATAGTTGACTCTTTCATAAGGTATCCATATCCCTTCATTAGTCATTACGCTTTTTAGTGCTAACAGTGCCGGTTTGATTTGTGAGTGCGTAAAAATAAATATGAAAGTGACAAAGAGAAAGACCACCGAAAGACTAGAGAAAACCAAAAAGAAACTGCGGAAATTAGAAGACCTGTTAGAAGATATCTCTTCTAGTTCATCAAGTAAGTGAAAATAAATACAAACTTATTCTCAAAAAACTCACATTTTGTCATCTTCTGTAAAATAAAATACTATGGATTGCTATCCCAACACTTTGTAAGTGTTGAAGATATGCATACTTAGACTGGATGATTTACTCATCATCTAGCTACATATAAATTACACTCAATTTTACAAAAATACAAGTGAAGATATGCAGTACTGGATGATTTACTCATCATCCGTATACCGATACCTAGACAGAGAGATTTACTCATCTTCCAAACTTGTCTAGATTCCATTTTCTGTATTAAAAAATTGCATATACCTGGAAATTTACTCATATCCATTTTAAAATTCAAAAACATGCCTATCTATAACCCTGAAACATAGATGCTGAGAAATGGTTTCTGTAACACAATTCTCATTCATAATTGTTGTGTTTATATAAGCTTTCTTGGGTTCTTTAAAAATCATAAACATCCGATTAAACTGAATTCTGACCTCGTGCGTTGTACTATATATATACTGGGTGATTTTTTTATCCGGAATACATTACATTTGTACATATATTTAAAATCAAAAGAAAAAAAGAGACATATTTTTGAGGATTCACACCTTGTTCTAGGTGAGAAGGAAGGAAGGAAGTTCAATCGTAATTATACGACTGGTCCGTTCCGTATAGAACAAACCCACCCTTTCCTTAGTAAGAATACATATGTAAATGTATATACCCACCCCTTCTACTCGATTTATCTACCTTTAGCTATCATAAAGCCTAATGAAGGGATATCGATACGTTATGAAAAGAGTCAACTATGTTTTACTTTCAACTTAGTGTACTATCATCACTTTAGAAGCAACTACAGGGTGTTCTATACGGAACGGACCAGTCGTATAATTACGATTGAACTTCCTTACAGGTAAGTCGTTTAATCTTAAAATATGATGTCTAAAACTGTAACAATACTGTATTATTTTGTTTTGTTATCTGAGCAATACAAGTAGGTTTTCTTTAAAAACTTTTCATATTTACATTACTTTCGTTTTCCTTTGAAAAACCAAAGTATCATATACTTTTATATTCATGGTTTGTTTGTGAAAAGTTGTTAGATTATTAATTTACTTATTTTGTTTGGGGGGGGTTCTTTCTCTTCAGAACTGCGGCGTAAACTGTTACAGCTGTAAGTAGAAGTATACTTTCTCTCCAAAGGTGCAACAGCTTATAATCAAATTGCAGTGCCGTAGCCAGCATTTTGGGGTGGGGGGAACAGGGTGTTTTAAAAAAATAGCTGTTCGCTATGTATATGAGCGGGGGCGTTAATCACACGTTGATCGAAAGGGCAGGGGGGGGGGCGGTCGCCCCCCCACCTGGCAATGTCACTGTCAAATTACTTTAATAACTTCCATTCGCCAAAATTCTGTGTTCATCACTTAACAACACAGCTGGTGACATATATGTAGTATAATACATATATGTGTAAATACACTTTTTCGTTAAACAAATTTTTTTTTGAGTATTAAATACCTACTAACTTTTGTTTTCGTGGCTTCCTCTCCTGGCAGCTGGGGAGTGAATGGCCAGATGTGGCTGTCAGTGTGCCAGATGAATCTGTGACTGTCAGTGTGCCAGATGAATCTGTGGCTGTCAGTGTGCCAGATGAATCTGTGACTGTCAGTGTGCCAGATAAATCTGTGGCTGTTACAGTCCTAGATGATCCATCTTTGTCAGGAATATTTTTGTGAATATTTAGGGTAGTTACGGAATACCTGAAAATATTTTGAAGAACGAACGAAAGTGTTATTCTCCGAGATTGTCAGTTAATACTTTGAAAATGGTTTACAGACTTACATAAATTACCTTGGTTCTGCCCTCACTCCCTCATACATATTGCTCCCAGGGTTGCTATCTAGCTCAAGGGAGTCACCGTGTTCAGAAGCTGTCAAGGTGCTCGAAGACTCATAATCATGTCTAAATGATGAAAGTAAGCCTCGTTAAATAAGTTTGTAACATCATACAAAATTATTATTACAAATTCTGGTGTTCCTTAAAGAATTTTTGGTAATTATGCCTCAATGAGGCACACTGCAAGCAAGGAGAATTTTGATAACAGATATTTACCTTTTTGGAGAAGAAATGGCTATAAATCTTTCTTCAATATTACAGATGGTCGTTCTGGAAAAAAATAGTTGTTACTTATTAGTGCTTCACTTAAATCAATTATTTACTATTGCACTTTTTCATATTTTCTTTGTTTCTCAAAGAAATTGTAACAAGCCGTAGTAGTAATAAGCCAAATTCATTATTTTGTGTTAGAAGATAAATTAATACCTACACAAACTTTTCATAATGATATGACTTGACTGTTAAGTCTGTATGGTCCTTTGTGCATGTTTATGGGTACCTATTATAGAGCTGTCACACTATATTGCACAAAAAGTATCCTACTCAGTAACGTTTTCCTTAATGGCCCCATTAGCTCATATAGAGAAACGTTACTGTTTTCATTTACCATGGTCATTGCTCCCTCCTCCCACAATTATTAAGCCAAAATTATATGCATTTTTTTTATCCCAGTAAGAGATGTAGTTATTTCACAAAATCATCCAAGCAAACAAGTGTGATAATTCCTATTTTATTGATATTTACTCTAAAGTAACAATATACTATAACTACTCTAAATTAGATATTTGTAATACCAATATACCCTTTCTTACGAGACATACTTAAGTTCTACTTGGGACATAGAGAAAAAGAAAGGGAACACAGATAAGAGAACAGTTATGTTGTCAACTGTTAGTTCGATCCCAAGTACACATTACCGTAACAAACATAAACAAGAAGAAAGTCACATATTAACACAAAACAAAACAAAGCAAATATAAGCCTAGTATAAGCAATTGGGAAAATACTTACTTGGGTTTAAAAGGTACCGCAGTAAGTTTTAGGTTTCATACTCCTGATTTCCTTACGATAAAATCTGTATTTTTAAAATGATCCATACATATGTATGTCCATTGTTGCACATTTTCGTCTTTTAGCTGAAGGGCCTCAAGCCATGACTGCCTTGTTTTATCATCAGGAAATCTAAAAAATTGTTACGTCTACTGTACAACTATGTTCCTATAAAAGGCACGATTAGGTTTCTTTATATACGTATTAAAATGTATGGGTCACCAGAAAATTTGATGCCACACCAACTGCCTTCTGGTTTAAACATTTTTTCCTTTTGTTTCTTTTCGGCTTATTTCTTAATACCTACAACCTAGCTATCTAAATAATCCTTTACTGATCAAATCTACTTTAAACTGTGAGTTCTACTGCATAATATCTACGCATGTATGTAAAGATAGTAGACAAGGTAAATTTAGTGAAAAGCCTTTACAATAACTTCAAGCACTTAGGCACATTAGGTCTACATATTAATGCTATATTAAAAATAAAAGACCTCAAATAAAACAACACTTCAAAACTACCATTTTCCGTTCGAGCTACCTGCAAAAGAAAATGCAAAGTAGCATCAGGTGTCACTGCTTTTTTTTTGTTGCCAAAACCTATTGAAAGTGAGAAAATCATGACACACTACCATGCTGTGTATTTTCACAAATCCGAAAACGTTAAATAGCTTTTAATGAGAAACGTGAAACCGAAATCGTCATTTTGTAATCGGTGAAAACTATTTTTGGTGTTACAGGTTTGGCTAATGCTTCCCTTTTATAAGATACGCCATTGAAGTACTCGTATTGTTGTTGTTTACTTACCGATGAAATGACCTGGAACCACCTTTCTGGTACTCATGGCCACAAACTATGCATATTTTACCCATTGTCTCACAGAAATACCTATTAAACACTGTTAAAAGCTTTCAAGACACTCACAAATTGTAAAATAAACTCACAACTCACTGTAAACACACCGACACGTGTTTACACCAAACAAAAACAGCTGACCACCCAAACAATCACTTGCCGACGGGCGTCTAGACCAGTGTTGCCAGAGTAACAAAGCAAAAAGTCGCCATCGATCAGTATGAAACGTCGCCACTTTGTGGCCACAGCTTTTTTGAGATATTGGGGTTAGAAAACTGTCAATACTAAATAAAAAAAAATGTTTTTGTGGAACAAACTTGGTGGAATCCCCAAAATTTGACGTACAATTCGTGGCGCGTTTAGATATTCTCTTTGAGAAATCCCTCGGTGCAATAATGATTATTATTGTGACGTTGTTTCTTCATACGTATTGTATACAACGTGTATATTCAATTTTTTCACCTGTAAAAAGTCGCCAAAAATAAGCTTTTTATTGAAAATCGCCGCCACACTCATAGACAATAAGTCGTCATTTTGGCGACTTGTCGCCCCAAATGGCAGCACTGTCATGACGTACGTCTAGACCACTAGTCCCAGGACTAAACCGCATCAGCCGATGCTTTGTTATCTTTCTCTAGGAGTTGCAAATAAGAAAGGATAACCGGTATCCGTTGGTCTTGGAGTTCAATTGATTACCGGCTTTGGGTTTATCGTGTCGTGGAGGACTAAGTAAACAATACAGCACAACACAACAAATATTGTTTACTAACATTTTCCATCCCTCGTCTGGACGTTTAGTTTGTCTTTGTTACTTGTCTTTATATGGTAGGCCTATGGTTTTGACGACTATGATCCCAGGTCGCGGCATAATAGCATTGTGTATTATTTGATTTCTAAATTTTATTGTACCATGGATGGTTATAATGTGCAGATTAGGACCTTTACCTATGAGGGATATTTTATGCTGAGAAACAGTTTGAGCGTAGTTGTTGATATTTTGATTTAAAAAGGTGGATTGATTTTTGAAAGTTATACAAGGTGCCCAAATTGTTATAAACATATAAAATACAATAGAGGACCAGAAGCCGATTTCCTGTATTCTAGTAGTACCAGTAGCAGAGGTATTACCATGATAGTAATTAGATCGTACTTGGTGCAATGTTAGAAATCAAATTACTAGTACTAGTAATAGTAGCTGGTGGTCCTAGTCAAAAAGTGCGGGGATCAACGTGATTTATGTACTTACTAGATCATTATCGTGGATAAGGTACAGTCATATAGGCGGTCCAAATGACAAAGCTCTGCCGTTTGTTTAAGAGAAATAAGAAAACATGAAAGCAAGAGCTTTTGTTAGGAAAATGCGCAAAGTTGGTTTTTGGAAAAAATGGTTGTTGTTGTTGAAACAAAACTAAGGCTAAATTACCAAACAAAGCTTTTTTTATGATTCTAATATTTATTTTGAATTTGATTTTTAAATATTTCTACGTTTGTATCGGCGAGGCGCGGCGGCTTGAAGCCGAACTGAGAGTGAAACGATTTTAACACTTAAGTTTATTGTTAGCTGTTTATGTTTTATGAATAAGAACATTAAGTTCCGGAATAATAATTGATTTATTGTCAAAAGAGTGAGAAACACTTTTTATAAATAAAGTTTTAACATGAAAAAGGGGGGTTTATCAAGGCGCAGTAAAGTTAAGCACTAAAGTATTAACCATCGAAATGTATGTTAGTTGCTTAACTAGAGGAATACTGATTGACCCAACCCAAGAAATTTAGAAAGGGTAGTATAGGAAAAGGTAGAAAAAAAATAGAATAGTGTGTTCAAAATTCTGAACGATATGGAAGCTCATTTGGACCAACGCGGTTAGTTGGACATAGGTATGACTGTATCGCATTTATGCGAAAAGGGTGCTACTACTGTCAGGGATACTAAAGGTATCGAAAGATAAAGGGTACTATAGGGACTAGGTGCCAAGAGACACTAAAGGTGTCAGGGATACTAAAGGTATCGAAAGATGAAGGGTACTATAGGTGCCAAGGGACACTAAAGGTGTCAGGGATACTAAAGGTATCGAAAGATGAAGGGTACTATAGGTGCCAAGGGACACTAAAGGTGTCAGGGATACTAACGGTATCGAAAGATATATGTACCAAGGCACACTAAAGGTGTCAGGGATACTACAGGTATCGGAAGATAAACGGTACTATAGGTACCAAGGGACACTAAAGGTGCCAGGGATACTAAAGGTATCGACAGATTAAGGATACTATGGGTATCAAGGGACACTAAAGGTGTCAGGGATACAAAAGGTATCAACAGATGAAGGTACTATAGGTACTAAAGGACACTAAAAGTGCTAGGGATACTGAAAGTATCAAAAGTGGATACCAGGGGACACTTAGGGTGATAAGGTTACTAAATGTATCAAGAAGTGATGGGCACTATGCGCATCAAAGGGACACTATAAAAGGGATATTGTAGGGTCAAGGAATCACATCGACACTACAAGCGTCAAGGATATCGTAGCGTCAAGGATATAATCATATCGACACTAAAAGCATCAAGGATATCATAGCATCACATAGCACCACATCTACATTAAAAGCGTCAAGGATAGCATCACATCGATCACACAGCGCATCAAGGAAGGCATTGAAATCTAAAGGGTACTTGTAGGTCTAAGTCTCAAGGCAACACATGACATTCTGTTCGGGTAAAAGTAAAGTAACACTATGAATGGCAACTTTTAGTACTAGTAAAGATAGGTCATATGTATGTTTTGATTTTGGTCGTAGTGATTTATATCTTGATATTATGACTATGGTTGACTCATTTTACATATATATATATATATATATATATATATATATATATATATATATATATATATATATATTAATGTGGTCCTTATTTTGGAAAAGTCCCGATTTTTTTAGTGCTCCCACTAAATCAAAAGTAGAGGCCTAAAAAATAATTATGACGCAAAAAAAGTCGAAAAAAAAATAATAAACCGTCCCCCAAGCAGGTTGAATTTGTAATGGGATTTAACATGGGTTTTCAGGTTTTTAGGTTAAACCAAGCATTGCGCACTTGATTTTCATCGGTTCGAGGTGAAACTGGGTATCCTTAGGTTTTCGATACCGCTGAATCCAAATATCATGTCAAAAACCGGTTTTGACTCATATAAAAAAAACCTTACAATTTTGAATAATCACAAAATGACTTTTTATTGACCGCTTTTTTGACAGCTGTCATGAGTCAAAACCGGTTTTTGACATGATATTTGGATTCAGCGGTATCGAAAACCTAAGGATACCAAGTTTCACCTTGAACCGATGGAAATCAAGGGCGCAACGCTTGGTTTAACCTAAAAACCGGAAACCCCATGTTAAATCCCATTACAAATTCAACCTGCGTGGGGGACGGTTTATAATTTTTTTTTTCGACTTTTTTTTGCGTCATAATTATTTTTTCGGCCTCTAATTCTGATTTAGTGGGAGCACTCAAAAAAATCGGGACTTTTCCAAAATAAGGACCACCCTAATATATATATATATATATATATATATATATATATATATATATATATATATATATATATATATATATATATATATACTGGGTGGTGCAACCAAGATGGGGTGTACGATTGTGAGTAAACGGTGAGGAATTTCGAAAAAAAATTTATTGGATATTATCGATAGTCAAACACGCTATGTTTTAAAATTATAGCCATAATACTCCAAAAACTCGTGGCGAACCAAACTTGTATTTTTTTAAATGGGACACCCTGTATATAACTGTTCCAATTGATTCTCCTGTTCGTTACGATCATTTTGATGTAGGGTTTATTGGGTCTAAAATTTATAGTAAGGGAATGGGACGCGGCTAAAGTTGAAAAATGCTCACAGTTCGGCCATTTTTTAAAAAAATTTGAAACAGTTATGGAAAAACCAAATATTCCATAAAACGTTACATATCCTTGAATACATTAATCACTTGCAATTTGTTTAAAATTATTCACTGTTATACAGGGTGGTCAAGTTTTGCAAATACGCCCTGGACTCATTTCTTTTTAAATGGAACACCCCATATATTTTATTTTCATATTAAAGATAACATTACTAACTTTCAAAAAATACCATACATGATGCCTTTCTGACCAACAGTTTTTTAGCAAACTAGCCGTGAAAGCAAAGTTTCTTCATTCTAATACGATTATACTGAATTTACGTTGTTTATTATTAAATATCTAATATTAGGAGGCCATGACACTATCATAAATGACACAAAAGATTGACGAACTTGTCAAAGCTGCTGCCGTATAATCCATTATTTACAAGTTAAGCGTAGGTGAGGTAAGAAAACTGAGACCCGAAACCTTTACATGTTTATTAGAGATATTTCAAAAAACAGAAAATATTGTTTTTAGGAAATGTAAAGTAATTATTAATAAACCAGTTATAAACAACTTTTTGAGAAACGAGTTGCCAGTATTGCTTGAAGATTTACGTTTAATGGTAAGGGGATCCTTATGGTTTCAACATGATGATGGAGCGCCCCCGCATTACCATAGGAATGTAAGATATTCTGTCGATAATTGGAAGACAGATCGTTGGATTGAGCGAGGTGGACCAGTTAAGTGGCCAGCCAGATCACCCGACTTAAGGGGTTATATACAGTTAGGAGGCCTAAAAACAGCGATTTTTCAAGAATTTTTTCCTGAGAAGACGTTTAAATTTATTAATGTGAAAATTTGTACACATATTATGGAAACTTTTAACTGTATTTTAAGATTTTTGTATTTGCAAAAATAATAATTTTGAAAGCTGCTATAGCTGATTTCCAGGAGTTCCTCTCAAAAAGGCATCTTGCGGTGACCACGATATCTCTGGACTGGATCATCGAAAATGAAAAAACCAAACGGATTTCGTTAAAGTAATGTATAATCTTCTAATTAATCGAAGGAATAAGCAAAATAATTTTTTTTGACAAAGTGGCGGCTTCTCAGAAAAAAGAAATCGATTTTTGGCCAAAATTTTGATCTTAATGTGTTTATATAAAAAAAAATATTTATCGGTGAGAAAAAACTTTCGATTAATTACTGAAAAATATACTTAAGAAGCTTGTGTTAAAATTTGAGACAGATCGGTTCAGCCGTTTCCGAGGAATCTTGGTCACCGACTTTAAAAACACAGTTTTGAGAAAAACGCGTTTAAAGTTTCAAAAGCACGTACATAGTGTGCAATCACTCTGACACGTCTTTACAAATATGCGTGTAACTTCGAAAATAATCGCCGGATTGCCTTGAAATTTTCTGTGTGTGTACTGGAGTATATGTACCTACATTACGAAAATTAAATTAAAAAAAAAATCAATTTTTTGAAAATTCTAACTGTATGTAACCCCTTAACACCACTAGATTTTTTCTATGGGGGCATGTTAAAAAAGAAGTCTATAAAGAGGTTCCAACCACAGTGAAAGATATGAAGACGAGAATCAGAAACAGTTTTCGCAACATTTCAGAACAGACTTTGGGAAAAGTGGAACTTTCACTTATGGATAGACGCGAAATGTGCCTTCAGCAAAATGGTGGTTTAGTTGAACACCTTTTATGAGCTTTTTTAATTGTTTATATTAAATTAGGTTGACAAGTAAGTACATAACACATAACTAAATAATTTTAAAAGATGTTCTGTTTTTGCTTAATTAATTTTCTTACACTATTAATAATACTGATAACTGATTATCTTTGTTTATAACTGGTTTATTAATTTCTTTACATTTCCAAAAAACAATATTTTCTGTTTTTTGAAATATCTCTAATAAACATGTAAAGATTTCGGGTCTCAGTTTTCTTACCTCACCTGCACTTAACTTGTAAATAATGGATTATGCGGCAGTAGCTTTGACAAGTTCGTCAATCTTTTGTTTCATTTATGATAGTGTCATGGCCTCCTAATATTAGATATTTGATAATAAACAACGTAAATTCAGTATAATCGTATTAGAATGAAGAAACTTTGCTTTCACGGCTAGTTTACTAAAAAACTGTTGGTCAGAAAGGCATCATGTATGGTATTTTTTGAAAGTTAGTAATGTTATCTTTAACATGAAAATAAAATATATAGGGTGTTCCATTTAAAAAAAAATGAGTCCAGGGCGTATTTGCAAAACTTGACCACCCTGTATAACAGTGAATAATTTTAAACAAATTGCAAGCGATTAATGTATTCAAGGATATGTAACGTTTTATGGAATATTTGGTTTTTCCATACCTGTTTCAATTTTTTTTAAATGGCCGAACTGTGAGCATTTTTTCAACTTTAACCGCGTCCCATTCCCTTACTATAAATTTTAGACCCAATAAACCCTATATCAAAATGATCGCAACGAACAGGAGAATCAATTGGAACAATTATATACAGGGTGTCCCATTTAAAAAAATACAAGTTTGGTTCGCCACGAGTTTTTCGGACCACCCTGTAGTATGGCTATAATTTTAAAACATAGCGTGTTTGACTATCGATAATATCCAAAAAAAATTTTTTCGAAATTCCTCACCGTTTACTCACAATCGTCCACCCCATCTTGGTTGCACCACCCTGTATATATACATATATATATATATATATATATATATATATATATATATATATATATATATATATATATATATATATATATATATATATTGTCAGGTATGACCAATAAAACCCAATACTTTTAAAATAAAAGTATATTCAAAGATTATATAAGTTACATAAAAGAGCTTTCATACAGAACTAAACTTTAATTCCACTTGAACCTATAGGTCCCCAAAAGTAAACATTCGTCTCGCACTTGGCTGACAGGTCACCACTATGCCTTCAATTTATGACCATAAACATCTGATGTAGTATATATATATATATATATATATATATATATATATATATATATATATATATATATATATATATATATATATATATATATATATATATATATATATATATATATATATATATATATATATATATATATATATATACAGCGTGTCTTCGGAAGTTCTTACAATATGGAAAAAAATTTTATTATTGATTTTACGAGAAAAAGTGCCTCTATATAAAAAGTTCTGCATCGTGAGAAAATAGTATTTCCATTCAAAAATTTCATCTGGTACATACAGGGTGGCTCACAAATGTAAAAGTCCTAATACACGTGAAGCTAAAAAGATATAAAATCGTTATTTAAAGGTAAACTGCCACTGCAAATGTGCTAGAATTAACTTTTTTATGTCAGTAAATTAGGTTTGGAACATACAGGAGGTCCCAACCAGAAAATTAATTTTTTGTTATCGCCTTTACAAAAAAGTATATCTTCATAAAAAGTTCTACATTGTGAAAAAAGAGCATGGTTATTCAAAAATTTTATATAGGACATACAGGTGGCAAAATAATTTATATTTAAATTGTGACTTTCAGCTGTTTAAGCCACCCTGTATTATCCTACATCAAGTTTATAAATAGCCATGCTCTTTTTTTACAAGGTAGAACTTTTTATGAAGATATACTTATTTTGTAAAGTTGATAATAATTTTATTTTTGGGAATCCTGTATGTTCCAAACCTAATTCACTAACATACAGAAAGTTAACTCTAGTACATTTACTGTGGCAGTTTACCTTTAAATAACGATTTTGTGTCTTTTTAGCTTCACGTGGATTGGGACTTTTATATTTTTGAGCCACCCTGTATATCCAGGATCAAATTTTGGAATGACGATGCTATTTTCTCATGATGCAGAACTATTTATAAAGAGGCACTTTTTTTCATAAAATCAATAATAAAATTTTTTACCATATGGTAAGAACTTCCGAAGACACGCTGTACATATATATATATATATATATATATATATATATATATATATATATATATATATATATATATATATATATATATATATATATATATATATATATATATGTTTGAACGTAGACTTTCACGGATGGAGAAATGTGAAGAAATATTGATCCGGGAGTACATCCGTTCGTTTGTTAAATTCCTATTGGAATCTGGCAGACGTTTCGCCAAGGTCTCACTTGGCATTATCAATGCTTACTCGTTGCTGTCAAGTCGTAAACTGATGAATCTTTGTCGTGACTCTCGATATTTATAGCCTGCGCCGGAGGTTGTAGCGGTTCTGGTTGGCTGGTGTTGGCTCCGCCCCCTCAGTCGTTGCTTCGTTGGCTGTTTGTTGTGACGTGGTTGCGAGTTGATGCGCTTCGGCTTGCCGTTTTACTATTGTCTTCCATGTACTGGACATTTTATTGCAGGTACCGCATGCTACACTATACACACCTTGGTTTTCTAGTTTAATTTTCTGTTTTGGATTTTTTAATGTTGTTCTTAAGGTTTGATGTGGTTTATATACAGTGGATATATTATGCTTACGAAGAATGCGACCAATCCTGTCAGTAGTTCCTTTAATGTATGGCAATATGGTTTTTGGTCTGCTTTCCGAGTCTTCCTGTTGTTTCTGTCTTGGATGCTGTTGCAGTTCTATTGCTTTTCTAATTGTGTTGTCTTTATATCCATTCTGTTTTAGAGCAGTGGTTATCTTTTCTAGCTCATGAGGTCTGTTGTTGTCGCTGGTGAGACGGATGGATCTGGAGATCAGCGTGTTTGCTACTGCCTGTATTTGTGATGGGTGGTGATGTGATTCGGCATTCAAGTATCTATTGGTGTGAGTTGGTTTCCTGTATACCGTGTGTTCTAGTCGTCCATGTTCATTTTTAAATACATGCACATCTAGGAAAGGAAGCCGATTGTTTTCTTCGAGCTCTAGCGTGAATTGCATTCGTGGGTGTATCGAATTTAGATGGTCTAAAAATTCCAGGAGTTTCTCTTTGCCAAAGGACCAAACAACAAAAACATCGTCGACGTATCTAATCCATAGTTTTGGCTTAAGATTCGCTAACTCAAGAGCTTCCTTTTCGAAATACACCATAAAAAGATTGGCTACTGCAGGTGACAGTGAAGACCCCATTGCTGCTCCATCAATCTGTCTGTATATTTGTCCATCGTACATGAAATAGGCGTTTTGTAGGCAGTGTTTTAACAGTTCTATTATGTGCGTCGGGAGCTGTTCATTATCTGCTATTTGTTGCAGTGCTTCATTTACTGGTATGCTTGGGTACAGAGATTTGACGTCGAACCCGTCATGAAGTAAGCGACATCGAAGGACAACTTTACAAACTTCACCTAAGCCTTAGCCGCCAAATTCATCAAACGCTGTGGGACCGTCTTGAGCTCCTAACGCACTGGCGCACCGAAGCTGATAAACAATTAACATCCGAAAAACTTCAGAAAAAGCTAGAAAATCTGCAAGCAAACTCCAGAAGACAACCACAACGGCCAGTGTCGAACAACAGCCATACGGTACACAACATATCAAAATACCAGCTCTCCGACGCCGAAACAAGTGTACTAAGCAAAGGATTTAACTATGCAGTTGCCCCAAGAAGAATATAACATCGAAAGAAGCCTATCATCTTTAGACGAACAAACGGCGGAGCAAGTACGACAAGATGTCACGAGGATCCTGAAGTCTTCCAAACCACCTCAACCTAATCTAAGTCACCAGGAGAAACAAGCTCTCAAGAAACTGAATATGGCTGAAAACATCACTATGCTGCCAGCCGATAAAGGAAATGCCACTGTCATCATGAATTCTGAGGACTACAACACAAAAATGAAACAACTCCTAAACGATCCAAGCTACAAACCTGTCTCCAGAGACCCTACAACATATTTGGAAAAAACAACGAAGTCTAATACACCATAGACGAAGATATTAAACAGAAGCTTATTCCTAGAGAAAAATCGAGTCGATGCCCGAAATTCTACGGTCTCCCAAAAATCCACAAAGACGGGGACACCTTTACGACCAATTGTCAGCGCTTTCAACTCTCCTACACATAATTTAGAGAAATACCTGGCTAGTATACTGCAACCCATAGTTGAAAAAGCAGATTCTTATGTTAAAAACTCTGAAGAATTCACCCATATTATAGACTCCCTCACCATAGATCAGCACGACATTATCGCAAGTTTCGACGTCAAATCTCTGTACCCAAGCATACCAGTAAATGAACCACTGCAACAAATAGCAGATAATGAACAGCTCCCGACGCACATAATAGAACTGTCAAAACACTGCCTACAAAACGCCTATTTCATGGACGATGGACAAATATACAGACAGATTGATGGAGCAGCAATGGGGTCTTCACTGTCACCTGCAGTAGCCAATCTTTTTATGGTGTATTTCGAAAAGGAAGCTCTTGAGTTAGCGAATCTTAAGCCAAAACTATGGATTAGATACGTCGACGATGTTTTTGTTGTTTGGTCCTTTGGCAAAGAGAAACTCCTGGAATTTTTAGACCATCTAAATTCGATACACCCACGAATCCAATTCACGCTAGAGCTCGAAGAAAACAATCGGCTTCCTTTCCTAGATGTGCATGTATTTAAAAATGAACATGGACGACTAGAACACACGGTATACAGGAAACCAACTCACACCAATAGATACTTGAATGCCGAATCACATCACCACCCATCACAAATACAGGCAGTAGCAAACACGCTGATCTCCAGATCCATCCGTCTCACCAGCGACAACAACAGACCTCATGAGCTAGAAAAGATAACCACTGCTCTAAAACAGAATGGATATAAAGACAACACAATTAGAAAAGCAATAGAACTGCAACAGCATCCAAGACAGAAACAACAGGAAGACTCGGAAAACAGACCAAAAACCATATTGCCATACATTAAAGGAACTACTGACAGGATTGGTCGCATTCGTCGTAAGCATAATATATCCACTGTATATAAACCACATCAAACCTTAAGAACAACATTAAAAAAATCCAAAACAGAAAATTAAACTAGAAAACCAAGGTGTGTATAGTGTAGCATGCGGTACCTGCAATAAAATGTACGTCGGACAAACTAACAGACGAATTTCAGCCAGGTTAGAAGAACACAAACTGGCTATCAGAAACAAACAAACTACATCGGCCCTGTTTCAACATCAACATCAAACAGGACACAAAATCAACTTTGATAGCTGCAGACAACTGGCAAACGTCGAAAACTAGAATAATACGAGAAGCCATCGAAATAGAAAAGACCGGTCATCTAAACAAAAGGGATGACGCTCTGCATTTGTCCAGTACATGGAAGACAATAGTAAAACGGCAAGCCGAAGCGCATCAACTCGCAACCACGTCACAACAAACAGCCAACGAAGCAACGACTGAGGGGGCGGAGCCAACACCAGCCAACCAGAACCGCTACAACCTCCGGCGCAGGCTATAAATATCGAGAGTCACGACAAAGATTCATCAGTTTACGACTTGACAGCAACGAGTAAGCATTGAAAATGCCAAGTGAGACCTTGGCGAAACGTCTGCCAGATTCCAATAGGAATTTAACAAACGAACGGATGTACTCCCGGATCAATATTTCTTCATATATATATATATATATATATATATATATATATATATATATATATATATATATAGTAAAAAATGGAAGATTTCTTGGCCTATAGGTAATATAGTAAATGCGAAGATTTACTTCTTCGCTAGTGCAGCGAAAAGGCCGTGAATGAAAAATAATGAGGCCTATCTTTGATTCTGGTCTGGGTGACCTCCTGCTATCGATTTCTGGGCCCTTACCCATCAGCGGGCAGGCTTACACCCAGGGTGGCTGAAGAACAGACCACGATTTGACCAGAATCAAAGAGAGTCCTTATATCCAAAATGTTCGGAAAGGATGGGTAAGATGTAGTGGCTCGCGCCAACTAGTTCACCCAGTGTTGCTCCAAAAATGTTTGGCTGCTAACACAATAATACTCGAAAGTATGTCGATTTTCTCGACGTCGACGGTACAAATGCACCATTGTACAACAATAGTAGAAAAATGGAAGATTTCTTGGCCTATAGGTAATATAATAAATGTAAATGCGAAGATTTACTTCTTCGCTAGTGCAGCGAAAAGGCAATGAATGAAAAATAATGAGGCCTATCTTTGATTCTGGTCTGGGTGACCTCCTGCTATCGATTTCTGGGCCCTTACCCATCAGCGGGCAGGCTTACACCCAGGGTGGCTGAAGAACAGACCACGATTTGACCAGAATCGGCCGTGAATGAAAAATAATGAGGCCTACATTTATTATATTACCTATAGGCCAAGAAATCTTCCATTTTTCTACTATTGTTGTACAATGGTGCATTTGTACCGTCGACGTCGAGAAAATCGACATTCGACATACTTTCGAGTATTATTGTGTTAGCAGCCAAACATTTTTGGAGCAACACTGGGTGAACTAGTTGGCGCGAGCCACTACATCTTACCCATCCTTTCCGAACATTTTGGATATAAGGACTCTCTTTGATTCTGGTCAAATCGTGGTCTGTTCTTCAGCCACCCTGGGTGTAAGCCTGCCCGCTGATGGGTAAGGGCCCAGAAATCGATAGCAGGTCACCCAGACCAGAATCAAAGATAGGCCTCATTATTTTTCATTCACGGCCTTTTCGCTGCACTAGCGAAGAAGTAAATCTTCGCATTTACATTTATTATATATATATATATATATATATATATATATATATATATATATATATATATATATATATATATATATATATATATATATATATATATATATAGTTAAGTATGTTTGGAATTATCTGGAGAACTACTGTTTCGTCTTCCTCGGTGTCTAAGTTGTTAAAAGACACCACATCGACTCATCAGAGGCCTTACAGTAGCATGAGCATTTCTGCTCCCATATAATTCCACAATTCTTGCCTATAAAAAACAACCTGAAAGTTTTGAAAGATAGAAGTTCTTGAGATTGCTCTCTGAGAAATGTCATAGAGATCCTTATCGGATCTCCCATGGTAGCTTGGATGTGGGAGTCTCGCGACCTCTCCACACTACCTGAGACATTCTCATTTATGAACATAGCTAAGTATGTTTGGAATTATCTGGAGAACTACTGTTTCGTCTTCCTCGGTGTCTAAGTTGTTAAAAGACACCACATCGACTCATCAGAGGCCTTACAGTAGCATGAGCATTTCTGCTCCCATATAATTCCACAGTTCTTGCCTATAAAAGACCACCTGAAAGTTTTGAAAGATAGAAGTTCTTGAGATTGCTCTCTGAGAAATGTATAGGGATCCTTATCGGATCTCCCATGGTAGCTTGGATGTGGGAGTCTCGCGACCTCTCCACACTACCTGAGACATTCTCATTTATGAACATAGTTAAGTATGTTTGGAATTATCTGGAGAACTACTGTTTCGTCTTCCTCGGTGTCTAAGTTGTTAAAAGACACCACATCGACTCATCAGAGGCCTTACAGTAGCATGAGCATTTCTGCTCCCATATAATTCCACAATTCTTGCCTATAAAAAACAACCTGAAAGTTTTGAAAGATAGAAGTTCTTGAGATTGCTCTCTGAGAAATGTCATAGAGATCCTTATCGGATCTCCCATGGTAGCTTGGATGTGGGAGTCTCGCGACCTCTCCACACTACCTGAGACATTCTCATTTATGAACATAGCTAAGTATGTTTGGAATTATCTGGAGAACTACTGTTTCGTCTTCCTCGGTGTCTAAGTTGTTAAAAGACACCACATCGACTCATCAGAGGCCTTACAGTAGCATGAGCATTTCTGCTCCCATATAATTCCACAGTTCTTGCCTATAAAAGACCACCTGAAAGTTTTGAAAGATAGAAGTTCTTGAGATTGCTCTCTGAGAAATGTATAGGGATCCTTATCGGATCTCCCATGGTAGCTTGGATGTGGGAGTCTCGCGACCTCTCCACACTACCTGAGACATTCTCATTTATGAACATAGTTAAGTATGTTTGGAATTATCTGGAGAACTACTGTTTCGTCTTCCTCGGTGTCTAAGTTGTTAAAAGACACCACATCGACTCATCAGAGGCCTTACAGTAGCATGAGCATTTCTGCTCCCATATAATTCCACAGTTCTTGCCTATAAAAGACAACCTGAAAGTTTTGAAAGATATATATATATATATATATATATATATATATATATATATATATATATATATATATATATATATATACAGTGACCGGCAAAAAGTTCGCAACATATGGGAAAAATTTTTATTAGGAGAGTATTGGAAAAACTTTTCCGGGGGATCGGTTCTCCATGTCCGATAACCTAAAAATCAATTTTGACATACGTCACGTGACCACTGGTATAGCGTCAAATTAAAAAAAAATTGTTAATTTACAAAAAGTGAGGTTAGTTGACGAGATATCAAAAAAAGTTATTTGAAAAAATTGCTTAGAATTAAATTCTAGGTCCTTGTGCAAAATTTTAAGATTTTATTTAAAAAAATTGGAAAACTCAATTTTTTTTAAATATTTTTTTATCGATTTACAAATTTCCAGTTTTTTTCGTTTAGATAGCTTGGCTAATGTAAAGCCCATGTATCTGGATGAAAATAAACGAATGTAGTAGTTTTTTCTACAATTGACAGGACAAAATTTAAAAAAACAGGGTTTCGCCAGACGCTAGCTGTTGCAATGATTTGTATCTAGCAGCAGTGTCAAAATTTTAGAGACATTTCAATGAGATTACAGTGAGAAAACCTTAATCGTCTTAAATATATCTGAAGTTCGACTTTTTGTAAAGTTAAGGGGATTAAAATAGATAATAAACAAAAAAGTACCTGTTTATTTAATCGAAATTTCATAAACGAAAACCAATGTAAGAAAAACTTAAAAGTAGTCAAAGTCTGTACTAACAACATAAAAAATCATTGTTTTTCCTTGGGTGCACAAAATTTAAAACTCAGTATGACCACCATTTCTCTCCATACATACTATTGTTCTCGAGCGCAACTCTCGATTAACATTTCGGAGCATTTTACGATTTATTTGCAATACACAATTTCTAATGACATTCTCTAAATTTTGTATATTCCTAAAGGGTCGATGTTTGTACACAGAGTTCTTTAGGTATCCCCACATAAAGAAATCTAACGGAGTCAGATCTGGTGATCTCGCAGGCCACGGATTTTCAGAAAACCGTCCTATCCACTGGTTTCCAAATTCTTGATCCAGCCATCTCTTCACCTCATTTGTGGAATGAATGCTAGCTCCGTCTTGTTGAAAGTATAAATTTCTTCTTTCGGCTAATGACAAATTGTCTAAAAAGTCAGATATCTCAGTTTGTAGAAATTCTAAATATCGTTCTGAATCTAAATTGTCTCTAAAGAAAAACGGTCCCACTATTCTGAGGTTGAAAATTCCGCACCACGCATTAACCTTAAAACTATATTGGTCTTTACTCTGAATTACAAAGTCTGGGTTTTCGGTGGCCCACCATCTACAGTTTTGTGAACTGACGGTTCCGTTAGAGGTAAATGTAGCTTCATCCGAGAAAAGAACGTTCTTTGGGAAATTAAAATCTTCCTCAATCATACCCTGGAACCAGGCACAAAAATCGAAGCGGGCGTCATAATCCCTATCTTTTAATACTTGTACAAATTTAGGTTTGTACGGATGAAATTTGTTTCTTTTTAATATCCTCCGCACAGATCTTTCGTGAATGTTAGTGATCTCCGATATTTGACTAACTGCTAATTGGGGTGTTTCTGTGATCGACAAACACACATCCAGAGAACCTTCGTCACCTGTTACCGGTTTTTCATGGGAAACTTTATACTGATTTTCTACCGATCCCGTTTCTTTAAATTTATTGACTAGACGAGATACTGTGGAATAATGGAGGGATTTATCGGGGTGCCTCTCATTAAAAATTGCTGCTGTTTCTCTATGGCTTTTGTAATTATCTCCAGAAATTAAAATAATTTCTATCTTTTCCTGAAGAAGTAGTGTGGGTGCCATTTTAAGGAATAAAATATTAACAAACTTATGTAAAATATCAAACTTAGTAAGATGCGAGACATAAACCAATGACATAGGTTGAAATCAAACAAATTATAATTTGTTTGACATTTTCTGTTGTTTTTAACCTACTAGATTATTTGGTTGTTTTAATTTCAGAGCCTGCTTTGGTAGTTTTAAGTACAACTAAATAGACCTGGTTGTTAAATTTATGTGCGAAAAATCTTAATAAAATCTTGATACAGTCATTTCATTAGATTCAAACCATTGCAACAGCGAGCGTCCGGCG
Source organism: Philopedon plagiatum (assembly GCA_963971165.1). Classification (NCBI taxonomy): domain Eukaryota; kingdom Metazoa; phylum Arthropoda; class Insecta; order Coleoptera; family Curculionidae; genus Philopedon; species Philopedon plagiatum. Next base: position 74,083,319 of record OZ020192.1, read on the forward strand.
AACACCTATTTTTTCGATTTTGTCCTGTCAATTGTAGAATTGTAGATCTGACTCCGTTAGATTTTTTTATGTGGGGATACCTAAAGAACCCTGTGTACAAACATCGACCCTTTAGGAATATACAAAATTTGGAGGATGTCATTATAAATTGTGTATTGCAAATAAATCGTAAAATGCTCCGAAATGTTAATCGAGAGTTGCGCTCGAGAACAACAGTATGTATGGAGAGAAATGGTGGTCATACTGAGTTTTAAATTTTGTGCACCCAAGGAAAAACAATGATTTTTTGTGTTGTTAGTACAGAATTTGACTACTTTTAAGTTTTTCTTACATTGGTTTTCGTTTATAAAATTTCGATTAAATAAACAGGTAATTTTTTGTTTATTATCTATTTTAATCCCCTTAACTTTACAAAAAGTCGAACTTCAGATATATTTAAGACGATTAAGGTTTTCTCAATGTAATCTCATTGAAATGTCTCTAAAATTTTGACACTGCTGCTAGATATAAATCATTGCAACAGCTAGCGTCCGGCGAAACCCTATTTTTTTAATTTTGTCCTGTCAATTGTAGAAAAAACTACTACATTCGTTTATTTTCATCCAGATACATGGGCTTTACATTAGGCAAGCTATCTAAATGGCAAAAACTGGAAATTTGTAAATCGTTAAAAAAATATTTAAAAAAAATTGAGTTTTCCAATTTTTTTAAATAAAATTTTAAAATTTTGCACAAGGACCTAGAATTTAATTCTAAGCAATTTTTTCAAATAACTTTTTTTGATATCTCGTCAACTAACCTCACTTTTTGTAAATTAACAATTTTTTTTTTAATTTGACGCTATACCAGTGGTCACGTGACGTATGTCAAAATCGATTTTTAGGTTATCGGACATGCAGAACCGATCCCCTGGGAAAGTTTTTCCGATACTCTCCTAATAAAAATGTTTCCCATATGTTGCGAACTTTTTGCCGGTCACTGTATATATATAGGTATATATATATATATATATATATATATATATATATATATATATATATATATATATATATATATATATATATATATATATATATATATATATATTTATTATTTCCTTTCTTAAACCATCTATTATAAAGTATTTTTTTCTTTCTTGGGTAGAGGTTTATTGTGTGAAATTAAAATAGTTTCTTTAACGTTTCGCCCATCGTTTTTGGGCTTTTTCAAAAAAAATTTGTCTCTTTATTGAGTGTTTTCTAAAAACATACAAAATGGGATGTCATTAAAATCCTTAAAAATAGTGTTTATACAAAATGAAGACACAGACAAAGACCATAAAAGACAATACATACAAATTTAAAAATTGTTTTACTAAAATTTACTAAATATAAATATATACGCACCTCGAGACATTATGGTGTTTAAATATGTACTGAGAGATTTATTTTGAGTTACTTATCACTACCAGTAATTTTTTTCTTTTTTTTGTTTATTTTTTTTGTTTCTTTGTGTGTTGATATGCGTTTTTTCGTGAATTGTATGTTATATACGGAGTGTTCTAATTTGTGTGTTTAGTGTTCAATGTATTAGGTTGTGATAAATTTTACTTAGATTGTCAATATCTTGTTTGTCGTTTACTGCATTAGGTTCTTTCTGAATGTGAATCATCTCTTTAACAAGGAGTTTTTGGTAATTGTTGTCCTGAGTTAAAATTTTTGTGTTAGTGAAATCGAAATTATGATTTTCATTTTTTTCGTGTTTGTGTAAAGCAGTTGACGCATTTTTTGTATACTTGTGCCCGTTTAATCTGCTGTTAAGATATTGAGTGGTCATTCCAATATATTGTTTTGGGCAATTTAAACATGGTATAGCGTAAATTACACTAGATTTATTTTTTACTGGAACCTTACTTTTAAGAGGAGAGTATAAGGATGACAAAAGGTTTTGGGCTTTGTGGCAAACGGTAATATTGTGTTTATTTAAAATGTATTTAATTTTTTCTGATAATTCGTTCGTATAGGGTAGAGCTACATATTTTTTTGGTTCGTTATTATTGGTCAGTTTTTCTTTGGTTGTATTGTTATATAATTTAAAAGTTCTTTGTTTCATAATTCTGTTTATTTGTCTTTCTGGGTAGTGATTTTCTTTTAGTATTTTTCTAACTTTTTCTAAAGCTTTTGGACGATATTCTGGCGAGGTTAAAATTAATGCTCTATCAGTTAAGCCTATAATTACGCTATTTTTTTGAGATTTGGAATGGCTGGAATTGTAGTTTAAATATCGTCCCGACCAAGTTTCTTTTGTATACCATATAGTTTTGAGGTCTTCATTGTTTATATCTCTAATTATTGTCATATCAAGGAAATTTATTTGGTTTTGACTTTCTATTTCTGACGTGAATTGAAGTTTGTGGTGGAATTTATTGAAGGCTTGTATTACATAATTTATTTGGTTTTCGGGGATAGCTGTAAGGCAGTCATCCACGTATCGTTTGAAAAATATCATTGGTATATCCAGGTTTTTGATGACATTTTCCTCCAAACACTCCATAACAAGTTGTGCCACTGTTGATGATATGGGAGAGCCCATTGCACAACCATCAAGTTGTTCGTAGAAACAGTCTTTATATTGAAAATAATTATTAGAGATTGTTAAATTTATTGCCTCTATGAACATGTCTTGAGTTAGATTAGTATGTTCTTTTAAAGAGTTCCACTTTTCTTTAATTATGTTGGTTAAAAGATCATTTGGAATATTAGTATACAGTGATGTAACATCGAGAGATACTAACCTAAAATTTTTTGGTATTTTTAATGTACTGATGAATTCCTTAAAAGTGAAAGAATCTTTTATGTAGTATTCGTTTTTACATGTTATTTTTGAAAGGCAGTTGCTGAGATATTTTGACAGCTTGTAAAAGGGTGATTGGATTGAAGATACAATTGGTCTTAGTGGAACACCAGGTTTATGCAGCTTTGGAAGCCCGTATATTTTTGGTGATACGGCGTTATGAATCATGAGTTTTTTGGCTTCCGGGTCTGTTATTTGTTTTTTGTTGAGAAGTTTTTTTATGAAGGTATTATTTTTAGTTTGATTAATATTGGTCGGGTCACTACGTATTTTCTTGTATGTTGCACTATCATTTAGTAAGTTGTCCATTTTAGCATTGTAGTCAGTTGTGTTCATGATTACGGTTTTATTGCTTTTATCAGGTTTTAGAATTGTGATATCAGGGTTATCTTTAATGAATTGTTTTGTTTTTTTAAACTGTTTATTTATTTTTTTTTGAAAATTGCTTTGTTTTTTGTTCTTGTGTCTTATTTTAATGTTGTGGTTTGTGATTACGTTTACGACTTCTGAGCGGATAGCGTCTTTAGTTTCGTTTGGTTTGTCATGAATAGCTGACTCTATGCTTGCTATATATTCTGTTGTAGGCAAGTCATTTTCATGAAAGACGGGTAAAGAGAATTTATTACCTAATGCTAATACTTCTGCGATATCATTTGGAATAGGTTTATTAGAGATATTTTCTAACCAGTTTGATACATTAATACTGTTTTCAGATTCCGGTTTATTTGATATTAAATTGGAAATCTTTTTTTGGTTTTTCTCTTTAATATAATTAAAATTTTTTTCATATTTCAATTCTTCGTAATTTGTAAATTTACTCAAGACATTCTGAGGCAATAATGATTTAATTGTGTTAGTAATCTCGAAAATTTGTTTGTTTAAATTACTGATAGCTTTTGTAGTTTCAGTTATGGTGAGATTTAAGATTTTGTTTTTTGTATTATTTATTATGTTATTAAATTTGTTCTCGAGGTACGTACCTGTAAACTTAATATGCGATGTTTTCAAGTTCAAAAAAATTGGGTATATATTTAAATGTTTACATCTAAGTAAAAAGATCCGGCGGTTTTTCTGCTTTGCCAACTTGTTGTGTGCTGTGGATAAAGATTTCAGTTTCTCGACACATTCCACTCCATATGTTCTCCGAATTGTTTCTAAGAACGTCATGTTCGATGGATTTTGCATTGTATTCCCTTGCAAATTTTTATATTTATTATTTCCTTTCTTAAACCATCTATTATAAAGTATTTTTTTCTTTCTTGGGTAGAGGTTTATTGTGTGAAATTAAAATAGTTTCTTTAACGTTTCGCCCATCGTTTTTGGGCTTTTTCAAAAAAAATTTGTCTCTTTATTGAGTGTTTTCTAAAAACATACAAAATGGGATGTCATTAAAATCCTTAAAAATAGTGTTTATACAAAATGAAGACACAGACAAAGACCATAAAAGACAATACATACAAATTTAAAAATTGTTTTACTAAAATTTACTAAATATAAATATATACGCACCTCGAGACATTATGGTGTTTAAATATGTACTGAGAGATTTATTTTGAGTTACTTATCACTACCAGTAATTTTTTTCTTTTTTTTGTTTATTTTTTTTTGTTTCTTTGTGTGTTGATATGCGTTTTTTCGTGAATTGTATGTTATATACGGAGTGTTCTAATTTGTGTGTTTAGTGTTCAATGTATTAGGTTGTGATAAATTTTACTTAGATTGTCAATATCTTGTTTGTCGTTTACTGCATTAGGTTCTTTCTTAATGTGAATCATCTCTTTAACAAGGAGTTTTTGGTAATTGTTGTCCTGAGTTAAAATTTTTGTGTTAGTGAAATCGAAATTATGATTTTCATTTTTTTCGTGTTTGTGTAAAGCAGTTGACGCATTTTTTGTATACTTGTGCCCGTTTAATCTGCTGTTAAGATATTGAGTGGTCATTCCAATATATTGTTTTGGGCAATTTAAACATGGTATAGCGTAAATTACACTAGATTTATTTTTTACTGGAACCTTACTTTTAAGAGGAGAGTATAAGGATGACAAAAGGTTTTGGGCTTTGTGGCAAACGGTAATATTGTGTTTATTTAAAATGTATTTAATTTTTTCTGATAATTCGTTCGTATAGGGTAGAGCTACATATTTTTTTGGTTCGTTATTATTGGTCAGTTTTTCTTTGGTTGTATTGTTATATAATTTAAAAGTTCTTTGTTTCATAATTCTGTTTATTTGTCTTTCTGGGTAGTGATTTTCTTTTAGTATTTTTCTAACTTTTTCTAAAGCTTTTGGACGATATTCTGGCGAGGTTAAAATTAATGCTCTATCAGTTAAGCCTATAATTACGCTATTTTTTTGAGATTTGGAATGGCTGGAATTGTAGTTTAAATATCGTCCCGACCAAGTTTCTTTTGTATAAAAAGAAATTAGGTAATAAATTCTCTTTACCCGTCTTTCATGAAAATGACTTGCCTACAACAGAATATATAGCAAGCATAGAGTCAGCTATTCATGACAAACCAAACGAAACTAAAGACGCTATCCGCTCAGAAGTCGTAAACGTAATCACAAACCACAACATTAAAATAAGACACAAGAACAAAAAACAAAGCAATTTTCAAAAAAAAATAAATAAACAGTTTAAAAAAACAAAACAATTCATTAAAGATAACCCTGATATCACAATTCTAAAACCTGATAAAAGCAATAAAACCGTAATCATGAACACAACTGACTACAATGCTAAAATGGACAACTTACTAAATGATAGTGCAACATACAAGAAAATACGTAGTGACCCGACCAATATTAATCAAACTAAAAATAATACCTTCATAAAAAAACTTCTCAACAAAAAACAAATAACAGACCCGGAAGCCAAAAAACTCATGATTCATAACGCCGTATCACCAAAAATATACGGGCTTCCAAAGCTGCATAAACCTGGTGTTCCACTAAGACCAATTGTATCTTCAATCCAATCACCCTTTTACAAGCTGTCAAAATATCTCAGCAACTGCCTTTCAAAAATAACATGTAAAAACGAATACTACATAAAAGATTCTTTCACTTTTAAGGAATTCATCAGTACATTAAAAATACCAAAAAATTTTAGGTTAGTATCTCTCGATGTTACATCACTGTATACTAATATTCCAAATGATCTTTTAACCAACATAATTAAAGAAAAGTGGAACTCTTTAAAAGAACATACTAATCTAACTCAAGACATGTTCATAGAGGCAATAAATTTAACAATCTCTAATAATTATTTTCAATATAAAGACTGTTTCTACGAACAACTTGATGGTTGTGCAATGGGCTCTCCCATATCATCAACAGTGGCACAACTTGTTATGGAGTGTTTGGAGGAAAATGTCATCAAAAACCTGGATATACCAATGATATTTTTCAAACGATACGTGGATGACTGCCTTACAGCTATCCCCGAAAACCAAATAAATTATGTAATACAAGCCTTCAATAAATTCCACCACAAACTTCAATTCACGTCAGAAATAGAAAGTCAAAACCAAATAAATTTCCTTGATATGACAATAATTAGAGATATAAACAATGAAGACCTCAAAACTATATGGTATACAAAAGAAACTTGGTCGGGACGATATTTAAACTACAATTCCAGCCATTCCAAATCTCAAAAAAATAGCGTAATTATAGGCTTAACTGATAGAGCATTAATTTTAACCTCGCCAGAATATCGTCCAAAAGCTTTAGAAAAAGTTAGAAAAATACTAAAAGAAAATCACTACCCAGAAAGACAAATAAACAGAATTATGAAACAAAGAACTTTTAAATTATATAACAATACAACCAAAGAAAAACTGACCAATAATAACGAACCAAAAAAATATGTAGCTCTACCCTATACGAACGAATTATCAGAAAAAATTAAATACATTTTAAATAAACACAATATTACCGTTTGCCACAAAGCCCAAAACCTTTTGTCATCCTTATACTCTCCTCTTAAAAGTAAGGTTCCAGTAAAAAATAAATCTAGTGTAATTTACGCTATACCATGTTTAAATTGCCCAAAACAATATATTGGAATGACCACTCAATATCTTAACAGCAGATTAAACGGGCACAAGTATACAAAAAATGCGTCAACTGCTTTACACAAACACGAAAAAAATGAAAATCATAATTTCGATTTCACTAACACAAAAATTTTAACTCAGGACAACAATTACCAAAAACTCCTTGTTAAAGAGATGATTCACATTAAGAAAGAACCTAATGCAGTAAACGACAAACAAGATATTGACAATCTAAGTAAAATTTATCACAACCTAATACATTGAACACTAAACACACAAATTAGAACACTCCGTATATAACATACAATTCACGAAAAAACGCATATCAACACACAAAGAAACAAAAAAAATAAACAAAAAAAAGAAAAAAATTACTGGTAGTGATAAGTAACTCAAAATAAATCTCTCAGTACATATTTAAACACCATAATGTCTCGAGGTGCGTATATATTTATATTTAGTAAATTTTAGTAAAACAATTTTTAAATTTGTATGTATTGTCTTTTATGGTCTTTGTCTGTGTCTTCATTTTGTATAAACACTATTTTTAAGGATTTTAATGACATCCCATTTTGTATGTTTTTAGAAAACACTCAATAAAGAGACAAATTTTTTTTGAAAAAGCCCAAAAACGATGGGCGAAACGTTAAAGAAACTATTTTAATTTCACACAATAAACCTCTACCCAAGAAAGAAAAAAATACTTTATATATATATATATATATATATATATATATATATATATATATATATATATATATATATATATATATATATATATATATATATATAAATATATATAGGTATATATATATATATATATATATATATATATATATATATATATATATATATATATATATATATATATATATATATATATATATATATATATATACCGGGTGCCCACGAGTTTACTGGCCAGCTTGTTATTTTGTTAAGAAATAATATTTCGATTTGAAATTTTGGGAACTGGTATGGTTGCATTAGATGCAGATTTTGAGTGCTCGAACATCTGACTATCGTTTCCGGTTCAACCGGAAATACAGTCAACTTTGTTATTTTAAATGAAACCCCCTGTATATTTTTTAAAAATTGGATTCTACATAAAATTCTAATTATAAAACATGTATCATATCCCATACCTGTCTTTAACAGTTTTCAAGAAAATGACGTTTGAAAATGTCGAAAGAGCCGCAAACTATACTGTTTTAACATAAAACAAATGAATATGCGAAAAGTTTAATATATTATTCTTACTTCTTTTTAAGGGCCTTGTATGATTGTGTCATGACAATCTCACTTCCGGTGCAACCGGAAGTGCTACAAAATATGACATTCGGGCACAAATTACTTCAATAATTTCAATTGAACAACCTACTTTAAACCCTAAATTCTAATTTATCTGACTTTTCTCTATAATTTTTGTATACACCATCCCAGGTCTGAAGTTGATAGTTCTTGAGATATGGACAGCTAAAAATTTAGATGCATTCCAAATTGCAATCTTTCTAATTTTATCTAGGCGGCTATGGAGATCATTTGTCGCTTGAACTGCTTCATGATCATAACCATGTCAATTTCCAATTATTTAATCAAGATGGCTATGAATACAAGACACTTGTCATATTTTCTGTTAATAATATCACCCCCAAGACAAATGAACAACGTGCTCAGGGCAGGGAATTTCAAAGAGTTCGTCTGAGAGAAAACGGTCAACAATTCGAACACTTAATTTATGACTAATTTCTTATTTTTTATAATGAAAGCCTAATAAAATTATTCTTCAAGCACTACTCTGATATTATTAATTATGTGTATCCTTTCTACATTTTCTTAATGCAAATGGTCTCCATAGCCACCTAGATAAAATTAGAAAGATTGAAATTTGGAATGCATCTAAATTTTTAGCTGTCCATATCTCAAGAACTATCTACTTTAGACCTGGGATGGTGTATACAAAAATTATAGAGAAAAGTAAGATAAATTAGAATTTAGGGTTTAAAGTAGGTCGTTTAATTGAAATTATTGAAGTAATTTGTGCCTGAATGTCATATTTTGTAGCACTTCCGGTTGCACCGGAAGTGAGATTGTCATGACACAAGCATATAAGGCCCCTAAAAAGAAGTAAAAATAATATATTAAACTTTTCGCATATTCATTTGTTTTATGTTAAAACAGTATAGTTTGCGGCTCTTCCGACATTTTCAAACGCCATTTTCTTGAAAACTGTTAAAGATAGGTATGGGGTATGATACATGTTTTATAATTAGAATTTTACGTAGAATCCAAATTTTAAAAAATATACAGGGTGTTTCGTTTAAAATAACAAAGTTGACTGTATTTCCGGTTGAACCGGAAACGATAGTCAGATGTTCGAACACTCAAAATCTGCATCTAAAGTAACCATACGAATTCCCAAAAATTCAAATCGAAATATTATTTCTTAACAAAATAACGAGCTGGCCAGTAAACTCGTGGGCACCCGGTATATATATATATATATATATATATATATATATATATATATATATATATATATATATATATATATATATAGGTATATATATAGGTATATATATATATATATATATATATATATATATATATATATATATATATATATATATATATATATAACTTATCCCAAAAATACAGTTTTTGATAAAATGGTGAAAGCTAATTTTCCCCGGCTTTTCCAATGTCCTTGTTTCCAATTCTAAAAAGGTGGCAAACCTAGTTACAGTTGTATTATTTTCATTTGTGTTGACGGTGGACTTTCGAACCTTGAGAGAACGCGCAGGCGACTGCAGCACAAGACCAAGAAGCGTTTGGTCCAATCAGTTAAATACGATTCTATGAACAAGGTTCAAAAGTCCACCTTAGAAATTCTGATTGTTGTTAGAAATAAATTGTTATCCTTTATTCACGCACATTTTTAATTATAGGTAGATGTTAAGCTCGAAATACAAAAAATGAACCAAAAAATGAATCGTATAGAGGAAATGATGAATGAGATTTTAAAACGCCTAAGTCCAGATCGTGGTTCCAGTTCGCAGTCTCCCAGTGATTCTGCCGATAATACCAAAAAGTCTTCCAATAAAGGTGTACCTTTCGAAAGGCCGACCGATCTTATAAGTAAAGGTAATGGCCCCTTAGAAACTGCAGGCCTCGGAACTATAATCCTCAAAAAAAGAAGATCAAAAACAAGAGTCAAAGGTTCAGCTCCTCAGGTATATGTTATAATCAAATCAGTAATAAGTGTTGTATATACTTTTATTTTTATGCTTGCTAGTTCTTACCATTTTATTATTTGGTTTCAGGTTCCACCTCCAACAAGTGGAAAACTTACGTCACCCGATAGTTCGATCGCAAGTCCAACAGAAACAAAAATGTTACCAGAACGAGTCCAAACCCCGTCTTCTCGAAAGTCGAAGGATTTTCTTTAACATATGTTGTTTCTTCTTATGTTTTATAACTATCAAATGGTTAAAATTTCAATTAAATTCGGAGAAATATCTTTTAGTTTTACAAGAAGATATTTCCTCGATACCTAATGCAACATTTTTACCAAGCTAAAAATAGTATAATGGAAAGATGCTGTTTATACTACGTAGAATTTTCTTTAGATCATTTTAATCATCATTGTTAGAAATTGTAACTAAATATTGAAAACAATTCTGAAAATTCTTCAAATGACTCAAAAATAAAAATAAAGCAATACCTACCTAATATCAGATTATCAGCTTTGCTAAAATAAAACTATTTGCCTGCTAGAACAGAGTAAATGTTTTCTAAGAGTGTACGTAACTACGGAATTGTATTACACAAATAAAGGCTTATAGCATGCATGCGCTTGTGCCATAACCAAAAGACTTTTTCTTATATTTCAGGGTGTTGTAAAACTCTACCGAAAAATCAGATTTGAATTTTCTTTTCTTTTTGTTTTATTGATTTTACAAGTTTCCATAGATATTTCATTCAGTTTTCGTATACACAATACTTTTTGGAGTACCTATGGAACAACCTGATAACGATTTAATAGATGAAACTTAAATCACTAAGATTAAAAAGGCAATAGGTACACTATATTAAAAAATATAGTCTGGTTTTAAGTAATATTTTGTCAAATATCATCCAAACAATACCAGATAACAAAAAAGCCAAGGCACCAAAAAATTATAGGATGAAACAGAATCTTGTCTTTTTACAAAAGGATGGTCAGTGTTGTCGCAAAATAAATTGAGGTAATCAATTGGGTTGTGATCTCCAAAAAAATACCACTCTGTAGATTATTGTGAATCCTAATAAGGATGTTCTTTAACTATTCCAAAAAGTATTGTATTTACGGAATTTGAATGGATCATCCTTAAAAACGTATTAATAAGAAAAAACAAAATAAAATTAAAATTTTTTCACCCTGTTCTTTGGAAACGAAGAGTTTTTGATTTTATTCTAATGAATTTGATATTTTTGGCTAAAGAATCACCAGTAAAATTTTGTCGGTAGAGTTTTGTAACAGCCTGTATTTCTGTACAGCAATAAAAACATTAAAAATCAATGCCCGTCAGTTTGTAACGATTTAATTCTATCATATATAAAATTCTGTTGTTTTTCTAAAAACAAGGGGAATTTTAATTTCTTTCTAAATTCCCAAAACTTAAGTGTTAGATTAAAAAAAAAGAAAACATATTTAGTCAATTTATAAAAATGCTGAAAGAAATGCTCAGAGCATAGGCGTAGTTAAATTAACTCTCCCAAAAAGATTAAGCACATGTTAATCTTTGGTAATTTATTGGTATTGTGTACTCGACGTTGCGGGTTTAATCTTTGCACAGGTTTGAAACTACTTGACACTTAGTGGTAAATAAGAAAAGTTAAATAATTGATTTGCGCCGTTCCTCGGTTCGAGTTATATATTATCGAGTGCTGGCCGTCTAAAATTTCAATTTTCCCAAAAAAGACCTGGTAAAGGCTGTGAATAGCTTCCTAGAACTAAATTTCGCAGAATGTCTAAAATTTATAACACTGTTAGTTTTCTCTCTTGTGGTGTCATCTCAGAGTCTGAGGATGGCTAACAACGTAGCATATCTGCATCAATCTCTGGCTGTATGTATTAGTTGTTCTCTGTTAAGACTTGTCCAGTTACGTATAGTACTTATCCGCGATGTCCGGTCTCCCCCTTTTCCTTTAATCTTGCCTTCAATTATGTATTGGAATAGTTCATACATATCGTGTCTCATGGCAGATGACATGGCCAAAAAATGTTAATTTGCGGCGTTTCGCGATTGTTTCTAGTTACCTTGTTGTTCCTATTATGTTAAGAGTTTCTTCGCTTGTTATCTTGTTAGTCCAATGATTGCGAAGCAGTCGCCTGTAGGTCCACTGTAAATGGCTGCAATTCATTTTAAATTATCCCGTTTCACCGTCAATGTCTTACATCCATACAGTAATACGGACCAAGCATAACATTTTATTATACGTAGTCGCAGTTGTTGATTGATCTCACGATTACAGATAAAGTTTTTAAGCTTGTCAAAGCTGGATCGATCTTCCTCTATTCTGGCCAGTGGCGGTTGCTCTATAAGGCCGCGTGGCCGCGCGCCCTTCCTAGAAAATTTTTAATATAACTATTCATATTACTATTCATTTTATTATTAATATTATCATTCATATAGGTAGTTACAATTTCTAAATTTCAAAAAACCATACCAACTCTGAACTCATCTCTAAATATCCGTTTTCGTTAACCAACGTTAACACACGTCGTGAGAATAGAGATGTTAAAGAACAGGTAAAATTGCTGAACAAGTTCGAACAGTTCGGTTCCCACCCGAGAACATGTTCTGTAAACCTGTTCCTGTTCTTTTGATCATATTGTAAATTATTCTTGACAATATGGCGAAACAACGGCGCGGATGCGTTTTTGTCCGATTGTGTGATTTTCCTTTGTGCTATAGGCTCGGGAACTAATGGAATTCTTTGTCAATCAGCTAAAAACGCTACTGCTGCCATAATTTTATTCCTCATTTATGAAATCAATAAAATGTTAAGTCGGTATATCCTGTGTACTTCTGATCGGGTTATTTACTTACTTTTCTGTTTGAATTAAAATTTGCAATGCTCTAAAGCTAAAACCTAAAACCAAACTTGTTATCTAGAAATCTATTGCGCTCATTTAAGTAGTACGGCTTATGAACAATTGATGGCGCTATAAAATATTAATGTTGGCTTATGGGGATTCCCCAAGCTTCTTCTTGGATTTTTGATTTTAGTAATGTGTTTATTTTTATTTAATTAAAATAAAAATAACAACAATAGTGACAGAGTCACCACGACTGCCACAGCAGCGAACCTGGAAGAAGAACAAAAACTTTCTCTTTGGGCTTCTGTCGATAAAGTTAGTTCAGATAATCATAAATCGACAAAATCTTCAACGTCCAGAGCTATAATTGAAGTCCAAAGGTACATGGACGACAATCAACGTGAAAGAAAAAAAGATCCTTTAACATGGTGGCTAGAAAACGAATTTATGGTAAAAGAAAAATGATGCGTTGTTGCAACTTCTGTTCCAAGTGAACATTTGTTTTCAAAAGCGGGTCAAATACTAAATGAACGGAGAAGTCACCTGGGAAATATTAAAGCTCAGCAGCTTTTATTTTTAAATACAAACACCAAATTGTTAGGTTAGGTTAGACGGCACATTTTTTTTCCTTAATAGAAACGGTTCTACGTTATTGTTACATATTGTGGCTGTTTTCCTGTAATGTAAAGCCGAAAGTGGATTTTTTAAGTATTTCTAAGAACTCTTGTTTGATTTGATCTCATTTTATGTATAATAAAATAAACATGTCTGTTCTCTTTGGAAACAAAATTAATAAATACCTAAATATTTTTATTTACAAGCCGACCAAATCTTTCCGTTTACCGACGCGACGCACCGAACCGATTCTGCAAAGAAACAATTCGCCAGCACCAGCTGAGAACTGAGCACACGGCCGGATAAATGTCGAACCGAGTCCACAGAATCTCTAAACCACAATTCTGTGCGGAGTCCCGAGTCCCGAGTCGTTCCGTCGCATCTCGTCTCAGTCTCAGTTCCTTTCCAAGCGGAGTGAAGACGAGCATGCACTTACACAGATGCGGCGCCGTGTCGGTCGGTTGCCTAAAGAACCGGTTCAGTTCTTTTAGAAAGAACAGTTCACTGAACAGGCTACCTCGAACCTGTTCTCAAAAACCTGTTCCGTTCTTTTCTTAACAACTCTACGTGAGAATATTGGATCATAATATTCAGTCGCATGAAAGCCGCGACACGGGCCGCTGCATAAATTCTTGCCGAACGTCACCCGATAATATCCGATTCCATAAGGATCATTAGGGCGCGAATTTTCTGCGACGAGAATTTTCTCAGTTCGGGTTTTGCCACGACAAGCCGTGGTGCATACGTAGAGTTCTGACTGCGTGTCGATCGGATAATAAAATTTGGGTGTGAAAAATGAATTCCTTAAATAATATTATTCAAATAAATTTTGGTAGGCTGCCATTAGCCGATAAACTTAAAATTAAAGAACTGGGGAGGCCGTTGCCAGATATAAAGTTGTCACAAACTTGTGGACGAAAGGCCGAAAACCGGTCTTTTACGCGTCGGTTTTCAAAAGACATTTATAAAAAAAAACAACTGGATATGTGGGTGTGAAATAACAAATTTGTTGTACTGTTTTCCGTGCTTGCTTTTTTATAAAGCCGACTCTAGAATGGACTCCAACTGGGCAAGAAAAGGAATCAATGATTTACACCATCTTCCTGAAAAAATGAGGAAACATGAATCGTCTCCTGGCCACATCAATTCTTGTATTGCCTTTGCTGTGCTCGGTAAGGTTAATATTATGTCTCAGTTAAGCTCTGCATACAGGGAAAGTACTATTTCGCATAATAATAAGGTCGAGAAAAATCGCCATATTTTAAAAAGGAAATATTAAAAATTATCGTGACGACTCCAATGACAACAGCCGAAGCAGAACGCACATTTTCGACGCTTAAACACATAAAAACATTTTTGCGAAATACCATGCTTAATGACAGACTAAATGCTTTAGCTATGATGTCCATAAATCGAAATTTAGTCCACGAAATAAACAATTTTGATGATAAAGTCATGGAAAAATTCATTTCCATGAAGGACCGCAGAGCAGATTTCACTTTTAAAAAATGACTTAGGTACCTACCCATTTTGGTTAGTTTAATCTGTGTAAATATGTTGTTCTTTCTTTTTCCTACTTATAAACAAATAAACAGTGACTACCTACTTAGTGAAGTGATATTTAATGACATTACAAAAACTATTCCGCTGTTTCAGCTCTTTGTTTTTGCAAACTTCAATTTTAAGGTAGGTGGATTTTTGTTTAAAACGAGCATTTTTTGGACTTTTACCGTTTTGATTTACAATTATTATTGTTTGTGTCGTTATTGTAGGTATTAATATTTTTTAATACCTATGTTTTAAATTAAAAAACAAATGTTATAAATGGATACTTTTTCGAGCAATTTGCCTATATGTCATTTGGTATTCGATTTCTGGTGCGCCCCTCCAAACTCAAACCCCACGACACGCCACTGATTCTGGCTTCTACTTTTGTCTTAGTATCAATAACACTGTCAATGACTCTTCAAAGATATTTAAATTTATTCACTTGCTGGATCGTCGCACTGCCCCTTGGTGTGTGTCTCCTGATGTTGTTTCAACTTATATGACAATTATTTTGGTTTTGGCTATAGTTAGCCCCATTTTATTACTTTCATGTGCCACTAAATCTAAAAGCACTTGTAGATCTTCTTCAGTTGTCGCTATTAATGCGATATCGTCTGCGTAGCGAAGGTTATTCAACAACACGCCGTTAATTTTTACTCCCTCCTGCCTGTCTCGTACCGCATTTTGTTTTACTATCTCGAAGTGGAGATTCAGAAGTAGTGGAGAAAGTATGCGGCACTATCGGACACCTTGTTTCATTTGAATTTCATCGGTAAGTTCATTTTTTTACCCTTATGACTCCTCTTTGCTGCCAGTAAAGGTTTTTTATTAACCGTATGTCTCTTCCGCCCACTCGCTTAAGAATTAGCGATGGGTCGTTCACGAACGAGTCGTTCAATCTAAACGACTCTTTTCAAAGAGTCGCGAATGAGCCGCTCCCATCAACTGAACGATACGTTCACCGCTCGTTAAAATACCTGCATTATAGGCGACTATGACTGAGAAACGTCTAGTTACCAACAGGAATATGCATCCCGATGATTTCCGCCGAGTCATTGAAATTGCGTTAGCATATCTGTGTAGTGTTTGTAAGTTTACCGATTTCCTAGCATGAGCCACGTAGTCCAGTGGTTAAGGCATTGGCTTATTGATCCAGCCGTCTTGGGTTCGAATCCCGTGCTCGGTCGTATCTTTTTTTTTCATTTTTTTATGTTTTGTTTGAGAAAAAAAATACGTTCTTGGACAGGTTTGCTCAGTTCTAGGGTTACTATGTTTTTTTTTGGTTCTTTTTAAATATTCCGAACAAAAAACTAAAAAATAAAATCCAACAATCGTTCGGCAAATTTTATGTTTTGTTTGAGAAATAAAATACGTTCTTGGACAGGTTTGCTCAGTTCTAGGGTTGCCAAGTTTTTTTTTTGGTTCTTTTTAAATATTTCGAGCAAAAAACTAAAAAATAAAATCCAACAATCGTTCGGCAAAATTCGGGACGCATATTCCTGTTGGTAGCTAGACGTTAGTCTATGACTGTTGGCTCGCTCTCGTACGTTCGTAAAAATTCCACTCCATGCTTTCGCGGACAACTCAGAGAGCGCGAGCGGCTCAAACGTATTGTAGAATTCTACTTCAAATTCAATAATATTTCTTATATTTTCCGTTAACTTTTTATTGACAACTCAGTTACGAAAGATTATTTTTCAATGTGACGTTTTCTAACATTTTTTTTATATAGTATAAACACCAGTAAAATATTGCAGGTTTGAATTCCTACATTCTCCACCCTGTGGACACAGAGCTTTGAGTTCTTAACAGTCTCCACCCTGTGAATATACTGCTTCTTTACCGTTAGTTGGCAGCAAACATAATTTGGTGACTGGACGAACGTAATTTCCTTTTTTTTGTCTGTACAGAAACTACTCGTACCACTCCATCTTTTCCAGGGTAAACTTCGTTTATTTTGCCTAACAGCCATTCGTTTCTTGGTGCTTTCTCATCTACCACTACCACCACATTACCTACTTGTGGTGATTTTGAAACTGAATGCCACTTTTGTCGCTTGATCAGTGTTGGACGATATTCCAAAATCCATCTTTTCCAATATCCATTAGCAAGAGTTTCTGCGATTCTCCATTGTTTTCTTGTACATAAATCATTTATGGGCTCACCATACGTTTTGATATCCCCAGGTCGAAGTAGCACAAAATGATTGGGAGTTATAGCTTCTGGTTCATCGGGATCAACCGATATGTGTGTTAGTGGTCTTGAGTTAATGGTATATTCCACTTCAGCTAACAAAGTCTGTAGAACTTCTTCTCTAGGATTTACTGACTTTAAAACAGTTTTAAGAGCTGTTTTTATGGATCGCACCATTCTTTCCCAGATATCTCCCATATGGGCAGCTGCAGCAGGGTTAAATTTCCATAATATTCCTTTAGTAGCAAGATCATTTGATATTTTAGAATGATCTAAAGATTGTACCCACTCTCTAAGTTCTCTTTCAGCTCCAACAAAATTAGTACCATTATCAGTTATAAATTTTACCGGCTGTCCACGTCGAGCCATAAATCGTCGTATAGCAAGAATCGCTGAACTAGTATCTAGTGAAGCAGCAAGTTCAATATGTACAGCACGCACTGTAAGGCAAGTAAACAGTACACCATATCTCTTTTCAACTCTTCGCCCTACTGAAACGTTTACAGGCCCAAAAAAATCAATTCCCACATATGAAAATGGAAATATAAAAGGTTCTAACCTTTCTTGAGGCAACATTCCCATTTCTGGAGCAACAGGTTTACACTTTCGTACTCGGCAAGTTTGGCAATTTCTAAAGCACTTCTTAACAGCAGAACGAACATGTAAAATCCAATACTTCATCCTTAAATTATTTACCACTGTTTCAACTCCTATAGGTCCAGCTCGTTCATGATAATATTGAATCGCCAACTCAGTTATTCTGCTTTTTTTATCCAAAATAGCAGGATTTCTGATACTAAAATCAAAATTTCGACTATGTTCTGGAAATCTTCCCTTAAGTTGCAGAACGCCCCTTTTATCCAAAAAAGGAGATAATTTATATATACGATTTTGTTTTGACAACTCTCTTTCTTTATTTAGTGTCCATATTTCTCGCTCAAAACATTCTTTCTGACTTCTTCTTATTAATAGATCATGAGCTTGTTCTAAGATATCTATATCCAACTGTGGAACTTGAGGCCTTTTTTCTTTTCTTAATTTCAGCAATTTAATAAAATACAAAATCCAACCGGTTGCTCGCAATATCCTTAGCCACTTAGAAAATCGTAGAGGGTCTGGCAACTCGTCCGTAATCTGCGTATATTCAGAATCAAAAAGCAAGAAATTATTCTCTACAAGGTCACATTCAGGTTCTTTGGGTCATAACTCTTCTGGTACTTTTAAAAATGCAGGACCCGAAAACCAAGTACATTTTGGACTTAAATCTATATTGTTAAAATCCTTTGTTGCTAGATCGGCTACATTTTGATCTGAGGGAACCCAGTGCCACTGAGTTACGTTAGTATTTTCATGTATTTCACCAAGTCGGCACGCAACAAATATTGGAAATCTTTTAGATTCGCATCTTATCTGTTTTAATACTACTAACGAATCTATCCAATAATGAATTCCATTAAATTGATACTCCAATTCGGTACATATAGACTGGGCTAATCGACAAGCCAGCACTGCCCCCTGTAGTTCCAGTTTAGGAATAGTTTGTTGATGTAGAGGAGCAACTTTGTATTTACAGCTGACAAAACTAGTGTAAAATTCATTGCCAGTTTGAACTCGCAAAAAAGCAACAGCTGCGTAAGCTTTGTCACTGGCATCAGAAAATAACGTAGATCTACTTGCTTAACTTGGAAAATGTCAGGGAAATAATATCTATTGACCCGTATGGGTGCTATTTTTTTGCAAATCTTGAAGCCAACGCAACCATGTCTCGTAGTGATTTTCAGATATTTCAGTATCCCAATCTATTTTACTTTTCCAAATATCTTGGAGCAATATGCGTGCTTTAATTACCAGAGGAGCCAAAAAACCAATCGGATCGAACACAGACATCACAATTCGAAGTACCTCTCTTTTACTAGGAATTTTAGACCCATTCGAAATTTCCTTGGGAACTTTCTTAAAATCCAGAGTTTTTTTTTTTTTTTTTATTGATAAAGCCTGCGGCGTTTACTGTTATTAAAACTGGTCTGCAAGACCAACCATTAATTTTTCTCTAAATTCTTAAAAACTAAAATCCTTATATACTAAAGTTCACCCAATGGAGTCCTAAAGGTTTATCTGTTGTGACTCATGGCCATGGCACTTAGCACTCACACACTTGCGCACTGTACTATGTTTTCAAAAGTCTATACTAGTTCAAAGGGCTTGGTCCTCTTCAGCCTTCTAACTAGGTCCTGGTTGTCAAGAAGCCTAATGGCTTCGACGTTAACGTGCTGATGGAGTCGAGACTCGTGCTTGATGGCAAATCTTCTAATTTCACTAGCGACATACGGGATACCAAGATCGCGATGTAGGTCACTATTTCGTATGTACCACGGTGCACTAACTATGTTCCGTAATACTTTATTTTGGAAGGTTTGGATGCGTTTGATGTGGCTCTCCTTGGCACAGCCCCATAACTGGATGCCATAAACCCAGACTGGTTTTAAAATCTGGTTGTATATCATGATTTTACAGTGTATTGACAGCTTAGATTTTCGTCCCAAGAGCCAATACAACCGTCTATATTTGAGCCCTAGTTCAGTGCGTTTAGTTCTGATATGTTCCTTCCATCTTAGTTTCGCATCTAAGGTCATCCCCAGGTATTTGGCAGTATTTGCATAGGGAACTATGATACCATTTATGTTAATTGGTTGATGATTGCCTATTCTTTTGTTGGTAAAGTTGACACAAATAGATTTTTGCTCATTAAGCTTAATCTTCCAGTCTGTGGTCCAATTGTAAATCTGGTCGCTAGCATGTTGGAGTTGTCTGGTTACTGCATCTAGGTCTGTTCCTACTGCTAATATAGCAGTGTCATCAGCGAATGTAGCCACAGTTACATTTTCTGTTTGTGGGAGATCACAAGTGTACAGTAAATAAAGGACGGGTCCCAAGACGCTTCCTTGAGGCACACCTGCTTTAACTTCCTTCAGTTTGGAGTATTCATCCTCCTGTTTAATTCTGAACACTCTATCTGTAATGTAGGAGGTTAGCAACTCTACATATTGTTTTGGTAACATTCTGTTTAATTTGTTAATTAGCCCTTTGTGCCAAACTTTATCAAAAGCTTGAGCTACGTCAAGGAAGATAGTTGAGCAGATTAGCTTTTCTTCTAGTGCCCTTTCTATGATGTCTGTTATTCGATGGACTTGGTCTATCGTGGAGTGCTTGCATCTAAAGCCAAATTGATGATTTGGGATTAGGTTACTGTTCTCTATTATAATCTTAAGTCGTTTTAAGAAAAGCTTTTCAAATAATTTTGAAATAATTGGTAGTAGTGATATGGGCCTGTAAGATTTGGCTTCATTCGGTGGTTTGCCTGGTTTTGGTAGCATAATGACTTCAGCCACTTTCCAGACGCTAGGGACGTGTTTTAATCTAAGTGCTGCATTAATTAGGTAAGTCAGCATAACTATACCTTTTTTTGGTAGTTGTTTTAAAATTTCTCCTGTTATAAGGTCAAACCCAGGGGCTTTTTTGGCGCTTAAATTGTTTTTGATTTCGTTCGCTACTTCTTTAGGAGTGACTAGTGCTATTTCATTCTCTTGGATATTCACAGACTCTTCCATATTGACATTGGACTGGATATCATTTGGCTGAAAAATTTCGGCTAGATGTTCTGCAAATGCTTCAGCCTTTTCCTTATTATCTCTTGCCCAAGTACCATCCCTTAATTTGATGGGTGGCATTTGGGTGATTGGCCTTTTGAGTTTTTTCGTTGCCTTCCATAAGGAGAAATCCTTGTCTTCATCAGCTGATAAATTTTCTAGGTAGCTGTTTATAGATTCTTCTCTAAGTTTTTGTATTTCTCGTTTAAGTTGTTGAGTTTTGTTGTTAAGAATATTTTTGTCCGATGGATCCCTAGTGTGTTGCCATTTCCTTCTGGCTCTTCTCTTTTCTTTGACAAGTTCTCTTATTTCCATTGGATAGTTGTTTCCCATTGTTTTTTGAGTGTACGCCTTTGTGTTGTCCCAGGCTATTTTTTGTATGATGTTGTTGAACTTTTCAGCTGCTACTTCTAATTGTTCTTTGGTTCTTAATTGGATTTTAAGGATAATTTTATTTTCCAGTTCATTTCTAAAGCTTTTCCAATCAGTAGTTTTATTAACCAAAGTTGGCCTATTTTCTTTTCTAATTATTTTATCGCTCAAAGTTAAGATCACAGCTGAGTGATCGGAGTCTAGGTCAAAATTATCTTGAATATCAATAAAATTGGGTGACACTTTTCTTGATATAAAAAAATCTAATAGATCTGGAATTTTATTAGTATCTGTAGGCCAGTATGTTGGTTTACCAGTAGTGTGAAAGTTGCATCCGGTTTCCCTTATAGCTTCCCTAAGTTCTTTACCTTTTGTAGTTGTTAATCTGGATCCCCAATCCATGTGTTTCGAATTGTAGTCACCTCCCACGATGAATCTGTCTCCCAGATGCTGTAGAAAGTTTTTATAATCCGTTTTCTTGAGGTTATACCTTGGTGGACAGTACACTGCAGCAACAGTCAGTCTCTGTTTGGTTGTGTTATTTGTTTTAATTCCTATTGCTGTTAACTGAACTTCTGCACTCCTAATAGGGCATTGTTCATAATGATTAATGCTATTCTTTATTATAACAGCCGTTCCCCCACGTGCCTGATTGTCGGGATGAATCGTTTGGTATACTTGGTAACCCTTTATTTTTAGGTAGGTCTCATTTGTTGAATGTGTTTCTGAGACCAGACACACATCAATACTTTGTGTGTTGAGAAATATTTCTATTTCTTGCATTCTGTTTTGGATGCCATTAGCATTCCAAGTTGCTATTCTTAGATCTTGTTGATGCATTATGGTTTTTCACGAGTTTTGGTTTCCAGTCTGTCTAACCTTTCTGAAAGTTTGTTCATAAGGTTCATCATATTTTGTAACATTAGCATCATGGACTGTTGCTCATTCGGAACTGGTGCAGGTTGAGATTTAGGGCCATGTGCTGCCTGTGCATAGGATACCTCTTTGGTAGTATTTTTAGATGTGAAATTTTTTGGTTGTCCATTTTGTGGTTTCCTTGCATTGTTTGCGTTATTTCGTCTTTTCTGCAGTTCTTTTGCTACCACGCATCCACGGTAGTTTGCGGGATGTGCCTCTCCGCAGTTTGAACATTTAGGTGGTGTTTCCCTTGGCTTGGTGCATTCGGAGGTCAGGTGATTCCCAGCGCATTTGACACAAGTGACTGCGTGTTTGCAGAATTTTTGTGTGTGCTCATATCTTTGGCATTTTTTGCACTGAGGTATCAAATTATTGCTCCTTATCGCTTCAATTTTAACTTTCATATGGCATATATACTGAATTTCGTATATTTTTTTGATATCTTCCGAGTTTTGGAAGGTTAGCATAAATAGGGGTAGGGGGATTATTTTAACCTCGTCCTTAACTTTTGTCTTTTTTATTTTGTTTACGACTTCAAGGATCTTAAAGCCTCTGCTCAATAAATCATCCTTGATGTCTTGTGGATCACACGAAGGGTGTAGGTTTCTCGCCATCACCCTTAGCGGCCTAGTCTGCTTACTTTCAAATGTATGCCATTCCATGTCGGTGCTATTCATGAAGGCAGTGAGATCTCTATATTCAATTTCGGTGTCTACATTGATTTTTAGCTGGTTATTATTCATTAAATTTGCTTTAAATTTAAGATTCTTTGACTCTAGTGTCTGGTTTATATTTTTATAGCTTTTCACATTGCTTAAAATCACAGGTGGTGGTTTTTGTGATTTTGGGACAACTTGTTTATTTTTGGGTGTGGCTAATTTAGGTTCGGAAATATTATCATCTTTTTCTGGCGAGCTAGTGGCTTTTCTTTTTCTTCTCTTATTTTTGGGTAGGAGCCATGCTGTCTCCTGGGCTACTACTTCTTCTTCCTCGTCTGAATTGACTGGGGAATAAGTTTTTTTGGGCTGCAAAGAAACGATTATTTCTCTAAGCTCTTTAATCTCATTAAGTGCTGCATTGAGCTGAGATTCTAAGGTTTTAATTTTTGCTGACTGTTCATTTTGAGGCGAAACAGATGGTCCTCCGCCGTCCTTCATGTTGGATTCCAACCCTAATCCTATGTTTTTATTATAACTTTTTAATTGGAGCGCATTGTCCTTATTTTGCAAATTTGCAACTTTGTCGACAGTCAATGTGAAACGACGAACGTTTGAACTTGACATAGATTTCGCGATAGCTTACGACAAGCTTGCCGCCGGTATCACTCGCGATGATAAAATCCAGAGTAAATATAAATTCGTCAGTAACGGACGACCAAGAAAGTCCAAGCACTCTTTCCATTTTTTCTGTATCTATTTTCATATTATTTGAAGTGTCAGCTCGCAAATTTTCTGGAACGGAACGAGTAACTAAGTCCGAGTTGCTTATCCATTTAGTCATCTCAAATCCCCCTTGCTGATGAACGTAGATAACATCATTTACCATTTTAATAGCTTCTTCTTGAGTGAAACAAGAATCCAAATAATCATCAACATAATGTTGCTTCTTCATAGCTCTAACAACATGGGGAAATTCAAGTTCATGCAGTTCGGCATTTTTGTTTTTAATGAACTGTGCTTTAGAAGGGGAAGATACTGCGCCAAAAATCATAACGTTCATTTGGTAAATGTCAGGATTTTTACTGCTATCTCCTTCACACCAAAAAAATCTTTGACTGCATCTATCCTGATCCCTTATCACAATCTGATGAAACATTTCTTTTATGTCCCCACTAAATGCTATTCGCCCTTGTCTAAAACGCCACAAAATAGAAATAAGAGAGGGAACAAAATCTGGTCCTTGAAGCAGAAAGTCATTTAAACTGTATCCAAAAGATTTGGCAGCTGCGTCAAAAACAAGCCTTATTTTGTCCGGTTTATTAATATTCCATACAGCAAAATGTGGTAAATACCAGTCTCTTGGACCTTCAGTTATTTCCGATTCTTCAAGCTTTCTTGCGTACCCCTTATTTACATATTCTTCAATTTTATCGCAATAATGCTTGTCAAATTCTTTATCTCTTCTCATCTTTCTTTCCATGCATGATAGACGTCTTAAAGCAATATTTTTACTGTCTGGAAACGAACCTATCTCCTGTCTATAAGGATGGCCAATTTCGTAGCGTTTTCCTACATTTCTAACAGTTTGTTCCATAATTTTCAAAGCTCTTTTATCTTCTACCGATTTGACAATTTTTTCCTCCACCTTAATACCAAAATTTTCAAGTTTAAAACTATCTTTGACAATGTGGTGCAGCTCTTCATCGTTAAAAAGCCTGCAGCATAGACTGACGTGATTTGAATTATTTTCATTTACCAATCCATGGGCAGTCCAACCTAATTTTGATTTTGACATTATAGGTTGGTTTAATCTGGGCTGAATAACTTGTCTTGGAACGATTAGTCCACAGTTGTCTTGTCCAATAAGGATTTCCGGTTTAGCATCACTAACATCTTCCAAAATATGCTGATCTAAATAAGGATATTTCTTGCATAAGATTGCAACATCTAACTTTTGCTTAGGAAGACTAAGGTTTTTAACAGTTCTTACATTTTCTAACCTATAAAATTTAGTATTTTAGTATTTGCAGCAAGATCAATCGAAACCATTCTTGAACTGTCCTCGTGATGCGTAATGTTATTGGTCCACTGAAAGCAAAGTGGGACTGTCGGACCCGATAGATTCAACTTTCTAGCCAACTCCTCGTCTAACATAGAACATGTAGAGCCTTCATCAAACAAGGCAAAAGTAGAAATTTCTCTTGTTTTTCCACGTATAATTATTGGCGCTATTCGAAGGAGAACTGTTTCATTCTTATTGCTCAACTGAGCACAAAATTTTGTTGATACAATTTGTCATCGTCATTTTGGTTATCATCTTCGAAATCCGTATTTTTCTTCTTGTTTGGGTTTGCTTGGGTTGAAGTAGTGATGTTGGTATGAAGTAGGTGATTGTGTCTTCCTTTGCATTCGTTTACTCCACATCTTGTCTTTATAAAACACCTGTTTACCATATGTCCAACTTTCAGACACAGAAAACATAATCTCATATTTAGAACAACTTGACGCCTGTCTTCAACTGATTTTTCAAAAAAAATTTCACAATTTCTTATTTCATGGTTGGATTCTTTACAGAAAACACAACATTTTTCAAGACCAATATTGTTTGCTTTCTTTACAGTCATAACAGAGTATTTTCTTTTTTGGAATGGGTTACAGACTGCAGCCATTGCACCAACTTCTTCTTCATACCATGTAGCAAAATCTTCCAGAGAAATTGGAACACCATGGGCATCTTTCTGTTGCTTAAACTTTCCCCAGCTATATTTTTGAATTGGCGGAAGTTTTTCAATCAAATTTGATGACAATTCTGGATTATATAAATAAATATCAAAATTTATATTTTTCATTGTAGTAACCATATTATTTATTGTATTTGAAAAAGAAATACACGAATCAATTTTATTTTCATCTACAACTCGAAATTTCTTTACTTTCTCCATTAAAGATAAAACAATCCACTCTGATCTGCCAAAATTCATCTCTAACATTTTAATAATTTTGGGAACATTATCAGGAGATGTCAGTAGTGCCTTTTACTGTTTCTCTAGCTCTTCCTGTTAAAGCCCGATCCAACCGCAACAAATTGTCATAATTCGTCAAATTATTTTCTTCTGTAGATCGTTTATATTCACTTATAAATATTGGCCATTCTGTTAATTCACCTGAGAAATGAATGAGTTCTCTCATGCTTTGTCTCTGTAGTAATTTAGTAGTGTTTACTGTATTCAGAATGCACTGGTTAGCTATATCTAAAAGAATCTTATTTTCACTTTCCTTATCTGCCTTACTGTCTCCAATTTTTTCCCCGACAAAGGAACACTCTGGCTCATTACATGTCTTAAACATGGGTGTTTCAGACCGTGATTCTCTTAACCATTTATTTATGTTAAATGGGTCTTCATACAAGTTTCCAGTATCAACGGGTTGAAACTCACTTTTCTGTTCCTCTAGTAACTGTTGTATTTGCATTTCTTTCACTGCAATTGCTCTTCTCATATCAATATCCCTTAGCATGATTTGTTTTCTTTCTTCTTCAAATTTTTGTTGTTGTCGTAACATATTCAACTCTATATTTAATATCGACACATTAGACCTTTTTGACGAACTCGGCCCATTCTTTGTTGATTTGGACACACCTGGTGGACAGTTATTGACTAACTGGACAATATCTGACATTGCTTTTTGTGTATTTGTTCCAACAATTTCCAAATTTTTCAAACTGAAAGGTATAGGTGGGATAATCTCTGACCTGATATTGCTTCTCCGACTCGGTAAAACAACTTTCGGATTTTCCTTTCCATCTAACGCACTTTTACATCTTTCTGGTGCAGGACTATTGTACTTTCTCTGATGGATAGTATTTTGTGCATTAATACTATCCAAAACTTCATATAACTCGTACTTAGTTCCGCTTTCTTCCCCAAACCTTCGCGGAGGAATACCTTTGTTACACCTGTCACTTTTGCGAATTTCAGTATTTGTTTCGTTTCGTTTTTTATCTCTGGACTCTTCCATAGCGCTGTTCTTTTCAATCGAAGGACCAACTGTAGAATTCTACTTCAAATCCAATAATATTTCTTATATTTTCCGTTAACTTTTTATTGACAACTCAGTTACAAAAGATTATTTTTCAATGTGACGTTTTTTAACATTTTTTTTATATAATATAAACACCAGTAAAATATTGCAGGTTTGAATTCCTACACGTATAATATAAGAACGAGAGTGGTGGAGCATTTAGCGGCCGATGAATACGTTACACAGTTTGTACGTCCTTCGTATTACTATTATTTTACGATTAACAATTAATTACTTTGCCGGAAATCTGCAACAATGTTTTTAACGGCGTATACTGCGGGTAGGTTAAAACTTTGAAATCCATATTACATAATCATTATCTAATCTACAATAAAACCATTTTTGTTATGTATTTACTTTTATTTTGAAAATTTAACAAATAAAAATTTTAATCATTCCAATATTTTAATTAATTTTATTTAATTTATTTATATTATGTATATTATTTTTCTTTGAAGCCGCACAGTGGAACGAGCTTATCTGAACGGTTGGACATCGCTCATAACTCAAAAACTATTTGACCGATTTTAATGAAATTTGGTACTCGGGCTTGGTTTGGGCTCTAGTTGTTCCCGTTTTAAAATGGTTTTAATCAAACCCATAGAAGCCGAGAAAAAGGGTGGGGGTAGTTTTGAAAAATTAAAATGTATGTCAACATATGGCTTGTGGGGTATCAAATGAATGGTATTTGGATTTAGAGTTTTAAAAAAATATTTTTTTTGCCAGTGTGGTCAAATTATATTTTTATGGAAAATATGGCTTGTGTGGTATCAATTGAACTTAATTCAATTTTCTTTAACCTTCTTAATACTGAGTAAATGTGTACCTCGTAAAGCACTAACTGGGGTAATTTTGTACTCTAGTCAGCCTATTATTTTGTTTTACAAAAACAATATCGTATACAGTGTGGTCACTTAAGTGTGCAACATATGGGATTTTTTTTAAATAATTATTGCTCGACCAAAATACAATTATTGTCGAAAGTTGGTTCATGTTCGATAACCATTTTAGGTGCACAAGAGTAACGTACCCTTATTTCAAAAAGTTCAGCAAAATGTTATTAAGAAAAGTTGTGTAGAATTAAAAGTTATGCTCGAATACCAAAGCATGGCCTGCTAAGCAGTTTTTTTTTGAAAAATGTTAATAATTTGGATTTTTTTTCATTTAACCTAAACACGTTTATAATTTAATCAAAATCAAATCAATTTGGCACAATTTTGTTCACATCCAGGTATATTTGAAAAATTAATTTAGATTTGTAATATTTTAGGTAATCCCAAACTTCATGTTTGTCGCAGCGATATTATACACAACTTTAAAATTTCTAAAAAAAATTCTTGTCAAGGTAAAACGTCAGTAAAAATAGGCGTATTAAAAAAACTATAATTCAAAGGGCATATTAAACTAATTTCCAACACTTAGTTGTTAGATTTTTTGTTAGACTGAATAAATTAAAATAATTAGGAACACGAACAAAATCATATATTTCAATCCTTTCTAATTATTTTCTTTTAAGGGGGCAGGCTGGGGCAGCATTTTATGGCGAATTTAGTACGTGGGCATGTTTCTTTATCACCTGCAATGTTGACCTTTTTCCAGATTTTGGATAAATTAAGATAATTAGAAACAAGTATTGGCTTCCGATTAAAAATATTGTATTTTAAATAATTTCTAATTATTTTCCTTTAGGGGGGCAGACTGGGGCAACATTTTATTATACATTTAATATGTGGACATATTGGTCTATTATGCACAGACATTGTTTTTTTGGAATGCTTTGGATAAAGTAAGATAATTAGGAATAAATATTTGCTTCCAATATAAATTCAATTATTTGACATTTATGTCATAGAGAAAGCGTCAATCAGTCTATGCAATTAAAAGTAAATTTAAAACAGAAATGAGTCCTCCACATACCTACTATAACCATGGAATTAAACTCAATTTTAAAAAATAAGAATATAAACGGCCTAAAACTTATCAAAAAAATTTCACAATTTTAGACAATTCCAAAACACCTAACTTTCATACCCCTGAAAAAATGTTTTCATCGAATATTTTTAAAAAGTAACAAATAAAGTATACAGATATACACTTCAAAATTAAATAATTATTAATACTTAACCATTATTTTTATTTTCACATTTTGTCAAATGTCCAAAGATTAACACAGGCTCGTTCCACCGTGAGCCGTCGCGCCACAATCAGGCAGCGAGCCGTCGCGTCGGCAGTCGTAAATGTGTATTTCTCATCCGCGTTTTATGCTCTCTTTTAAGCACATGAACAAGTGCAGGTGTCACGTTAAAATAGAAAGCTCCGCGATTCTGTAATTCGCAACTCAGCAGCCCTCGTTCAATTTGAACGACTCCTTGCGAACGACTCTTCCAAGTGAGCTGAACGAGTGAGCGGGCTCTCTTGAAAATGAACGAATGACCCATCGCTATTAAGAATATCTACAAGGTGCCTATGTTGAATCTCGTCGAATGCATTTTCAAAATCTTTGAAGCATATGAACATAAGATCTTGTCTCATGTCTAGGCATTTCTCAGAGACTATCGTTAAACAAGCAACCCATTCTAGCTCTAAACCCAAATGGCTTGTTACTGATATAAGCTTCACTTTTGGTTTTTATACGTTCATAAGTTATGAGTAGTAATATTTTTAGGGTATGGCTCTTTGAGCTGATGGTTCGAAAGTGGCTATATTTGTTAGAGTTGGATTTCTTTGCGATATGAATGACATGAATGACGGAATTTCTCCGATACAATATATATATATATAATATATATATATATATATATATATATATATATATATATATATATATATATATATATATATATATATACATATATATGTATATATATATATATATATATATATATATATATATATATATATATATATACAGGGTGTTTAAAATAGGTGATACCACTATTGCTATCTCCGAAATGGTCAAAGATACGAGGTCGGTTAAATTAGAGAAAATGTGCCATTTTTAGTCCCTATTCATATTCCGTTTACGGAGTTGCCAAATTCTCTATAGTTTCATATCTACAGGGGATTTTTTTAAAATAGCCAAAAATTTAATTCTTAAATATCCCGAAAACTATTATAGTTAGAAAAAAGTTGTTTTTACAGAAATCACACGATTTTTTACCTTCTCTAAAATAACGTTATTGTTTTGTTTATACCATTTGTTTTTATTGAGTTACTGATACTAACTTGTTTTTTTTCAAATACGGACCTGGATTTTTTTCTGCATTTTTTGGAAGAATACTTCATACCCTTTACAACTATGTATCACTTGATTATGGTTTTCGACGTTTTGATCAGGAATAACATCATCAGGATTTTCTATCGATACGGACCTGGGATTTTCCATGTTAAGGCACAATTTCACAACCTATCGCTGTGGTTTAAATTATTCAACTGATTAATTTTAAATTATGTTCATGATTACGAACCAGAACCCTTTGGTCATTAAAGTTTATCAAATTGCACTTTAGCCAATGAGCTATTGACAGCAAAAGTTTAGCAGACTCAGATCAGATATAATTAGCGGCCTTTATTAACAGAGCACCTAACTAGGGGTTACTTTTACTACATATTGTAAAAGGCACCCTTGATGATACCTCTTCATTATTTACGTTTTTAATATTTTCGTATCCAAAAATCACCTTTCAGTTTAAAAAATAATAAATAATCCTATTTTACCTAATAGTTTCATTTCTGCTGCAACTTCTTCTGCTGGTACAGTTGAATTACTATTTACTGGCTTTGAAAACAAACCATATTATCTCAAATTAAAGACCTTTAACTATATTCTAGCATAAAACCATTGTCATATTTACTGGGTTCGGATTATAAAGAATTCGAATCTAAAATCCGTTTTCTAGTTGCGTTGAATTATAAGTATAACATGTGGACGGGCGGACGAACAGGTTGATGGACGCGATTGGACTGACCACACGAAGCCAATAACGCCTCTAAGAATTAATTATTAGGATTTGTTATAATTAAAACTAAGCTTATGCTTTTTTCAGGCGTTGGGCCAATTTTACAAACTTGAGGGTGTCCTGGTTAGTATTCATGATTATAATTACAATTAAAACCAGTTAAAACAATTTAATCCATAGATTCTGACCTAATTGTCGCCATAATAGATCGTGAAATGGCGCATTAACTTGAAAAATGCCAGGTCCGTACTGGTAGAATATCTTGATGATGATACTATTCTTCACCAAAACGTCGAAAAACATAATCAAGTGATACACAGTTGTAAAGGGTATGAAGTATTCTTTCAACAAATGCAGCAAAAAGTCCAGGTCCGTATTTGAAAAAAACAAGTTAGTATCAGTAACTCAATAAAAACAAATGGTATAAACAAAACAATAAAGTTACCTTAGAGAAGGTAAAAAATCGGGTGATTTTTGTTAAAACAACTTTTTCTAACTATAATAGTTTTCGAGATATTTAAGAATTAAATTTTTGACTATTTTTAAAAAATCCATTGTACATAAGAAAGTATAGAGAATTTGGCAACTCCGTAAACGGAATATAAATGTGGAGTAAAAATGACACATTTTCTCCAATTTAACCGACCTTGTATCTTTTACCGTTACGGAGATAGCAATAGTGGTATCACCTATTTTAGACACCCTGTATATATATATATATATATATATATATATATATATATATATATATATATATATATATATATATATATATATATATATATATACACAGGGTGTCTAAAATAGGTGATACCACTATTGGTATCTCCGAAACGGTAAAAGATACGAGGTCAGTTAAATTAGAGAAAATGTGCCGTTTCTAGTTCCTATTCATATTCCGTTTACGGAGTTGCCAAATTATCTATAGTTTCTTATCTACAGGGGATTTTTTAAAAATAGTCAACAATTTAATTCTTAAAGACCTCGTAAACTATTATAGTTAGAAAAAAATTGTTTTAACAAAAATCACACGATTTTTTATCTTCCTTAAAGTGGCGTTATTGTTTTGTTTATACCATTTGTTTCTATTGAGTTACTGATACTAACTTATTTTTTTCAAATACGGACCTGGACTTTTTTCTCCATTTTTTGAAAGAGTACTTTATATCCTTTACGACTGTGTATAACTTTTAAATATTTTCCGACGTTTTGATCAAGAATATCAACATCATCAGGATTTTCTAACAATACGGACCTGCCATCTTCCATGTTAAGGCACAATCCACAACCTATCGCTATGGTTTGTGGTTTTTGTAGTTGTGAAATGGCGCATTTACTTAAAAAAGGCCAGGTCCGTACTGGTAGGATATCCTGATGATGCTATTCTTCACCAAAACGTCGGAAAACCTAATCAAGTGAAACACAGATGTAAAGGGTATGAAGTATTCTTTCAAAAAATACAGCAAATAATCCAGGTCCGTATTTGAAAAAAAGAAGTTAGTATCCGTAACTCAGTAAAAACAAATGGTATAAACAAAACAATAATGTCACTTTAGAGAAGGTAAAAAATCGTGTGATTTTTGTTAAAATAATTTTTTTCTAACCATAATAGTTTTCGAGATATTTAAGACTTAAATTTTTGACTATTTTTAAAAAATCCCCTGTAGATAAGAAACTGTAGAGAATTTGGCAACTTCGTAAACGAAATATGAGTAGGGACTAAAAATGACACATTTTCTCTAATTTAACCGACCTCGTATCTTTTACCGTCTCGGAGATAGCAATAGTGGTATCACCTATTTTAGACACCCTGTATATATATATATATATATATATATATATATATATATATATATATATATATATATATATATATATATATATATATATATATTATATATATATATGATTAAACAGTTTTGTGAGGATTATTAGGCTTTTGTGTTCAATCAGTTTTAAATATTCGGATCTAACTTTGTCTGGTCCTGGAGATTTACCAGCGGCACAAGTTTCTATGGCTTTTTCTACTTCTCTGGGGAAAATATCTGGTCCCTCGTCATCGATGTCTACATTGCACTGGTTAGGACGATAATCTGAAAACAGGTTTTCGATGAAATTCTTCCATCTTTTTTTATTCTCCTCTGTTGGCAATAGTAATTGGTTATCGTCTGTAATAAATGTGTGATTACTATCTCCCAATCTGATAATATTATTCCTATTCCTGAATGTTGCGATGTACCTTGTGGCACCACAGTATCCAAGGTGATAAATTCCAAGCCAAAATATTTAAGTAATGATGAGAAATTTAAAATAATGAATGAAGGGTGGGAAATAGCACAGATATGCTGTGAAGTATCAACGAATGTATTTTATAAGAGGCTAGACTTTATTCGTAATATCATGGCAAAATGGTCTAATCAGCAAGATCCAGATCTCATAAGTTTGTCAAATTAAAATCATAATAGTTTTGACTCCAGTGTCACAAATGACGTCGTACAACATGATATAGAAGTAATACAATTAACTGACCAAATAGAAGTCCATGAAGTGAACGAATTGACTGAAGAGTATTTGGTTGGTGCAAATGGCCAACTGATTCCATTAACAAGCTCAAATCAGTCAGATCAGAGCAAGAATGTAACAGACTCAGCAACATGCAAACATGCAAATGAAAACAGAACTGAAGATGGTTACAAGACAGGTTTGTAAAGTGTGAACACCCCAAAACAAGTAACTAGTAAGAAATAATGTTTGTGTACTATTTTCTTTGCAGGAGTTACAGATCCATATGCTTTACCAGTTTATTCTACCCTAGCAATATGTCCATAGAAGATAAAAAATCCAATTAAATTGATGTCAGACAATTCCACACTCTTATTGAAGGTATGAAAAGTTTGATTACAATACATGTGTGCGAACCACGATCAGAGGTTTCGATTTAAAATAGGTTGCAACTTAAAAAAAAATTCAGTGGAACATCCAAGTTCAGTGAATCATTAAAGTTCAGAAATGGGAAAAAAGGTGTGAAGAACAGCCTAAGTTTGAATTACGAGACATACATGTGCCAGGAAAAGTCAAAATACGAGGGCGTCCGAAGGGACTTGGAAAAACAGTATTAGAGTTTAATCGCAAAAGGGCCAAGCAAGCGAACGCTTAATTTGAAGAAAAGTTTAATGTTTATTTTTTTTATTTCTACTTATAAATTCGCAGAATAATAATAATTGTTATATTTTGGCAGCAAGATTTAAGTTTCGTTAAAGTTTCCACTATGATAAATTATTATTTTTTGATTGAATTAAGGTATTTTGATCCTGATCTTATTTTGACCATAATTTTCTAATGTTGCCGGCACCCAGCTCGGCTGTCAGTGCCGGCACCCAGTAAGGCTATCGTTAGGGCTGCCGGCGTCACTTCCAATCAAATATCCTAGGATCACCTGATTATTGCATTTCTCGTAAATATTTGTAAAATTAAACATAGCGTTGGTCAAGAGGTACACCACTTGGAAGTATCGTTATACGCATGGCCAAGTACTTATATGAGAACTTATTACCATTTTCGTTATTTTGAATAGGTACGATATCCTAGATATCTAATATGCAAAAACAAGCCTTTTGTTTATCAACTAGACACGGCGAAATTTGTATGGCATTTCCATCCCCTCTTTCTTCCCGGGTGTTTTTTAGCGTTTGGAGGGTTAGCTGAAGCTCTACGGTATTTAGGCCTCATTAAACCCATTGTGTGTCCTCCCAAAATAGGAGACTTCCTCTAAGCGCGCCAACCAGCCTACCGATTTAAACTAGTTGATGACGTCGCCGGGAGGTGCCTAATATTCGCTAAGGTGGTCCAGTGCTCGCCGAACACGGATCTTCGTCAGGGTGAAAATGCCGGGTAATCACAGAGGATATGCTCGGCACTCTCGTCTTCTTGTTTATATCCTCTACATAGGGGTGTGTCAACTAGTCCCATTCTGTGAAGGTCCTTGCGCAGTTGACAGTGGCCTGTCAGAATACCCGTGGTAAGACGCAGGTGCTGCCTTGTCATCGTCAAGTACTTTTTAGCTGTTTTACTGTCGGGATAACTAAGTAGCTCCTTGGCGAGTTTGCAGCCTCCCGTTTCATCTCATACTTTTTTAAATATTCATGGGAATGTTTTTAACATCCCATGATGTTACTAAAAAATCCCGAGAGCAAAAACCCTTAACCTGCACAATCTGTCTACGTCCAATCAAGTAGGCTTTAAACCACGATAAAACATTGCCACCCATACCCAAACTTCCAAGCTTGCTTAAAAGGAGAGCATGACTGACTGTATCAAAAGCCTTGGAGAAATCAGTGTAAATGGAGTCAACCTGACACCGATCCTCTAAGGACCCCAGCACATACTGGGTATAAATCATTAAATTTGTGGCAGTTGACCTGCCCTCACAGAAGCCATGCTGTCTAGTAGATATTAAAGGTGACAAAGATACCTTCAGTTGATCGCAGATAATTTTTTCAAACAGCTTAGGAATTGAACTGATAACAGAGATTGGTCTATAATTACGAATATTTGACCTGTCACCCGTCTTAAAGACAGGGCTAACAAAGCTAAGTTTCCATGTGTCAGGAAAAGTACCACTCTCCAATGAGCAGTTAAACAGCATCCAGAGAGGTCTTGCCAGTGAGTATACACAGTTAATAAGGAAGTTTTGGGGAATCCCGTCTGGCCCAGGCCCCTTGTTTGGCTTGAGTTGAGTAACGCTATCAAAAACTGCAGCCAATGGTATTTGTACATTTTGAATATCTAAACAATGAGAATTAAAATTGTTTGCCATATCTAAGTTACTGTTATCACAATCAGATTTGTATATACTTCTAAAATACTCGCTAAACAAGTTAACAATTGCTTGTCCATCCCCCGCATTTTGCTCGTCCAAGAACATGCAACCAGGTAAAGTACTTTCGTTTCTACGATCGTTAACAAAATTCCAGAAGACGCGAATATCATTGTGCATAGCAATCTGAATATTTTGCAAGTAATTGTCATAACATCGTTTCCTTAAAGATTTACATTGATTCCGTAAAGTGGAAAACTGAACATAGTGGTTAAAGTTTTTGTCTTCTTTATACTTTTTGTGAACTATTTTCTTTTGAAGAGTGAGCTGTCTCAGTTCACATGAAAACCACTTAGGAAATTTGGGTGTTCTTAGACGGACAAGGCGAACAAACAGCCTAACTGCATTATATGAAACATTATAAAACTTATTAAGACCATCATTTATGTCACTTACATTATTCAAACATTGATCCCAGTTAATGTTAAGAAGGTAATTATTCAGAGCCATATAATCCGCCTGTTTAAAATTATAGAAGTAAGTGTCATAATCTAATTTTGTTAGAATTTCAGTTGAAGTAACATTTATAATAAGAGCTGGGTGATGCGAGTCACACGAGAGTAAGGCCTCATCAGCTATGTCTACCAAATCTTTAGCGTTTTGCGAAAATATTAAATCAAGTAGAACATTGTTAGCATTGAGAATATTATTAATTTGGAACATATTATAAAAAGCCAGACAATTACATAACGTAGTTACAGTAGACCTCTGATCACCAGGAGTAGTGACTCCAAATTCATCATTTATCCAGTTAGTATGTGGTAGATTGTAATCGCCCATAATATACAAATGACAGTTACTAAAATTAGACATAATGTGATCAATAACCGTACAGTGATTTTCATATACAATAGTTGGAGAGCCAGGCGGTATATAGGCACTTCCTATAATAGCTCTAAAATTAAAATTATTTACAGAAATAAACAAATGTTCAACATTGTCAATGGAATGTGTAATTAACCTAGACTGGATAGATTTACGCACAGCTATCAAAACACCACCGCCAAACTGTTTCACACTAGTTGTCAGGGATCTGTCTTTTCGATATATCATATAATCAGACATGCCAAGTTCACCATTACTGATGTCACTGGATAACCAAGTCTCGGTTAAAACAATAATGTCATAATCGCACTCTGCAACTGCCAATGAGAAGTTCAACAATTTAGTACGCATGCCTCGAATATTCTGATAGTAAATACATGGGTTACTTTTTTTATATGCTGTGCTTCCACTGCTAATTTGCTCTGTTAGATTTTCGAAAGGAAAATCTTTTCACAATAACACCAGCTGGCCAAGTTGTTACATTATAAAGATCATTGAAGAGATCGGGATCAGCACCCACTTTAAATGCCAGGCTGAGAGCTTCTGGTCTTTTGGGCTGCAGTTAAATGGTAAATGAACGACTAGGGAATTTTTTCTCCAAATAAGATCTAATATCCTCTTCATTAGTATGGAGAGCGACTTTACTAACTGATAGCCATACGCGCCGTGCTGCAGAGGCAAATGAATCAGGTGCATCAGAGCCAGTGCCCCTTATCACAGGAGGTCTGGCCAATCTAATTCCAGATGAGTTTCTGTCTGACTGAGAGGTATTTCGGCTCTGACTACCTACCAGCCCACTAGAAGAAGTATGTTTGTCGAGTCTTCCATGTTTGAAAGAATTCCTTGATATAGTATAAGAAGCATCAGATGTCTCACGAAAACTGGGTGGATTTGGAAGAATTTCCGGAGATTTCAGGCTACTCTGAGTAGCCAAACTTTGAACTGGAGCCAGGCTTCCAGATGAAAGCATATGGATCACTTCTTTATTGGTGGAAGTGATGTTATTAATTTCAGTTTTCAAAGAGCCAACTGACTCCTCCACGCTCGTTTTGATATTGTCTATTGCCTTCATGAATTCAGTATTTAGAGATTCCAACCTGTCTTTAAGAATATCTGGTATGCTTTGTTTTTTTGGGACATCACAGTTGTTGCAAAAGAATTTTAAAATTCTCTTTCCCACAAGTTGCATAACCTTAATTTCAGAGGCGGTTAGGCCAACACATGCGCGACAAAATGAGCCTTTACAAGCATCGCAAATTATCTTAGCGCACACATCGTCGTTACTCAAAGCATTCCTGCAACCAGAACACGCTGGCATCCTGACAGACAATATTATTATCCACACAACTTAAATTCGATGATTCAATATCAGAGTCCCGAGAGCAGTTCCCATTAAAATATGTTTCAATGAGAAAGCAGATGAGTACAAATTACTAAAATCGACTCACGTGTTTATACCTGGCAACCCGGTATAGGGACCGAAAAAAAGTGGGCAACCTAACATTTGCATATTCCTTATGCTTTATACTTTCGATTAGTATTACGTTCGTTTGGTAAGCAAGTGAGTGAAATGTAAAAAAAAAATTAATTACATTATTTTTAATTAAGGATAGCCATGACCGTATTTCATTAGGCAACCCATTCGCGATATATTTGTTAACATATTATGTTTGATAAAAAATACTTTTTATCCGGTAAGCAGATCGGTGAAGGACGAGCTTACTTCGGATCCTGTACTAGTATGTTAGCATGGGTCTTATGATTATCGTGTAAGTCCATACGGTGACTCTGGAGGATAAATCCCAGGTTTGTTTAGTAAGATATGTATGCTTTCTTTACTCTGTTTTCCAAGTGAGAGTTCCATGTTAGCTTGCTATCAAAGATGACTCCTGGTTATTTCACCTCTGCTCTGTAGAGAAGCTTAGTTTAGTTTTCAGAAGTTCCGGTGGTTTTGGGTTCGTTAACTTCCGTTTTTTTGTGAAGAGGACCATCTCCGTATTATTAGGATTAATAGACAAGTTATGCACTACTTTTCTATGATTTTGAGGGCAACCTGCATCCTTACGCAGAGTGTGCTAACAGAATGACTAAATGATCTGCGTAAGCAAGGCTGTAGATGTTGTCATTGTTAAGGCGGCTAATCAGGGTGTCAAGAACCATATTCCACAGTAGCGGATCTAGGCAACTGTTCTGGGGGGGGGGGGGGGGGTAAAACAGGGTTGTATCCAGGGGCCGCGCCCCGATTTTGGAAAAATAAATATCTTCTCTAAATACTTAGAACAGAAAAACGATTTATTAATTAATCAATTTATAATACATTACATTTCTAGAAAATTAAAAATGTCCGCTACATTGAAACATTAAATAAATACACTTAAAACTAAACCAAGAATTAAAAAATGGCTTATTATCTTTGGTACGTAGTAAGAAAAGGAACTTTAAACAACAGAAAATCACTCCTACGCACGGTCCGAACCGATATACGAACATTAACTAAAATCGTAGCTCTGATTGTCTACAACAACAAATCCAAAAAATCACGCAAGTTGAGCAGAAGAAATGCACGCATTTACGTTTAAGAATCAGATAAAAAATAACACGAGGCGTGACTAATCACAGCACCGCTGTGCCCGTGGTCCTCTGCGTCATGTGACCGCGGCAGGCGACAGGGGCAGTCCCGGCAGTCGAAGATATTTATGCAACCTTCTAGAAATTTGGCCTGCTAGGTGTTAGTCGACCAGAAATTAAATCATTTTTTAAAATTTTCCCCTTTTTATATCAGGTAAATTTTTATTCATTTGGGCGGTCTAGGGGGATATACCCCCCCCCCCCCCCCATAGATTCTTGCTTGCCCAGGGTGGATTCTTTAATGTCCAGAGATCTCTCTACAGAGTGAGTTATTAAAATTGTTACACGGTGATATCTCGAAAACGGTCTAAAATATTTTCATGAAATTTTGGTGAGTTAATAGAGAGATGAGGGGACATATTTTGTAGCATTTGCAATGCTACATTGTTTTTGAAATTAAATTTTGAGTACATTTTTGTCAAGATGGTGAAGGTAGTTTTTTTAAAAAAAGTTTTTGACGAATACTTTTGGACAAACACTAAATATCTCATAAAATCTTATTTTATTAAGTTATTAATTTCTTACACAAGCATTCATGTTTACAAGGATATAGGTTATGCATTTTGGCATCGTTTTTTATTCTATACAGTTCGATCCATGGTACACAGTATTTTGCGGGTCCAGAATGTTGTTAATTTTATTTCTGCACTTGAGTTACTTCACCCTAAAAGATAGAACAATTTACAGTATTATGTTCATTGTTTAATTTAGGATTTCTTAAGAATGTTTCCTTTATCATTGCGTATACTTTAAGAACTACGTATCGACTGGCCCTGGTAAAAGTTCCTTTTCTTGTAGCACGTTTCTCCCGTTTTAGTTTTATGCAGAAGTTTCTGATTATTTTTATGCTAAAATAAAATACTAATTTATAACTGATTACTAATTCTAATTAACGAAGTGAATACCTTGATTTTTAAGACTACAGTACTGCAGGTACAGAGAATCTTGCATTTTCTTTTCATTTTCTAATAGTATTGCCGAGAAATTGGAAAGTTTGCCATTTTAAAACATTGTGTTTACGTTTGGGAACGACCAAATATATGTTGAGGCCGAGTCTTGAACGGCGCACATTCAGAATGACGTCGAATGCTTTGATTTGTCAACCGTGACCTGTGGCTTTTCATTCTGATTGGTCAAACATGACACACGAAGTTCCAATTGCGATTGGCAAGGGCCTTGATGTCGGTGGGAGACATTTGGGATCAATTTAAGAAGAGAGGAGGTGGTTTTTGGAGACAGTCTTGGCCGAACAGTCTTGGCAAGAGAGGGCCGTTGGCTATAAACCTCGTTTTTCGCAGATCATTGCATCTTTTAGTTCGTTATTGTGGCTAGAGTCGCAATATGGCCGATGGTCGTTTTTGTTTTGGTAACCCTCCAATGGTCATGAGGTAAGCAAGCTTTTATTGTCCCTGGATCTCGTAGTGTGATTTGTACTGTTGTATTACAGGATTTTTCCGGTAGAGGAATAGTTTCGACGTACCTTGTATGTGGTTTTCCGCCACGCATTCTGAGGGTGTTTCTGAAGACAATTTATTTAAATCGGCTGTTGAATTGTTTGTGGGCGATGCTTTCGTTTGGTACCGTGGCATAAAGAGTTGTGTTTTAAATTGGCCCGATTTACTAGAAAGATTAAAAAGAGACTTTCTATCGCCGTGAGTAGAAGATGACATTTAGGAACAAATAAAATCACGGAAACAACGCAAAGACGAGTCGGTCATAATCTTTGTAACTCAGTTAGAAAATCTTTTTTCGAGACTAAGCAGAACCCCGGTGAAGCAACTAAACTTAAAATTTTAAAACAAAACCTTTTACCGGAATATATTACTCAGTTAGCTTTGTGTACTATTGATTCCGTTCAAGAATTAGTCAATTTAGTTAAACGTTTAGAGAAGGCTAATTACATAAAAAATGGAAACGTTGTTCTGTTTCTCGTTCCCCCTCTCAAGTCTGTGAAATTAATACGGATAATAGTAATTCAGGAAATAGAAATAATCCAAATACTTTAAAATTTCCGTCTCGTGTTTTTGAACGCCACGTTTCGACACAAAATTCCTCCTCAGGGAACAGTAAAGTAAAGTGTTGGAATTGTAATAAGTTAGGTCATGTTTTCTCTAATTGCAAAGCAAAGAAAAATAAATTTTGTTTTGGTTGTGGCGCTGCCAATTTTACTATTAAAGCTTGTACCAGGTGTTCAAAAAAATAAATCGTAGCGGCATACGGCCGAAACTATGTCGCAAATAAAAAGGCCAAAATTAAAAATAAAAGCTACCCTACTGTTGAACAAACTAAATATATAAAATTCTTTAAAAACTTTTATCATGACTTAAAATTTCCCGTAGCGAGGAATGAAATTCCTCTTATGTAGGAAAAAAGAAATTTCGACAATAGACCTTATATTTCAGTAAAAATATTCGATACCAAAGTAGTTGCTCCTTTTGATTCCGATGTAACGTCGTCAATTATCGGTGCGAGCGGTCAAACTATTTTAGATCAGTTTAAAATTACAAGAAATCCTGCTAGTGTAAAAAATGTTTCCGTTGCGGACGACTCGTCGCAAAAAGTGATAGGCCTGGTTGATTTACCAGTGGTGATTAGCGATGAATGTCAAGTAGTTAGGGCATTGGTTGTACCTTCAATACGCCATGGGTTTATTTTCGGTAGCGATTTTGCTCGCCAATTTTCACTATTATTGGACTTTAGAAATAATACATGGAATACTCAGAATAATTTAACTAGCATATTAAGTATGAATCAAACTAATTTAAATTATTTGGTGACTTTAGATGAACTGGAGTTTGAGCAAAGAGTAGCCGCTCAAAAATGTATCGATTATTTTCAAGAAATTTCTAGTGAAACGCGGTGGGGCGTACGGATAAAATTACTATGACAATAGATACCGGCGACGCAAAGCCATTTAAGAAAAACAATACCTTATGTCACCTTATATGTCAGAAATTTTAAATAAGAAGCTATACGGTATCCATTTGGTTTTGAGAATGATGACAGAAAAAACAATTGAACAAGAATTAACCCTATTGGTCAGTTCCATGGACCGTTTACACCAGAACATATTTTAGTGATCACAATATTCATCTTTTCTTTCCTGATAATCACGGAGGAATCAGAGTTCTTTCTATCCGTGTTGGCGAAAGTGCATTAGACAAAGACAAATAAAAAAAGGATTTGTTCAAATTTTTATCGTACATTCTTTGCTTGCGGAAGTATTGCTGGTTATATACTTCGAAAGATAGTCATCGCAAAATTCTTTTTTTTTCCTGATAAAATCCCAGCGGAATCCGGTTTCTTTCTATCCTTGTTAGCAAAAGGGGCATTAGTAAAAGACAAATAAAAACGATGTTGTTGCCAATAAAAAAGAATAATCAAACATTTCATCACATGCGGCTTTCTGATCTGATCTGAAGCGGTGGGAGGGTGAGCCGAAGCTCTACGGCACTTAGGCCTCATTAGACCCATTGTGCGTCCTCCCGAAATAGGAGACTTCCTCTCAGCGCGTCAACCAGCCTACTGATTTAAAGTAGTTGATGATGTCACCGGGAGGTGCCTCTCTGACGTTGTTTAAGGTGGTCCAATACTCGCCGAACACGGTTTTCCTTAAGAGTGTAAAAGTCGGGCAGTCACAAAGGATATGCTCGACGGTCTCGTCTTCTTGTTCACATCCTCTGCATAGGGGTGTGTCAGCTTGACCTATTCTGTGAAGGTGCTTGCGTAGTTGACAGTGTCCTGTCAGAATGCCCGTTGTAAGACGCAGGTTCTGCCTTGTCATCGTCAAGTACTTTTTAGCTGTTCCGCTGTCAGGGTAACTGAGTAGCTCCTTGGCAAGTTTGCAGCCTTCCGTTTCATCCCATACTTTTTTAAAAAGTTCATGGGAGTGTTTTTTAATTAGGTTCGCTACCACCGACGTCGCTAAGT
Organism: Philopedon plagiatum; assembly: GCA_963971165.1. Taxonomy (NCBI): domain Eukaryota; kingdom Metazoa; phylum Arthropoda; class Insecta; order Coleoptera; family Curculionidae; genus Philopedon; species Philopedon plagiatum. The sequence continues at coordinate 74,126,546 of OZ020192.1, forward strand.
CAGTGGAGCAGCCAGGCCCGAGCATATTTAGGGCGGCCGCCCCCCTAGCTAAGGAGTCAGCAATGCGATTTCCTTTTGATGTGCCGTGCCCTTTCCTCCACCTCAGAGTGACCACATTGTGATTGGAGGCTTCTGTTAGGGCTCGGTGACATTCTAATACTGTACCTGATATGATACGTGGTCTGTCCAGGGCCAGAAGTGCTTGCCTGCTGTCCGTGAGGATGTGTACATTTTGTCCAGTAATATTCTTACTGGTTATTTCTCTTGCTGCTATACAGATACCTGTGAGTTCTGTTTGAACTACACTTGCATCTTTGCCTATAGCCCATTTTATGTTCAGGCTCAGTGCTCTGGAGTATATTCCACATCCTGAGCCTTTTTTGGTTTTGGAACCGTCAGTGTAGATGTGTATAGCACCTGCCGTTGCGGTATCTTGTGTGTGTCTAGTGATTACCCTGTAAGGTTTGTTGAAGACGAATCTCGGCGCAATGGCGTCCATGCTCGCTTGCAACAGTGGAAGCGCGTTCAACGCATCGTTCCACAAGCGACGTTTCACCGCGCCGGTACCCGCTCCTGGTTCGATGCCAACCGTGCGAAGTCGTGTCATAGTCATCAACGCAACCTCCTTAATGTGAATACTAAGGGGGGTGAGATTAAGGATCACTTCCATTGCTCTGGTTGGTGTGGTTTTCATGGCTCCAGTAATATTGAGACATGCTATTCTCTGGATTTGATCTAGTTTTCGTGAGGCTGTGGCTTGGAGGACTTTTGGTCCCCAGGCTATTGCTCCGTATGTTAGCATGGGTCTTATGATGGTCGTGTAAGTCCATGCGACAACTCTGGGGGATAAACCCCAGGTTCGGCCCACGGTCCGACGGCATTGTTCGTAAGATATGTATGCTTTCTTTACTCGGTTTTGCAAGTGAGAGTTCCATGTTAGCCTGCTATCAAAGATGACTCCAAGGTATTTCACCTCTGTAGAGAAGCTTAGTTTGGTTTTCAGAAGTTCCGGTGCTTTTGGGTCCGTTAGCTTCCTTTTCTTTGTGAAGAGGACCATCTCCGTCTTTTTGGGATTGATAGACAAGGAGTGATCACTGCACCACTTTTCTATGGTTTTAAGGGCAACCTGCATCCTTTCGCAGAGTGTGCTCTCAAACTTACCTGTTAGCAGAATGACTAGGTCATCTGCGTAAGCAAGGGTGTAGGTGTTGTCATTGTTTAGGCGGCTAATCAGGGTGTCAAGGACCATATTCCACAGTAGCGGCGATAGCACTCCTCCCTGTGGACACCCTTTCATGACCGTGCCTTGTACCGTGACATCGTCCACACTGATTTTTATTGCTCTTTTTGAGAGCATGTTGAATATCCATCCGCTCACCGTTTTGGGAACATTCCTAGCGGAAAGAGAAGCAGATATTTTGGGAAAGGTAGTTTTGTCGAAGGCACCTTCTATGTCTATGAATACTCCCAGGGTGGATTCTTTAGTATCCAGAGATCTCTCTATACGGCCCGCGACAGTGTGGAGAGCCGTATCCGTAGATCTGCCTGGCGTGTACGCATGCTGATTGGGATGGAGTGGTTTGTCGATAAGCACCGTATCCCTAATGTATCTTTCGCAAAGCCTTTCTAAGGTTTTTAAGCAAAACGATGTGAGACTTATTGGTCTGTATGCTTTGGGAATAGAATAATCCATCCTGCCAGGTTTGGGTATAAAGACAACCTTTACCTCTCTCCAGTTTCTGGGGATGTAGTTCAAAGCCAGAGAGGATCTGAACATTCCTACCAGGTGCGGCATGAGTATGTCCAGACCCCACTGAAGCAGGGCTGGATAGATGCCGTCAAGTCCTGGTGATTTAAATGGAAAGAAGCTTGAGATTGCCCACCTTACTTTGTCCTCGTCGACGATGCATTTCGCTGTTTGCCAGTCGTCTGCAGAGGTGATTTGTATTTCCTCCGTCCAAACAACCTTCTCCGTAGTGATTGAGTCGGGGAAATGCGTGCTCATTAAGAGTTGGATGCTTTCTTGGAGGTCTGCAGTCTGTGTGCCATCCTCCTTGGTTAGTCTACCGATGCTTCGGTGTGGGTCTTTTGTGAGAGCCTTCTGGAGTCTTGCCGCCTGTGGTAGATCTTCTATTTCTCCGCAGTAGACTCTCCAGGCCTCTCTTTGTTTTTGTCTGACGACTTTCTTATACTCTCTGAGGTGAGATCTGTATAGATTCCAGTCCTCTTCGAGTTTAGTGTCTTTGGCTTTGTTAAAAGATTTCCTTGCCATCTTCCTAAGTTGTTCCAGCTCTGGACACCACCATGAGGTGGATTTTCCATCGAGCTGGACTCGCCTTAGGGGGCAGGATTTTTTATATGCTTCTGTAATGGCGTTTTGGATAGTATTGGAATATCTCTCCAAGCCGTCATTGTTGTTGGGCGTCTCGGGCTCCACCGCTCGTAGAGTCCCATCCAGAAGGAGAGTGTATGTCACTCTGTCCGTCTTTCTTGGGTCGCGAGATAGTTTGGAGGTCGAGAGCTTTGTAATTATATCAAAAGTTATCCAGCGATGATCTGACATCGAGATGTCGTCAGATACATGCCAGTTTCGTATAGTTTTAGAAACGTTAGTTGTGGATAACGTAATGTCTATTAGTGTTTGACTGCGAGACTTTATAAAAGTTGGTGTTGTACCTACATTTAAAATGCTAAGATTTTTCTGTATTATATAATCATAAAGTGACTTACCTCTGGCGTTTATATCCTTGCTGCCCCAGTTTACGTGGTGTGCATTTGAGTCGCAGCCCATCACCAAGTCAAGGTTCTGGTCTTGGCAGTGTTGTACCAGGTCCTCCATTTCTTTAGTAGGTGGTGGGGTGGCCGCGTCTGAGGGGAGGTACACTGATGCTAGGATTAGCGTTTTCTTTTGGGCATTGTCGGCATACTCCATCCTAACCGCGGTTAGATCCGAGGTGGAGAGGTGTGCCATTGGGTAGGCCTTGAATTTCCTAGGGATGTATATGGCTGTCCTAGGTTGTTGATTGCTGGGAAAGCTAAAAATTTGACCGTTTAGATTACTAAAACCTATCGTTTTGGTCTGTCGTATCCAAGGTTCTTGGATAAGCGCTAATGTATCCTGCAACTCGTCGAGATGGCGGCATAGTGTTGCCGTGGCCGCTCTCTTGTGTTGCAAGTTACATTGGATTATATTTACCTTTGTGCCAGCTACCTTCACTTCCATTTTTGGTTTTAAAGGTGCTGGGTTTTTACTTCTTGACCATCTTTTCCTCACCTGCGGGTGGGGAGATGGCCTCGATATGATCCGGAGAGTCTTCCGTGTCCTCCACCAAGGTGTCACCGATCACCATCGGTTCCGATGGTTCAGTGCCATCCTTGGGAGCTTCTGCACCGTCGGACGCCTCTTTCTGAGGCTCGACAGTAGCTTCTGGACCGTCCTTTCCGGGTTTAGCTTTTACAGTTAATGAGGTGAACCCGTAGCTCATCCTCATTACCTTCTTTTTGAGGACTTCCATGTCTTCGTCTCCAATCCCGAAAACGAAGAGGTGTCCTTTTGGGCTTTCCTTCATTTCATGGTGGAAGGAACACCAGGCAGCGACGTTAAAGTCGGGGTTTTGGCCTCGAAGTCGACGCAGCACAACCTCCCGGCCCTCGGGTTCACCCTCAGGTTCCCCCGGGACCCAGAGAGAGGCTTTTGTCAACCTCGGTAGCCTGTCGACGCTCACCACCGCCAGTGTTGCTCCCTCCCATGTTTTTAAGGTGGGCACGGTGGTCTTTAACCAGTCCAGCGTTGGGTCGTCGTCACATATTACTCGGATGATTTCACCGGAGTGTGTCCACGATCGAAACGTTGGTGGTTTCGTTTTGCTGCTGGAGGCGGACATAATGGTTTTGTCCAGCTCTCCCATCAGCTCTCTTTTGACAAGGGTTTCTCTATCTGCAGTTATTTTGCCGTAGGGATTTGCTCTGTCTATTATGGCTACCTTTAGGTGGGCGGTAGCTGCTTCCTTGTATGATTTAGAAGGGGCGATCTTAGGATCTTGCCGCGGCCTCTTTCCTTTTTGGGGTGTTGCCTCCGAGGATGTGCCTGACCGCAATCTTTTCTTATCCGCAGGAGCGACGTGTTCCTTGCCTCTTGTGGAGGAAGAACTAGCATTACTACCTGAGGGTTTGATCAGATTGTGGTGCCTAGATGTGGAGGGGCGGGGATCAGTGTTGGTGGTAGCCGGCGCCTGTTCTTTTGCCTTCCTCCTTCTTTTGGCTTCAGCGCCCGATGCTCTCTTCCCGCGTCGGTGCTGGGGCCTTGGTAGTTCTTGAGGCGGACAGCTTTGTCCAGCCTCGAGGTTTGCTTGAGGTGCGCGTATTCGCTCAACCTCTGGTTCTTTGTTTTGTTTTGTTTTTGGTTCCATTTTTCGTCCCACGAGTAGCTAGGGAAAGGTGTGTCACCGCTGACAGAGCCCCGCTTGCCAGGGGAAGGCTGCTTACAAGTGGGTGTCGCCTAGTCCCACAGGGGATCGTTCGTGACCGCTATAACCCGCGGCCATTCATCCTTCGGCACGATACCTTACACCTTGGCTTTGGGCTTTTTTACATGCGGCTTTGTTTGTGCGCAAGTATTTCTGGTTGCCTATAGTGAAACAGTGAAAGTTTAATCGGCGTTGTCATAAAAATAAATTTCTAACCTGACAAAATCAAAATACTTCCGTAAGTTTTATGATTTTATAGCAAAAGACCTTTGTTTTTACTGAACACAAACAGCATTTGCAAAAATCTCGTTTTTATTAAAAAAAACAGTGTCAGCATAGCCACATTAACCTTATTATTTTATAGCATTTAAAATTGTTTCCTGCCCAAATAACAATACTATCTCTAACCAACAATTTGCACTAAAAGGATCGGAGGAAAAGTATTTAAATAAATAAAGGAAAAATTTCAAAAATGAGTAAATATTTTTATTAGGATAAGCAATGTATAAGGTTAAAAAATATTCCCTATTCTCCGATATATAATGAAAATGGATCTATAATATAGCCTACCTGCGAACACTGATGTTTGTGTAAGTTAAAGACGCGATAAAAGTTGTTTAATCGATTATGCCAAGTAGTTTCACAATTTTTAACTGTAAATGTTGAGTCTTAGTTCCAGAAGGATAGATACACTTTTAATGACACTGTGACTTCAGCTTTAAACTGAAACCAAACGTTTCTAAAGCGCAATTTTCACTACTTTCTCAGTAACTAAAGAAATCTTCTGTAATGCCCACTATTCTCAACTTTATATCGGGTCGGCGTTCCTGTTACTTATTCCCATAACGCCCAGTCCAAGTAGTGTAAAGGAGAACAAATATGTACCTTGCTTAATATTTCAATAGTTGATAGTCCCAGATTCATATAGCACAGGAATTTAAGCTGCTAATACTTTATATAAACTTTTTAAGTATATTTTTATACTGAAAAAACAACTTATATCATGGGACAGGCTTCAAATAATATGACATATTAATCTTTCACATAACCTAACTTTCTACCAGCTGTAAAAATTTTACGAGTGTGAGAGAGAAAGAAGACGACAGAGAAAAAATGAGAGAGAAAGAACATGAGAGAGAGACATAATTGATCTCTTCGTTGTAAAATGGGTCATCATTCTCAAAACCAAATGGATACCGTATAGACGAGATGTTAAATTTAGATGTTATCGAACCTTCAAATAGCCCTTATTGTGCACCGGTTTTACTTGTGAAAAAATCAAATGGTTCTCATAGGCTGTGCTATGATGGGCGCATGCTTAACGCGCAGACGCAGCACGATTCCTACCCTTTGCCTAGTATCGACCGTATTTTGAATATTTTAAGGGATGCAAAATTTATATCAAATATAGATTTACGCAAGGCGTTCTGGCAAATACCGTTAGACGAAAAGTCATGCGAAAAAAACGCATTTAAGTGTTACCGGTCGAGGTCTTTTTCAATTTAAAGATGTTCCTTTTGGACTTTGTAATGCTGAACTGTCACATATTGAATTGTTTTTCTTATTTGTGTCAGATAAAGCCAAAGTAACCTATGACAATATTCTGCAACAGGAGGGTTCTTTATAAATTATCTAGCTTATAATTACGCATTTGGCAAAAATGCCTTCTTGTAGTCATATTAATATTCGAATGAAAGGAAGCTAAAGTTAGTGAATATTAGTACAAGACTCTACGTTACTCCAAACCTAGTTCTTGCAGTGGATCTAGTAGACTAGTTGTTGCCCTGTTGAAGATCGACGTTCTGGTAGTGGTCATCTATAACGATTTCTCTTGTCGCGCCGTCTCCTTCTCGACACCGACGGTAACAAAGATTGAACTTAGTAATTAATGTCAACTTGCCATTGAATAACACCCTGGACTTTGTAACACAAATAGATATCATACCAATACAAATCATTGCTCTGTGATCTATTAATTCCCCAATTACTCATAAAGATAACGTTAAAAATTTACCCTTACACCCCTTAAGTTATACAAGACCCCTTACTACATATTCGTTAAGTTCGTACTCCCGCGCGAAACACGCGAAGCGTCTTTAAAAGAAGTTACCGTCTCCCGATTTCTTCCACACTACATCACTTAGAACGACTCGTTAAGAACTGTCTTTCATCTATTTCCCTCGGTACCTAGAGCTTTAGGGTGGGTACTCTAGCCGTTCTACTGTTACAGGACCGGAGTAACGCCGAATTTTATACAGTTTAAAATTTAATGAAATGCTTCTTTGTTTAATGGATGGTTTATCCATTGTATACAGGTTAAAACACGATATTAATCTATGCTAAGGCTCTTGAATACGTGATCGAAAAAAATCCTTTATTGTTACTTTCTAAAGGTAAAAAAATCACATCCAAGAAAACCTATACAGAAGGAGTTCGAACTTGATAAATCTAATAGTTACTTATATCCGTACTGACATTCCATCTTTTCTATAAGAAGAATATTCGATATCTCGATATAATTAACAAATCGACAAAACGTTTCTAGATACGTCCCTGTACTCCCTGGTATATTTCTTTACCTAAACGAGAAACGCGGTTTGGTTATTATCACGTTTCGATATAGCCGTAAATTGACCCGTGTTTACAATGGGGAAATATAAATATTGGTTCTAATTTTCAATACTGGGTATTAAGCCCCTTTTTAATTTTATGGCATCTTTGATGACCCCCAAATGTGCAAGTTCTCAAGAAAAAGCTTTTAAATAATCTCCCACAAATAATCTGAAAGTAAACCTTTTTTCCCCTTAATTTTATGGCTTTTCTTGCAACATGTTAGTCTCAAAAGTTATCTAATATTTTAATATAAATGTACACGTTTTGTCACATTAGCCCCCTTTTAAAAACGAAGATTCTTATTCAAGAGACAAGATGAAGAATGAAATATCAAACTTGTAGATTTACAAATTCTCCATCCGGCTTTTAATACACATTTCCTAAACTAAACCCTGGTGGCTTCTCTCTTCCGGTGTAGCTTTCAATACGCGCGATTGTACCATATCCAACGCTGTTCCTGGTTCCCCCCAAACGTCCTCCCAAAAGCTGTGCCTTCGTCTGGAATGAGGTGTGGCTCCACGGGATGGATGCTGATGTCCTCCATCTCAACTGGATCCTCCGACTTTTCCTAAAGTCCGGTCCTGACCTCGATCTTTAAAAAGAAAATTGAAAATAACCATCATGCTTTGACCTCGTCAAACACAACCACAATTGACCAATACTCAAAACACAAGCACAATCTAAAACACTATTTTTCCCATTAAGTTAACACAAATGGACTTCTACGAACTACAATCTACCAACAATAGGGAAACTGTACGGTACAACACTACACTTCCTGCACCTCTAGATGTCCGCCTTCTTTTGGATGACTCGACAGTACTTCGACTTTATGTGTAACAAAACCCTTATCATTACCAAGTGGTCACTAAGTAGTCCTAATCTTATACTACTACTAATATACTACGTAATCTATATCGCACTACGATGAAATGCAAACTATATTGCAATAAACCAAATTACACCCTGTACATTGACTTTACTGATTGTTTACCATTTATAAACCAAATTTATGAAACCTTCTATACTTATTTATCTTCTTTAACTAAATATCTAGCTCACCAAAGAATAAAACTGAGTGTTAACAACAAAAAAATTGATATACTGGAAAATATCTTGATTAGTTCTAAAATCAAAAACATTGAAATCGATTTTCTCTTATTAAGTCTTTACTAAGCACTGAAATGATCAAAACTAGAAAGTTCCTAAGACAAAGTGGCTTAGTGTAACATTTAAAAAAAACAATGTCTTTAAAGACAATAAACATTTGCACTGGCTAAGTTTACCAACAAACAACTAAAATGACATATTAGACTTAATGAAAGTAAACATTATTCACAAAATTAACACTCTAGTGATTTTAATAAAGCTTTCATTAAGTACAAGTCAAACAAAACAAAATACTTTTAACACAAGAAGATATCAGTAATGTCATTCTAACAAGTTATGTTCTAACTTACTCTAATCTACTCACTAACAAAAGAACTACCAAAACTAAAACACACTGCTAATAAAATAATATAACCTACTAGTTACTTTAATTGTACGGGTTATAACAGGCAAAAGAAACTCTGTATTTATCCCACTCTATAAATGAACATGATTATCGACCAACATATCGATAATTACAATTGACTATCGACCCAAATATCGATATTTGAATATCACTATCGACTAAAATATCGATAAGTTAACATGACTACATCCGTCATTTAATAAATTTTCCACGAATTCAATCGTTTACTCGATACCTATTTTATATTTAAAAGAATTCAAAATATTTTGTAACGTTTACTCGATTTTTACTTTACTCTGCTAAAGTCAAAAATAATCAAAAATCCACAACTAGGATGTCTAAAAATTTACTTTTAAGTGTTACACGTTTATGTTTTACCTGTTTTAATTACTACTCATTCAGTAAGTAGTACCGTACACAGTATGATCCATAATGATTTCTTGTTGAAAACCACTAGCTACAATCTACAGCTACAAATGTACTACTTTTATTCTGCTTAAGACCACTGGTACTAACTGAGATACTTAGATGTTCTACAATCCAATTTTTTTCACCTCTCAAGAAAACTCACTCCTGCTGTCTTCTCACCTCTACATCCTCAATTTTTATGTGGCTACAAAACTTACCAGATATTAAACGATAGTGCTTTCCTAAACCAAATTTCCCTGACTTATTCGTCCCTTGTATATTTTCTTCTGAAAATATTGTTTCTCTTTGCTGTATAGGTGTCTCGTCTTATTTTTCTCCTCAAAACTATTGTTTCTCAGATTACAGTAATAAAACAAACTTGTAATTCTTCCGAATTACATACCTCGTTACATACGTGTTACAATACACAAACACTCGTAATTCCTCTATCGAACTACGCACCTCGTTACATACGTGTTACGTTACAATACACAAACATTCGTTTCCTCTCGAACTACGCACCCCGGGAATGGGCTAGAGACATATTCCAATAAAATATGTTCCACTGCTCATATACAGATCAACTTCCGCTCGTAAGATTTTTGGCTTACGCCATGCACGTGGAGAGTCACTTACGGCGGACTACCAACAGATTTCGCTACAACTTACTCCGATTTATAAGGGGGGTGGAATAATCATGACTGAGGTATTGTAAATCCTAAGTTTGAGTCTAACTTTGTACGTCCTGTCTTAATTATAGTTAATGGGTTAAAAATGTCAAGTCATACGTATGTAGACTTGCGTATGTGTAGGTTAGTAATCGTGATATCTGGACGTCTCCACACGACTATAACCATGTGAATCTTACTTTCCATGATTCCACTCAGTCGAAACACTCTTGGGGGCCAGCCAAATAGTCTAAGACTGGTGAAGAAAAAAAACTATTTCAAACCAAGTAGTTAATTCTCAAACTTTTCCGGTCTATTGTAAAAACTGGAAAATCTCCTGGGTCTTTTCTAGTCATTATTAGACTTTAACAGTTCCCTGTGGATTTTTAACAGAGGGTAAGTCAAATCGAACCAGGCTAGTATACATAACTCGTACAGGACTGACGTCAACTTTCTGGCGATAAGGGCCAGTGTACTCTCTTTCACTTGATCCCTTCGCCCAAACCAATACAAATTTGGGAATTCACTTATATCAACCATTACACGCATACTGTAGAATACCGTGCCTTGCACCCATACGGTAAGCTTAGCTCTTGTTAAGTAAACCCTCTCACCTCCGTGAAAGATGCTAGTTCAATAACATCGTCGCCGTGGTTGGCAACGCGGTAGTGTCGTCTAGATGGTCATTCCACGAGTCGAAATCATATCCATATAAGTCCAATCAAAAATCAAAAAGAAATTTTTCCAATCCCGATATATAACAAATCAACTTTTCAAAAAAAATTCGGAATTAAATAATGGAGATTACCATATTTATATCACTGCAGAAACACACAAAAACTGTATAAAAAACTCTACTGCTGTAGGCATTCAATGAAAAGAACACTCGGTATAAACCGTTATTATCAAAGGAAAACATATCAACACTAACTGATAAAAAAACTAAACTTGATGACTAAAAAAAACCAAACCAAAAATTCTTATCTTCCTGATATTATAACCAAAAAAAATTTCCTTATGCCGTTTGCTTACTGCTCTGCTGTCATCATTATTCGTTCTCCAGACTATCTGTTAAATCTCCTGCTAAAAAAAGCTCATTAACTCAACAAACGAAAACTACTTCACGGACTTCTCTTCTCTGGATATATTTCATGTAACGCACAGGCTTAAGCACACTAGCTTTTAGCCTACTTCATGTAACCTATTCGCTCAAGCACTCGATGCTTGCCGCGACACCAACATAATATGCGTCGAAATTTCACGCAAAAATACTCAAACCCATAGCTTCTTATTTTATTGCACTATCTCTGCCACGTAAAAGCTACTGCTTAATTACACCTAACAGACTTTTGACGAATACAAAAACATATCAACTTCTAACATCCCTCGTATACACTTCCCTGTATACCTTATTACTTTACATGCCTAAAATTTAACTGTCAGTCAAAACCAACCTCAACAAAAAAATTATAATTTGGTACTACCTTCTACCATACGTTAAAACAAAACATTACACATTAAAAAAAATTACCTGTAGTACAACTCGTCCAACATAGCGTGATATATGAAAATTTTGCCGGTTGCGCACAAACCAGAAAAGGAACGCATTCGGAGGAAAAGAGAGGCACGATACGCGCGACCGATTGGTGTCGATGCTTCGTGGATAGTACAGTCCGGTGAAAAATTTATGTTGTATGTTTGATTTATTTTATGTAAGCAATCAAACATCCATTATTATTAAAGGATGCCATGGTTACAACTTTAGGAACTTAACAAAAATTTATTTATAGGTATTGAGACTAAGCTAGTGAAAAATACTATATAATTACTTTACTGAAATTATGAAAAAACTCGATAATGTATTATACCTACAAAAAGTCTAACACGTAAAATTGACATAGGTACAATTTCTAATTAATTTTTACAGGTAAATAAGTTTAATAAAGGTAAATTATATTCTAATGGATTATTAAGTAATATGTCTGACCGAAGAATAGGTAATATATATATATATATATATATATATATATATATATATATATATATATATATATATATATATATATATATATATATATATATACAGGGTGTTTCATTAAGGGTGATGAGGTACCATATCTCAGTACTTGATACTCCAGGAGCTTTGGAAAAAAAATCCTAAGAAGGAAAGCGGCCAAGAGAAATTGCTGGAAATAATTTTTAAGTTCCTAACTCTGCCGCTAGGGGGCGTAATTGCTGTGGTCATGTAAGAAAAGACATTTTTCTGGAGATTATCCCTATAAAAGCTATCAAAAAAATATTACACTGATAATTCTACTAGAATTCTACATCTTTTTGGTTTAACACTTTTTGCTGTAAGATGTAAAATTAGGGCGGAAGGGGAGGGGGAAAGTCTACTGATAAAAGTGTCCATAATTTTGGTTTGACTCAACCGAATTTGATGAACTTGGTCTCGTTTAAGAAAGGAAGGCTTGCTAATTTAAACAAAATAATGGCTGTGTTACATTGATTTTCGCGGCACTCGCTAGAGGGCGTTATTTGAGAAACTCTTTGTTTTTCCAATTTTTCTCCAAAATTTTAAATGGAATGACATAGTTATTATATCATAATCGAAAAGTAGAATAAATTTGCAAGAGAAAATGTAAAAAATTCGATTCGATATCTTCATTAGTTTCGGAGTTATAGCCAAAAGAATAATTAATATCATGTTAATTGAAAAAAGCAATTGTTTTTATAGGTCCGTGGTCAAGCGTGCTATGGAAAATAAAAAAAAAATTAACTTTTTATTAAGTGTTTTTTTTTCACTTTTTACTCCATTACTATTGCCTTTAATTTACTAACCTGACGTATTATTAAAAAATTACCTAGTAAGCCATGAAACAAAATCGGCAGGTTGTCAGGGAAACAAACAAATTGAAATGTCACTTTAATCAATCTCTCAAGATTTTATCTTGGATTTTCTGTGAATTTTGAGTTCATCGTTATTCAACTTTTGTGCTGCATCTTTCAAAAATGGCATATACCAACGCCGAGGCTTACGATATGCTTGCCGTATATTTTCAGTGTTTTGAAAATGCTCCTCTTGCGGAACGTGAATATGCTCTCAGGTATCCTGAGCGAAGACCCCATAGTAGAAATGTGTTTCGGCGGTTGGCAATACGTCTTAGAACAACGGGTAGTGTACGTCCCATTCCATTGCCCATCAGGAGACGTTCAGTAAGGAATGAAGACAATATTATAATCATTCTCGCGTACGTGCAACTGGATCCGCACTTGAGTATCAGAAACATTTCTTTAGACTTAGGTATAAGTTGCACTACAGTGTTCCGAATTTTAAAGGATTTTAAGCTGCATCCCTATCATGTAGTTTTACACCAGGCCCTTTCAGATACTGATTTTGACAGGCGGCGGGATTATTGTTATTGGTTAAGAGGTATGTGCAACGGAAATTGCCAGTTCCACTCCTTGATTTTATGGACAGATGAAGCAACTTTTACTAGTTGTGGTAGAGTCTATTTGCACAATATGCACTACTGGTCAGAAACAAATCCTCATGGGATGCGGGAAGTTGATCACCAAAACAGGTGGAGTGTCAACGTGTGGTGCGGAATTTTAGGAAACAGAATTATCGGACCGTTTTTCTTTCATGGCCACCTAAATGGCGACTCATACTTAAACTTTTTACGACATATCCTGCCTATCCTTTTAGAAGATGTGCCTCTTCATATAAGAAGATCCCTATGGTATCAATATGATGGATGCCCGGCCCACTTTTCTGGAAGAGTCCGTGACTTTTTAGATGCTAGTTACCCAAATCGTTGGGTTGGAAGGGGTAGTTTGTTTCCGTGGCCACCTAGATCCCCCGATTTAACCGTGCTTGATTTCTACTTGTGGGGAAGACTAAAAGAGATTGTTTATCAAACACGACCAACCACACGGGAGAATATGATTGAGAGAATTCAAAATGCCATAACTACGATTTCACGAGCTGAAATTGAAACTGCCGTTTCCAGCACTAGAGAAAAATGTAACACTTGCATTTTGCAAAACGGTGGTCATTTTGAACATTTATAAAGTATTTGTTTGTTGTTTGTTTTTAACAAGATTTCTATGGCTTGGTAAAGAACGCGAAGGTGGTTGTGGTTTTTATTGTTGTTTTGGCCCGTTGGCCTTTAACACGCTTCAAATCTTGCGTTTCGCATGGTTTGGACCAGTCCTAAGCCTGAAGGAAGGTAAACAAAAACAAAACAATAAATAAAAATCATGAGTGTGAAATAATAAAATCAGTTTAAAAACTAAATAAAAAGAGAAAAACACACTTAATAAAAAGTTTAAAAATATTTTTTTATTTTCCATGGCACGCTTGACCACGGACCTATAAAAACAATTGCTTTTTTTCAATTAACATGATATTAATTATTCTTTTGGCTATAACTCCGAAACTAATGAAGATATCGAATCGAATTTTTTACATTTTCCCTTGCAAATTTATTCTATTTTTCGATTATGATATAATAACTATGTCATTCCATTTAAAATTTTGGAGAAAAATTGGAAAAACAAAGAGTTTCTCAAATAACGCCCTCTAGCGAGTGCCGCGAAAATCAATGTAACAGCCATTATTTTGTTTAAATGATCAAGCCTTCCTTTCTTAAACGAGACCAAGTTCATCAAATTCGGTTGAGTCAAACCAAAGTTATGGACACTTTTATCAGTAGACTTTCCCCCTCCCCTTCCGCCCTAATTTTACATCTTACAGCAAAAAGTGTTAAACCAAAAAGATGTAGAATTCTAGTAGAATTATCAGTGTAATATTTTTTTGATAGCTTTTATAGGAATAATTTCCAGAAAAATGTCTTTTCTTACATGACCACAGCAATTACGCCCCCTAGCGGCAGAGTTAGGAACTTAAAAATTATTTCCAGCAATTTCGCTTGGCCGCTTTCCTTCTTAGGATTATTTTTCCAAAGCTCCTGGAGTAACAATTCCTGAGATATGGTACCTCATCACCCTTAATGAAACACCCTGTATATATATATATATATATATATATATATATATATATATATATATATATATATATATATATATTTAATACATTATTGTATTGCCTCTAAAGCGGCTCAAATCCTGAAAGTTGGTCTTCTGAGTCCGAACTGCTATTTTCACTGGTAATACTGCTATCACTATCTCCCTGTACATTTATTATTAGATCATCGACGATTAAATCCAATGCCGGTTCAGTTTCCATAAAGTAGTGTTCAAATTTAATAGCATGTTCGCACCGCTTTTGCCACTCTTCTTTGGAAAATGTGGAAAAAAAAATCCTCGCATAATTGGTCCACATCTTTAAAATTAAAATTCACATTTTTCTGGGCTACATATTTTTTTAACGCTGCCCATACCAATTCAATGGGATTTAAATCAGGATGATATGGAGGAAGCCTTAAGACGGAATGACCTGCGTCAGCCATAATTCTATCTATTTCATAAACTTTATATTTTGGTTTATGAGCTTTCACTAAGCTATACAGCTCTGCTTTTAACATTTCGTCTGATGATGGAATATTTCGTTCTTTTAGCCATTCCTTTATTTCATTTTTTCTAGACGCCATAGTTGGACATTTTTCAATTTGGACATTATGGTATGGTGCATTATCTATAACGAGCACGCTGTTTACCGGTATGTTGGGTATAAGTTTTTCTTGTAGCCACTTTTTGTAATTGCTGTAGTTCCTTTCTAAGTGGTAGTCGCCGGATTTGGTTCCAGATTGGAATTTCAAAAGTGCATTGTCAATAAATCCCATCTCACCGCCTGCATGTACAATAATCATTCTCTGTCCTTTAGAAACTGGCTTATGAAATCCTTCTTTGGTGTTGTCACTCCAACTTTTAGCTTGAGTGTGGGTGGAATGAATATATGTTTCATCCATATAAATTATAGGGCGGTTTTCATGTCTATATTTTTTAATACTTCTTAGAAAATTTCTTCTTAGTATGTCTGGTTTTTCCATCAGAATTTTTCTATTGTTTCTGGTTTTTCTCCAGCGAAAACCCATTTTATGCATTACTTTTCTTAAGGATTCATGTCCTCCTGCATATTCAGTGTCTTGCACAAATTTTCTATGGATACGTCGCAAAGTTGGAACATTTTTTTCGGTGATGTGGAAATTTATTATAAGCCGGCGAAGTACCTATCCCTTTATCACAGTCGTCGAATTGGCTTTTTGGTGCAATTTTTGTCCTTTTTTTGTTTGGCGTCGAAAATGAAGTTGATGCGCCTTCTTCGACGTTCTTCCTTTCTTGGGAAATTCTTCGTACGGTGGCTAAGCTTACTCCAGTCGCTAATACAACACGGTCCTGAACTTTATTAAATTCTTTAATATGCCCGTTTTGTGCTGCTTCCCGCTGCATAAAAAAAATATTGGCTACTATCTCTCTAGCCTGCCCTGACAAAATTTTGCCTTTCAATTTTGACTTAAAATCCATTATTAAAGTTTTGAATATTTATCCCTGACTGTACAACTCTTTACTCTACGGAAGTCTCGATAAAAATAACAAATTTGGTTGCTATAGTCTATCCACTGAACGTACGGAGTAATCACGAGCAGACAAGGCGGTGCCGGACGGCCCGGTTTACAGTGCACAAGTACTTGAAGAAGTGATAATGCGAAAATCATCAGTGGCGTAGTATATAGGTAAATTAATGAAAATATATTAATTTATTTTAGAAGGTTTGCCACAATATAATGGTTAATATTATAATAGTGACTTTACTACTAAACTAAGCAGGCTGAATAATTGAAATGATTTTCTCTGTGTTGTGGACTTTTGTTGTGCCACGATGCCAGATTAACTCGATAGGATTAAATTCACAATGGTACGGCGGCAGGCGTAAAATTCTGCGATTGGTGGATTTGGCCAATTCATCAATGACATATTTGTCAGCACCTTTATTTTCTTTAACAAGAGTTAATAATTCTGCCTTGACCATATCTTCCTCGAATGAAATAATATGCCTTCTTAGCCATTCTTGTATTTCGGCCTTTCTTGTTCCGGTGTTCGGAGCTTTATCAATACGCCTACTGTGGTACGAAGCATTATCCATAACAATGACAGCGTTCTCTTCTAGATGGCTTAGAATATTTTTGAACCAATTTTCAAATAAATCAGCATTCATGTCTGCGTAGTAGTCACCCATCTGCTTTGACTCAAAAACTAATGAGCCGCCTTCTACGAAGCCGCCATCGGATCCGATATGTAAAATAATCAGGAGTTTCCCTTTACCTGAAGGATTTTTTAATCCTGTCGAAAGATCTTCCAGAAAGGCTTGCCTGGGATGCTCTATTGAAGCATCCACCCATACTTTACTAACAGTGTGTCCCGCATTGACCCAAGTCTCGTCTAGATAATATATCTTCCTACCTTCCCTTTCCCTTCCCTTTTTCATAAACGGACAAAGATCGTTTTATCCGTTTCTTTGGTGGTAATTGAGGCTCATTCAATACGATATTCATAGTGAATGTTACTTATTCAAATAGAGCTGCCAGATATCCCGATTTTAAAGAAAGCACACCGAAAAAAGAAGCAACACAATATTTTTAAAAAGCACTCAACCAACGAACAAAATTATAGACCGTACGCCACAGAACTCAGAATATAAATGAAACACCGGCACCAATCGAATATTGTAGGGTGTAAAGAGGACCGCTTAAATTCCGAAAATTTGACCTGATTTTACCTGAACCTGAATATCAGGTAGTTTTGTTACTCCGTACGTTCGGTGTACAGACTATAGCCACGGCGCATCGAATGGGCGGCGCTTATTTGATATTCTCATATATCACGCTATCTTGGACAAGTTGTACCTACGTTATTTTGACATTAAATGTTTAGCGTTTACCTCGATAATCCAATATGTCGCTTTACTCTTTAGTAATATCCCTTTACCTCCTATGTAACCTCTTATTTCTTTAGCTTCAATTAAAAGTCCGTATGAATTTAACACCTTTGTTCTTTTCTGTCGTTGGGCAATAAACTATACATATGGTATTCTCTAAACTTGGATTATTTCTGACCTAGATTTATATGTACCTGAACAAACTTCCGCTAAACATATCGCTCTAATTATGTTCAAAGATCTAAAATATAAAAACATAACGGCCGTTCTGGATAAGGTGCTATTTATTCGTTTAATAACATTTAATTATTCAATTAAGAAATAGAACTTAGAAAACCCCAATATAAAACCCCTTTATACCTACTATAGTCGCATTTCCAGATAGGTACCATTATATTAAACCAAAAGTTTATGTCAGTAAAGTGCTAGATTGGTTTATGGCTTACGTAGCCATCCCGAAATATTTTCACAATAACAAAATTTAGCTAAAATAAGCTGTCTCTAAACATTATGGTCCCAAATAAATAGAACCCCTATAAACACAAATTGTCCCCATCTAGCATTCTATCTCCATAAACAAACCTTATTGTTGTGCATGTGCTTAATATTTAATAGAAAAACAGGCTACACCTACCTAAACAAACAAAACCCCTAACAAATATCATATTAGCATCATCTTCTACCAAACTTCCTCTATAAAACCTTTTAGAACCTTTTCTTTAAAACTTACCGTTTACAATTTGTCTGTTTTATGTATTACAAACACTTTTGTAGGATTGTATATACCAATTCTCAAGTAAATAAAATAAATAGTTTTCAAATTACGAATTAAAATAGCGCCAAATCAACTGATAAACGCAAAAACACAAATGTACAACCGCAATGCATTGGAAATAAATTGAATTCAATACCTGAAAGAAAATAATTAAGAATTATTTAAATTAACCAATAATACAAATTACACTGTCTCAATAGTATTAATAAAATGGGCGCCTGAACACTATTTTTACCTCAATTTGCAAGATGTAAGCGCTTGCAAAGGATAAAGCATTCTACCTGATTATAAATATAAAATAAATTATTTTACTGCATTTTAAATTCCATTAAAGCGCCAAAATTCGCTTTACCATCTTATAGCGAACAAACCAAATCAACACGGTAAGAGTTGATTAAAACATGAATCTTAGAAAAATTCAATCCCAAATATAATCCTAAGCAAAATTCTTACTTTTATGGACTAAACAAAAATATTCCTCCAGAATATGGCATCTTTTGAGTCTCTGGGTTGCGGCTATGATGTATGGCGTCTGCTGCTGTAATGTATGGCGTCTCGCGTCGACTCTCTCGATTTCTTCTGGCTGATGCAATTCCCAATGCTTTTTCTGAATTAAAAATTCCAACCTGTTAAATAAAAACTACTTATGTCTCTCTCTGTTTCTCCACTGTCTGCAATTGGTTCTAACGTTGCCAAACAGGTATTCCACACAAGCTCGAACGCCACGTTTCCAATTATTCCCAAATAAACCAACAAAAGACCTCCCTGAAAACAATCTTTACCACAATTCCTCATAAAATTAAAATTTGCAAATAATTTCAAATATTTCCGCTAAAATATTGTTTTGTTAACACAATAACATTTTTAAAATCACATTGTATATACGAAAATATAGCATATAATATAATTTTTCTGGTATATTATATCAAAAAAATAAAAATAAAAAAACTCTACATCAAATTTCGACCTCTGTATTTCCATTAAATATAAAAGCATTACTTTAATACGGTCTGCACAAAGTTACCGCAATTAAAGGCGTTCTAACCGTTAGTTCTAAATCAAATCTAATAAAAGTTGTGTCTCTGACCCCTAATTTATTCTCTCTTAACAAATAATTCTTCCCTTAACTTTAAATCTCATAAAAACGGATTTTTCCCAAAAAAAAAATTCACGTTAGACACATATTTTATTAGTGTTAGTAGCTACAAATTTCATGCAATTTCTTCTTTCTTCAGCGATCTTCTTGCTTCGGCTTCATCCTTGTCTACCTGAGAATCCCTATCTTTTCTCCACAATAAAACGTTTGAAAAATAATTTTGAACGCAATTTTTCTTAATAAACTTTTAAAACTTGTCGGATGTTCTTTTAAATTTTACAGAAACAAGGAAGATTAATTATTCTTTACCATTAAAATAAAATCATAGCCCATTTATTTAAGTACAACTTTATCACGAAAATAATCAAAATTTACTATACTGACATTAAAACAAAATTAAAATTATACGAATTTAGGTTTTTCTTATCGATTGGAACGATCGCAACGATATAGAATAAAGCTGCTAGTGTACACAATAAAGCTTAGCAAACCAATGTTAGAACAAACTCAACTAATTACCAATTCAAAAATTAAAAGACTCTACGGTGTAACTTCTACTCTTTTATCACAGCTTTTCAAGACAAAAAAAGGTAGTTTTAACGAAAACTTATTGAAATATTCTTAAAAACAGCTATGTAGCATGTAATAGTACTGCTATAACCAATGAAATGCACATATTTTCATTTTAAAATAAATGTAAACAAACATAACTCAAAAACAAAGCTTTCCGAAAGAAATGCTTTAAAGGTTCATGGAATTAAATTAATCTGTGATCATTTAATATTCTGGCAAAACAAAATACAATGCCCAACAAAAAAAACATTAAAGCAATTGAAATTTTCTTTACAGTTAGAAATTTCTGGGCAGCTCTAGTAAAATTACTTAAAACAATGAAATTATGATAAATTCTTAGAAAACAAAATCAATGGTCTCTAACCACAGTTAAGTGAAACTTTCTCGAGAAATTGGCAATTAATATGAAAAAAAAATCATACTATAAAATTCTGAAACAAAAACAGAAAAATATCACAACAATATACACGAAAACACATCTCTACATGAAAATAAACTAGCAAATTCATTCCTATCGTCTCTCAAGGCTTTAAACTAACCCTTTATGACCTTATATTATTACTTTCTATATTAACACAAATTAAGCTTATAAAAACGCTTTATGAACACAAAAAAACTTAGTTACTGCATGTTAAATGATATAACTCACAAAAAATTAACGTTGAACACTTGATATTCTCTCTCTTGCGCAATTACTTTTACAAATGAAATCTAGACAATTTAATAAATTTTGAATACATCGCAAGTTATCCGCGAAAGATGATAAAAACCGTATCAAAATTACCTACAGACCTGACACCAATTTTCTATTGTCACAGATTGAATTGTTTTTCTTATTTATGTCAGATAAAGCCAAAATAACCTATGACAATATTCTACAATAGGAGGGTTCTTTATAAATTATCTAGCTTATATTTACGCATTTGGCGAAAAACGCCTCCTTGTAGTCATAGTAATATTCGAATGAAAGGAAGCTAAAGTTAGTGAATATTAGTACATGACTCTACGTTACTCCAAACCTAGTTCTTGCAGTGGATCTAGTAGACTAGTTGTTGCCCCTTTGAAGATCGACGTTCTGGTAGTGGTCAGCTACAACGATTTTTCTTGTCGTGCCGTCTCCTCCTCGACACCGACGGTAACGAAGATTGAACTTAGTAATTAATGTCAACTTGGGATTGAATAAAACCCTGGACTTTGTAACACAAATAGATATCTATATATATATATATATATATATATATATATATATATATATATATATATATATATATATATATATATATATATATATATATATATATAGATATCTATTTGTGTTACAAAGTCCAGGGTTTTATTCAATCCCAAGTTGACATTAATTACTAAGTTCAATCTTCGTTACCGTCGGTGTCGAGGAGGAGACGGCACGACAAGAAAAATCGTTGTAGCTGACCACTACCAGAACGTCGATCTTCAAAGGGGCAACAACTAGTCTACTAGATCCACTGCAAGAACTAGGTTTGGAGTAACGTAGAGTCATGTACTAATATTCACTAACTTTAGCTTCCTTTCATTCGAATATTACTATGACTACAAGGAGGCGTTTTTCGCCAAATGCGTAAATATAAGCTAGATAATTTATAAAGAACCCTCCTATTGTAGAATATTGTCATAGGTTATTTTGGCTTTATCTGACATAAATAAGAAAAACAATTCAATCTGTGACAATAGAAAATTGGTGTCAGGTCTGTAGGTAATTTTGATACGGTTTTTATCATTTTTCGCGGATAACTTGCGATGTATTCAAAATTTATTAAATTGTCTAGATTTCATTTGTAAAAGTAATTGCGCAAGAGAGAGAATATCAAGTGTTCAACGTTAATTTTTTGTGAGTTATATCATTTAACATGCAGTAACTAAGTTTTTTTGTGTTCATAAAGCGTTTTTATAAGCTTAATTTATGTTAATATAGAAAGTAATAATATAAGGTCATAAAGGGTTAGTTTAAAGCCTTGAGAGACGATAGGAATGAATTTGCTAGTTTATTTTCATGTAGAGATGTGTTTTCGTGTATATTGTTGTGATATTTTTCTGTTTTTGTTTCAGAATTTTATAGTATGATTTTTTTTTCATATTAATTGCCAATTTCTCGAGAAAGTTTCACTTAACTGTGGTTAGAGACCATTGATTTTGTTTTCTAAGAATTTATCATAATTTCATTGTTTTAAGTAATTTTACTAGAGCTGCCCAGAAATTTCTAACTATAAAGAAAATTTCAATTGCTTTAATGTTTTTTTTTGTTGGGCATTGTATTTTGTTTTGCCAGAATATTAAATGATCACAGATTAATTTAATTCCATGAACCTTTAAAGCATTTCTTTCGGAAAGCTTTGTTTTTGAGTTATGTTTGTTTACATTTATTTTAAAATGAAAATATGTGCATTTCATTGGTTATAGCAGTACTATTACATGCTACATAGCTGTTTTTAAGAATATTTCAATAAGTTTTCGTTAAAACTACCTTTTTTTGTCTTGAAAAGCTGTGATAAAAGAGTAGAAGTTACACCGTAGAGTCTTTTAATTTTTGAATTGGTAATTAGTTGAGTTTGTTCTAACATTGGTTTGCTAAGCTTTATTGTGTACACTAGCAGCTTTATTCTATATCGTTGCGATCGTTCCAATCGATAAGAAAAACCTAAATTCGTATAATTTTAATTTTGTTTTAATGTCAGTATAGTAAATTTTGATTATTTTCGTGATAAAGTTGTACTTAAATAAATGGGCTATGATTTTATTTTAATGGTAAAGAATAATTAATCTTCCTTGTTTCTGTAAAATTTAAAAGAACATCCGACAAGTTTTAAAAGTTTATTAAGAAAAATTGCGTTCAAAATTATTTTTCAAACGTTTTATTGTGGAGAAAAGATAGGGATTCTCAGGTAGACAAGGATGAAGCCGAAGCAAGAAGATCGCTGAAGAAAGAAGAAATTGCATGAAATTTGTAGCTACTAACACTAATAAAATATGTGTCTAACGTGAATTTTTTTTTTGGGAAAAATCCGTTTTTATGAGATTTAAAGTTAAGGGAAGAATTATTTGTTAAGAGAGAATAAATTAGGGGTCAGAGACACAACTTTTATTAGATTTGATTTAGAACTAACGGTTAGAACGCCTTTAATTGCGGTAACTTTGTGCAGACCGTATTAAAGTAATGCTTTTATATTTAATGGAAATACAGAGGTCGAAATTTGATGTAGAGTTTTTTTATTTTTATTTTTTTGATATAATATACCAGAAAAATTATATTATATGCTATATTTTCGTATATACAATGTGATTTTAAAAATGTTATTGTGTTAACAAAACAATATTTTATATGCCATATATTTTTTTGCCACGCTCTTTTCCGCACAGAAGAAGAATTTTACTTCTACTTGCCCTTCATAAATAAAAATTCAAAGTTCGGTAAAAATTTAAAAAAAAAATATTGAGAATTTACAAAATTAACTCACGTAAAGAGTTGAGTTGAATGCGAGAGGCTTGCACATGCGTGCCAAAAAAAATGCCCTAGCTCCAATGCCGGAGAGGGGGGGTTTAATAAGGGCGCCACTGTTTTTAATGCCGGGTTAAAAACAGAAACCCTCCTAGATGGTGTTGGGACCTCGCTTTCAGCTCACTCGCTCACATAAAGTTACCATATTATCAAAGTTAAAAACAGAAACTGCGCTGTCTGGTGAGGCAAATAAAACACTACCTTTAAAAACAAATTTACAATTTATTACAAAGACCTGTTAGGGCAAAATTTTTAATAACACCTCAGTGTATTTTGTCCTTTTGTGAAATTTGATACAATAAAATTATTAGGTATTATTATTATCATAATCATTATTATTATTATTACAATTTGTAGGTCGTATGACCAGTTTGGTAGTTACTAAACTCAAACCCTGAGGAGGAAATAAAAGGAAAAATATAAAAATTCAAATCGATTCGTCATTAAGCGCAATAAAAAAAAATATGCATATATATTATATGGTTACAATCAAATTAGTAATAAAAAAAAAGAAAGTTGCCTGAAGGGGTGTCGCCCCTGATGACTATGTCCTGGTTCTAGGCTGTAACGGCCCATGCAGCTACCAGTGACACAAAAGAACTGCCGGTGAAAGACTGGGGTCTGTCTCCCAGCCAAAAAGAAGTTGTGGGGTAGCGGTGTCCCCCAGTAAAAAAATATTGGTATCTCCACCAACAAGAAAGAGAGTTGTGCGGTCTCCCAGCAAAAAGAGTGCTGTCTCCCAGCAAAAAGACCCTGATAAAACAAAAGGTATGCATCAAGGCAAGGTAAAATTCAGGTACTATGCAAATATAAATTTAAATCACAAGAAAAAAACTTTTAGTGGCTGAAGGCCTTAAGCAATTATTCATTGGTATCAAGAAAGTAAAACCGAAGGAAATATTTTGAATTAGACCGTGACATCAGGTCCAAAACAAATAAACAGGCGTTATTGAAGCCAATTAATTGACAAAAAAAAAATTAAGATAAAATTTACATAAGAGTAGCCATTGTACGCTACTGTGCACAGAAAAATATTCATTATAAACTAATTATATTTACATAAGTAATGCAGATACAAAAATATTAAACAGTTAAATTTTACACTGGTAACAAAATAACCAAAATAGTTAGGTAATCACTCAAATTACACCAAAGGAAAGCTATCGCCGCAAAATACAATGTTATAAAATTTAGAAAGTTACATACAAACCATCAAAAGAAAGAAAGAAAATTTTCGTATTACTATTACTAAACGTATACATCAAAATATAATAACGTAGCTTAATATTTATGAATATAAATTAACCATACAGTAGGTATCTGTAAGCGTAACCCAAGAAACTTCACTACAGTCTTGCTTGCAAAATAACAAATTTAAATTTTAACCTTGGGTCACCCTATACAGTTTTAAACAACTTTACCAAAAGAATGCAGCAAATCGAGCTAAGATAGCTGACAAAAAAATCCCGTATTAAAAAAGACTGCCAAGAATTTGACCTTCGTGAAGGACGAATATCAACCCATCGAATTCTTAATAATAATAAAAAAACCCCATCTGTACGTAATTAATTAATTGCCACGAAATATAGCGATCTACTTGTATTAGAAGAAAATGTTTAATTATAAAGAAACTGATTAAAAACGCGGATGTCTTAAAAAAAGTTAATCAAAAGGATATGAACGAAAATGATGCAAAACTGGATGTAAAATTGAACGCAAGATTTGGTACTTTAAAGTTCTTAGCGAGGTAAAAAAAATAGCTTACCTTAAGCTGTAATGTCGGGTCTATACGTGTGACTGCTAACATCTACGGCGTAGATCCATTAAAAATGTGATTCTTCCGGAATAAGGTAACGGCATTCAAAGCCGAACAAAAACGGTATCAAACAACCAAACGGCACCAATTGCCAAACAAAACCCGGAAGAAAAATTCGGGGTTACAACCCCAAATCCTTATGGGCCCAGCAGGGCTGTAAGGGTTGCACCCCAACCGACTTCAGCCAGCAGCAAGGTGGAAATGATTTTAATTTTTAGTACCCTACGAACCCAAAATTCATTCATTTTTTTCCCTTCCTGATCGCGCTATAGAGCGGTGCCGAATAGTATCTATTCGAACCACGCTAGTCGATACCGTTAGGTATCGAAAGCGACGGAAACTAACCCCTTAACACGTCAAACGGTCGGGTGTCAAAACTAGGTACAAAAGAAATATATCGCGCTCCGTCCCGCTTATAATTTCGTAATATATTGTCCGTTATACAAAAATAAATCATCCAATTTAATGTCGATGGCTTCCGGCTCGACTTAAACGCACATCCCTACGACACCGTCGCGCGCAATACTTGACCAAGGCCGTAACTTAAACATAGATTGCATACACCGTCGTTTAAACGAAAACATAGCGCGAACTCTATGAATACATGCGTAAACTTAAGCCGTTTAATCAGTTAGAAACTACCGGGATCAGAAATACACCTCAAAACCGGAACCAAAGGTGGCGCTACTTATATCAATATTATAATTCGGCAATACAAATATATTATAATTCTTTGCGACAAAAATTAAATGTTATAATATATATATATATATATATATATATATATATATATATATATATATATATATATATATATATATATATATATATACATATATATATATATATATATATATATATATATATATATATATATATATATATATATATATATATATATATATATATATATAATCTGATTAAATGCAAATTTACTGTGCAATGAAAGATATAACAATTGACAAAAAGATTAAAATAATAATAATAAAGATATAAGACAACAAAGAACCATTTAACGAATGTTAAATAATGAACTGAACAATGCTGGACAAGCGTTTACCATGAGATTCGAATTACACAAGATATAAAAATACAAATCATTGTTCTGTGATCTATTAATTCCCCAATTACTCATAAAGATACCGTTAAAAATTTACCCTTACACCCCTTAGGTTATACAAGACCCCTTACTACATATTCGTTAAGTTCGTACTCCCGCGCGAAGCGTCTTTAAAAGAAGTTAGTCTCCCGATTTCTTCCACACTACATCACTTAGAACGACTCGTTAAGAACTGTCTTTCATGTATTTCCCTCGGTACCTAGAGCTTTAGGGTGGTTACTGTAGCCCTTCTACTGTTACAGATCGAAAAAAATCCTTTATTGTTACTTTCTAAAGGCAAAAAAATCACATCCAAGAAAACCTATACAGAAGGAGTTCGAACTTGATAAATCTAATAGTTACTTAAAACCGAACTGACATTCCATCTTTTCTATAAGAAGAATATTCGTTATCTCGAGATAATTAACAAATCGACAAAACGTTTCTAGATACGTCCCTGTACTCCCTGGTATATTTCTTTACCTAAACGAGAAACGCGGTTTGATTATTATCACGTTTCGATATAGCCGTAAATTGACCCCTGTTTACAATTGGGAAATATAAATATTGGTTCTAATTTTCAATACTGGGTATTAAGACCCTTTTTAATTTTATGGCATCTTTGATGACACCCAAATGGGCAAGTTCTCAAGAAAAAGCTTTTAAATAATCTCCCACAAATAATCTGAAAGTAAACATTTTTTCCCCTTAATTTTATGGCTTTTCTTGCAACATGTTAGTCTCAAAAGTTATCTAATATTTTAATATAAATGTACACGTTTTGTCACAGCACACGTACAGCAACGTTTAGTTTAGAAAATTTTTGGCCCACGTTTCGAGCCCAAAATATTTACCTATCTTGACGATATAATAGTTTTAGGGTCTACTTTTGAAGAGCATTTTTCTTTGTTAAGAGAAGTAAAAATCGTCCTAAAGACGCAAACTTGACTGTTAGTATCGAGAAATGCGAACTTTTTAAAACTACTGTTAAATTTCTTGGTTATGTTGTAGGCGCAAACGGGTTACGTACCGATCCTGAGAAAATTTCTAGTATGATAAATTACCCGCTTCCTACGAATAGTACCGAAATTAAACGATTTATTGGACAATGTTCGCGGTACAGTCGTTTTATTAAAGACTTTTCTACTTTGACTTCTATTAATGATTTATTACGTGGTAAGTAAAAAAGAGAGCCTATTAAGTGGACGAATGAAGCAGAGGAGGCTTTTACTAGAATTAAGGAAGCCTTGGTGTCTGCTCCCGTTTAATGTCAACCTGATTTTACTAAACCCTTTACTGTTGAAAGTGACGCTCGAGATACGGGTTTAGGCGGTGTGATTACCCAAATTTTATACGGTGAAGAATGGGATATCGCATACGCGAGTCGTTCTCTCACTAGAACTGAACGTAACTATACCGTAACCGAAAATGAATGTCTGGCCTTGTTATTTAATTTAGAGCGTTTTCGACCGTGGACTGAGGGTGTTATGCTTATAGTTATAACCGATCATTATCCTTTACTTTATCTGAGCAACCTAAAAAATCCTACGGGTAGACTTGCACGATGGGGAATGAAATAAGGAATATGCACATATTTTTTTATTGCATAAATCGTTTAAGGAAGTCATTACAAATCCAAAAAAAGTATTTTGAAGAAAATTACGAGGATAATTTAGCTACAAAAAATGTCTACTTTTCGGTATAATTTATTACAATTTAAAAAGCAGCCACATTTGTCCTTGAAAAATGACGTCAGGAGATCAGCAAAAATCTACACGTTAACGTAAAGCTTAACCTAAAGTCGAACAGGTTTGATTTTCTCGAAAACAGTCAGAGGGAAAGAAATCGAATTTTTTGGGTTGATAGAGGAATAGTTCAACTAGCTTCGCTAAAAAATTCAGTTATACAGGATGTTTGGTTTCGGAGCTATTAACGTCAAAGTCGAAATTTCCGCGATTTCCGTTGAAATCGGGTAGTTGAAATCGGGTACAGGTCGCAAATGTAAATTAAATCGACGTAAATTTTCGGAGATTGTAGGGGACCCGGAGCTTCAGAACTCCACTGAAACTGGTGAGGATCAGAAAATGGCAAGTAATTCTTTTGAATTTTTTAGGTCGAAAAATGCTATTTCCAGACCCCTCTTTGGTACCTAATAACTCGAAAACAAAACGTCAGATCGAAACACGGATTTACAAGGGAAACTTTAAAATCTCAAATACTTTTTTTGCAATACACTTATCTAAACCTAAAATCACTGGAAAATGGAAATATTTGGAAAAACTGGAAATTTAGATTTTTGACCCAAATATTTCGCGGTTTTTAATTTTTTGTGGGGTCAAAATGGTTCAAATTAAAATCCCATATACGTCATCGGAAAGAGCTCGTCAAAATATGTGTTATCCATATTTTCTAATTTCTTCATTCTCTATAGGAAGGGAGCAATTGCCGATTAAATTTCGATTTTTTTACTTTTTGTGCCTTAGACATCGGTACATTTGAATCACTCTGTATTTTTTCCTATCTATTTTTCCCCAATTTTTCAACACTATCTTATAAAGGGATAAGCACACTGTGAAATGAATACCGAATGGGTCATCCAGGAGCGTATTTAGGGGGTAAGAATAGGATTTTCTTGATTTTTTCCGACAAATCCTATTTTTAACCGACATTATTCCACACTATTTACCCTATTTAGTGATTCTTTTTGGGTTTATTTTATCCATTAATTATCTAAGAATACCTCCCACTAATTTAAATCGCTTATTTTTTCGGTAAAGTTGTAAATAACAAGGTTTATTTGCATCGGGGACATCTAAAATTTGAAAAATTTTGAATTTTCCAAGATTGCCATGAAAATAAAGAATTGCAGTTTATTTACTTGAAATTATTAAGATGATATGTCAAAAATGCCAATGTTTGTTGCAAAATTGAAAGGTTCCTGGACCGATTTCGGCTTAAAGTATACATGAATAAGATTTTAGGAGCCTTCTACTTTAAGTGCAGGGATATTTCATTGGATGAGTTATGCATTAAATGCCATTTTTATTGAGTTTTCGATGACTCTACAACACTGGAATTCGCCATGTACTCATGATGATAGTTTTTATGACACAGCCAATGGGATCACGTTTTACAAGTTTCGAAATTCGCGCGAAAATTTGCAGTTTTAAATCCTTTTTTTTTTTGTTAATAAAGACCAAAATAAATGGATAACAGCAACCGCCATGAACATTTAATTTATGTAGAGAATATAAAAAAAATATTTCAGATTTATTTGGGTTATATGCATATTCCCTATTGCGCCAGTACAATTTTGATTTAATTCATAGAAAAAGACGTTTTAATGTGGTTCCCGATGCTTTTAGCAGAATTCCACAAGTATCCTTAATAGACGTTTCCTTAGAACAGTTATATCCGTGGTATATTACGTTGAAGGAAAAAATAGTTAAAAGCCCTAATTCTTATCCTCATTTTAAGGTAGAAAATAATATCATTTATAAACTTATTTTGTCTAGCTCTAAAGTAAACAAACGAGTGGAAACCTTTAGTTCCAAAGTACTTGCGTAATACTATGGTTAGTTCTTGTCATGATCCACCTACTTCCGAACCTTTTGGTTTTTTTTTAAACTTTAGGTAGAGTTCAAGACAATGATTATTGGCCGCGAATGAGAAAAGATATTTTGCGGTATGTTAAAGCTTGTAAAGTGTGCTCTTCACAAAAATTAGCTAACAGTCCGGTATGGGTTTTAAGGGTGCTGAAAAATCCGTACAATTTCCCTGGCAAATTATTGCCGCAGATTTAATGGGGCCTTTTTCCAGGTCTTCCAAGGGCAATGCTTATTTACTCGTCGTGGGAGACTGGTTTACTAAATATACTCTCCTTCATCCGATTAGACAAGCTACAGCTAAAAGTGTAATTAAATTTATCGAAGAAGTATTTCTTGAAAGAGGTCTTCCTCAATTTATATTGTGTGACCACGGTTCACAATTTGCCGGTTGTGTGCCAGTGTAGCATTTGCAATGCTACAATTTAAACATATTTTTGACATTACCCCCTCTCTCTATTTTGAGAGGTGGGGGGTAAATTTGGAATTTTAAATGGGATGATGTACTTTTATTTATAAAATTCGAATCTATGTAAAAAACTACGAAGGTGTACTACGTAGGTGTTTTTTTTTATTTGCTCTTTCGGTTACGGAATTATGGTTAACTAAATTTTGATTGAAATTAAAAAATAAATAAATTTTACCAATAAATCAAGTTCACTTATATCAGAATTAGGTATTATTCGTTTCCGTGGAAATGCGTTATTTTTACTTAAGTCAGTTGAGAATTTTGAAGATTTAACGATTATATCGCAATTTATTGCTCGGTCCCCGGATTTGCCCCCCCCCCCCCTTACTTTTTCTTGTGGGGTTTTATGAAGGACAATATTCATTAAAAAAGTCGGGGAAATGCGGGTTCCTTAAGATTTTTATACTTTCCTGGGGGTTTGCAGTCTGTGTGCCATCCTGCTTGGTTAGTCTACCGATGATTCGGTGTGGGTCTTTTGTGAGAGCCTTCTGGAGTCTTGCCGCTTGTGGAAAATCTTCGATGTCTTCGCAGAAGACCCTCCAGGCTTCTCTCTGTATTTGTCTGGCGACTTTCTTACACTCTCTGAGGTGAGATCTGTATGGATTTCAGTCCTCTTCGAGTTTAGTGTCTTTAGCTTTGTTAAAAGATTTCCTTGCCATTTTCCTAATCTGTTCCAGCTCTTAACACCACCATGGGGTGAATTTTCCATCAAGTTGGATTCGCCTTAGAGGGCAGGATTTTTTATATGTTTCTGTCATGGCGTTTTGGATAGTGTTGGGATATCTCTTCAGGCCAGCATTGTTGTTGGGCGTCTTGGGCTCTACCGCTGGTAGAGTCCCATCCAGAAGGTGAGTACATGTCACTCTATCCGTCTTTCTTGGATCGCGAGATAGTTTGGAGATCTAGAGTGTTTCGTTTATATCATAAGTTATCCAGCGATGATCTGACATCGAGATGTCGGCAGATACATGCCAGTTTCGTATATTTTTAGAAATGTTAGTTGTGGTCAACGTAATGTCTATTAGTGTTTGACTGCGAGAGTTTATAAAAGTTTATGTCGCACCTACAGTTAAAATGCTAACCTTTGGCGTTTATATCCTTGCTGCCCCAGTTTACGTGGTGTGCATTTAAATCGCAGCCCATAACCAAGTCGAGATTCTGGTCTTGTCAGTGTTGTTCCACGTCCTCCATTTTTTCTCTAGGTAGATAGGGGTTGCCGCGTCTGAAGGGAGGGTCTTTTGGGCGTTGTCAACATACTCCATCCTAACCGTGGTTAGATCAGAAGTGGAGAAGTGTGCCATTGGGTAGGCCTTCAATTTCCTAGGGATGTATATGGCTGTCCTGGGTTGTTGGTTGCTGGGAAAGCTAAAAATTTGACTGTTTAGATTACTAGAACCAATGGTTTTGGTCTGTCGTATACAAGGTCCTTGGATAAGTGCCAATGTATTCTGCAACTCATCGAGATGCCGGCATAGTGTTGTCGTGGCGGCTCTCTTGTGTTGCAAGTTACATTGAATTACGTTTACCTTTTTGCCAACTGCCTTTGCTTCCATTATTTGGTTTTAAAGGTGTTGGCATTTTTGCTTTTCGACCATCTTTCCCTCCTTTGCTAGTGGAGAAAGGGCCTCGTTGTGGTCAGGAGAGTCTTCCACGTCCCCCGTCAATGTGTCACCGATCAGCATCGATTCCGATGGTTCAGTGTCATCCTTGGGAACATCTGCACCGTCGGGCGTCTCTTTCTGAGGCTCGACAAAGTGCTTCTAGACCGTCCTTTCCGGATTTACCCTTTACAATTAATGAGATAAACCCGTAGTTCATCCTCATTACCTTCTTTTAGAGGAGTCCCATGTCTCGTCCCCCATTCTGAAAACGAGATGTGCCCTTTTGGACTTTCTTTCGTTTTATGGTGGAAAAAGCACCAGGCGGCGACGTTAAGGTCAGAGTTTTGGCCCCGAAGTCGACGCAACACAATCTACTTGTCCTCAGGTTCCCCCGGGACCCAGAGGGAGGCTTTTGTCAACCTCGGAAGCGTGTCGACGTTCACCACCGCCAGTGAGGCTCCCTCCCATGCTTTTAGAGTAGGAATGATGATCTTTAACCAGTCCAGCGTTGGGTCGTCGTCACATGTTACTCTGATTCTGATGATCTCACCGGAGTGTGTCCACGATCGAAACGTTGGTGGTTTCGTTTTGCTGTTGGAGGCGGACATAATGCTTTTGTCCAGCTCTCCCATCAGCTCTCCTTTGACACTCTATCGGCAGTTATTTTGCTGTAGGGGTTTTGCTTTGTCTCTTATTGCCACCTTTAGATGGAAGGTAATTGCTTCTTTGTATGTTTCATAGGGGGCGGCGATTTTAGGATCTTGCCGCGGCTTATTTCCTTTTTGGGGTGTTCCCTCCGAAGATGTACCTGATCGCAATATTTTCTTGCTCGCAGGACCGACGTGCTCCTTACCTCTTGTGGAGGCAGAACCAGCATCTCTACCTGAGGTTTTGGTCAGATTGTGGTGGCCAGATGTGGGAGGCGAGGATTAGTGTTGGCAATGGTCTGCGCCTGTTCCTTTGCCTTCTTCCTTCTTTTTGCTTCAGCACCCGACACTCTCTTCCCGCGTCGGTACTGGGACCTTGATGGTCCTTGCGGCGGACCACTTTGTCCAGCCTTGAGGTTTGTTTGAGGCAAGCGTGTTCGCCCAACCTCTGGTTCGTTGTTTTGTTTTTCACAGCTTTCTTACAGCTTGGTTTGGTTTTGGGTTGGTCCGCGGCGACAGCTTTCTCAAAAGATTTCGGGGGTTTTTACGCCTCGCCCCTTCTACTTATAACTGCCGCTGATCAAATCCCTGTCTCCAGGGACCTGACCGTTCCCATATCCGCCGCCTGGGGACGCACCTGGTAGGTTTCCCGGGTGCTAGCATAGATATTAAAAAAATTTCAAAAGGTATACTTTAGGTTATATTTATTTTGTTCCTTTTCCAACTAACAAGATTTACCAAGGTTAACTTAAAAGCGTTCAGAAATTATCTTGAAAATGTTAGTATAGTTTGAACGTCATTTGTATAACAATATTTATTTCAGAACGCAGACCGGGCAATAGGCCCCAATACTTTGCATCTGACATTATACTGCGAATTTTTATTTATTTTATTTTGTTAACTTGGTAGAAAATTGAATAGTAACACCAAATAGTTGATAAGGCGATGTGGTAAATAAGCCATCCACTTTTTATATCAGTAGCGAATTAGTACTACATTCAACACACCCTTATAAATGCAATAGTTCCAATATTATCTTGTTCTACAAACAAAACTTTTTGGTTTAATAATAAAAAAATTTCTTACTTAGACTTAAACCACTTACATATGTATTCACAAAACTGTAAAGGTATTTCAAGGTACTTGTGTTTGCCTAAAATCCCACTCCTCGTTAGCAAAATCTGTATTAGTAAAATAAATCTAGATTTTTTAACACATTATTTTGAATTTGGAACAGTATAATATTGTTTTGATTCCTTGGATTGTTTTACAACTAACTTGACTACACATTTTCTACAGTGTACGTAAAACATAAACAGCACATTTCTTGACTACTAAGTTTAGCAATATATAGCATAAGCAATAGATTTATTATTTGATGTTTGTTGGGAGACTTTTCTACAATTTTATTGGGTGTTATCATTGCTAGCTAACTCTACGTCATCTCCCTTATATCATTATTGACCTTTATTTATTTTAATGTAAATAGATACTAAATATTAACGAAAAACACTTTCAAAAAATGTGTCAGTTATAGAATTCTAAATTGTTTATGAATTAATTAATTGGTATGTTTGTAAAAGAAAAATAATTAATAATACTTATTAGCTTACTTAAAATCAATTAGACATATTGTTTTATATTCTTTAAAAACGGCGGCGATTTATTTTTTATAGGGTTATAAATAATTTTAATTCTGAAAAAGCCTTCTTGTTACTACTAAAAGGAATACTAATGTAGATTAAACTAGTATGTAAGAAAAACAAAATTTTAAGGAATCTTTTAGCATTATATTACGAAAAATACATAAGTAGCTTTTAAAAAACAGTTTTCAACATGCAAAACAAAAACGATACTATTATTTGTAGATCTATGCAATACTTTTAACAGTTTATATCCCAGTTTAATTTCTAAATTTAAAAAATGTAAGAAATAATTCACTTTATTTTATTCTTAGTTGCTTCATAAAGATTTGGCGTTTTTGCAAAATCAATTTCTTTATCATAAAGGTGATATAAATAAGTAAGTCAAAAACATTACTATTGCGGTCATTAGGTATACTAGACAGCTTCACATTGACGCATGACGCCTCAAATCCTCAAGAATATTCTAGAAGTGTGTTTTTACGCCTTATTGATAAATACGTCTATGTGTAACAGAGTGCACTGAAACTGATTAAATTTCCACGACTCTTAATAGTCTTAATTGATTAGAAACTTTACCTTATTCTTGCATAATATAGGAAAATTTAGAAAATTTGTTTCTAAATAAATATTTGAGACACCACTTTCTTATTATACTGGCAAATTTTGGACACAATGTCCACCATAGCAATATTTATTTATTTTTTGAAAATTTGGCTTTGATTATATCCTAAGAACCCCCGATATAATTTTAGTATAGTGTTCCCAGATAGCACAAGACGCTCACTGGAAAGTCAGAATTTGTCCATAATGTATCCAATACGTCCAGGGCATTTTTGGAGTCCATAGGATATTCATTTAATTGAATTGGATTTATGGTTGTACAATTTTCGACATGTTTTGTACTTTGATCCTTAGAAAATGGTTAAAACAAACAATTGAACCAGTTGTTAAAAGAGGGCGGCGTGTTCCATTTACCTTATCATTATTTTCCGAAGTGAAAAATTACTATGAGGAATGCTGCTTATACAGTCTGTTCAAAATGAAGTCGGCACTATTGCTAATTTTATTATTATAAGAAAAGAATTCCACTTAATTAGCAAAGTAGTGTTTTTTACGCTCGTTATTATGCTGATGTCAAAGAAACAATTAAACATCAAAATCACGTGATATTGACAAAAATGTAATTTTTTGAAATGGAATGGCCCATATCTGCAATAACTTTTTGATAGAGAGTGAAATTCTAAACAAAATTTGTGTTTTACTACATATCGGTAAAATTAATAATAACGGAGATATATGTAATTTTCCATTTATTATCGCAGGCGGCCGTGTACCGTATTGACAAAAACAAAACCTTTGACCGATTTGTTAACGTGATGTGATAAATAGGGTTAAGGCGCGTATACATCTGAGCACGAACGCGAACGAGGCATGCGATACCAAACGAGGCATGCGATGCCAAACGCTTTAACTTTTTTTGATTGCGAACAACAAACGCCGAGGCGCCGTTCCCATCCTCCGTCCATACGTTCGTTAGTTCGTTCAGATCAGCTGCGGAGTATGGAGAGCGTCGACGATGTGGTAGTAGCTAGTACTGCGTTTATATTGACGGCGGTTTTATTAAAAAAAGATTGAATTGATGTAGCCTTTACTTGATGAAGATCCATTATTAAAATATTTAAAAATATCAACAAAATTGTTTCAATCTGCACTAAATTTTTATTCATAAACATGACAATTGTTTCGACAACACTGAACACAGTGTCTTCGTCGGATGGTTGGTATAAACTAACTGTTCTCATTATATGTATTAAATACTCAACAAATTTTTTAGGTAAAAATTTGTTGAGTATTTAATACATATAATAAGAACAGTTAGTTTATACCAACCATCCGACGAAGACACTGTGATGTCGAAACAATTGTCATGTTTATGAATCAAAATTTAGTGAAGATTGCAACAATTTTGTTGTTATTTTTTAAATATTTAAGTTAAGTTAGAATGGGTAATACCTCATTCAGATGTTTTATTTCAAAGTGATACTGAGTAAAGAACTGAATTTTGTTTTTTCCATTAGCAAATTACTTTAAGTAAACATCTGTGACAGGTCATTTTTGTCACCGAATTAGATTTGTTCTAATAATTAGTTTATTCACGAACGCCTGTTTTCTTAGTTATTTACCTTGATTCAGAAGATCTATTTTCGTTCTTCCGCTATGTGTCCCCCTTCCCTTGCTGTCCAGGCTACCCCCTGGGGGTGTTGATTGCCCTTTTATCTGGTCCAAATCGGCTTAACATGAGCTTGTCCATCTGTTGTAGTCTGCTTTAAAATCTTTCTTTCTGGCTTGGGCCTGAATTTTCGCCTTGCTTAAGGCCTTCCTGTGTGTACAGACAGTCGCCTTTAGTCTATTTATGATAACATATTTTTAGAGAATAAATTTTAAAAGGCTACCTACATTTTGAATGAGATTTAATCCCGGTGTTTTCCACTGCCTTCACTGTCCTGGATTTCTGAATCTAGCGTTCTCTATTAATTAAACTCCAAGATTTCCTTCTCTTTTCTTTTCCAAGATCTTGTTTTGAATTTTGTAAACATTTAATTGAGTTATATGAGAAGGTTAGAATTTTTGGTTGAACTGACAGGCTGACACTGTCAGAGTCTTGCAGTGCTGCCAAACCGGAGGGGTAAAATTGGTACTGTATCGTTAAGCATTTTCGCGTGGGTTTGGCAGACTTTCGTTGCTATTTTGTTCAGGCCACCGGCGTAGGTATAACTTTCTGTATTTCCGTGACTTTATTGTTTCACGCCCGGGGTCTCTGTACAATAGTAGTGTCTTTGTTTGGTGGCGTGGCGACAGTTGGAGTAATTAGTGCAGGGCGGAAATTCTTCGGAACCATCTTGGATATGTGTCTGTGGTGGGAGGAAGTGTCATATGATTCTTCCGACACGAGGCATAGGCCGGTCACTTCCACTCTATCCTTCGAAGCAATTGTTCCATGGTCCCTATCTGAAAATTTCAATTTGGAAATTCTAGTTTTTTTTGGATTAAAAAGTCAGGGACCGCGGTTAAATTCTTGAAGAATTTGTTTCTGCAAGACGCAGGATATTTTTGGGCGACTTCGATGATAGCCACGAACATCGGCAACAGTTTGGAGGTCCAAACCCTGTGGTAACCTTTGCTGTGTGGTGCCCTTTTGCTGCCTGCAGTTCTGGAATTTAGTTTGTCAAGCCCTCCTTATCTTGGATCAAGGGGGTCCTTGGTAGGGGCCACGAACCTCCCTACTCCTGTAGGGGATACAAGGCATCCCTATTTCTTTTGGCGGGCGCTAAGCAGCCTTCCTATGGTCCACAGTAGGGGCTAAGGAGCCAGCTTATTTTTGTGTTTCTGAGGACAGACTTCCTCAGGAAGTTTATTTCTTTTTTACTTAATGTAACTTTTTCTATCTTGCGGGGGCAAAAAAAAAAAAAATCGCCCAATTTTCAATTGTTTTGTGTGTATACCAACTGTAAACACTTTTTTTTTTTATTATCTGTAAATATATGTACAGTGGTAAATGTATTCCGTTTTTCTTTTATCCAGCTCACTGCGCCCTGTGTTTTAATTTTCATTATGAATAGCGGGTTTGTTGTGTGAGAAGCAGGTCCCTAAACCATCTAGGCGACTTCCAGTTTACGTCGGTGTAAAAAACTGGTGGCGTCCAATTGAACCTACCCGGCTAACTGAGCCATGGGCTAATTTGCACGCGCTCTACTACACCTGCTTCCCTCAGAACACCCTGTTGTTCCTGTGTTTTTCTCTAGAGTACCTTTAAGAGTTATTTTAATGTTTTCAAGTTAAGCGGTAAGTACTTGGTCAATGATACTCATCATAGTATCTTTGACGGTTTTAAATCAAACACTTTTTATTGAACAAAGTGCGTCGCAAATTTTTGGCGCCCAACGTGGGGCCTATTTAAAAAAATTACCGCTTTTTTTTTCCTAATTTTACTCTTGTGCGTCTAGTGAGCTGGATGGAACTTTGAAAATTTCCATCAATTTTAACTCTAACTGTACTAGCCCTGTATTACTGCATTTGATTTTGGCGATTTATTATCGATTTTATTTTGCGTATTACGTAACTTTGATTGTCTTTGAATTTGTGGTTTATTACCGATTTTATTTTACG
This sequence comes from Philopedon plagiatum, assembly GCA_963971165.1. NCBI lineage: Eukaryota > Metazoa > Arthropoda > Insecta > Coleoptera > Curculionidae > Philopedon > Philopedon plagiatum. The sequence continues at coordinate 74,165,143 of OZ020192.1, forward strand.
TCTTGCGTAACTTTGATTGTCTTTGATATTGCGATTTATTACCGATTTTACTTAATTTATTTACGTGACTTTATCTTTGCGTACTGTGTTACGATTGCTTGATTACCTTTTTATTATTTCGTGCTATTTTTGCTGATTTAATTACCTTTATTTGCTGTATTTGACTACACCATTGGTGTAGTTTTGGTAAATTTATTCGATTTACGCGATTATACCTAGATTTGATTTTTTTTTATTGACTTTTGAGTTGCTGTTGTTTTTATCCGCTCCAAAATGGATTATAATATGCAAGTTCATTGCCTTCGGAAAGAAATGCTTATTTACGAGCTCACGATTCGTGGAATTCCGGCTAGCAATGCTAATACCGCAAAAGAACTTGTATCATCGTTACGTCCTATTTTAAAAATGGAAAGAAAAGGCAAAATTTTTACTCGTCCGGCCTATAACTTTGTTTTTGACGACGAATGTGACTACATAACCAAGACTTTACACGATATCGAAAACGCGATCAAGAATATTTCTGGTGACTCAGCCAGAGCGAAGTTCGTGCGTTTGCAGTCGCAACTTGTCCATTTATTCACTCGTGTTGACCGAATTCCGGTTGAGAACCTTAGTGCCGAGGAATCGCAAACTCGGTCTAATTTGCTACTTCAAACGTTGAGCAAATTGAACAGTTTGGATGATCTCTTAAAACAAGATCCGAATCTAAGCGCCTTACTTGATCAAACTCATCTCAACGACTCGGATTCGGATTCGTCTGTAGTTAGCAATGCGTCCAACAGTCGACCGCGTCACACGCGCTCGTCGCCCAAAGTCACTCCACCCGTGGTTAGTCCCAATGTAACAGCTGCTGCCACCTCCGTTAGCCATCCTTCGTGTAGCAAGGCGCAGCGTGTCGAAAAATGGGGAATTAGATTTACCGGCGAGGCTAAACAGATGACGGTGCATAATTTCTTGGAGCGAGTATCGGAACTACGCGAAGCTCGTGGTATTTCAGAACGCGAGTTGTTTGAATCCGCTATCGACCTATTTACTGGTAGAGCGCTAAATTGGTTTCGCGCAAATCGTCATCGATTTTCGGACTGGTCTAGTTTGTCTGACCTTCTGTGCAAACATTTCGAGCCGCCAGACTATCGTCATCGGCTATTTAAGGAAATTCTGGACAGGACTCAGGATTCGAGTGAAAGTATCGTCGATTACCTCTCAAGTATGAGCGCGCTGTTTAGACGACATGGCTCCCTCTCAGAGGACGTTCAACTGGATATCATTACCCGGAATTTATCTCCTTTTTACACTACCCAACTTCCGGTAGTTAACAAGTTGGAAGATCTAGAAGAAGAATGTCTCAAACTGGAGGCAAAGAAATATCGTGCCGAAACCTATGTCCCACCTTCTCGGAAAAGGCATAACTTTGTGGAACCGGACTTCGCTTTTATAGCGTCTGAAGCATCATGTTCGAGGAACGAACCGATCGACGAAGTGAGAGAATCTCGTCCGGTACAATCAACCTCTCGGGACGATAGACAGTCACCAAGAGAGCCACGTCCAACAACACCCAGAAACTCTGGGCCATTCTTGTGCTGGAACTGTAATAAGCCAGGTCATCGAAATAGCCAGTGCACTGAACAGCGTAGAATCCACTGTTTCCGCTGTGGTGCCCCAAATGTGACCAGTAAAAACTGCCCTAAATGTTCTTCGGGAAACGATTCTCGGGAGAGTCGATAGGTCGTAGGACTACTCCCCTCCCTTTTATTTCACCGACCAACAACTTTCCTCCCAACAATACCATTCTGCCGACCAACAGCTCTCTTCCTAGGGAAAACCTTTTGCCAACCAATAATTCTCTTCTTCACAAACATCATTCATCCTCTAACCATCCTCTGTCCAATGAAAAACTTTTGCCGACCAACCACTTTCTTTCCAATGGAAATATTTCACCAACCAACCGCTTTCTTTCCGATGAGAACCTTTTGCCCACCAACAACTCGCTTTTCAACACAAGTCATTCACCCCCTGACAATTCTGTTCACTGTAAAAACATTTTGCCGACCAACAACTTGATTTCTGATGAAAGCCTTTCACCGACCAATAGCTCTCCTTCCAACCAGAATCATTCACATGCTAACAGTTCTTTTCCCAATAAAAACCTTTTAGATTTTATCATAGCTCATGCGCATGGCGACCAGCGCCCCTATTTAGAAATTTCAATTTTAGGTTATAAGATTTTAGGATTATTAGATTCTGGAGCGTCACGCACCATTGTAGGTCAACCCGGCTTCCGAATTTTGGAAAGCCTGGGATTAAAACTTATTAGGCAACAGATTGATTGTACTGTCGCGAATGGCCAAACTTGCTCCAGTTTGGGCTATTTTCAGGCTCCTGTAACTTTATTAAATAAAACTCGGGTGATAGATATTTTAGTCCTTCCCGAACTGTCCCACCAATTAATATTAGGCATTGACTTTTGGAGAACCATGGAAGTGATCCCCGACTTGAAGCAGGACGTCTGGCATTTTTCCACTGATGATCAACCTACGGAAATTTGTAGCGTGATAGATGGCAACTCTTTATCTGAAACCGACCGAGCGTGTTTAAATGCACTAGTTAAGGAGAAAATATCGGAAATGGGTACTGGTCTGGGCTGCTGCAAGGTAGCAGAACACGTCATTGAGCTTGAACCCGGCGCTAGACCAATTAAACAGCGTTACTACCCAGTTTCTCCATACAAGCAAAGGATTATGGACGAGGAAATCGACGAGATGTTGAAACTTGGCGTGATTGAACCTTCTAAAAGTCCTTGGTCCAGTCCAGTGTGTTTGGTACGCAAGAAAGATGACAGCTATAGGTTTTGCATAGATTTTAGAAAGCTTAATACAAAAACTAAGAAAGACGCATATCCTATACCTTATATCTCCGCCATTTTGGATCGCCTCAGAGACGCCCGCTACATTAGCTCCATCGACATAAAATCAGCGTTCTGGCAGGTACCTCTTAGTGAGTCCTCACGTGAATTAACTGCTTTCACTGTTCCAGGTAGGAATCTTTATCATTTTCTGCGCATGCCCTTCGGCTTGACCAATGCGCCAGCCACCTGGCAACGTATAGTGGACCGTGTATTAGGCGTTGATTTGGAAAATCACGTGATGGTGTATCTTGATGATATAATTATCATCTCCAGAACCTTTCCTGAACACCTCAGAATTCTGGGCCTAGTTTTTGACCGTTTGAAAGGTGCAGGACTCATAGTTTCCGAGGAGAAATGTCACTTTTGTAAGCCTGAATTACGATACCTGGGCTACATCGTAGACGCCCAAGGTTTAAGACCTGATCCTGAGAAAGTGCAGGCCATTGTGAATATAGCACCTCCACGAAATATCACCGAAATTCGACGTTTTATTGGCACCGCTTCTTGGTACCGGCGTTTTGTGCCGAACTTTTCAGCTATTATAGCCCCAATTACTCGGCTTACCAGGAAAAATGTCAAATGGGAATGGACTTCCGAGTGCCATCAGTCATTCAACTCGATTAAAGAAGCTCTTATCACAGCTCCTGTGCTTACATGTCCAGATTTCAACCGCACATTTACTTTGCAGACTGATGCGTCATTTTATGGCTTAGGAGCAGTTCTGACTCAGCAATTTGATGACGGAGAAAAGGTTATTTCCTATCTTTCACGTTCTCTCACCAAACAAGAGATGAAATTAACCGTCACCGAAAAAGAGTGCCTTGCAGTAATTTGGAGTGTGGAAAAGCTTCGTCACTATCTGGAGGGTGTACACTTTAAAGTCATAACCGATCACCATTCTTTGTTATGGCTTCATAATCTAAAAGATCCACAAGGACGTCTCGCTCGATGGGCTCTCCGTTTACAACCTTACGACCTTGAATTGATCCACCGTAAAGGCCGAGATCACGTCGTGCCAGATTTTCTTTCTAGGTCAGTGCCAGTGACTACTGATTCTGTCGCAGCCGTTGACGAACCACCGTCATCATTTTCTGACACCTCAGACAAATGGTACAAAGGCATGATGCAGAAACTAGAAGAACGTCCTGATAAATATCCTTGCTGGCGAGTCGAGAATGGCAATCTCTTTAAATATGTCAAGACAAACAATCCAAGTTTTCCAGATCATTCCACTTACTGGAAAATAGTAGTACCAAAGGATAAACGAAAAGAGATATTCCTTCGATGCCATGATAATCCAGCAGCAGGGCACGTGGGTGTTTTTAAGACATTTTGGAAAGTCGCCGAGAGATATTATTGGCCGAAAATGAGATCTGACGTTGCTAGTTATGTCCGTGCTTGTAGAACTTGTGCTCAGAACAAAGTAGAGCAGAAACGTCCAGCTGGTCTAATGGGTAACCGCCCAGACATAAAAGAGCCTTGGCAAGCCATCAGCCTAGACTACATAGGTCCTTTACCTCGTTCTAAACAGGGTAACACTCATATTTTGGTGGTCACCGATTATTTTAGCAAGTACGTCGTGTTATTCCCGTGTCGATCGGCAACAGCAAAATCGTTGGTAAAGTGTGTCGAAGACGGCATCTTCTTAGTTTACGGAGCTCCTCAATTCTTAACGTGCGACAACGGAACTCAAATGAAATCCAAAGAATTTCAAGCCCTTTGCGATAAATATAAGGTTAGAATATTTTACACTGCCAATTATTATCCTAGAGCAGATCATACTGAACGCGTTAATAGAGTTATTAAAACGATGTTGCGCTCTTACGTTCAACAAAATAACCATCGAACTTGGGAAGACAATTTAACTGCTATCGGTTGCGCCATTCGCACTTCGCGACACGAAACTACGGGCTTCACCCCATACTGCGTTAATATTGGCAGGGAACACAAGCTATTCGGTTCGGACTATGCTGAGGGTGTTCCTCAAGTAGAAACTGAGCGTCAAAATTACATTCGGGAACGAATAGAAGCTTTCAAACAATTATTTAGAAAAGTTCACACTAAAATCGAAGCTTCTCGTGTTAAAAATCGACATAACTATAATTTGCGCCGACGCCCAGTAAGCTTTGTTCCTGGTCAAGAAGTCTGGCGTAAGAATAAAAGTATATCCGATGCAGCGAAGTATTATAGCGCAAAGTTGGCTCCGGAATTTGTAGGTCCGTTCAAGATCGTAGAAAAGACCGGCACGTGTACTTATGAGCTTGAAGATGAACACGGTGTTAGTAAGGGCATTTGGCATGTACAAGACCTTAAACCGGTATATGCCGAAACTGCATTTGGTGGTCCGTAGGAGTGAATAAATTGTTAGGCAACTCAAAGTCATTATTTACTTTATTACATTCCGTTGATTTTACTGTCATTAATTTAATATTACGTTTTACGTGTCATTTTGCTTCAATTTATTTATCAATCTATTGATTTCTGAATTTATTAACTTTCGAGTCCATAGCTTCAATTTGGTTAATTACATTTAATTTTTTTTTTTCCTTCTTCTTTCGGTAATAATGGCTTTAGTGAGTTTTCTTTTATCGTTGCGTTAATTTTGACTTTTGGCCCAGTTTAAATTCTTGTTTTTTTTTTACTTTCCTTGCTCAGTCGTGAGCAATTTTCATGCTCTGCAGTGTGGGCGTGATTGTGTTTGGATCCATCTGGGCACGATACTTGATGGATTTGGACACTGTCACTTAGAATAGCGCTGCACTGGGTTTACTAGGTGGGGTAGGAGTCCCCTGAAAGCCGTGGCAAGGTAAGCCTTCAGCTGCCTTGCTTCTATTGTTTGTAGTAGGTAAGCCCTCAGCTGCCTTACTACTTTCACTTGCCAACACCGCCTTACGCCTCGTTATCTTTTATCTGTAATTACCTGATTATCTTTACCTTATCGTCACTTGGTTTATAGTATAGTAACGTATAGTAACGTTTATGGTCATTTACTGTAGCTTACCTTTTTGCGTTTATCAGTCTCACGCAGATACCCATCTCGGCGCGAGACGAGATGGGGGTCGGTGTGTCACATGGTAATTTAAGTTTGATTACTTGGTTAGAAGGCGGTGATTAATTAATTTTGGACCTAATTTTCTTTATCGTTTTTTTTTATCTGCATTCACTATTAAGGGTTTTTTTTTTTTTTTTTTTTTTTTTTTTACTAAAGACTAGGGCCAAAAGTCTTTATTTATTATCTTAATTGGACCTTTTTTTTTTACCTTGATTTGACGTATTTACCTTGATGTGACCTTTTACTTTGATTTGGCTTAATTTTCTCTACCTTGACGTGAATTTATTATTATTCCCTACTTGTGTCTGGAAATTTCGGTTACTTGAACTAGTATGTGTTTTTGCTCGAGTACGACTTTGTCTTTCCTTTGGGGATTTAGAGTAGAAACACAATTTTCTTTCTCTCTTGCTGATTTTGTGAAGTTGAGAATACCACTTATGGTGGGATTCACTGCTAGTTGTTGGCAAGTAACCCAATTTTCTTTATCTCGATTTGCGAACCTTTAGTTTGATGTACTTGTTTCATTTACTTTTGGTTAATTACCTTTTTTTTATATTTGCGTTTGTCTTTGCGATAATTTACTTACCTTTGCGATAAATTTGCTTACTTTTGCGATAACTTTTCTTACCTTTGCGATAATTTGCTTACCTTTGCGGAATTTTGAATACATTTACTTTGGTTTATTTCGATTACCTTGTATTTTGATTTACTTACCTTTATTTTGATTTACTTACCTTACCGTGATTGGCCTTTGATAGGCTTTAATTTGCTTTGATACCTTTGGGTTTTTTTCCTCTATTATTTGGATTTGTCTTAGGTCTAGGTTTTGGTAGGACTATATGTTAGTCTCCGGCCATCTCAGTTTTACTGGTTTTGCGCCTAGGTCCTTATTGATATATTTCGTCTATTCACCTTTTAGACGAAATAAAACTATCCCGATTGCGACTTTACTTTATCTTGACTTTATATCGATTTAGACATTTGTCCCTATCTCGTTTTACAGGCTGCACGGTGTTGGGTGCTACCGGATGTCGCTTCGACGCTCTTTGTTAGATCATGGATCCTTCGGAGAGCAGACCGACTGGAAGGGCTGTTCAGGGGGGGCGGAAGTCTGACCCCTGGGGTAACAGTTTGCCCATCGAACTTGTTCGGCGGGCCAGGGGAGGACCAAGCTACTTTGTTCGGCCTGAGCTCAAGTCGGCCTATTAGGTTGCGACAGGCCGGTGGCAGTGCCACCGCTCAGAACACCCTCATTAATTTTTTTTGTTGTATACAGGGACCGATGTGCTTCCCGTTTGGTGCATCTTTTAGCTTGGTGGGTGCTACAATCCACTCCCTTTTGTATGGTGGATCATCTGGGCTATCCCTCTTTTCTTATCATTTTACTTATGTTGTATTATATTTATCTTTTCCTTTTTAGTTGTCCACCCTTTGGTTGGTTTGACGCATGTCAATTGGTGATTTAATTCGGGACGATTCTACGGTATGAGGCTAGTAAACGAGGTTCCCCACCATATTTTTTGGGTGTAACGCAATGCTAGCTCCCTTACCAACTAAGGGTTTACGTTCCACACCGAATCTTCCTGGAGGAGGTCGCTGGGTGACTAGTGGCAAAGGGACCAAAGATTTCTTTGAGTATTTAGTTATTTTAAGATTGAGTTATCAGTCTTGTTAGTTAGTATTAGTTATATGGTACTACCTTGGGTTCCCACGTATCTTCACTTATGTTTTTTTTATTGGCGCCAGCATAGCGCAGGTAATTTATTTTCTTTTTCGATTTTCTTGTATCATACAGAGAGCCTCTGATCCTTATCGTCGGTTAATTTTCATTGGAAAATTTCCCTCCTTTCGTAGGAGAGGGGGAGTTGTGACAGGTCATTTTTGTCACCGAATTAGATTTGTTCTAATAATTAGTTTATTCACGAACGCCTGTTTTCTTAGTTATTTACCTTGATTCAGAAGATCTATTTTCGTTCTTCCGCTATGTGTCCCCCTTCCCTTGCTGTCCAGGCTACCCCCTGGGGGTGTTGATTGCCCTTTTATCTGGTCCAAATCGGCTTAACATGAGCTTGTCCATCTGTTGTAGTCTGCTTTAAAATCTTTCTTTCTGGCTTGGGCCTGAATTTTCGCCTTGCTTAAGGCCTTCCTGTGTGTACAGACAGTCGCCTTTAGTCTATTTATGATAACATATTTTTAGAGAATAAATTTTAAAAGGCTACCTACATTTTGAATGAGATTTAATCCCGGTGTTTTCCACTGCCTTCACTGTCCTGGATTTCTGAATCTAGCGTTCTCTATTAATTAAACTCCAAGATTTCCTTCTCTTTTCTTTTCCAAGATCTTGTTTTGAATTTTGTAAACATTTAATTGAGTTATATGAGAAGGTTAGAATTTTTGGTTGAACTGACAGGCTGACACTGTCAGAGTCTTGCAGTGCTGCCAAACCGGAGGGGTAAAATTGGTACTGTATCGTTAAGCATTTTCGCGTGGGTTTGGCAGACTTTCGTTGCTATTTTGTTCAGGCCACCGGCGTAGGTATAACTTTCTGTATTTCCGTGACTTTATTGTTTCACGCCCGGGGTCTCTGTACAATAGTAGTGTCTTTGTTTGGTGGCGTGGCGACAGTTGGAGTAATTAGTGCAGGGCGGAAATTCTTCGGAACCATCTTGGATATGTGTCTGTGGTGGGAGGAAGTGTCATATGATTCTTCCGACACGAGGCATAGGCCGGTCACTTCCACTCTATCCTTCGAAGCAATTGTTCCATGGTCCCTATCTGAAAATTTCAATTTGGAAATTCTAGTTTTTTTTGGATTAAAAAGTCAGGGACCGCGGTTAAATTCTTGAAGAATTTGTTTCTGCAAGACGCAGGATATTTTTGGGCGACTTCGATGATAGCCACGAACATCGGCAACAGTTTGGAGGTCCAAACCCTGTGGTAACCTTTGCTGTGTGGTGCCCTTTTGCTGCCTGCAGTTCTGGAATTTAGTTTGTCAAGCCCTCCTTATCTTGGATCAAGGGGGTCCTTGGTAGGGGCCACGAACCTCCCTACTCCTGTAGGGGATACAAGGCATCCCTATTTCTTTTGGCGGGCGCTAAGCAGCCTTCCTATGGTCCACAGTAGGGGCTAAGGAGCCAGCTTATTTTTGTGTTTCTGAGGACAGACTTCCTCAGGAAGTTTATTTCTTTTTTACTTAATGTAACTTTTTCTATCTTGCGGGGGCAAAAAAAAAAAAATCGCCCAATTTTCAATTGTTTTGTGTGTATACCAACTGTAAACACTTTTTTTTTTTATTATCTGTAAATATATGTACAGTGGTAAATGTATTCCGTTTTTCTTTTATCCAGCTCACTGCGCCCTGTGTTTTAATTTTCATTATGAATAGCGGGTTTGTTGTGTGAGAAGCAGGTCCCTAAACCATCTAGGCGACTTCCAGTTTACGTCGGTGTAAAAAACTGGTGGCGTCCAATTGAACCTACCCGGCTAACTGAGCCATGGGCTAATTTGCACGCGCTCTACTACACCTGCTTCCCTCAGAACACCCTGTTGTTCCTGTGTTTTTCTCTAGAGTACCTTTAAGAGTTATTTTAATGTTTTCAAGTTAAGCGGTAAGTACTTGGTCAATGATACTCATCATAGTATCTTTGACGGTTTTAAATCAAACACTTTTTATTGAACAAAGTGCGTCGCACATCTAGACCACGAGTCGGCAACTAATTTCTAGTAAGGTTCGGATACCTTGAAAAATTGTATCGAGGTCCGAAGAAAAAAAAAAAGAAAAACTTTAAATGGAAGTATTTGTTTTTACAAATTACTTAAGTTTTTTGGCGGTCCAGTTTTCTACCTTCCGCGGTCCGAATCCGGACCCACATAGTGGGAAAATTAGTTGTTAGTGTTACATTGTAGGAAAAAGTATTTTGCGGTTATTTGCATACATATGACAGTTCTATCCCCTACATGCCCTCGGGGCATACCAACTATGTTTTGCGTGGAAATATTTTTACTGGCAAAATTTTTTTCATTTTTTTTTAGATTTACACAATATCGGCACAAGTTAATTTTTGTTCTGAGAATGTTGTGACAGGTGTACATAAATTATCAACATTTCTATGTTGACAGAATATATGGAAATGTGTCCTCAGTCCTCTCCGCAAATTTCTTTGTCGACGTTATTCTCACTCGGCTAGAATGTTTACACCTAGTGTAAAATGTTGCGATTTGGTAATAACCTGATACAGACTTATTGATTTTTGTTGATTTATTAACTACGATATTTGTAAATACGTAAAATTGAGAATAAGTTCTCTAAACCACCTGAAAATTCCTTATACTATAAGGATTTGAACAAATCATGGTAAAACAGCTATTCTCCGGGCTATATGCCCCTCCGAGCGCTGAATTACATACCAAAATTTGCCGTATTTTGACTAACACTGTTAGACAACAAAATACTTGGTTTGACTGCAAAAAACTACCAGGAAGGAGGAAGCTTTTTTCTTTAGTTAGGATGTCGTACCTGCATACCGGTTTCGAACTCTTTAGTTCTCATCAGTACAGGATAAACGAACATACCTACCTTCCGAAAAAACATACTCTTTAAGCTAGCCATGTCACACTGCATAAGCAGTATAAAACCGGCAGCGCCATCCATTAGCAGTCTCAAGCAGTCGGAGTAGAATTTACCGTGAGGTAAAATATTACAACAATGAAATGAAGTCTACTTGTCAGGGGTACATATATAAATACGTAAAATTGAGAATAAGTTCTCTAAACCACCTGAAAATTCCTTATACTATAAGGATTTGAACAAATCATGGTAAAACAGCTATTCTCCGGGCTATATGCCCCTCCGAGCGCTGGATTACATACCAAAATTTGCCGTATTTTGACTAACACTGTTAGACAACAAAATACTTGGTTTGACTGCAAAAAACTACCAGGAAGGAGGAAGCTTTTTTCTTTAGTTAGGATGTCGTACCTGCATACCGGTTTCGAACTCTTTAGTTCTCATCAGTACAGGATAAACGAACATACCTACCTTCCGAAAAAGCATACTCTTTAAGCTAGTCATGTCACACTGCATAAGCAGTATAAAACAGGCAGCGCCATCCATTAGCAGTTTCAAGCAGTCGGAGTAGAATTTACCGTGAGGTAAAATATTACAACAATGAAATGAAGTCTACTTGTCAGGGGTACATATATAAATACGTAAAATTGAGAATAAGTTCTCTAAACCACCTGAAAATTCCTTATACTATAAGGATTTGAACAAATCATGGTAAAACAGCTATTCTCCGGGCTATATGCCCCTCCGAGCGCTGGATTTCATACCAAAATTTGCCATATTTTGACTAACACTGTTAGACAACAAAATACTTGGTTTGACTGCAAAAAACTACCAGGAAGGAGGAAGCTTTTTTCTTTAGTTAGGATGTCGTACCTGCATACCGGTTTCGAACTCTTTAGTTCTCATCAGTACAGGATAAACGAACATACCTACCTTCCGAAAAAGCATACTCTTTAAGCTAGCCATGTCACACTGCATAAGCAGTATAAAACAGGCAGCGCCATCCATTAGCAGTTTCAAGCAGTCGGAGTAGAATTTACCGTGAGGTAAAATATTACAACAATGAAATGAAGTCTACTTGTCAGGGGTACATATATAAATACGTAAAATTGAGAATAAGTTCTCTAAACCACCTGAAAATTCGTTATACTATAAGGATTTGAACAAATCATGGTAAAACAGCTATTCTCCGGGCTATATGCCCCTCCGAGCGCTGGATTACATACCAAAATTTGCCGTATTTTGACTAATAGTCTTTGTTAACAGTTGTTAACAGTTGTTGTCTAACAGTGTTAGTCAAAATACGGCAAATTTTGGTATGTAATCCAGCGCTCGGAGGGGCATATAGCCCGGAGAATAGCTGTTTTACCTTGATTTGTTCAAATCCTTATAGTATAAGGAATTTTCAGGTGGTTTAGAGAACTTATTCTCAATTTTACGTATTTATATATGTACCCCTGACAAGTAGACTTCATTTCATTGTTGTAATATTTTACCTCACGGTAAATTCTACTCCGACTGCTTGAAACTGCTAATGGATGGCGCTGCCTGTTTTATACTGCTTATGCAGTGTGACATGGCTAGCTTAAAGAGTATGCTTTTTCGGAAGGTAGGTATGTTCGTTTATCCTGTACTGATGAGAACTAAAGAGTTCGAAACCGGTATGCAGGTACATCCTAACTAAAGAAAAAAGCTTCCTTCTTCCTGGTAGTTTTTTGCAGTCAAACCAAGTATTTTGTTGTCTAACAGTGTTAGTCAAAATACGGCAAATTTTGGTATGTAATCCAGCGCTTGGAGGGGCATATAGCCCGGAGAATAGCTGTTTTACCATGATTTGTTCAAATCCTTATAGTATATGGAATTTTCAGGTGGTTTAGAGAACTTATTCTCAATTTTACGTATTTATATATGTACCCCTGACAAGTAGACTTCATTTCATTGTTGTAATATTTTACCTCACGGTAAATTCTACTCCGACTGCTTGAAACTGCTAATGGATGGCGCTGCCTGTTTTATACTGCTTATGCAGTGTGACATGGCTAGCTTAAGGAGTATGCTTTTTCGGAAGGTAGGTATGTTCGTTTATCCTGTACTGATGAGAACTAAAGAGTTCGAAACCGGTATGCAGGTACGACATCCTAACTAAAGAAAAAAGCTTCCTCCTTCCTGGTAGTTTTTTGCAGTCAAACCAAGTATTTTGTTGTCTAACAGTGTTAGTCAAAATACGGCAAATTTTGGTATGTAATTCAGCGCTCGGAGGGGCATATAGCCCGGAGAATAGCTGTTTTACCATGATTTGTTCAAATCCTTATAGTATAAGGAATTTTCAGGTGGATTAGAGAACTTATTCTCAATTTTACGTATTTATATATGTACCCCTGACAAGTAGACTTCATTTCATTGTTACGATATTTGTTACTTATTACAAAGAAAAATTTAACATTTTCGGCGCTACATCGCCACAGAACACTCGTACGCTCTTGTGTCTTTGATCGACCATCTTCTTCTGCTTTCTGGCCATCTTGCCGCTTGCCTCTTCCCGTCGCGCCGTCGTCTGCACTGAGAAAATGATTTGGCTATCATAGCTTTATATCAAGCTGCCATAACTAAATTATGCCGCAAATATAGCGCCAGCGTTACCGCCATGCTGTCGCTGCTAAATTTATTTAGCAGACTTGGTTTAGTAATCATTGCGAAATATTTTGCTAACAAGATCAACGGGAACTTGCTATTGTTACAAATGCTACTAGCAGTTATTGCTAAATATATGGCATCTACTACTAGAAAACTTTGCTGAGTTAGTATGACTAAATGACAGCCACAGCGTTTTTGTTAGTAATAGTTACTGAATATTCAGTACTTATTGCCCTTTTAATGTGCTGTTATTGCAAACTAATTTACTAATTATTGCAAAGTTTTTTAGCAACCGCAGCATGATCGCTGTGCTATCAGTGAACGATTATTTAGTAATTATTGCATGCTATTTAGTAACGATAGCATCAATGCTTGGCAATCCCTGTATGACCGTTAAGTAATTACTGCCTGATATTTAGTTCCGATAGCATAATGGGCTTAGCAATCTCTACATGATTATTTAGTAATTGCTGCAATATATTTAGCAACGACAGCATCATTGGCGTAGCAGTTCCTGCACGATGGTGTAGTAAGTACTGCATGATATTTAGTAACAGCATCATTGGCTTAGCAGTTCCTGCACGATGGTTTGGTAATTACTGCATGATATTTAGTAACTACAGCATCATTGGCTTAGCAGGTCCTACATGACCAGTTTTGTCGCATGGGACCCATGCCAAACTAAAAGTGGTTTTTATTCGGCCCACTAAAAAACCTTTACCGAAAAAAAAATCGTTTTAGGATTTGCGAAAAGTTCACTTCTGGAATTGAACCCTCTGGCTAAAAAAACTCTAAGAAAGTTTAAACTTTAAATTTTTTGTTAATTATACGATATTCTATCGGAAAATTTTAAATTTTGTTAGATAATTTTTCGTTGTTGGAAAACTGTAGCTGTCTGACATTTTTTAAACCTAATTTTGTTTAAAAAAATACAGACAGCTCTGGTTATCCAACAATTGGAAATTTTCCAACAAAATTTGATATTTCTGGATAGAATTTTGTATAATTAAAAAAAAACAAAATTTGAACTTTGTTAAAAATCATTTTTTTTTCGCCAAGGATTCAACTCCAGAAACAAACTTTTTTCGCGAAACTTAAAATGATTTTTTTTTTGGTAAAAGGTTTCTAGTAAGCCCAACAAAAACTAATTTTAATTTGATGTGGGTCCCATGCTTCGGAACTGAGATATTACACTCTCGAAATTCAACCAACTGCCATTCGCCTGATTATCTGGTAAGTCCTGCATGATTTTGGTTTAATTATTATATAATCATTTAGTAATAACTGGGCGACTACTTTAATTCGGCAGCTGTAAAGCAGGTACAAAAGTGGTTAAATGAGGAAAATACTGGATAATACGATCTGCAATAACATTAAAATAAAAATTTGCAAAAATTTCTTTTAACTCCAAAAATATTTTCTAAAAATTGATTTATTACTAATTTGTTTTCCGTATCCAGAAATTATAGAACCCTATATATAAGCTGTTAAACAAGCAATGTATGAGAAATCCAAATGAAATACAAAATTTTTTATAGAACAGTCGTTTATTGTTATTATTTTTAACAAGTTAAATATAGGACATAGGACATATATGTAAAAGTTACATACATACACACATACATAGAAAACTGTCAAATTAACAACCTTTTTTTCTTTTCAGCATAATATTTGAAACCAGTTTTTTCTTTCTCGAAAAAATAAGAAACTATAACTTAACTACCATAAACAACTTATTATTAATAGTTACTTGAAAAATATACATAACACGAATACATATCAAATAAATTATGGAAAACCTATAGAGGGAGTCCCAACGATGTTTATGTACTAAATTTCGTCGCCGCTGTACACAATATACACAAACTTGTAGTCCTTAGTTTCACAAACTGCTTTTAGTAAGAGTATTTTCATACGGGGTATTTTGAAAGTACACATTGCAAAAATCACATTATTGTTTAGCGGAAAAAAATAAAACTCATCAAGCTTAAAAAGAGCAAACACGTGTTACCTCTTGAAATAAACTGTCAAATTTTAATCGTTTTGGAGTTGATTCAC
This sequence comes from Philopedon plagiatum, assembly GCA_963971165.1. Classification (NCBI taxonomy): domain Eukaryota; kingdom Metazoa; phylum Arthropoda; class Insecta; order Coleoptera; family Curculionidae; genus Philopedon; species Philopedon plagiatum. The sequence goes on from OZ020192.1 coordinate 74,180,359, forward strand.
TTGATTCCAAACCATCCAGATTGCCACATATAACCGCCGTTAATTCCTCGTCTGGTTCAAAGGTGAATTTAGGAGAGACCACAGTCCTGTTCCAGACTTCAGAATTACTCGAGAAAACATTGTCGATGCTACTGATAAATACTCATCAATATTCTGCAACAATAAAATAAGTAAAGTAAAAGATAAAAGTGGGCACCAAAAAAGTTATTTAAAACATTTAGTTTTCGTAAACTACTTAACATGCAACAAGTAAGTAGGACAAATTTTGGACATACAGGCGTTTTATATTTTGAAAATAAAATTTTTGACAACCTTAATAGGTATTTTTTATGGAAATGAAGCACAGAAAGGGAGGGATTTGCGACTTTTGTGTCCCTAAATAGGATATATCTTTAATTGACTGACAAAGTTGTACTTTCCGAGTACAAAATTGACAAATGCACACAAAGTATTTTTTGTTTAGCTAAAATCCGTTAAAGTTTTAGTAAAATACCCATCGGCGTAACTAGAAATGTTAAACTTGTTTTAAAGTTGTATATCTCTGTTGCTACTTAAGGGACCCATGCCAAGTTTAGGGGTTTTAATAGTAAGCCTACTAGGAATATTTTGGTAAAGAAAAAAAATATTTTGTAATTTGCGAAAAAAAGTTGAAATTTTGCCCCCCCCCCCCCCCCCCCCCCCCAGAAAAAAATTGAACACGTTTAGGTATATTATTTATTATTTTTTTAAAACAAATTTTACATCATTTTATCGATAATTTTTAAATTTTAAGAGAATAAAATGTGATAGTAGAAAGTTGTAGTCATTTGAATTTTTTTCAACAGAAATATGATTTAAATTTTCATGTACGAACAGAGCTATTAATAGCTCTGTTCGTAGAGGAATCACAAACCGATCAGCGCCAATCAAATTTTAGCTATTTGGTAACGTGACAGTTTGCCGACTGGTTTCCAGTAATATCATTGGCTCTGACTGGTTTGTGACTCTTGTGCGAACAGGGCTAATATCTATTCTTCTTATCAGCTTAATAGCACTATCGGTGCCTTTCATTGCCGTTACAAGGTAATAAAAAGTATTTAACATAAAACGAAATAAATAAAACACACTATGGCGCCGAGCAGTCCGAAAGTTCCAGGGAATTCCTGACCAATCAAATGCAAGGACAGGTTCCCTGACCAGGGTCGTCTTCCAAAACTTCAGCGTACAACGCCCCAGTGTAATCATCACATGACTATAAATGAACAATTTAAATACTGAGTCACATGATAGTCACACCGGTGCGTCGCACGGCGTAGTTTTCACACCGGTGCGTCGCACGGCGTAGTTTTCGAACACAACACTGACGCATATCATACGCCACGAAAAATAACACCTATTTTGCAATGGTAAAACTATAGTAAACTTGCAAAAAATCAGATAATCCGCTATTTTTTCGTTATAAATCATTACAAAAGACTCTTGTTAAATATCATTTTTGCGTACACTTACGCCATGCGTTAAAGTGTTTAATATTCGCAACCCTCCAACAACAGTATAAAAGTAACAAAGTAAAATACGTACCTTCAAATGCTTCTTCATAGGCACTAAGGCCCCAATCAAACAGGGTATTCTTCCACATTATGAAAAGCTCATAACCATAGAAAAATGTTTATATTATGCAAATAACTTTCATTAAATAAATAAACCCCGCATAAACTTCACAACCACGATATTCGATACTAGTGACACGCACAACGGTCGGAACAGCAGAAAGTAAAGTTAGTAAAGTAAGATGATGCACAAAGCGAACCGTTGAGAGGCAAAACCAAATGAGAGGAATAACTTCTAATGCTGTTTTGTGATTGGCTTATATTGTAACGAATATACCCCCTCCTGCACACATACGGCATATATTGCAGTATAATTTCGCTGTAGTAGCATCGCTACCTAGCTGTTATTGCTAAGTTACCAGCTAACTTCATGTCATGCAGGCGTTGCAAAATACAGTTCTATTACTGCTAAATGATTAGCTATATATTTTGGTTGCAAAAGTATTTAGCAGGTTTAGCAAAATTTAACAGTAATAGCTGATAAATATGTTGTTATAATAGCAATAGACAACCGGCAAACCCCAGCAAAATCTAATTAGCAATGATTGCAAAGCGATCCAGTACTCCTTGCAAAACTTTTAGTACTGATAGCGGATTTTTTAGCTATAGGTGCTAAATTTTTCCAGCATGACGATTTAGCAAACTCATTTTCTCAGTGTGCGTTGGTCACGTACACCACATACAGCCCGGCACCAATGTAAATGTTTAATGTTTTTATAGCTTAACCATTTTAAAAATGAATGGCTTAGGTAATGATCTTAACATACCGGCGGCCTTTGAAAGCCTCAGTCTTTCAAACTATGAAACAAACTAAGAGTCAATGGGTAACGGACACAATTGTTGAACCGCGCGTTTTGTTATTCCATTGATTGTTTTTATTGTTACCACTCGAGAAACACCATCGTCTCCAGGGTGAAGTTTTAAAATTCGTGCCATTTTCCAGTAAAGTGGAGGCAAATTGTCGTCAATCAGCAAAACTAAGGCACCAATCTTCAGGACATCATCGGTAGCTTCTTTCCATTTAGAACGCTGCTGTAGGCCAAGCAAGTAGTCCTTGGACCATCGCGTCCAGAAGTATTGGAACATTTGTTGAAGTTCTTCATAATGGTTTAGCCGATTTGATGGCAAGTTGGTTACATCAGTTTGAGGTAGGGATAAAAGGGATTGTCCAATTAAGAAATCACCGGGAGTCAAACATGTGAGATCGGAAGGATCTTCAGACAGAGGTGTGATAGGAGATGAGTTGATAGCAGCCTCTACCTGGGCGAATAATGTGGACAACTGCTCAAATGTTATTTGGGTTTTACCAATAACTCGTGTTATATGAAATTTTGCCCGTTTCACCGAAGCTTCCTCCGTGGTGCGGGGCTCGAGGAGGTATAAAAGACCAGGATATACAATTTTTTAAAAGAAAATCTCATCGTTTTTTACAAAGTTACGGATATCATTATAAAACCTCTTTAGGTCATTACTAGCACCCGTAATAGTATATTCTGTAACAAGGTTAGAATGAAAAAACTCAATACGAGTGGAAAATTCCGAACGCGAGCGCTAGCGAGCGTGAGGAACCACGAGTATTGAGTTTTTTCATTCTAACTGAGTAACAGACTATATTTTCTCCACAACCAGAAAGTATAAATCAAATGAATGAATGTCAAATTCTATATCTGATTCATTCGATTTTTCACTCATTATTTCATTTAAATTGAAGCTTTTCTGACAAAACTTATGATGCCGCCACCATTTGCATCTGTCACTGACAATTTTGAAATCCACGGCAATCTATGTCGTTTGGTTCGATTACAGAATATTCATACCGTACCTCGTTATGGAATGAAAATACATGCGAAACACATAAGAAGTAAGTGTTTCAGAACAAATAATATTCTAACTCAAGAGTAAGAATGTATATGTTCTATTATTAAAAATGATTTCGGAATTTCTACATTCTTTAATGGTTGTGGAGAAAATTAGTTCCGTGGTCGCTAAAAATTGTTTTGCAAAGTCCCCTGCGGGATACAAATCGTTTTAAGGCATTAAGGAAGGCGTCCGTGCTTAAATCCACAACCGCCTCGAGATGTACAGCCTTAGTCACAAAGCAAATGAACAGGCACAAATAGGCCTTTACCACTGCGCGATTTTTAAGCTTTCCATCCTTGATAAGGAATGGCCCTGCAAAGTCTACCCCAGTAATATAAAATGGTCTATTCTGGGTAACACGTTCCAATGGCAAGTTTCCCATTTGACGAATAATAGGCTTTGGTTTATGTCTAAAACAAGTTATGCACCGATTTAAAACCTTTCTCACCTCCCGGCGACCGTGAATTACCCAGTACTGCTCTCGTAACGCAGACAGAATCGACAAAGTACCCGAATGCAGGCGTTTATGATGCTCATCCAAAATGATAAGCCTGGTTAAAGGATGCCTTGGGGCGAGAATAATTTGATGTTTACTATCATAGCTCAAGCTTGATTTAATCAGACGTCCCCCAACCCTTAAGAGTCCGTCTGGTCCTAAAACTGGATTTAACGACAGCAAATTAGATTTTTTAGATACATTTTTTGAACCTTTAGCACAATGAATTTCAGTAGGGTACATTTCTACTTGTGCGATTTTTAAAAGTGCAAGTCTTGCATTGTTTAATTCTTCCACCGACAAATTTCCCGACTTACGTTTCTCTTTATTTTTGCAATTAAAAGCAAATCTGAAGCAAAGTGCGATGATTCGATTTAAGCGAAACCAAGTGGAAAACCGTTCAAAAATATTTAAACCGTTTTTTACCGTTGCCGATAAGATTATTTTATTTTTTAGTTCCGGTAAATCGGCATTAGTTAATGTTAATGTGGGCCATGTATTGAAATTTAAGTTTGCAAGCCACTTTGGGCCCGCCCACCAAAGGTCTGATGTTTTTAAGTCATTGACATTAACTCCGCGCGATACCAAGTCCGCAGGGTTGCTTGCAGTAGGCACATGATGCCACTGCCTTGCGTCTGTTTTTTCTTGTATTTCGGCTATTCAATTTGCGACAAAAATTTTGAGTTTACTTGGATCTATTTTAAGCCAACTTAAAACAATGGTGCTATCACTCCAAAAATAAACTTCATCGATAGTCATATTAATAGATTCCTGTATTTTCTGGAACAATTTAACGGCTAGAACTGCGCTACAAAGTTCCAATCGTGGTATGGTTAGAACTTTTAGAGGCGCTACCTTTGACTTTGCGCATACTAAGCACGTTTGGACGGTATTGTCCGCTGATAGATCTTAAGTAGGCGCAACTTCCATATGCGACCTGGGACGCATCACAGAACAGATGCAGTTCTAAACGTTTCGCGTTTGAAACAATCGTTTGACGTTTGATTTTTATATTATCAAGCAATGGTAGTTCGTTTAATAATTCGTTCCACTCGCATGCTATGTCAGGTGTTACCGTTTCATCCCAGCCCTGTTTGCACTGCCACATTTTTTGAATCAAAATTTTAGCACGAATAATCAATGGCGCGATTAATACCAACGGGTCAAATATGGTTGAGATTTTTGATAGAATACCACGTTTCGTATTACTAATGTTGACAGTATTAATATCCTTAACTGAATATATTAACAAATCCGCTTTAACATAGGTACCAAACAATTCCTAACGTGCGTTTAATATCACCGTCATTAATATAGTACTGATCCGCTGAATCCTCACTCTTTAAAATATCCGTTTTGTTTGATGACCATTTCCGAAGAAAGAATCCATATTCCGCCAAAATTTTATTAATTTCGAATTTAAGTTTTTCCGCTTCTTCCAAGGTAACTGCGCCTGTTATTAGGTCGTCGACGTAAAAATCTTTAAGAATTACCTTGCTTGCGATTGGAAACCTATCACGATTTTCGATTGCTACTTGCTGTAGAGCACGCGTAGCGAGAAATGAGGCGGGACTGGTACCATATGTTACCGTTAGTAGTTGATAGTGCGATATGTCGTCAGTTGGATCAGCGCGCCACACGATTCGCTGCAAATCTCTTTGATTTTTTGGTATTTTAACTTGCCTGTACATTTTAGCCACATCAGCGGTTAACACCACATTATGCTGTCGGAATCGAATTAAAATTGAGAACAGTTCATCCTGTATCGCTGGACCGATCATAAAGATGTCGTTTAACGATGTTCCGCTAGACGATGGGCAAGATGCGTCAAATACCACGCGTAAAGATGTCGTTGAGCTGTTTTCGTTGCGAACGCCGTGATGCAGAAGGTAAAAAATATTTTTTCCGTTATTTTCTACGTCAATATTTTCAGGCTCGATTTTTTGCATGTGGCCCAAGCGTTCATATTCGTTCATGAATTCCACATATTGTTTTTTAAACTCCGGTTCTCTTTCTGAATGACTTAGGTAATGATCTTAACACCTAGATTAAATAATTTTTCGAACATACCTATCATTAACTATGTATAAGTAAAGGTACGCCATTATGGTACCTATGTGAAATGAAAATATACTTAACACAGCACAACCGCAGTTCTCTGCAAATTAGGTCACTATTCCTGTTGGTAATGTCTTAATTATGTAGTACCTACTTGTGGGCCCAAAAGGCTTATCCTATACAATAGCTTAGGAAAAAAGAGGTGTGTTTTGCACAGGTACAAGGTTGCCTACAAATTTTGGCATGAGGGTTACTAAATAATAAATGCCTAACTGGCATTCCCATAGAATTATTCTTTCTTACTCTGAAATAGAGTTTATTGCTTGTAAATTTAATTAGTTTTTGGGATATAAAATAGAGATATCACTTATTTTTGTGTTCAGCTTCAGTGTAAACAAGTTAGTGGTGTGCTGAAATTATTTTGTTTTATATTATCTGTGACCATTTACAATAGCCGCAATGAGTACAAGTAAAAAACTTAAGTTGGAGTGGCTGCTTCCATATTCCACTATCTTATTTGAAGGGGAATAAGGTGTTTGGTGTACGTGTGTAACTCTGAATTTATTTGTACACAACGAAATCACATCGAGCGACATGTCAAAGGTCCAAGGCATTTAGAGAAGATGCAATCTCATCCGGGGCCATCCGCATCTAGAGAACCTGATGTAATACACGCAGAGTTTTGCATGGATTTATGTGAAGCCTTTGTTGCAGCTGACATTCCTCTCCATAAAATAAATAATCTATCTATGAAGAAATTTTTGCAAAAATATTGCCACCACAGAGTACCAGACGAATCTACTCTTCGTAAAAGTTATGTGGATAAGGTATACTCAAAAACTATTGACAAAATACGTCACAATATTGAAGGAAAAAAGTTGTGATTTAGCATCGATGAAACCACCGACATCAAGGGCCGATACGTTGCTAATATTATAGTTGTGCCTTTAAATCCTATAGAAGCGGGTAGCTCTAGTCAACAGTTAATTTCTGGCTAACCAATAGTGAGACAATAACTCAAGTTGCAGTAGAAAGTATCAGGTCGCTCTTTTCAGATACGAATATTACTGAAAACGTTGTTTTGCTGCTTTCGGATAGTGCGGCATATATGCTAAAAGCAGGAAGACAGTTAAAAGAACATTTTCCAAATTTGATTCACTTTACATGTCTAGCTCATGCCTTGCATAGAATATGTGAAGTGATACGTGACTTCTATCCAATTATTGATACTTTGGTTAGTGAGGTAAAAAAAGTTTTTCTTAAATCACCAGCGCGAATAAACCGATTTAAGGAAATGTGTCCTAATGTCCCATTGCCCCCACAACCTGTTATTACAAGTTGGGGAACATGGTTATCAGTCGTTATATATTACCATACAAATTACGACTTGGTTAAAAATGTTATTGACAATCTAAAAGATGATGCTTTGAGTGTAACAAGAAGTAAAGAAGTTATAAGTGCACTGACGCTTAAAAATGATTTAAAGTTTACTTCTGAAAATGCTGTTTTTGAGTTATATTAGCTTAAATAAATTGCAGAGAAAGCCATGGAAACAATTAGAAGAAATATAATTTATTTTCAATAGTCCAAATAGCAAACAAGTATCGTAATATCAAATTCATAAAACATAACAAGTAACAATTTTTTTGTTTCCATGGCTTTCTTGATATCTTTTTGAAACCTATTTGCAGTTTATTTATGTTAAGATTTCTCAAAAATGGCTCGCCCAAATGTCATCACCGTATATATTTTTGAAATCAGGGGAAAAAGTTTTTTCATTTTAGCTCATAAAATACAGGGTGTTCTATTAAAAAAAGTAGAAGTAGAATATTTTTTTCCGTTTTTCGATGCGATTTTGTTTTTCGTGATAACTTCAAAAGATAATATAAGAAAAAACCTACACCTTCTGCATAAAACATTTTTTCTATCTGACATAATAAAGGCTCTAGGAAGCACGTAAATATAGTCAAAGACCCTGTACGAGTTTAAAAAAATAATTGGTTTTTTATCCATAACTCGCTTAGTTTTTATGCTATCGATCTTTTTAAAAAACCATTTTGTAGGTTTTTTAAGGGCTATAAGATCAAATTAGTTTAATATTTTTCTGCCTTTATTTTTGAAAGGGTTTAAGCTGAAAGGGCTCGAACAAATTGCTTTTTACTCAAATATGCAAACTTGGTGCTTATTATTGTGATTACTTTAGAAGTTAATTCCTAATTCCCATGAGTACTAATTATTTATTTGTTTTTTCAGGATAAAAGAAAGAGACCTTCAGGTGCGAAGTTTCGCGAGCAAAAGAAACTGAGACTACAAGAAAGGGAAAAAATGGCTGGATCTTTAAAGCACTTCTTGCAAAACAATGAAGATTCCACGGAGACTATCGATGCGACCGAATCTCAAGATTCTAAATCCGTAATATCAGTAACCGTGAGTGGAACATCTGAAATTTCAACAGAGGCGACCACGGTAACATCAGGTCCTGCAACAAGTGGCGGCGGTTGTAGCAGCAAAGCGCTTCTACTGATGCAGAGCCCGATGAAGCGATGACACCATCCTCGTCTACAGCACTTGAACAATCCACTTCAGGTAATTCAGCTTGTGTAAGAAGTTCGGTAATGTCAGCTACCGAAATACCTGATGCAAGTGACACTTTCGATGAAGGCTTTAATGAGGCTAGTGTAGATATAATTCCGTCCGACCCCGGTTTGTGGCCCGAAAGAATCACCAATAATGAGATAGCTAGAATATTGGTTAAAAGTGGTCCGCCCTTGATAGACATTAGTTTTAGCTTTCCTAGTAATACAGATAAGAGAAAGTTTTCGTGCAAATACTTTGTAAGAAGTCTAGCAAATGGAGAAAAAGTCGAAAGGACTTGGCTTATTTACTCTATTTCTAAAGATTCTGTATTTTGTTTTTGTTGTAAGTTGTTTTGTAAAACACTTTTTGTGATACAAATGGAGTATCTGATTGGCAACACTTGTCTTTGCTAATGAAGAGACACGAAATGTCAATTTTACACAACAGTTATATGAACACTTGGGTAAATTTTAAAAAAATGTTGGAGACATCTACGACTGTTAATGCTCATCACCTGCGGATTTTAGAAACGGAAAAAAAATATTGGCGCGACGTGTTGGAAAGAATTATTGCGATTGTTAAGTATTTATCTACACAATGCTTGGCATTTCAAGGTTCTTCTAAATTACTTTTCGAACATGATAATGGAAATTTTCTAAAAGCTGTTGAGATGATTGCCTCTTTTGATTCAGTGATGAGACAGCACGTTAGCCGAGTGTGTAACTCCCAAAAAAAAATCTGTTAAAGTGACTCATTATTTAGGCGTGCAAATACAGAATGAAATAATTGAATTATTGTCGTCTAAAGTAAGAAATAATATTTTAGAAATGGTTCGCAGTTCAAAATATTTTTCAATAATATTAGATTGTACACCAGACACTAGTCATACTGAACAAATTAGTCTTGTTCTGAGGTATGTTGTCCTTAACACCACTTCAAAAAAGGTTGCAGTTGCGGAAAGTTTTTTTGCGTTTAATCCAATACGGGACTCTACAGGGGGAGGAATATATACATTTGTGACAGAAATTTTGAAAAAATTAAATTTAGATATAAAAAATATTAGGGGACAAGGTTATGATAATGGGGCAAACATGAAGGGAAAGCATGTTGGGCTTCAAAAACGCATTCTTGATGCGAATCCGAGAGCCCTTTTTGTACCTTGTGCGGCTAATACTTTGAACTTAACAGTAAATGACGCTTCTAAGGTGTCAGATGCTACAATAAACTTTTTTAATCTTGTGCAAGAGTTATATAATTTTTTTTCGTCATCCACAAAAAGGTGGGATATTATGAGAAAAAATGTCCCCGGGTTAAGTTTAAAGCCTGTAAGTGAGACAAGATGGTCCAGCAGAATTGATTCAATAAAGCCCCTTAAACTTTATTTAATTGAGGTTTGCGAAAGTCTTCTAGAAGTAGCTGAAGATAATTCCTTTCACATTGATGCAAGACATAAAGCGAGTTCCCTCTTAACGTCTGTACAAAAATTTCAATTTATTTGTGGAATTATTATTTGGCATGACGTTTTATTTCATATAAATATTGTCAGCAAACAAATGCTAAGTGCTACAATTAATATTAAAGTATGCCAAACCTACCTAAAAAATTTAGTTGATCACTTCCAGCAATATAGATCTGACCAATCATTTGAAGAAATTCTTGTACAAGCGAAAGAAGTAGCACTCTCTCTCGAAATTGAAGAATACTTTCCACCGTTACCAACGGTCCGGAGGAAATTTAAATCGAAACTGTTTGACTATGAACACCGAGACGAGACCCCTCATGATCCAAAAACCGCCTTTAAAATTAGTTTTTTCTTAAAAATTATAGATCAAACTTTAAGCTCTCTAAAAAACCGATTTGACTTATTAAATGAGTATGATAATATTTTCGGATTTTTTAGCGACATATTCAAATTAAGTGACAGAGATCTTTTAAAACGCTGTTCTGTTCTTGAAGAATGACTGACAGATCAGGATAATAAGGATATAGACTCCAATGATTTGTTTGATGAAATTAAAGCGTTAAAGTTGTTTTCATTACCTGATGATTCTGACCCCTTAAGTATTTTACAATATATATTTGAAAACAATTTAATCTCCACCCTTCCAAACGTAAGCATTTCACTAAGAATTCTTCTGACATTACCTGTATCTGTAGCTTCTGGCGAGCGATCTTTTTCAAAGTTAAAAATCATTAAAAATTATTTAAGATCGACAATGCTTCAAGAAAAATTATCTGGGCTAGCGATATTAACAATTGAACAAGAAATTTTTGATGGTATAAATTTTAGCGATGTAATTAATGAATTTGCAACAGCAAAGTCTCGGAAAATATCGCTACTACAATAGCTATTTTTTATTTTTCTATTGTACCTAGCTATCATTTTTGATTTCATAACGAAGTTAAGTTACCTAGGTATTTTTTATCAGAAGTATCTGCATATTGCATATTTTTTAAAATATCTAAGTATTAGTAGAAAGTAGTACTTATTATATATATATATATATATATATATATATATATATATATATATATATATATATATATATATATATATATATATATATACAGTGACCGGCAAAAAGTTCGCAACATATGGGAAAAATTTTTATTAGGTCAGTATTGGAAAAACTTTTCCGGGGGATCGGTTCTGCATGTCCGATAACCTAAAAATCGATTTTGACATACGTCACGTGACCACTGGTATAGCGTCAAATTAAAAAAAAAATTGTTAATTTACAAAAAGTGAGGTTAGTTGACGAGATATCAAAAAAAGTTATTTGAAAAAATTGCTTAGAATTAAATTCTAGGTCCTTGTGCAAAATTTTAAGATTTTATTTAAAAAAATTGGAAAACTCAATTTTTTTTAAATATTTTTTTATCGATTTACAAATTTCCAGTTTTTTTCGTTTAGATAGCTTGGCTAATGTAAAGCCCATGTATCTGGATGAAAATAAACGAATGTAGTAGTTTTTTCTACAATTGACAGGACAAAATTAAAAAAAACAGGGTTTCGCCGGACGCTAGCTGTTGCAATGATTTGTATCTAGCAGCAGTGTCAAAATTTTAGAGACATTTCAATGAGATTACATTGAGAAAACCTTAATCGTCTTAAATATATCTGAAGTTCGACTTTTTGTAAAGTTAAGGGGAGTAAAATAGATAATAAACAAAAAATTACCTGTTTATTTAATCGAAATTTCATAAACGAAAACCAATGTAAGAAAAACTTAAAAGTAGTCAAATTCTGTACTAACAACATAAAAAATCATTGTTTTTCCTTGGGTGCACAAAATTTAAAACTCAGTATGACCACCATTTCTCTCCATACATACTATTGTTCTCGAGCGCAACTCTCGATTAACATTTCGGAGCATTTTACGATTTATTTGCAATACACAATTTCTAATGACATTCTCTAAATTTTGTATATTCCTAAAGGGTCGATGTTTGTACACAGAGTTCTTTAGGTATCCCCACATAAAGAAATCTAACGGAGTCAGATCTGGTGATCTCGCAGGCCACGGATTTTCAGAAAACCGTCCTATCCACTGGTTTCCAAATTCTTGATCCAGCCATCTCTTCACCTCATTTGTGGAATGAATGCTAGCTCCGTCTTGTTGAAAGTATAAATTTCTTCTTTCGGCTAATGACAAATTCTCTAAAAAGTCAGATATCTCAGTTTGTAGATATTCTAAATATCGTTCTGAATTTAAATTGTCTCTAAAGAAAAAAGGTCCCACTATTCTGAGGTTGAAAATTCCGCACCACACATTAACCTTAAAACTATATTGGTCTTTACTCTGAATTACAAAGTCTGGGTTTTCGGTGGCCCACCATCTACAGTTTTGTGAACTGACGGTTCCGTTAGAGGTAAATGTAGCTTCATCCGAGAAAAGAACGTTCTTTGGAAAATTAAAATCTTCCTCAATCATACCCTGGAACCAGGCACAAAAATCGAAGCGGGCGTCATAATCCCTATCTTTTAATACTTGTACAAATTTAGGTTTGTACGGATGAAATTTGTTTCTTTTTAATATCCTCCGCACAGATCTTTCGTGAATGTTAGTGATCTCCGATATTTGACTAACTGCTAATTGGGGTGTTTCTGTGATCGACAAACACACATCCAGAGAACCTTCGTCACCTGTTACCGGCTTTTCATGGGAAACTTTATACTGATTTTCTACCGATCCCGTTTCTTTAAATTTATTGACTAGACGAGATACTGTGGAATAATGGAGGGATTTATCGGGGTGCCTCTCATTAAAAATTGCTGCTGTTTCTCTATGGCTTTTGTAATTATCTCCAGAAATTAAAATAATTTCTATCTTTTCCTGAAGAAGTAGTGTGGGTGCCATTTTAAGGAATAAAATATTAATAAACTTATGTAAAATATCAAACTTAGTAAGATGCGAGACATAAACCAATGACATAGGTTGAAATCAAACAAATTATAATTTGTTTGACATTTTTCTGTTGTTTTTAACCTACTAGATTATTTGGTTGTTTTAATTTCAGAGCCTGCTTTGGTAGTTTTAAGTACAACTAAATAGACCTGGTTGTTAAATTTATGTGCGAAAAATCTTAATAAAATCTTGATACAGTCATTTCATTAGATTCAAACCATTGCAACAGCGAGCGTCCGGCGAACACCTATTTTTTCGATTTTGTCCTGTCAATTGTAGAATTGTAGATCTGACTCCGTTAGATTTTTTTATGTGGGGATACCTAAAGAACCCTGTGTACAAACATCGACCCTTTAGGAATATACAAAATTTAGAGAATGTCATTAGAAATTGTGTATTGCAAATAAATCGTAAAATGCTCCGAAATGTTAATCGAGAGTTGCGCTCGAGAACAATAGTATGTATGGAGAGAAATGGTGGTCATACTGAGTTTTAAATTTTGTGCACCCAAGGAAAAACAATGATTTTTTATGTTGTTAGTACAGAATTTGACTACTTTTAAGTTTTTCTTACATTGGTTTTCGTTTATGAAATTTCGATTAAATAAACAGGTAATTTTTTGTTTATTATCTATTTTACTCCCCTTAACTTTACAAAAAGTCGAACCTCAGATATATTTAAGACGATTAAGGTTTTCTCAATGTAATCTCATTGAAATGTCTCTAAAATTTTGACACTGCTGCTAGATACAAATCATTGCAACAGCTAGCGTCCGGCGAAACCCTGTTTTTTTTAATTTTGTCCTGTCAATTGTAGAAAAAACTACTACATTCGTTTATTTTCATCCAGATACATGGGCTTTATATTAGCCAAGCTATCTAAACGAAAAAAACTGGAAATTTGTAAATCGATAAAAAAATATTTAAAAAAAATTGAGTTTTCCAATTTTTTTAAATAAAATCTTAAAATTTTGCACAAGGACCTAGAATTTAATTCTAAGCAATTTTTTCAAATAACTTTTTTTGATATCTCGTCAACTAACCTCACTTTTTGTAAATTACCAATTTTTTTTTTAATTTGACGCTATACCAGTGGTCACGTGACGTATGTCAAAATCGATTTTTAGGTTATCGGACATGCAGAACCGATCCCCTGGGAAAGTTTTTCCGATACTCTCCTAATAAAAATTTTTCCCATATGTTGCGAACTTTTTGCCGGTCACTGTATATATATATATATATATATATATATATATATATATATATATATATATATATATATATATATATATATATATATATATATATATATAGACATTAGGCAATATTTCTGTTATTTGTTCCTAAAAAAGATGTGATTTTTAGTTTTGGGTTATTTTCTAGTATTTATAAACAACGTGTCTGTACCCCATTAGTTAACTAAATGCTTTAAAATGGGTGTGGACAAGAATTTATTTTAATTTATTTTGTTGTGATTTTATTCTGTTTGTTTCATTTTGATATTTTAGTCTACAAATAAATATGACTTCTAAAGTTCAGTTTTTTGCTTTATTTCAAGCACCTACCTACCTACCTACCTTCAAAAAAATAAATAAAAAAACATGATCCAAAATGCCTTAAGGGGCGTCAAAATCCTTTTTTGCACACAGGCGCCAGTAGCCCTTACGGGGGCCCTGCAGGCGCGAGCGGCCATGTTGTCGTATTTGGTGTTTTGATTAGCGGACGGTACGTAGTATTGAGTTCACTGGCTGGGCAAATCACGTGGTGATTTATGAGGGATGTTCAGGACATCACGTGACTGGTTAGCAATTGTTTCCAAAGGCTATGTCTTTGCTTCAACATTTTTTCGTCGTTCGCTATAGTATATAGGGGATAGCCCCAAATGGCCTAAAGTTCATCTGGCCTAATCCCGAAGCTCACTTCGTGTCGAATCGGAGATCTTCGTTTCTGCAATTGGCCTAACATTCGAGAAGTTGACAAACAAGGATGGAATACGCATACTTTCTTTATTGTACTCGTGCCAGTGTATTTTATGGAAAAAAATTATTCGGTTTAGTGTGTAGTGACGCAGTGGCAAGACTGGCAAGTGATATTGCCGCCAAATTTTATAACGGATTAGTTGCTTGTTAGACTTGTCTCAAGCAGCTTCCCTAGCATCAGCGTCTTTTTAAGGATCTGAAGTGACCTATTATTTGTTTGAGATCCCATTTGTGTGTTGTGATTATATCAGTATTACAATTTTTTTGCAGATTAATTTGTTTGTGCCACTGCATGACGCGGATGGTTAAATGAATTAACTGGATAGTATGATCTTGATGAGAATGGTACTTCTGTGTCCATTTTCTATCATGGTTTTTATCAAGGTTGATTTAATCCTGTTAAATTTCTAGAGTTTCTAAAAGTAAGAAAAAAAGTCTAACGTAATAAATCAACAGCCCCTTTGTAGAATTTAAAAAATTGGTGTATGTTAAATTTTAACTATGTTACATATGTTACTTAGAATAAATTATGTGTGATCATATTTTCCTTTTGTTTTCATTTGGCATTTTGTTTAGATACTTGCTATACCTTAATAAATATAATAATTAGTACAATATGTATTTTTGATTCTCTTTCTGTTTTAATGTTTTGGATAAGCCAATATACAGTTATGAATGTGCTTTTGGTTTTTTTTTGTGGGTGAGTGTATTATATTTCTTGTTCAGTCTAATAAAATTGGATTAAAATAAAAATATGTTTTATTTCCTTTTCCCAAGAATATCAAAGCGCATTTCAATATCATGAACAATTTTAAACAAAGAAGAAAATTACATATTATTATTAAAGTTGGAAGTATCAAAAGTTATCTAAAAATAAAAGTTTTGAGAAGTTTAAATGTTTTTAAACGAAAAATGTGTTTATTCTTTTGTCGATTTTTTTAGAGTTGATTAGATTAGATTTTTCTTTAAAAAAAAACTAATTAGGAGCAGTTTTTTAGATTGTTTTATTTTAGCAATGGTTGTATTTCTATTTAAATAAGTACCTTTCAGTCAAAAATGAAACTCTAAAATGAACATACACATTTTAATAATCCTTACCGATAATTTAATTTTAAAGTCCCACCGTCACCGGTTAATATGAATAACTGCAATATTTTTGGAGAACATTCAGTTGAGTGCTACACGAGCATACAAACAAAATTACACTAACTTCAATAATTCTATTTTCTTTTAGTTTTGTGTCTTCGCATGATGGATGCAAAATCGGTTATACCATACCAGGAAGTAAAATTAAATCATGTTTAACAGTAGCTCCACTAGTGACAAAGCCACTCCACAGTACTAAACCGTAGTCTTTCCCCACAGTAAACTGAAAATATTACTTTTTCATGGGGATAACGTTGCTCACAGGCTGATTATTATATATAGTTATAAAAGCAGCAGGCGCGGCCCGTAAAATTTAAAAGTTTTATATCTCTGTTGCTACTTATGGGACCCATGCCAAGTTCAGGTTTTTTAATAGTGAGCCTACTAGGAATGTTTTGGTAAAGAAAAAAAATATTTTGCAATTTGCGAAAAAAGGTGAATTTTTGAATTGACCCACCTGGGAAAAAATGAACACGCTCAGGTCTTCTATTTATTATTTTTCTAAACAAAATTTACATCATTTTGTAGACAATTCTTAAATTTTGAGAGAAAAAAATGTGTTAGCAGAAAGTTATAGTCATTTTGACTTTTTTTAATTATATTTTAGGTGTAAAAAATTCAAATGACTATAACTTTCTACTAAAATATTTTTTTCTCTTAAAATTTAAGAATTGTCGACAAAATGATGTACAATTTGTTTAGAAAAAATAAAAAATAAAATAGCTAAGCGTGTTAATTAATAAGGTGGGTTAATTCAAAAATTCAACTTTTATTCCTAGTAAGCTCACTGTTAACAAACCTGACCTTGGTATGGGTCTCATAAGTAGAACAGAGATATACAACTTTAAAGTTTTACGGGCCGCGCCTGAAAAGAAGTGCTAAATGCAAATAATAAATAATACACATTGTTTTATTTGAAATTTTTTATTTTACATGTTTAGTGTTATTTTAGTACTACGCATAGGCAACCGTTGTTACATGTGTTTATGTGGCTGCCTATGGGTAGTAGGACACCTTTGAAGAAGGCCTAGTAAAAAGTTGCTAGGAGTACGGAGAGGATTATAAAGATATATAAAAAAAGAACAGTAGTAAAATTTGTTTAGTAAAAGAAGTTAATGATTCAGTGTTGCCGATTTGCGGGTAGTTACCCGAAAATCGGGCTTTTTGACCTGTTATGCGGGTAAAATTTTCATGCAGATAAAACCGGGTATTTCAAAATTGATATAAAGTTATACAAAGGTAAAATGGATGTCTAGCAGCCGCTAAAGCAGCAAAATATCTGCTTTAGCAGTTAAAATAATGTAGGTATTATTAAGAATTACGAGTATTTTTCAAAATGGTAATGTAAGCATTTTAAATCTCCCGCCTATTTTTAAATTTTGTTAGGTTAGGATTTTTTGACAAACATGATTTTTACATGTATGAAAGAGCAGGAAAGCAAAAAGAAGTGTTCTTGTATTTTTTAAATTATCACACACAAATTATAATTACAAACATGTTGAGGGTAAAATGTTGGGTGTTTTGCTTAACGATAACGGGTAAAAACTTTTTTTCAAAATTTCGCGCTGGTAATGTCAAAAATCGGATCGGCAACATCATTGACAATGATGTTTCTGTTACAAATATTATCATTGGGATTGGGTTATGGAAATTATGCACTGGGGCGCAGTGAACAGTGTCAATATACTATAAAACAGATTTTAAACTATAAGCAGAGAAAAATAAGATAGAGAGAAGAATATCTCTTCTTGCCGCCAGTTCGACCACGCTATGGCCTTCAAACGGCAACACCCCGAGATTGGCGCGTAGAAGTCTCCCCGACATAGCCAGTGCGGTAGCAACACGGCAAGCAGAGAGAGCTTTCTGCGGTGCGTCTCAATACTCACTCTCACTGTGCACTGATGGGGTGTGTGTGTATTAGGGGCATTGTATAAGGGGTAAGGTGGTGTAAGAAGGTCATATATAGTGCCAATGCCTCCTTCCCCTATATTGCATAAGGGTTAGTGTCCAAAAGGCATGTTTGCGCTTTCGCCAAAGGGGCACTAAAAATACTAGTGGATTAGGGTAGAGGGGAGTATTTTAAAAGGGGTGGCGAAAGAAAAAAGCGCTTTCGCCAAAGGATCGCTAAGATATCAGTGGATTAGATTGACATGGGGCCGTAGTAGCGCTTTCGCTAAAGGGCCCTAAAATACTAGTGGATTAGGGTAGAGGGGAGTATTTTAAAAGGGTTGGCGAAAGAAAAAAAGCGCTTTCGCCAAAGGATCGCTAATATCTCAGCGGATTAGATTGACATGGGGCCGTAAGTAAGTAGCGCTTTCGCCAAAGTATCAAGCGCACACACTATACATAGGTGTCCAAATATTTACATCTTACCATAGAACTTGGTCTGTTCAATAATTATACAGGATGGGATGTCAATCCAATAAAATATACACATAGTTTTGGTAATTTTTTTATTTACTATTTTGCTTCTTAAAACAGTTGCATATTTTATTTCTATTGTTTAGAATACTATGTTTATATTTTATTTCAACTTTCAATTTTGTAATTGTAACGTTTCACAACTTAAGAGGGGGGACATTAAAGAGACGCACTGTATATGTATAAACTGAGCTAGCTATTTTCGAGGACTATAATATATATATATATATATATATATATATATATATATATATATATATATATATATATATATATATATATATATATATATATATATATATATATATATATATATGTGTTATATGCGCTCTTCACCACGTGCCGTGGTTGACCTTCAGTCTCACGAGTTATAGCGGTCATATTGCAACACCTCTAAGAATGCATTGTAATCAGTATCCTCGTTTCGCAATGTTCACGAGTCGAAGGTACTGAATCAGCACTAAATTGTATATAAAAACCCATGTTTGCTTTTATCGTTAGTTCATACTCATTTTAGACCGTTACTATGTTCATTTGAAATTCGATATTTAAAGTAAAATAAAAAGTAATAAATTGTTTGGTGTAACGAAGAAATAACGTTTTTTAAAAAGAAGTTTTGTGAAAAAGTGATTTAACAATTTGGCGCAGTCGCTGTAGGATCTGTCAACGCTGCTAGAACACGAGACTTTCTAACTGGTAGCGGCGGATTCCAATCCCTCAACAGAAAGAACCTGCAAACATTGAGACGCTCTCACTTGGCAAACTACGGAAGGAACACCTGGTGAAGCCCCTGGTAGTCAAGGTCAAGAACACGACGCTTCGTTGCTGCTGCTAGTATTCTAAGTAAATGAATCATCTCGTTTTGTTTTAAACTGTTTGATTTTCTTTTTGTGTTAAGAAACTGTTCGATTTTCTAAGTTTCCCTGTTTTACAATATTTCCCGTATTTTTACCGCATATTTTTGAAAAAAAAATTTTTTTAATCTACTTACTACATTTTTGAAAATAAAATAAAAAATGGCTCCTCCAGTAGATTCTCAGACAACTGCTGCGGCTAACACTAGCCAAGCGGAAATCGAGCCTTACAAACTTTCTGAAATATTTCCTATCGTTCCCGAATTCGAGGGTGACCAGATCTTTTTGGGTACATTTTTGAACGCGTGTGATCATGCCTACAACATGGCAACCACAGATCAAAAAACACTGTTAGTGATTCACATAAAAAATAAATTAAGGGGTAGAGCTGCACAGCTTATAAGCTCTAGAAATCCTAGCTCATATTTAGAGATAAAACAACTTTTAAATCTTCACTTTGGGGATTCTAGGGATCTTTCATCCCTTATTCAAGATTTAAAAAGGCTGAAACAACTTTCTAATGAGTCACCGCTTACATTTTATAATCGGTTACAAGTTTTAAATGCAAAAATGCACGCATTTATTCAAAAATCTATTTTAAATCAAGATCAAAAGAAAGCGCAATCGTCTTTAAAAGACACTATAGCTCTTAATGCATTGTTAGTAGGGCTAGAACCTAAGTTAGGGCAACTTATTCGTGCCGGTAACCCTTCTAACCTGTTAGAAGCACAAGCGCGAATCAGGAGAGAACTCCAACTTTCTTACCTCGAATCGAGTAAAACCGAGAGACCTAACCCTCCAAGACAAAATTTGATCCCGAGAAGACCACCACCTCAGCCTCTAAAATGCTTTAATTGTGGCCGCATTGGACACACAGCCAATCAGTGCCGTAGCCAACCAGCACAACGCTACACTCAGCCTCAAAATTCTAATTTTCAGAGGTCAGTAAATCAAAACCCAACGTCAAATTTTTCCCAACAAGGTAGTGTGCAAAATCAACACCAGCCCAAGCCACAACAATATTCAAACAATTTACCCCAAAATCGACCCCATTTCGAAATAGGAATCCTAACTTCCGGCCTAATCCACAACGAACTTACCACGTAAATGCCAATGACGACCCACAAGACGAATTTTCATATTACCCCGACAACTACTATTATGGCAACGATTTACCAGAATATCAAGACCCCAATAATTACCAACCCTCTTATGCTAGTGACGAATATCCCATGGAACCATTAAACCAAGAAAATTATCAGGATTTTCTTACGCCCCATGTCCAACAACACCCACCTGGAGAGAATTATTAAGAAATCGACCCCCTGATAGAAATCCAGAACCAAATCCAGACCATGAATTTGGACAACATGAATCCCGGTCTGAATTTCCCCGATCAAAAGTTTCTTTAAATCCCCTTCTAACTGTCAACTCAAAAAATCTGTACTACATTCAAGACGCTACAAAAAAATTTAAACTTCTTATAGATTCCGGTGCTGGAATATCCATTTTTAAAGAAAACACTGTCAAAAATTATCGACAAAGGTCTCCAGAAAACGTCACTATTCAAGGTATAACAGATCAAAAACTAGCCATTAAAGAATCAGCCCTCATCCCTTTTGACGATGGCAATCCGCATAAGGTTTATATTTATAACTTGGACATAGACTTTGACGGCATTTTAGGCCTAGATTTTTTAGAACATTATGAATGCGTAATCGATATTAAATCTAAGCAACTTATTACAAATTTCAAAACAATCCCTTTATTTAAGGTCGATGATTTTCAAAATAAAAATAAATTTACACAAAATGTGTCGTGCAATAAAATTTCAATAGAAGCCCGTACGGAAAGAATTTTTAAATTAAAATGCGACCTTTCCAATACCGACGCTTTACTTATCGCGCAAGAAAAAGAAAAAGTTAGACTCCCGAATGCTCTAGTCAAAATAAACGCACATGGCGAATTTTACACATCTATTATCAATGCCAACGCGATACCAAAAGAAATTGACTTTTCGGAGTTAACGCTAGAACCGGTAGATGACACTGGCGAACCATTCTTTAATCTTAACACCGTTAATAAAGAAAAAAATGAATGTCAGCATGACAGAATTTCCTTTATTAAAAATCAGCTAAGAACCGAACACCTCAACGAGGAGGAAAAAGAACTAATTTGTGTTCAGACTTTGCGGACATTTTTTATCTCGAGGGAGACGCCCTGACGTTTACCAACGAAATAAAACATTCGATAGAAACGAATGGCGCTCGTCCTGTCTTTACCAAATCCTATAGGTATCCTCAAATTCATAAAGAGGAAGTGAAAACACAAATAAATAAAATGTTACACGAAGGTATCATCCAACCCTCCGTCTCACCGTGGTCATCGCCAGTTTGGGTGGTTCCCAAAAAGCTGGATGCTTCTGGAAAGCAGAAATGGCGCGTTGTAATCGACTACCGTAAGCTAAACGAGCTGACTGTAGATGATAAATACCCCTTGCCTAACATTTCTGACCTTCTGGATCGGTTGGGAAAGTGCCAATACTTTACAACCCTAGATCTCGCCTCTGGATTCCACCAGATAGAGATTGAACCCAGAGATATTTCCAAAACAGCCTTCTCTGTTGAAAATGGCCATTACGAATTCGTCTGAATGCCTTTCCGCTTAAAGAACGCCCCCCACATTCCAGCGTGTCATGGACAATATCCTTCTAGGAATTCAAAATGAGCGTTGCCTAGTATATATGGACGACATAATAGTCTATTCTCCAACTATCCATGAACACATTTCCCGTCTTGCTGAAGTATTTAAACACCTTCGGAAAGCAAATCTCAAAATTCAGCCTGACAAATGTCAGTTTCTGAGAAAAGAAGTCGCCTATCTTGGACATCTGCGACGCACTTTGTTCAATAAAAAGTGTTTGATTAAAAACCGTCAAAGATACTATGATGAGTATCATTGACCAAGTACTTACCGCTTATATCTTGGAAAGAACATTAAAAATAACACTGAAAGGTACTCAAAAGAAAAACACAGGAACAACAGGGTGTCCTGAGGGAAGCAAGTTGTGCTAGATCGCGTGCAAATTTGCCCTCAGCTCAGTTAGCCGGATTGGTTCGATTGGACGCCACCAGTTTGTTACACCGACATAAACTGGAAGTCGCCTAGATTGTTTAGGAACTTGCTTCAACACACAACAAACCTGTTATTCATAACTGAAAATTAAACATGGGGCGCAGTGAGCTGGATAAAAACAACGTAATAAGTTTTACCCTATATACATTTATTTACACAAATAATTAATTGTTGAAAAAAAAAAATTGGTTGTTGTCGACAAAAGGTGTTAGGCGATTTTGCCCCCGCAAAATAAATAAATTAATTATAAATTAATTACAACAACGTCCTGAGGAAGTCTGTCCTCAGAAACATAAATTCATAGGGTGGCTCCTTAACACCCACCGGAGAAAAGTAATAGGGATGCTTGTAGCCCTTGCGGAAGAGAAGTAGGGATGCCTTGAAGCCCCTACCAAAGACAAAGTAATTGGGATGCTTTGTAGCCCGCACGGTAGACCCTAGGAACAAAACAATTCCCAGTAGTCACAGTAGTTCAAATGTAATCAATAAAAAAAAATATATTTGAAGTTACGTTAATAATTAAAAACAAAAATCAGAAGTTACATTAATAGAAAAGATTACTATTCAGAGAGAGACAATTGACTTGAATTAAAGCGCCGAAATCTAACTAATTTTTTTTTTATTAATTAATTAATTAATTTAATATTAAAAGAGAAAGCCATGGGCTTAAACTGAATCGCAAAATTTAGGTAAGTAGAAAAATATTTAAATAAGAAGCTACGGTAAGATAAAAAAAACTACTAATAAAAGAGAAAGTAACTATTTGCAAAATTTAAACGAGCTTAAGATACGATTAAAAGGTTACATTAATAAAAAAGTTAATATTTGGATAAATAATTTACTGAAACTAATCCGCAAAATTTAAGAATATTAGATAAAAGGCTAATAATAACTGAGAAAGCCAGTGGCTTGAAATCAATCGCAAAATTTTAGTTAAGTTACAAAAAACCAAAATATGAAGTTACTTTAATTTAAAAAAACTATCAATAAAATAAGTAATCGCTGAAAACCAGATTGCAAAATTTAAACAAACTCAAGGTAAGATTTAAAAAAAGTTACGTTAGTAAACAAAAGAAATTATTACGCAAAGGCATTGATAACTAAATAAAATTGTACAGTTCCTTGATACTCAAGATAAGCGTTAATATTTACAAAAACTAAATGTCCATTAACCGACCAATTTAACGCTGTATTATGCTACCTTACATTAACAATAAAAATATAATGAAAGTACAACAAAAGAAAAATAAATGATAATTAAATCACAAGTTCACGCAAGATTACAGGTATAAACAAAGCAAAAGGCTTGAGCGAAGACAGTAAAAATAACTTAAAATGAAACCCCAGTTAGCTTGACTTAAGATTTAAACGTTTAAGTAATATTCAAAGTAAAAGAGAAGCTTAAGCGAAGCCAAAAAAAAAAGGTAAAATAATTAAAACCTCAAACCCCTATAGTAGCTTGACTCAAAAGCTAAGCGTTAACACTACTCGTGTAAATAAAGCGAATCAATGTAAGATAACACAAGAATAATAATTGACTTCAGAAAAATTTTAGTCATTAAAATGAAGAGAGAACACCCCGTATAGGGAGAAACAGTTTAAATATAAACAATCAAAATATACACCGCTTATGTACATTTATAAAACACAAATGTTAAATTAAAAGCAAAATATACCGCTAATGTGCATCTATCACAAATTTAGATTTAATTAGTGTGTAACTTTTGTGTTTATGACCGTAAATGAATAAATAAATAAATAAATAAAAACACCAAGCTTAAATCACAAGCAAATAAATTGCTACCATAAAACTACCTGACTACTCTAGGTTCCCAAAAGCAAGTTAACTAATTATAAAGCATCTACATAATCACCCTCAAGTCCCATCTAAGCATAGTGCGATATGATAAATAAGTGTAAAACGTGTACAAGCCTAATATTATATATATAATTCGATAATTCTATAATTCTATATATAATTCTAAGTGCACCAAAATAATAGTCAAATGACAAATTTAAAATAAAATAATAGGTTAATGAACCTCTGAAAACAAAAATATTATATAACCCCCCGTTATAAACAAACGCAAACATAAATTTAAATTTTCCAGCTTCCTAGAAATAAAACCCGTAAAACCTCAAGCCCGTACACGTCTTAGCTTATAAAAAAACAGGAAAATAAAGGATTTGGTGGTATTCTTGACAAACTGGCGACCGAACCTTAATAATAACAAACAAATTAATATTTAAAAAAAAAACACTGACTATACTTCACACTTTAATTTTTCAGTCTGGGGCATATGACAGGCTTGTCGACTTGGCGTTTACGATAACAAATTATAGTGTCAGAACTAAATAGTACCACAAATTCCTTATTCCTTACATAAATTACGGCTTGAAACTTAACGCTACAGATAGCCCAATAACCACTGTAGGTGCTTGGCGATAGTCAATAAAAAAAACTTGATAAAAACAATCTACATTCTACGTGGGCGACCGACTATTTTAATTCAAATAAAACCCAGGCCCGTAAGCTGGTATAAAGAGGTCTTAAACATAACTTATAGCTTGTACGAGGTTTACGGTCCACGATCAAGTCTCAAAAATTTATTCGCAAATTAGATAAAGTGATATTAATATTTAAGAAATTGAAGGCTTGACTACTATAACTCAAAATATGGTGTAGCAATAAGAACCACCCGAGAAAACTAGAGTCTTACTTAGAACATAGTACCGTAAAGCAGAATGATAATTACTGTTCGTTAAAATTTTAATTATAATTTTACCTAGGCGTAAAATAGGCAAATACGTAGTTGAAAAAACTTACCCCTTAAACAAGGAGGGTTCGATATTCCAAACTCCACGGATAAAACACCCAAAAGAGGCAGCTACCAGCGGCTTCCAAGGCGTCAGGCCGTTGTTGATGGCTGAACAAAGTAAAAGAAAGAACACCCTTAGACTTGAAAAAAATTTCACCAGGCACGTGGTATCGGCAGGTAGACAAAAAACGTACAAAAAAAACTTACCCTATCATCGAACGAAGTCGCCCAAAAATATCCTTCGTCTTGCAGAAACAAATTCTTCAAGAATTTAAACACGGTCCCTGACTTTTTAATCCAAAAAAAAAACTTGAATTTCAAAAACTGAAACTTTACGATAGGGACCATAGAACAACTGCGCCGAGAGTTAGCGTGGAAATGCCGCCTCGTGGAGCCTAAATGAATAAAATGACCTTCCTATCCCACCACAGACACATGACAAAATGGTGTCCTTCAATTTCCGTACTGCACTGACAGCTCCAACTCAAAAATCTTCCGCTAGAACCTGTGGCCTTAACTACAAAGCCCAAATAAGCGGCCCACCCACGCGAAAATGGCACTGCAGCCGCTGTGTTCACAAATCGACGGCTCTCGAAAGCGCTGCGTGAATCGACCTCGCGGCCCGAACTTAGATATTGTCGTTCTTAAACTTGATATTGCCCCGCTTATAGTTCCGGCAGGCGGAAACATATACACCCACAGCTGTTTCAAACTTCAACACAAATTTCTTAATTAACAGAGAATAAGAATAAAGTAAGTTAAATTCTAAAATAAGGTCCGAGAACAGGAAGACCGAATGTTACAGAGCACCATGCCTGTGGGAAGACACTAGGATTAAATCCCATCCAATGACGAGACAGCTTGAAACGTCTGAAAATATGTAGGTATCCCCTTATAATTTATTCTTAGCATGTAAACATAAATAAACTAAGAGGGACTGTCTGTACTCAGGGGGAACTCTAAGCAAGGCGCAGAAAAACGAATCTCAGGGCCCAAACAAAGAGAAATGTTAAACCGAACTACCAGCTACAAAAGATGGACAAGCTCATGTTAAGCCGATTTGGACCAGATAAAAGGGCAATCAACACCCCCAGGGGGTAGCCTGGAAAGCAAGGGAAGGGGGCCACATAGTGGAAGAACGAAAATAGAACCTCTCAATCAAGGTAAATAATTAAGAAAACAGGCGTTCGTGAATAAACCAACTATTAAAACAAACACTGAGTCTGTGACAAAAAATGACCTGTCACAACTCCCCCTCTCCTACGACAGGAGGGAAATTTTCCAATGAAAATTAACCGACGATAAGGATCAGAGGCTCTCTGTAGATACAAGAAAATTGAAAAAGAAAATGAATCACCCGCGCTATGCTGGCGCCAATAACAAAAACATAAGTAACGATATGTGGGAACCCAAGGTAGTACCATATAACTAATACTAACTAACAAGACTGATAACTCAATCTTAAAATAACTAAATACTCAAAGCAATCTTTGGTCCCTTTGCCACTAGTCACCCAGCGACCTCCTCCAGAAAGATTCGGTGTGGAACGTAAACCCTAGGGTGGTAAGGGAGCTAGCATTGCGTAACACCCATAAATATTGTGGGGAACCTCGTTTACTAGCCTCACACCGTAGAATCGTCCCGAATTAAATCACCAAGTGACATGCGTCAAACCAACCAAAGGGTGGACAACTAAAAAAAGGAAAAGATAAATATAGTACAACATAAGTAAAATGAGAAGAAAAGAGGGATAGCTCAGATGATCCACCATACAAAAGGGAGTGGATTGTAGCATCCACCAAGCTAAAAGATGTACCAAATGGGAAGCACATCGGTCCCTGTATAAAACAAAAAAAAATTAATCAGGGTGTTCTGAGCGGTGGCACTGCCACCGGTCGCAACCTAATAGGCCGACTTGAGCTCAGGCCGAACAAAGTAGCTTGGTCCTCCCCTGGCCCGCCGAACAAGTTCGATGGGCAAACTGTTACCCCAGGGGTCAGACTTCCGCCCCCCCCCCCCTGAACAGCCCTTCCAGTCGGTCTGCTCTCCGAAGGATCCATGATCTAACAAAGAGCGTCGAAGCGACATCCGGTAGCACCCAACACCGTGCAGCCTGTAAAACGAGATAGGGACAAGTGTCTAAATCGATAAAGCCAAAATAAGGTAAAGACGCAATCGGGAGAGTTTTATCTTGTCTAAAGGGAGAATAGACAAAATATATCAGTAAGGATCTAGGCGCAAAACCAGTAAATACTGACATGGCCGGAGACTAACATATAGTCCTACCAGGACCTAGACATAAGACAAATCCAAATAATAGAGAAATAACCAAAGGTATCAAAGCAAATTAAAGCCTATCAAAGGCCAATCACGGTAAGGTAAGTAAATCAAAATAAAGGTAAGTAAATCAAGGAAGAAAGAAAAGTAACGGAATGAACGCAAATGTAATCGAAATTACGCAAAGGTAAGCAAATAAACGCAAAGGTAAGTAAATTAACGAAAAGGTAAGCAAATTATCGCAAAGGTAAGTAAATTATCGTAAAAGTAAATTAACGCAATCGCAAAGTCAAGTAAATTAACGCAAAGACAAACACAAATGTAAAAAAAAGGTAATCAACCAAAAGTAAATGAAACAAGTAAATCAAACTAAAGGTTCGCAAATCGAGATAAAGAAAATTGGGTTATTTACCAAAAACTAGCAGTGAATCCCACCATAAGTGGTATTCTCAACTTCACAAAATCAGCAAAAGGAGAGAAAGAAAATTGTGTTTCTACTCTAAATCCCCAAAGGAAAGACAAAGTCGTACTCGAGCAAAAACACATACTAGTTCAAATAACCGAAATTTCCAGACACAAGTAGGGAATAATAATAAAATCACGTCAAGGTAGAGAAAATTAAGACAAATCAAAGTAAAAAAGTCACATCAAGGTAAATACGTCCAATCAAGGTAAAAAAAAAGGTCCAATCAAGATAATAAATAAAGACTTTTGGCCCTAGTCTATAGTAAAAAAAACAATTAATAGTGAATGCAAAAAAAAACGATAAAGAAAATTAGGTCCAAAATTAATTAATCACCGCCCTCTAACCAAGTAATCAATCTTAAATTACCATGTGACACACCAACCTCCATCTCGTCTCGCGCCGAGATGGGTGTCTGCGTGAGACTGATAAACGCAAAAAGGTAAGCTACATTAAATGACCATAAACGTTACTATACGTTACTATACAATAAACCAAGTGACGATAAGGTAAAGATAAATCAGGTAATGACAGATAAAAGATAACGATGCGTAAGGCGGCGATGGCAAGTGAAAGTAATAAGGCAGCTGAGGGCTTACCTACTACAAACAATAGAAGCAAGGCAGCTGAAGACTTACCTTGCCACGGCTTTCAGGGGACTCCTACCCCACCTAGTGAACCCAGTGCAGCGCTATTCTAAGTGACAGCGTCCAAATCCATCAAGTCTCGCGCCCAGATGGATCCAAACACCATCACGCCCACACTGCAGAGCATACACGGCACTCAGGGGACTCCTACCCCACCTAGTTAACCCAGTGCAGCACTATTCTAAGCGATAGTGTCCAAATCCATCAAGGTTCGCACCCATAGGGATTCAGACACCATCACGCCCATACTGCAGGGCATACACGGCACTCAGGGGACTCCTACCCCACCTAGTTAACCCAGTGCAGCACTATTCTAAGCGATAGTGTCCAAATCCATCAAGGTTGCACCCATAGGGATTCAGACACCATCACGCCCATACTGCAGGGCATCAAAATTGCTCACTACTGGGCAAGGAAAGTAAAAAAAAGAATTTAAACTGGGCCAAAAGTCAAAAGTAACGCAACGATAAAAGAAAACTCACTAAAGCCATTATTACCGAAAGAAGAGAAAAAAAAATTAAATGTAATTAACCAAATTGAAGCTATGGACTCGAAAGTTAATAAATTCAGAAATCAATAGATTGGTGAGTAAATTGAAGCAAAATGACAAGTAAAACGTAATATTAAATTAATGACAGTAAAATTAACGGAAGGTAATAAAGTAAATAGTGACTTTGAGCTGCCTAACAATTTATTCACTCCTACGGACCACCACACGCAGTTTCGGCATATACCGGCTTAAGGTATTGTACATGCCAAATGCCCTTACTTACACCGTGTTCGTCCTCCAGTTCGTAAGTACACGTGCCGGTCTTTTCTACGATCTTAAACGGACCTACAAATTCCGGAGCCAACTTTGCGCTATAATACTGTCACGGGATCTTAACTAAAATACTAAAACCCTGGCTTCATTATTAATTATGCAGCTATATTTATTAATTTAAAAAGAAATAATTTATATTTTACACATTTCTAAAATAACCCAAGACGAGACATACCTGTATAGTGTCTAAAAGCGTGTGTGGCCGGAGGAAAATGGCTCGGGACGTCGTAGACTCGCTTGCGTCGAGGTAATGACTGCCTTCGTACTGCTGTTCACTGCTTCGAGGTCGATCACTTCCAGCTTCTAGCCCTACCGCCGGGCTGACGTATCGACATGCGTCGAACGGTGCGTAGGAAGGGGTGACCCGGGAACTGATGAAAAGCAATTCCGGTGACACTTTCCCCCTCCACGGAAAACAAAAATCTGAAGGATTTTTGTGTCTCAATTCCCTAATTCTATTCTCTATTACAATAAAAAAACAATCTCCTTTGGGTTTAATAAAAAAATAAGAATATACAATTTAAAAAGCTGCATTTTTTGCGTTTGTCTTCATTCTTTCCCTTCTTCCTCCCGGCAGGTCTTCCTCCCTCTTGTTTGATTTGTCCCTAGTGTGGTCCGCATGTGTTGTGGTCCCAGGGTGGGCTTGTCCCCCGCTGGCACCGTCAGTGGTCCGCTGGCCTGGAAGGTCGTCGCCGTTCCCCAGGTTGCGGTCCCAAGGCGTTGTGGTCCCATGGTGTTGTGGTCCCAAGGTGTTGTGGTCCCAAGGTGTTGTGGTCCCAAGCTGGGCTTGTCACCCTCTGGCACCGTCAGGGGTCCGCTGGCCTGGCAGGTCGTCGCCGCCCCCTGGTTGGCTCGCTTCTTAGGACCTCAGTGGTTGGTGTACATGAAAAATAAAACAGGGAGTTAGACGCTACAAAAACTATTTACACAATTTATATACAATTTTATATTTTACAGTGAAGCAGTAATTTCTTTCCCGTCCAACTTCTGTGTTTGGCCCCCGTGGCCACCCAGCACGACCGTGCTCGGAACAATTACCTTTCTTTAAATAATTTCATCGCTTAAAACTTTTTACTTTTTCCAAAAAATTTCCGCAAATTTTCCGCAAATTACTTATTTCTCCCCCTCCCCTACCGGAAAAAAACACGATTATTTAGAGGCTTTACTCATTACTCTTTATCCCTTAACAAACACAAAAACAAAAATAACGACACAGCATCATTGAACATTGCCAGATTATGCGTGTTGATCAGGCACGCTTTCAAGCAACGCTCAACTGCACAGAGCCTCGTGCAACCGTTCACGATCTCTCTTACTTTTTTCTCTTAACACAAACGTTT
Source organism: Philopedon plagiatum (assembly GCA_963971165.1). NCBI lineage: Eukaryota > Metazoa > Arthropoda > Insecta > Coleoptera > Curculionidae > Philopedon > Philopedon plagiatum. Next base: position 74,211,251 of record OZ020192.1, read on the forward strand.
AATTTTTCACTCTCTATATTCCTTTAACACCTATATCCTCTATATACCTTATACCTCTTTAATTACTTGGGGGGAAAATCAAAATACTTTTTATTTATTTTACTACCTATTTTCACTAGCGGCTTTCAAAAAAAAAATAACTATATGCATTGTTCCTACTACGCTTCAAAATTATATGGTTCGTGGTACGGGGCCAATCTATATACATGGACTGTTTCCTGTTTAGCTCTTGCTCCTTCACCTCTCTGGATAATGTAATTTACTGGCGATGCTTTTCTTACAATTACAAATGGTCCGTGATAATTGCACTGCAATTTGTCACTTTTTCCTTTCTTTCTAATGTAAACTCTAAGTTTGACTTTAGAGGCGTTCGGTAATTCAATTTTTTTCATCGTTTTGCTCGGAATTTTTGACAGGCACGTGGTTAGTCGTACTGATTACAACAATGAGTCATGTGCCTGTCAAAATTTTTGAGCAAAACGATGGAAAAAATTGAATTACCGAACGCCGCCTTTGTCTCCTGTTTCATATGTCACTTTTTTGTGGTTACTGTCATATCGGGTTTTGTCCTTTTTCTGTTTCCTAGTAATATTTCTTTTTGCTTCCTGTCTATGTTTCTCTATATTCGGGCTCGGAATAAGCATTGTGGCTGATTTTAAAAACATGGCGTCCGGTATAAGCTGTGGGTTTCTTCCAAAAACTAAATAAAATGGCGAAAACTGCGTTGTGTCCTGTTTACTTGAATTATAGGCAAATGTTACCATTGGCAGGTATTTATCCCAGTCATCCTGTGACGTAGACACATACAGGCTGAGCATATCTGCTACGGTTTTGTTAAATCGCTCAGTTAGCCCATTAGTCTGCGGGTGGTATGACGTAGTGTATACATTTTCTGCGCCCATATTCTGCACCATTTTTCTTACCAATTCTGACCTAAAAACTAGACCTCTGTCGCTCAATATTTTTTTTGGTACTCCATGTATGCTTATTACTTGGTCCACCAGAAACGCTGCTATTTCTTCTGCTTTTGCACTTGGTATTGCTTTGGTTATTGCATAACGGGTCACATAATCTGTACAAACAACTATATTATTATTTTGACTTTTTGTTTTTGTTAGGGGTCCTAAAATATCTATGCCTATCATTTCGAAAGGCTGCAAATCATCAATCTTTATGGGTTGCAGATCACCTGCTGGTTTTTCATTGTTTGGCCCTTTTCTCGTCTGACAATCAGGACATCCCCTAATAAATTTCTTAACGTCAAGATGCATTTTATCCCAATAATAGCGTGTATTTATTCTGTCGTAAGTTCTTGCATATCCTAGGTGTCCTGACAATGGCTCACAATGCAGCTGTTGCATCAGTTGTGCTTTCAGTCCTTGAGGGATTACCAACTTGTCCTCCTGGTTTGGGATAGCCGACTTTTTATATAGCACACCATCTTTCACTGTAAAATTTTTTGCACGACGTTGCAAATGTGAATTGCCATAATTCGGATCCTGGACAGCCTGTAGTAAGTCTGACACGACTGTATCTTCTTCCTGGAACTCTGTGATGTCCACTAAGGGTAGCAAAAATGTGGGAATTTCATTGGCATCATACTCGTCCTTTAGTGTTGCCTGTACACAGGGTTGTCTGGAAAGACAGTCTGCGTCTTGATTGCATTTTCCTGATTTGTGGATTATGTCGAAATCAAATTCTTGTAGTTTGCAGCTCCATCTATCTAATCTCCCTGTGACATTTTTGAGACTTTTTAGATAACACAGTGGCTGGTGATCCGAAAAAAATTTTATATGTTCTCCCCAAATATAGCTTCTCAGATACGTTAGACTCCACACTATGGCTAGACCTTCTTTTTCTCCAACTCCATAATTTTTTTCGGCTTTTGTGAGCGTTCTAGACACATAGCAAATGGGATGCATTTCCTCGTTCATTTTTTGTAAGAGTACTGCTGCTATCCCTTGGTCTGATGCGTCTACATGTAGCTCTTTTTCTGCGTTGGGAAGGTAGTGGGTTAACACTGGAGGCGATTCTAATTTTCTTTTTAATATCTGGAAAGCTTCTTCTTGAGCTGATGTCCACCAAAACGGTGTATCTTTCTTCAGCAAATCGTATAACGGCCTGGCAATGACACTAAATTTTTCTATAAATTTTCTATAGCAGTTGGCGAGTCCTAGAAAACTTTGAAGTGATTTTTTATTTCGTGGAGTTGCAAAATGGTGTACTGCTTCAAGTTTTGAAGAATCTGGAAGAATACCTCGCTCACTAATGGTGTGGCCTAGTACTGTTAGTTCTTTATACGCAAACTGGCACTTAGATGGTTTTAGCTTTAGACCAGTTGCTCTTAGCTTTGACAGTACTTTTCTTAGGTTCTCGTTATGTTCTTCCAAATTTTTTCCATAGACTAAGATGTCATCTAAGTACGTCATTGCTCCATTCCACTTCATGTCTCCCAAAATTGCGTCTGCCAACTGCTGAAAAGTGCTTGGTGCTGTTGTAAGACCAAAACTTAGGCGGTTAAATTCGAACAAGCCATCAGTAGTGACGAATGCCGTTTTATGCCTGTCTTTCTCATCAATTTCTACTTGCCAGTACCCAGAAAACATGTCCAACGTAGTAAAATATCTAGCTTCTCCCAGGTAGGTCAAAATGTCGTCTATAACTGGCAGAGGATACACATTCTTTATTGTTTTTGCGTTTAATTTTTTATAGTTTACGCAGAACCTCATATCTCCATCTTTTTTGGGAACTAGGGCTACTGGACTGGAATACGGACTTACAGATTTTCTTATTACCTCATTTTCCAACATTTCTTCTACTTGTTTATCAATAATTCTTCGCTCTGTGTGAGACACCCTGTATGGTCTGGAAACCACTGGAACGTCATCGGTCGTCTCAATTCGGTGCTTCACTAAATCCGTTTTTCCTAGGTCGCTGATGCTCCAAGCAAAAGTATCTTCAAAATCTCGAACTAACTTATTTACACTTTGAAAGTCATTTTTACACAAGTCCCTATTTACATTATAACTTTTTACTAGATTATCGTTCGGTAAAGTCACTAAAGATTCGCTTATATTTTTTATAGAGTCACTATCTGCTTTAAACGCGATGCATGTGCCTGCAAAAAGTTTTTTTGTTTTTCTACCGTAGTTTTTTATTTCGGCGTACCACGTCAAATTATCACTAAAAATTTTATTAATTTGGAGTCCATTTTTTATTAAAAAATCATAGTTCGGCTTAAAGTTTATTTTATTTTCACCAGTTTTTTTAAAGTTCACTTCGCATTTAATAATGTCTTTCGCAATTACCGTATCACTACGCAACGTAATTTTCGCATTGTCTGTTCTGCAGTTTTCAATTTCTACAGGTAGCTCATCCCAAAAACAACTATTTACATTACTGATTTGACTATTTACAATTTCTTTGTGACTACTATTATCTCCTAAATTCATTGCCAAGGTAACTACTTCATTTTCATCCGTTTTCAAACTAATTTCGTTCGCTTTTAAATTTATCATAGCTTCGTGGGCCTTAAGAAATTCTAATCCTAATAAAACGGGTTGGGGTAGATTTTCTATAACTAATGCTTCCAAGGAAAAGGTACAACCAATAAAACAAACATTTATTTCTACTTAACCAATAATTTTTACCAGCGAACTATTCGCTACTTTAATAAAAGTTATGCCTGTGCCGGGCTTTATTTCATTTTTATTTACATATTTACTATCTACAATATTTTTAACTGACGCAGTGTTTATTATAACCTTAATATTTACATTATTTAAACTTCCTTTTACGGAGAGAACATCTGTTGCTGCTTCTTGCTGATTCTGATTTTCTTTCTGTTTCTGGACAGTGCTTATGTGTGTTAACACTGTCCGTTGGAGTTTTCCGACTGCTGTTGTTGTTGCCAATTTTGATATCTACTAGTTTTGCTGCTCTGGACGGCGGCCATTTTGTTCTCGACCATGTTGATTTGGCGTCCATCTTGGTCTTTGGTTTTCTAAATTTCGTTGACCCCTGTAGTTTTGGTTATTTCTGTTCTGCGGGTTGCTGAAACAAACTCTTGCCTTGTGACCTGGTTTTCCACACTGAAAACATACTGGCCGACTGTCTTGTGGTTGCTACGTGGTTGCCAGTTTTTAAAATTTCGGTTTTCTCTTCTGTCTTGATTTTTATTTAGCATCGCTTTTCCAATTTCTTCTCTCACAACTTGTGTAATTTCCTCCATTAAATTCGATCCTGTTTTTTCTGGCTGAACCTGCTGACTCGTCCCTGTTACTTTTTCTGACATTGACAGCTGTGCGAAAATTTCCGAAGCATGGCTTATTTCTTTTTCAGCGTCGTTTATGGTTTTAACGAGCTCTTGTACTTCTGCAAAATTTTTTGGCTGCCTAAGCTTGATTTGGTAGGCGTATGTGGGTAGTAGACCTTGTTCAAAATGTTCCCTTCTAATTTCGTCCTTCATTTTTGGATCTACTTTGTCGCATAAGTACACCATTTCCCGTAAATAATTCATTACGTTTTCACCTGGCTGCTGTCTTCTATAACGTAATTTTAGTTTTGTTTCGTTTACATATGTGCTAAACGAAAATTCTTTTTTCAGGTCTTCTACTGTCGCTTTCCAATCGGAACCTGGGTTTCGTATTGCATAAATTTGTAACCATGTTTGCGCTTGACCCAATAAATACGATGAAAAATAACACAGCTTAAGGTTGTCATCCCAGTTATTAATTAAAGCTTTTCTTTCATAGTCTTCCAAAAATACACTTAAATTATCGCAATCCGGATTATACGAACGCGGCGCTACAAATTGTGGAACCGCCGGCGTTCTGCTCTGATTTATGAGATTTCCTAACGTGCAATTCAAGGTGTTCGGCATTTTTGAAAAAATATTTTTATCAGATTTTGGGGTTATCTCGTCGTTACTTGGCAATAAAGTTAGTGAATCGTTTGAAAAATTTTGAGAACTGGAGCTATTGCTACTGCTATTTTCCGCTGAAATTGACGACTGTATGCTTTCCGGCGAGTTATTAAATATTAATGACCTTCTAACACTTTCTTTACTTTTAGAGGTTGATGACGTTTCAACAACTTTGTCGTTTTCTTTAGTACTGCTTATTCCCTTATTTTCCGCTTTATTTTCACTTTCGGTTACTTTATTTTTATTTCCTGCCTTCTTAGAATGACTTCTTAACACCATTAATTTTTCCATGTAGTAAGAAAAGTGCACATTTTAAAAAATAACGCATCCTTAAATATTAAAACCGCGATCAAAAATTTATTTTTAAGTCTTTCTCCAAACTAGTAAAAAAAAAATACGTAGCAATTTTCATACTGTATAACTGGCATAATTTTAATTTTGCTTATTTTTAGAATTCAAACCCAAAAAGGCAGAAGATATTTGTTAAATAAAAACAACTCAATAAAGTTAAAAACAAATTTTAAACAAGTTTTCTACCGGCATTAGTTACTAAAAAAAACCCAATAATTAAAAAAAATTCAATACGTATTTTACAGAAACCGTGAAATTAAAAATCATTTGAAAATAAACTAAGTTTTTCCAACGAAAACGAACCTAAATGTAACATAAGCCAATAAAATATTTGTTTAAAAACGCTCTAAATAAATTTCAAATATAAAATAATATCGTTAAAAGCATGAAAGATTGTTCACTTCACACTAGGAATGTACGTAAAAAAACATTTGGTCAATCCGCAAAAGATAAAAAACGATAACCTTGATCATGACCTTTTTAAGAATTTTTACCAGCAAATATTTTAATAATTTTGTATCTATTTCAAAAATACATTTTTCCCTGTAAAACAAAATATAAAATCGATACCTATAAGTAGTTTGCGAATTTTGCAAAAATTAATAACGAAACCAAAAAGGCAATTATTCAGAAACCACGGCCGTTCTGGCCGAAACACGGCGCCTCCATCAAAATTGTCACGGGATCTTAACTAAAATACTAAAACCCTGGCTTCATTATTAATTATGCAGCTATATTTATTAATTTAAAAAGAAATAATTTATATTTTACACATTTCTAAAATAACCCAAGACGAGACATACCTGTATAGTGTCTAAAAGCGTGTGTGGCCGGAGGAAAATGGCTCGGGACGTCGTAGACTCGCTTGCGTCGAGGTAATGACTGCCTTCGTACTGCTGTTCACTGCTTCGAGGTCGACCACTTCCAGCTTCCAGCCCTACCGCCGGGCTGACGTATCGACATGCGTCGAACGGTGCGTAGGAAGGGGTGACCCGGGAACTGATGAAAAGCAATTCTGGTGACAATACTTCGCTGCATCGGATATACTTTTATTCTTACGCCAGACTTCTTGACCAGGAACAAAGCTTACTGGGCGTCGGCGCAAATTGTAGTTATGACGATTTTTAATACAAGAAGCTTCGATTTTAGTGTGGACTTTTCTAAATAATTGTTTAAAAGCTTCTATTCGTTCCCGAATGTACGACGCTCAGTTTCTACTAGAGGAACACCCTCAGCATAGTCCGAACCGAATAGCTCATGTTCCCTGCCAAAATTAACGCAGTATGGGGTGAAGCCCGTAGTTTCGTGTCGCGAAGTGCGAATGGCGCAACCGATAGCAGTTAAATTATCTTCCCAAGTTCGATGGTTATTTTGTTGAACGTAAGAGCGTAACATCGTTTTAATGACTCTATTAACGCGTTCAGTATGATCTGATCTAGGATAGCAATTAGCAGTGTAAAATATTCTAACTTTATATTTATCGCAAAGGGCTTGAAATTCTTTGGATTTCATTTGAGTTCCGTTGTCGCACGTTAAGAATTGAGGAGCCCCGTAAACTAAGAAAATGCCATCTTCGACACACTTAACCAACGATTTTGCTGTTGCTGATCGACACGGGAATAAGACGACGTATTTGCTAAAATAATCGGTGACCACTAAAATATGAGTGTTACCTTGCTTAGAACGAGGTAAAGGTCCTATGTAGTCTAGGCTGATGGCTTGCCAAGGTTCCTTTATGTCTGGGCGATTACCCATTAAACCAGCTGGACGTTTCTGCTCTACTTTATTCTGAGCACAAGTTCTACAAGCACGGACATAACTAGCAACGTCAGATCTCATTTTCGGCCAATAATATCTCTCGGCGACTTTCCAAAATGTCTTAAAAACACCCACGTGCCCTGCTGCGGGATTATCATGACATCGAAGTAATATCTCTTTTCGTTTATCCTTAGGCACTACTATCTTCCAGTAGGTAGAATGATCTGGAAAATTCGGACTGTTCGTCTTGACATATTTAAAGAGATGGCCATTCTCGACTCGCCAACAAGGATATTTATCAGGACGTTCTTCTAGCTTCGGTATCATGCCTTTGTACCATTTGTCTGAGGTGTCAGAAAATGATGGTGACGGTGGTTCGTCAACAGCTGCGACAGAATCAGCAGTCACTGGCACTGACCTGGAAAGAAAATCTGGCACGACATGATCTCGGCCTTTACGGTGGATTAATTCAAGGTCGTAAGGTTGCAAACGAAGAGCCCATCGAGCGAGACGTCCTTGTGGATCTTTTAGATTATGAAGCCATAACAAAGAATGGTGATCGGTTATGACTTTAAAGTGTACACCCTCCAGATAGTGACGAAGCTTTTCTACACTCCAAATTACGTCAAGGCACTCTTTTTCGGTGACGGTTAATTTCATCTCTTGTTTGGTGAGAGAACGTGAAAGATAGGAAATAACTTTTTCCCCGTCATCAAATTGCTGAGTCAGAACTGCTCCTAGGCCATAAAATGATGCACCAGTCTGTAAGGTAAATGTGCGATTGAAATCTGGACAGATAAGCACGGGAGCTGTGATAAGAGCTTCTTTAATCAAGTTGAATGACTGATGGCACTCGGAAGTCCATTCCCATTTGATATTCTTCCTGGTAAGCCGAGTAATTGGGGCTATGATAGCTGAAAAGTTCGGCACAAAACGCCGGTACCAAGAAGCGGTGCCAATAAAACGTCGAATTTCGGTGATATTTCGTGGAGGTGCTATATTCACAATGGCCTGCACTTTCTCAGGATCAGGTCTTAAACCTTGGGCGTCTACGATGTAGCCAAGGTATCGTAATTCAGGCTTACAAAAGTGACATTTCTCCTCGGAAACTATGAGTCCTGCATCTTTCAAACGGTCAAAAACTAGGCCCAGAATTCTGAGGTGTTCAGGAAAGGTTCTGGAGATGATAATTATATCATCAAGATACACCATCACGTGATTTTCCAAATCAACGCCTAATACACGGTCCACTATACGTTGCCAGGTGGCTGGCGCATTGGTCAAGCCGAAGGGCATGCGCAGAAAATGATAAAGATTCCTACCTGGAACAGTGAAAGCAGTTAATTCACGTGAGGACTCACTAAGAGGTACCTGCCAGAACGCTGATTTTATGTTGATGGAGCTAATGTAGCGGGCGTCTCTGAGGCGATCCAAAATGGCGGAGATATAAGGTATAGGATATGCGTCTTTCTTAGTTTTTGTATTAAGCTTTCTAAAATCTATGCAAAACCTATAGCTGTCATCTTTCTTGCGTACCAAACACACTGGACTGGACCAAGGACTTTTAGAAGGTTCAATCACGCCAAGTTTCAACATCTCGTCGATTTCCTCGTCCATAATCCTTTGCTTGTATGGAGAAACTGGGTAGTAACGCTGTTTAATTGGCCTAGTGCCGGGTTCAAGCTCAATGACGTGTTCTGCTACCTTGCAGCAGCCAAGACCAGTACCCATTTCTGCTATTTTCTCCTTAACTAGTGCATTTAAACACGCTCGGTCGGTTTCAGATAAAGAGTTGCCATCTATAACGCTACAAATTTCCGTAGGTCGATCATCAGTGGAAAAATGCCAGACGTCCTGCTTCAAGTCGGGGATCACTTCCATGGATCTCCAAAAGTCGATTCCTAAAATCAGTTGGTGGGACAGTTCTGGAAGAACTAAAATATCGATCACCCAAGTTCTATGTAATAAAGTCACAGGAACCTGAAAATAGCCCAAACTAGAGCAACTTTGGCCGTTCGCAACAGTACAATCAGTTTGTTGCTTAATAAGTTTTAATCCCAAACTTTCTAAAATTGAGAAACCAGGTTGACCTACAATAGTGCGTGATGCTCCAGAATCCAATAAGCCTAAAATTTTGTAACCCAAAATTGAAATTTCTAAATAGGGGCGCTGGTCGCCATGCGCATGAGCTATGATAAAATCTAATAGTTTTTTATTTGAAAAAGAGTTATTAGCATGTGAATGATTTTTGCTGGAAAGAGAGTCATTGGGTGACGAAAGGTTTTCGTCAGAAAGAAAGTTGTTGGTCGGCAAAAGATTTTTCTTGGGGGCAGAATTGTTAGGAGGTGAATGGTTTTCGTTAGAAAGGAAAAGGTTGGTTGGTGAAAGGTTTTCATCGGAAAGAATGTTGTTGGTCGGTAGAAGGGTTTTATTGGGAATGGAGTTGTTGTTCAGCGAAGCGTCTTCATTGGAAGGAAAGTTGTTGGTCGGTAAAGTGAGAGCAACGGGGGTAGTCTTACGATCTATCGGCTCTCCCGAGAATCGTTTCTCTGTCGATAAACACTTAGGGCAGTTTTTACTGGTCACATTTGGTGCGCCGCAGCGGTAACAATGGATTCTGCGCTGTTCGGGGCACTGACTATTTCGATGACCTGGCTTATTACAGTTCCAGCACAAGATTGATCTTGTAATTTTTGGAGATGGTGGACGTGTCTCTCTGGGTAACTGTCTCATGTCTCGAGAAGTTGATCGTGCTGGAGATGATTCGGTCACTACGTCAATGGCTGGTAACTGTTCACCGTCTATCGAACCGGATGCTTCAGCAGTCATACACGCGAAGTCTGGTTCTACAAAATTATGTCTTTTCCTAGGAGGTGGTACATAGTTCTCTGCACGATATTTCTTTAACTCCAACTTGAGACATTCTCCTTCTAATTCTTCTAACTTGCTGACTACCGGAAGTTGGGTAGTATAAAAAGGTGACAAGTTTCGTATAATAATGTCAAGTTGGACGTCCTCAGGGATGGAGCCATGTCGTCTAAACAACGCACTCATATTAGAAAGGTAATCGACTATATTCTCAGTCGAATCCTGAGTCCTGTCTAAAATTTCCTTAAATAACCGATGACGATAGTCTGGCGGTTCGAAATGTTTACAGAGAAGGTCAGACAAACTAGACCAGTCCGAAAATCGATGACGATTAGCGCGAAACCAATTCAGTGCTTTACCAGTAAATAAATCGATAGCGGATATAAATAGTTCACGTTCAGAAAAACCTCGAACTTCGCGTAGTTCCGAAACTCGCTCCAAGAAATTATGCACGGACATCTGTCCAGCCTCGCCGGTAAATTTAATACCCCACTTTTCAACACGTTGCGTTTTACCACACGAGTGATGGCGAACGGAAGTGGTAGTGGTTATGTTGGGACTAACTGCCGGTTGGTTGACTTTAGGCGACGAGCGCGAGTGTCGTGGTCGACCGTTAGACGCATGGATATTTCCTGACGCATCTGAATCCGACACATCCGAATCCGAACCGTCCGAATGAGCTTGACCGAGCAAGATGCTTAAATTTGGTTCTTGTTTTAAGAGACTGTCCAAACAGTTTAATTTGCCTAAAATTTGGAGTAATAAATCAGAACGAGTTTGCGATTCCGCGGCACTAAGGTTCGCAACCGGAATACGATGAACGCGTGTAAATAAGTGAACAAGTTGAGATTGTAACCGTTCAAATTTTTCTATAGCGGGTTCGCCAGAGACATTTTAATCGCGCTGTCAATATTTTGTAAGGTTCTAGTTATATAGTTACATTCATCGACAAAAACACAAGTATAGGCTAGACGAGCAAAATTTTTACCCTTCCTTTCCATTTCTAAAATTGGACGTAACGCTACTATAAGTTCTTTTACCGTATTGGCATAACTAGCCGGTACTCCACGAATCGTAAGTTCATAAATTAGCATTTCTTTCCTAAGATGGTTAACCTGCATATTATAATCCATTTTGGAGTGAACAAAAACAATAGCAACTCAAAAGTCAACGTAAAAAGTCAAATCTAGGTACAATCGCGTAAATCGAATAAATTTAGCAAAACTACACCAATAGTGTAGTCAAATATAGCAAATAAAGGTAATTAAATCAGCGAAAATAGCAAGAAATAATAAAAAGTTAAATCACGTAAACCAGCAATCATAATACAGTACGCAAAGATAATCAAAGTCACGTAAATGAATAAAATAAAATCGATAAGAAATCGCAATATCAAAAAAATCAAAGTTACGTAATAGGTAAAATAAAACCGGTAATAAACCACAAATTCAAAGACAATCAAAGTTACGTAATACGCAAAATAAAATCGGTAATATACCACAAATTCAAAGACAAAGTTACGTAAACAAGTAAATTAAAATCGGTAATAAATCGCCAAATCAAAGAAAATCAAAGTTACGTAATAAGCAAAATAAAATCGATAATAAATCGCCAAAATCAAATGTAGTAATACAGGGCTAGTACAGTTAGAGTTAAAATTGATGGAAATTTTCCAAGTTCCATCCAGCTCACTAGACGCACAAGAGTAAAATTAGAAAAAAAAGCGGTAATTTTTTTTAAATAGGCCCCACGTTGGGCGCCAAAAATTTGCGACGCACTTTGTTCAATAAAAAGTGTTTGATTAAAAACCGTCAAAGATACTATGATGAGTATCATTGACCAAGTACTTACCGCTTATATCTTGGAAATAACATTAAAAATAACTCTGAAAGGTACTCGAAAGAAAAACACAGGAACAACAGGGTGTCCTGAGGGAAGCAAGTTGTGCTAGATCGCGTGCAAATTTGCCCTCAGCTCAGTTAACCGGATTGGGTCGATTGGACGCCACCAGTTTGTTACACCGACATAAACTGGAAGTCGCCTAGATTGTTTAGGAACTTGCTTCAACACACAACAAACCTGTTATTCATAACTGAAAATTAAACATGGGGCGCAGTGAGCTGGATAAAAACAACGTAATAAGTTTTACCCTATATACATTTATTTACACAAATATAATTAATTGTTGACAAAAAAAAAATTGGTTGTTGTCGACAAAAGGTGTTGGGCGATTTTGCCCCCGCAAAATAAATAAATTAATTATAAATTAATTACAACAACGTCCTGAGGAAGTCTGTCCTCAGAAACATAAATTCATAGGGTGGCTCCTTAACACCCACCGGAGAAAAGTAATAGGGATGCTTGTAGCCCCTGCGGAAGAGACGTAGGGATGCCTTGAAGCCCCTACCAAAGACAAAGTAATTGGGATGCTTTGTAGCCCCCACGGTAGACCCTAGGAACAAAACAATTCCCAGTAGTCACAGTAGTTCAAATGTAATCAATAAAAAAAAATATATTTGAAGTTACGTTAATAATTAAAAACAAAAATCAGAAGTTACATTAATAGAAAAGATTACTATTCAGAGAGAGACAATTGACTGGAGTTAAAGTGCCGAAATCTAACTATTTTTTTTTATTAATTAATTAATTAATTTAATATTAAAAGAGAAAGCCATGGGCTTAAACTGAATCGCAAAATTTAGGTAAGTAGAAAAATATTTAAAAATAAGAAGCTACGTTAAGACAAAAAAAAACTACTAATAAAAGAGAAAGTAACTATTTGCAAAATTTAAACGAGCTTAAGATACGATTAAAAGGTTACATTAATAAAAAAGTTAATATTTGGATAAATAATTTACTGAAACTAATCCGCAAAATTTAAGAATATTAGATAAAAGGCTAATAATAACTGAGAAAGCCAGTGGCTTGAAATCAATCGCAAAATTTTAGTTAAGTTACAAAAAACCAAAATATGAAGTTACTTTAATTTAAAAAAACTATCAATAAAATAAGTAATCGCTGAAAACCAGATTGCAAAATTTAAACAAACTCAAGGTAAGATTTAAAAAAAGTTACGTTAGTAAACAAAAGAAATTATTACGCAAAGGCATTGATAACTAAATAAAATTGCACAGTTCCTTGATACTCAACGATAAGCGTTAATATTTACAAAAACTAAATGTCCATTAACCGACCAATTTAACGCTGTATTATGCTACCTTACATTAACAATAAAAATATAATGAAAGTACAACAAAAGCAAAAGGCTTGAGCGAAGACAGTAAAAATAACTAAAAATGAAACCCCAGTTAGCTTGACTTAAGATTTAAACGTTTAAGTAATATTCAAAGTAAAAGAGAAGCTTAAGCGAAGCCAAAAAAAAAAGGTAAAATAATTAAAACCTCAAACCCCTATAGTAGCTTTACTCAAAAGCTAAGCGTTAACACTACTCGTGTAAATAAAGCGAATCAATGTAAGATAACACAAGAATAATAATTGACTTCAGAAAAATTTTAGTCATTAAAATGAAGAGAGAACACCCCGTATAGGGAGAAACAGTTTAAATATAAACAATCAAAATATACACCGCTTATGTACATTTATAAAACACAAATGTTAAATTAAAAGCAAAATATACCGCTAATGTGCATCTATCACAAATTTAGATTTAATTAGTGTGTAACTTTTGTGTTTATGACCGTAAATGAATAAATAAATAAATAAATAAAAACACCAAGCTTAAATCACAAGCAAATAAATTGCTACCATAAAACTACCTGACTACTCTAGGTTCCCAAAAGCAAGTTAACTAATTATAAAGCATCTACATTGTGCGGTACTTTACCGTACTTATTTTCTCTCAACGATGTGTCTAAATTAAACTGCATAACTTTGAAAAATGGACTGTATTAACTTTATCCTATTCTAACCTAACCACCTTGGCCGACGGCTTGTCTAAGAAGAAAGCAAAAACTCGGATAATGCGACGTTCAGCGTGTCTTTCCAATGTTGCCGCGTTCTTAGTCCAACAAAAATAGAGCACTAGAGTAAAAATAAAAAATGGAATATGTTAAACGTTAACATAACCGCCGGCCTTGAAAGCGCATGCTTTCAAAGAGAACTAACTAGATAATTAAACTAAGTTACAAAGAAATGACCTCATGGCCCACATCAATAAGATACAACATACCTAAACTAACAAAATATATGGTGAACATACACAATATTCATTGGTAATATCAATAAGTTGAATACTGTTAATCAAGATATAAATTAAATTAACCATTAAATGTTGGCGAACAACATAACCAACAGAAAAAAAACATATCTCTTTATGAATTACAAACACTATGCAGAATGTAACAATTTTGTGCACAATAACTCTCTTATGTCTCAGGGTTCTCACTAGACCCTTCTATTGGAAGTACGCATAGCTTTTGCACTGCGCGTCTCACAACACCACTGGCAGTTCGAACACTTGCAACACGAGTGATTCCATCAGTTCCAGGGTGAACGGCAACAACTCTACCGAGTCGCCAGTTTAAGGGTAGACTATTTTCGTCCTTTAGGACCACCAGTGTCCCAACGTCAAGGTTTTTGAAAGTATTCTGCCACTTGCTCCTTTGCTGCAGAGTGGTAAGGTATTCAGAACTCCATCGTTTCCATAGATGTTGACAAATTTGCTGGAGGAGATGATAATGGCTAAGACGGTTAGATCGTCTAAGGCTAACATCTCCTTGTGGTACTGCCGTAAGAGGTTCCCCAATGAGGAAGTGACCAGGGGTCAAAACTTGGAGATCATTGGGATCTGAGGAGAGAGGTGTTAATGGTCGAGAGTTTAAAACCGCCTCTACTTGGGAAAATATGGTAGAAAGATCTTCAAATGTTAAAGTTCTATTCCCGACAACCCTTATGACATGATATTTAGCTGCCTTTATCGCGGCTTCCCAAAGCCCACCTTGATGGGGAGATCGGGGAGGGATGAATTGCCACTCGATTTTATTTTCTATACAATAACCTTGAATGGTGCTATCCCTCTGAATTTTAGTCAAAGTTTCCCGCAACTCTTTTAATTTATTATTGGCTCCAACGAAGTTGGTTGCGTTATCAGAATAAATGCGCTTACATAAACCCCGTCGGGATACGAACCGTTTTAAGCAGTTGAGGAAAGCATCAGTGCTGAGGTCTCCGACTAGTTCGATATGAACGGCTTTAGTGACAAAGCATATAAACAAGCACATATAACCCTTCACGATAGACCTGTTTCTTAGTTTGCCATCCTTAACATTAAACGGACCGGCGTAATCAATGCCGCAAATACAGAATGGCCGCTGTGGTACAGTGCGGTCCCTCGGTAAATTTCCCATTTTCTGATTTAAAGTGGTAGGGTTTACGCGAAAACATGCGCGACATTTTGATAGGACGCTACGGACCTCTCTTCTTCCGTTAATAATCCAAAATCGCTCTCTTAAAGATGCTAAAATTGCTTGCAACCCTGCGTGCAGCTGCTTCTTATGTTGATCGGCTATTATTAATCTAGTAAGCGGATGTTTTTGAGGAAGTAAAATAGGGTGCTTGACCCCATACGACACACTAGATTTTCTTAAGCGACCATCAACTAAAATTAAGTCATTCTCATAGAAAGGATCTAAAGATTTCAATTTACTAGTTTTTGCTACACACTCGCCTTTCCTTAGACAATGTATATCTGAAGCAAATTCTTGTTGCTGTGCTACTTTTATTAGCAACATTAGGGCATCGTCCTATTCGGATACGCTTAAAGTTTTATTATATTCTCTATCACCCGGATTACGCCTTAGATTCCTATAAAACCTTAAGCACCAACCTATCAATTTTGTAAGTTGAAATAGAGAATTTTTAAGACTGAAAATTGTCTTATCCACCACCGTTGCGGAAAGTATTATTTTTTTATTTCGTTTTTCATGTACAATGTCAGGTTTCTCGATTTGAAATTCAGGCCAAAATTCTGGCTGCTGAGCTAACCAGACCGGTCCATACCACCATAAGTCTAGATTGTTAAGTTGAGTTGGATTTATACCTCGAGATATTATGTCAGCGGGATTATCCGCTGAAATGACATGGTTCCACTGCTCATACCTACTTAAGTCTTGAATCTCCGCGACGCGATTTGCGACGTAAGTCTTCCATGCGGAAGGTTCATCAGCAAGCCATGACAGAACTATAGTGGAATCCGTCCAAAGAAACGTTTTATTCACTGTTATATCTATCGTATTTAAAACTTTATGCACAAGTCGTGCTAAAAGTAACGCTCCGCCAAGCTCAAGTCGCGGCAAAGACGTGGATTTGATTGGTGCAACGCGCGACCTAGCACACACAAGTTTAACTAAAACATTTTCCTGCGCATCAATCGATCGCAAATAAACGCATGCGCCGTAAGCGCTTTCGCTTGCATCGCAAAATCCGTGGACCTCTATATACCGTGCATTCCTAATAAGACACTGTCTTGAGATTTTTATCGACGTCAATGAGTCTAACTGAGTATAAAAATTGTGCCAAATAGTCGTTAAGTCTAAAGGTATGGCCTCGTCCCAACCTACTTGCAACTGCCATAGTTTTTGTAAGATAATTTTTGCTATAATCGTAACTGGTCCTACTAGCCCTAGTGGATCAAATATCTGTGATATCGTGGATAAAATTAAACGTTTTGTCACAGTACTGCGATTAGGCAGAGTTTTAATAGTATATTCTATGGTATCCTGGTCCGCACTCCAAAATACACCTAGCGTCTTCTTTGGGTCACTATCGGTGATAACATAGCTAGAAGTGCTATTCTCTTTGTCAGATAACGCTTCTAAGACCTCTGTTTTATTTGAGCACCACTTTCGAAGTGGAAACCCGTATTCAGCTAAAGTTTGCGATATCGATCGTCCTAGCGCGATTGCCTCACTGACCGAAGGCGTGCTAAAAATTAAATCATCCACGTAGAAATATTTAGAGATAATTTTACTTAACTCAGGAGATTTCTCCTTAACATTATTTGCAATTTCCTGTAAACATCTAGTCGCTAGAAACAACGCGGAAGCCGTTCCGTACGTAACCGTATTAAGTCTAAAATGCTCTATTTCTAAATTCGGTTCGCCTCTCCAAACAATGCGTTGTAAATCGCACTGTCCCGGTGACACATTAATTTGTCTATACATCTTCGCGATGTCCGCCGTAGTAACAACTTCGTGCTGACGAAACCGAATTAAAATTTCGAAAAGTTCATCCTGTACAGTAGGCCCAATTTTAAGAACGTCATTCAATGATAGATCACTACTAGATCTTGCGCTCGCATCGAACACGACACGCAATTTGGTAGTTGTACTAGTCTCGTTTAAAACTGCGTGATGCGGCAAGTAAAAAACTTTATTTTCGGTGTCGATTTCATTATCAGGAATTTTGGTCATGTGGCCCAGTTTACTGTAGTCATTCATAAACTCGCAATATTTTTGTTTTAATGAAGGATTCCTTGCTAACTTCTTCTCTAATGAATACAACCGATTTTTTGCCTGCTCGAGAGAATCGCCCAAACTATTTACTGCTGGTTTTAACGGTAAATCAACACAAAATCGACCGGTTGCATCTCTTTTAACAGTATCAACAAAATGCTTTTCGCACTCTGACTCTTCGTGAGAATAAATTTTCCTAATAGGAAATTCTTCAACTGCCCAAAACCTTTCTAGTTGATCCTGTAATGGTTGGGACGCAAAATGACAATGAGCTTTACTACCATTCCTATTTTGACTATCTGCATGTAGTGGTCCAGAAACCACCCAGCCTAGTACCGTTTTTTGCAAAATCGGTTTTTGTTTGCCTAATCTAATTTGACCAGCGCATAATAAATCGTAAAAAATTCCTGCTCCAAGTAAAATATCGATTCTAGCTGACTTATCGAACTGTGGATCTGCTAACTTTAAATTTGATGGAACATCTAAACTAGAACCGTCAAACGAGCATGATGGTATCTTCGCGGTTACTTTTTCTAATATGAAAAACGAAACATTAGCTGTGTAATTATTATAAGCTGATTTTATTGTGCTGTTAACTTGAGAGTCTATTTTAGTTAATATTTCACCTATCCCAGAAATGGGTACGTTTGTTTTGTGAATATTTAAGTCTAATTGTTTAACTAAATCCTGCGTTATCAAATTAACCTGCGATCCGCTGTCCAGCAGCGCCCTACATTTAATATAATCGTTTCTCGAGTTTTTAATTTCTATTACTGCCGTAGACAAAATTATTTGACCTGGACGTGACGGACACCTACTCGACGACGTCGCTACAATAACATTTTCATCCGATTTATTTGTTTCGCTAATCGACGGCTCTACACGCGTGAGTGCTCCACTGTTAGGTTTATCATTTGAACCCGTTTTGATTTCTGGGTGTAGCATAGTGTTATGCCTACCACGACATTTTCGACAACCGTCCGACTTACACTCTTTGACTTGATGACCTGACCTAAGACAATTATAACACAATCGCATTTTTTTCACTTGTTCTGAGCGCTGCTCAATCGAGAACCCAAGCAATTTCTCACAAAAATACACGAAGTGTGCACCTTTGCAAAACTCACACCTAACCTTTGGACTAGGGTTTTCATGCCCTACCGCGGCATACGCACCTCGATATCCACCCTGTCCTCTACTTGTACTTTTAGAGTATTTACTATTATAATCTACTGTGCCTAATATACGCGCTTTATTTTCTAAAAATTCAGTAAAATCTATTAAACTTGGATTTCCGTCAAATTCAGTTAACGACTTTTCTTCCCATTCTTTTTTTGTTTCTAAATCCAACTTTCTACTCATGAAGAAAATTATAACTCTATCCCAAGTTTCAACCGGTTCACCTAATGTCTTTAAGGCCCTAACGTGTTTCTCAATACTATCTACTAACCCCTGTAATAACTGATGCGATTCTCTATTTAATACCGGAATGTCAAACAATGATTTTAAGTGTGTCTGAATAATTACAGGCTTATTGTAAAATCGTTTTTTCAACAGTTCTAAAGCTACTAAATAATTATCATTTGTCACCTCTAAGCAATCTAAAACTCTTTTAGCTTCCCCCTGAAGCGAATCTAATAAATAGTAAAATTTTTGTATGTTGTCTAAATTACTATTTTTATGAACCAGCGTTTGGAATGTCTCAAAGAATTGCAGAAATTTGCTATAATCTCCCTCAAATTTGAGCAACCCCAAACTAGGCAATTTTACCCCCACTGGTTGTTGTGGTTGCTGCCAACTCATATTCGGACTAGGAACCGGGTCTTTTTTTTCCAATCGCTCTATGTGCTGTCTAGCCGCTGCTACACCTTTATAATAAAGCTGTTCAAATTCGTCACTATCACGACTACTAAATTTTGACTCTTTTAATATCTCTATTTCAATAACGATTTCCTCAAACTCGCTCAAAAGAGGCTCTATCTTTTCTAACCGGACCTTTAATTCAACCAACTGCGTGTTATCATCAAGCTTGGATAAGAAATTGGCAAATTTTTCTAGTTGTTGTTTCATTTGACTATACTTTTTTACAAGCCTGTTTAACTGCTCATCTCTATCAGCTGAAGCCGTTTTCTTACCCATCTTTACTCTATATTTCAAATTAACTTCAATGTTTTTTACTAAAATTCCAAAACTAAACCCAAGAGACTTTGTCTAAAATCTTTCTATACTCTAAACCTACGCACTCTATGGCTTTCTAGTTCCTACAATAATACTAAACTCCAAGGTCGAAAAGCGGCAACACTGCCTGCGACCGCTGCTCGTTCTAGCCTCCGACTACAGCGCCATGTATGACGCAACCTAAATTTTCCGAACTTTTAACCTATAATTCTAATCAGAAACTAAAGTGGCAAAACATTCCTCGATCACCCATCAACCTGCTTTCCTTTTAAGTTCTAAATTCACAAATTTCTACTATCTACTACACTCTAACAGCCAATAACACCTCGGTAGACTAGGAAAATGGCGGAAGGATGGGGACTTACGTGATCTGCTTGCCGCCGGCCGTGGCTCTCTAATTTTCGACAAAACACTGCCGAAAAACCTACTACATGTGGCTCGATGGATCACAAATGTGCGGTACTTTACCGTACTTATTTTCTCTCAACGATGTGTCTAAATTAAACTGCATAACTTTGAAAAATGGACTGTATTAACTTTATCCTATTCTAACCTAACCACCTTGGCCGACGGCTTGTCTAAGAAGAAAGCAAAAACTCGGATAATGCGACGTTCAGCGTGTCTTTCCAATGTTGCCGCGTTCTTAGTCCAACAAAAATAGAGCACTAGAGTAAAAATAAAAAATGGAATATGTTAAACGTTAACATACATAATCACCCTCAAGTCCCATCTAAGCATAGTGCGATATGATAAAAAATAAGTGTAAAACGTGTACAAGCCTAATATTATATATATAATTCGATAATTCTATAATTCTACATATAATTCTAAGTGCACCAAAATAATAGTCAAATGACAAATTTAAAATAAAATAATAGGTTAATGAACCTCTGAAAACAAAAATATTATATAACCCCCCGTTATAAACAAACGCAAACATAAATTTAAATTTTCCAGCTTCCTAGAAATAAAACCCGTAAAACCTCAAGCCCGTACACGTCTTGGCTTATAAAAAAACAGGAAAATAAAGGATTTGGTGGTATTCTTGACAAACTGGCGACCGAACCTTAATAATAACAAACAAATTAATATTTAAAAAAAAAAAACACTGACTATACTTCACACTTTAATTTTTCAGTCTGGGGCATATGACAGGCTTGTCGACTTGGCGTTTACGATAACAAATTATAGTGTCAGAACTAAATAGTACCACAAATTCCTTATTCCTTATATAAATTACGGCTTGAAACTTAACGCTACAGATAGCCCAATAACCACTGTATGTGCTTGGCGATAGTCAATAAAAAAAACTTGATAAAAGCAATCTACATTCTACGTGGGCGTCCGACTATTTTAATTCAAATAAAACCCAGGCCCGTAAGCTGGTATAAAGAGGTCTTAAACATAACTTATAGCTTGTACGAGGTTTACGGTCCACGATCAAGTCTCAAAAATTTATTCGCAAATTAGATAAAGTGATATTAATATTTAAGAAATTGAAGGCTTGACTACTATAACTCAAAATATGGTGTAGCAATAAGAACCACCCGAGAAAACTAGAGTCTTACTTAGAACATAGTACCGTAAAGCAGAACGATAATTACTGTTCGTTAAAATTTTAATTATAATTTTACCTAGGCGTAAAATAGGCAAATACGTAGTTGAAAAAACTTCAAGGTTTAACTTACCCCTTAAACAAGGAGGGTTCGATATTCCAAACTCCACGGATAAAACACCCAAAAGAGGCAGCTACCAGCGGCTTCCAAGGCGTCAGGCCGTTGTTGATGGCTGAACAAAGTAAAAGAAAGAACACCCTTAGACTTGAAAAAAATTTCACCAGGCACGTGGTATCGGCAGGTAGACAAAAAACGTACAAAAAAAACTTACCCTATCATCGAACGAAGTCGCCCAAAAATATCCTGCGTCTTGCAGAAACAAATTCTTCAAGAATTTAAACACGGTCCCTGACTTTTTAATCCAAAAAAAAACTTGAATTTCAAAAACTGAAACTTTACGATAGGGACCATAGAACAACTGCGCCGAGAGTTAGCGTGGAAATGCCGCCTCGTGGAGCCTAAATGAATAAAATGACCTTCCTATCCCACCACAGACACATGACAAAATGGTGTCCTTCAATTTCCGTACTGCACTGACAACTCCAACTCAAAAATCTTCCGCTAGAACCTGTGGCCTTAACTACAAAGCCCAAATAAGCGGCCCACCCACGCGAAAATGCCACTGCAGCCGATGTGTTCACAAATCGACGGCTCTCGAAAGCGCTGCGTGAATCGACCTCGCGGCCCCAACTTAGATATTGTCGTTCTTAAACTTGATATTGCCCCGCTTACAGTTCCGGCAGGCGGAAACATATACACCCACAGCTGTTTCAAACTTCAACACAAATTTCTTAATTAACAGAGAATAAGAATAAAGTAAGTTAAATTCTAAAATAAGGTCCGAGAACAGGAAGGCCGAATGTTACAGAGCACCATGCCTGTGGGAAGACACTAGGATTAAATCCCATCCAATGACGAGACAGCTGGAAAACGTCTGAAAATATGTAGGTATCCCCTTATAATTTATTCTTAGCATGTAAACATAAATAAACCAAGAGGGACTGTCTGTACTCAGGGGGAACTCTAAGCAAGGCGCAGAAAAACGAATCTCAGGGCCCAAACAAAGAGAAATGTTAAACCGAACTACCAGCTACAAAAGATGGACAAGCTCATGTTAAGCCGATTTGGACCAGATAAAAGGGCAATCAACACCCCCAGGGGATAGCCTGGAAAGCAAGGGAAGGGGGCCACATAGTGGAAGAACGAAAATAGAACCTCTCAATCAAGGTAAATAATTAAGAAAACAGGCGTTCGTGAATAAACTAACTATTAAAACATACACTGAGTCTGTGACAATAAATGACCTGTCACACATCTCATCACTCAAGACGGCGTTAAGCCAAATCCCGCCAAAGTTGATTGCATTCTCAACTTTCCTGAACCAAAAAACTCCAAAAATATCCAGTCTTTCCTAGGACTAGCAGGCTACTACCGCCGATTTATCCCAAATTTTGCCAAGATTTCAAAACCTCTGACGACGTTATTGAAAAAGGACACCCCTTTCACTTTCGGCTCAGATTGTAAATCATCTTTCAATGAGTTAAAACAAGCTCTTGTTTCTAACCCCATTCTAGTCTATCCCAATTTCGGGGAACCCTTCCTGTTAACCACAGACGCAAGCGCGTTTGCTATTGGTGCCGTACTTTCACAAGGCCCAGTTGGAAAAGATCTTCCCATTGCATACGCTTCCCGAACCCTGTGTAACGCGGAAACAAAATATTCGACCATAGAACGCGAATTACTTGCCATTGTTTGGGCCGTAAAACATTTCCACCCCTACCTTTTCGGCAGAAAATTCACTCTTATTACGGACCATCGCCCGTTAACATGGTTATTTTCCATTAAAGATCCAGGAAGTCGTCTAGCAAGATGGCGTCTAAAACTGGAAGAGTACGACTATAAGATAGAGTACAAACCCGGGAAAATAAATAAAAACGCTGACGCACTCTCGCGAATAAAGATAAACTGCTTCCAACAGTGTGCAAAATTTCAGTCTAAAGTTCACGTCTCTAATGAAGACGATAAAAATAGGCCCTCCACTAGCGGTTTACAAAGAAATTCCGACAACGAAGACGAAGACAGCGAAAACGAAACAGACCTCGACAAAATCAAAGAAGAATACAATACTTTTGTCCATCTCTATAAAACAAAATCAATTATCGATTACTCAAAATTTGAGATTACTAACTCTCAACTTCTGGACAAGTCCCATAAAAACATAGTTACCTTCTTTTGGCAAAATAAAATGGAAGATCTCCATTACAAAATTATTGATGATATTTTCGAAGAACATCCCGAGTTTCTTCCCAACCAAATAAACATACTGTCAAGCAAAACGGTCAAAGATAGGAAATACCTTATCATCCCCTTACGGTTTGACCCCAACAACGTGGTATCCCATTTATTTTACATTTTATACAAATGCCAAAACGAATTTGATATCGCAAAAACCTACTGTGTAGAAAACAACCTAAATTTACCTATCTTAGAAATTTTTTCATTTATCTTTGACGAAAAAGAAATAAAACTTAAAATATGTCAAAACATTGTCGCAACCCCCGATCACGATCAAATACCCATAATCATAGACCAATACCACACGGGAAAAAATAACTTACATCGCGGAATAAATGAAACAATAAAACGCGTAAAAGAAAAATACAATTGGCCCGGTCTTACTAAAGACGTAGAGAAATTTATAAAAGCATGTGAAATTTTTCAAAAAGTCAAAATTTGTCGAAAAAACCTAATCACCCCTCTCGTAATAACGGAAACGCCAAAAACACCCTTCGAAAGAATTAATATCGACATATTTGAATATCCAACGCGAAATTATGCGCTAACGATTAGGGACGAATTAACTAAATTCACTCAAGCATATCCATTAGGAGACAAAAAGGCCTCAACCGTAGTCAATACTTTATTGGTATTTTTTCCAGCATTACGGTACGCCACTAAGAATCCATTGCGATCATGACCGTGAATTTGACAATTCCCTAAAGTAGAGATAGATGGGGAGTTCTACGCCAAGAGCTCCTAAGCAAAGTGTGCAAACCCAACTCCGATACCGAGTAAACGAGAGCAAACCCAGCCGGTACCGAGCGAAACAGAGCAAACCCAACCCCGATATCGAACGCACTCACTCAAACCCAACCCGATACCGAACGCACCTAATCAAATCCAACTGTCAACGGTCATATGTCAACTGTCATCTGTCACACTTTTGGGCGTTAGTTATTTTGGTCTTAACTACTTGGGCACTATCTATTTTGGGGACACTATCTATTCTTCTCCTTCTTCTTCTTCTTTCTGCCGTTTTTGTTCACGATGACGTCACAAACTTTTTCATTAATCCTAAGTAAATGTATTTATTTCGTAAGTCGCATATGCACTGAAAAAAGTTTTCTGTCCAAGGCGCGGATCGAACCCGCACACACCATGTGTATAATTTCGTATTATATACGTTTCCCAGCTATAGAACCAAGTACGCCACGGCACCTAGTTGAATAAATAAACCGGGAAAATGATATCTTCCGGGAGTTTGGACGTGACGTAGTAGGTATGTTTTATGTGTTTTTGGCGATATACAAATTAAAAAATACGTAACGTGTTCGGGGGCGTTGTCAGAAGACGTTTAAAAAAAGAATGGCGTTGATCGGCCCTTTGGTTCCGGAGAAAATAATAGTATTATGCTACTACATACATATAAAGCGTAGTGCGCATGGCACGTTGTTGCGATATAAAAAATTAAAAAATACGTCACGTGTTCGGGGACGTTGTCAGAAGGCGTTTAAAAAAAGAATGGTGTTGATCGGCCCTTTGGTTCCGTAGAAAATAATAGTATTATGCTACTACATACATATAAAGCGTCGTGCGCATGGCACGTTTGTGCGATATAAGAATTTAAAAAATCCGTCACTTGTTCGGGGACGTTGTCAGAAGGCGTTTAAAAAAGAATGGCGTTGATCGGCCCTTTGGCTCCGGAGAAAATAATAGTCTTATGCTACTACATAATAAAGCGTCATGCGCATGGTACGTTGTTGCGATATAAAAAATTAAAAAATACGTCACGTGCTCGGGAGCGTTGACAGAAGGCGTTTAAAAAAAGAATGGCGTTGATCGGCCCTTTGGTTCCGTAGAAAATAATAGTTTTATGCTACTACATACATATAACGCGTACTGCGCATGGTCAGAATGCTGGCAGTGCTGACAGTACTGGCAGCAATTTTACACTCTAACTGGGGACGCGGAGAAAAAATCGCAAAATAGATTTTTTTCGCCTCGACTTTGGTGAGAGTACAAAATAGCTGCCAGCATTGCCAGTACGCTCGCAGCGCCCTCTCACTAACGCTCGCTGGTCAATCTTGGAACTATGCCTGCATACTCGCAGCGCCCCCTCACTAACGGTCGCTGGCCAATTTTCAAACTAACCGAAGGTTGGGCCGAAAGCCACCGAGGACTACCGAGCAACCGAGTGAGAACGCAGATCTATTACAATTTAACATTCAATATTACCCTATTACTACATTACCAAAAACCCCACTAATCTAGTACATTCTCAACTTCATGCACAACGTTGAACTCAATGTGGTGTCGTGCCTCGTGTCCGACTTCTGGCTAACCGACATACCGACAACGGAGTAGCGCATTCTCTAAATAAAAGTAATGTAAGAGAAGGAGACAGCCATTGACGGTAGGTTTGTAATTTTCTTATTACGCTTGGGATTCCCATGACCAAACTGTGGCGCGTATAGCGGATAATAGACATGTCAAACTATTGCTATTCTTCTCTTTTTAATACTTTACATTAGACTAATCGAGGAACGTATGATGTCTAAATTCCATGGGCATGCGGTGAAATTTGAAAGTTGTATATCTCTGTTCCTACTTACAGGAACCGCACCAAATGTAGGAGTTTTTATAGCGAGTCCACTGGGAATGTTTTGGTAAAGACAAAAAAACATTTTGTAATTTGCGAAAAAAGTTGAATTTTTGCATTGGTTCCACTTGGAAAAAAATGAACACGTTTAGGTATGTTATTTATTATTTTTTCTAAACAAATTTTACATCATTTTATCGACAATTTTTAAATTTTAAGAGAAAAAAATGTGTTTGTAGAAAGTTATAGTCATTTGCATTTTTTGAAACCTAAAATATAGGTAATTTAAAAAAAAAAATAAATTGACTATAACTTTCTACTAACACATTTTTTTCTCTTAAAATTTAAAAATTGTCGGTAAAATGATGTAAAATTAGTTTAGAAAAAATAATAAATAACATACCTAAACGTGTTCATTTTTTTCCAAGTGGAAGCAATGCAAAAATTCAACTTTTTTCGCAAATTACAAAATGTTTTTTTTCTTTACCAAAACATTCCCAGTGGGCTCACTATTAAAACCTCTGAATTTGGTGAGGTTCCTGTAAGTAGGAACAGAGATATACAACTTTGAAATTTCACCGCACGCCCATGCTAAATTCTAAATCGTTCCAAATTCGTCCTGTTAAGAATGTTTTGTTTGTAAGTCTACTTATAATGTTTAATTATTGATTTATGTTATACTATTCATGTTTCGATTTTTTGTTGATTATGTCATATGAAAGAATCATTTTTTGTTAATTATAATTAAACGTATTTAGTAAAGCTATTTGTTCATCCAAAAAATGATGTATTACTAATCAGGTGGTCAAAAATTCTCAATGGGAGTGAGGACACGCCACGGATTTCAATCTATTACAATCTAGTACAATTGTATGTAAAATTCTAGTACATTCAGCAAGCATCAAAAGCCCAACGCTGACGGTGTGTCACCGCAGGCTGGTCGACGAGCGTGGTCCGGCTGGCGTTTGTGTTAGCGATAAGCAGCAGTCTTAGACGCCAAAAAACTAATAAATTTAAATTAAAAAGTAACAAAAAATTCCCGATCATGATTGTAGACCCGTACGAAAGCTCTCAGTGGCGTAGAAAATAAATATTTCAATTACATGTATTAACATATAAAGCTCTGCCGAGCCTATCCGAGGTTGTCACTCAATGAGTGTGGGGTGAAAAAGTGGGCTAGAGCCTGGGGAATGCCTCTGTGATGCCAAAGTTGATTGTAGACCCGTACGAAAGCTCTCAGTGGCGTAGAAAATAAATATTTCAATTACATGTATTAACATATAAAGTTCTACTGAGTCTATCCGAGGTTGTCTCTCATTGAGTGTGGGGTGAAAACGTGAACTAAAGCCTGTTGAATGCCCACGTAATGCCAAAGTTGATTGTAGACCCGTACGGAAGCTCTCAGTGGCGTAGAAATTAAATATTTCAATTACATGTATTAACATATAAAGCTCTGCTGAGTCTATCCGAGGTTGTCACTCAATGAGTGTAGGGTGAAAAAGTGGGCTAGAGCCTGGGGAATGCCTCTGTGATGCCAAAGTTGATTGTAGACCCGTACGAAAGCTCTCAGTGGCGTAGAAAATAAATATTTCAATTACATGTATTAACATATAAAGTTCTACTGAGTCTATCCGAGGTTGTCTCTCATTGAGTGTGGGGTGAAAACGTGAACTAAAGCCTGTTGAATGCCCACGTAATGCCAAAGTTGATTGTAGACCCGTACGGAAGCTCTCAGTGACGTAGAAATGAAATATTTCAATTACATGTATTAAAAAATACACTGTTGCTGAGTCTATCCGAGGCTGTCTCTCACTGAATGTAGGGTGAAAAAGTGAGGCTAGAGCCTGCAGAAGGTCTCTGTGATGAGACGTGACGTAGTAGGTATGTTGTATGTATTTTAGGTGGATACTATAATAATAATAATAATAATAAAATAGTTTCTTTATATTTAACATACATCACGTGTGTGTCAACCTGTGCACTCGCAGCCGGCGATATCGGGAACGGCTCGTCGTCGTCGTCGGCTCCAGGTGGCCCTACGCACACACAACGGTGTTGCTGTCGAGGGTCTTACCGCGTATACCACAATATTACATGCTTTAAAGATTGCATCATAAGCGGAAAAATACCAGACGAAGCGCGCTAAAATTGATCGACACGAGGCACGGTCAACCTGTGCACTCGCAGCCGGCGATATCGGGAACGGCTCGTCGTCGTCGTCGGCTCCAGGTGGCCCTCCACACAAAACGGTGTTGCTGTCGTGAGCCTTGTCACGTATACCACGATATTATCATCAGCGAAACAATTTCCAGGTAAAGCGCGCTAACAGTGATCGACACGAGGCACAGTCAACCTGTGCACCTGTGCTGTGCAGCTGCACCTGTGCACTGTGCTGTTGCTGGGCGTTGGCGATGCACCGCTCACTTTTTTTGTGTAGACGCGCTTGGGGACGCTTTCAAGTGTGAGAACGCTGGTCTATTCACCAGTCGTTAGCAAGGTTTCGTGCAGAGCAGTCGATTCTGGAAAAAATATACGTTGGTTTTGTTTTTTCTTGTGTTATAAAGTGTGTGTATTTGTGTAATATTAGTTGGTAAGTACATTTATATGTATTATATCAAGAAACAACTAAAAAGTACTTCAATTCTCTAGTAAAAATCTGTTGTCGTAGCTTAGCAAATAATTATTATTTATGTGTAGAGCAGTGTTAAAAATATTACAGATATGTCTGTCTGTATATCATAGATCTATTATTAAAAACGCTTATACTTAGTTATACCGTTTTGCCTTCTACTTGTAGAAAAAATTAAAAAGGATTGAAATATTCCCATAATAAGAATAATAATTTGTTCATGCGTCTGTCACACAAACCGATAGTTCTATAAGGCTGAAAAATATAAGTGCGTAATATCATGAAATAGCTAAAAAAGTATCAATCGCTGCTAACCTCAACCCTCATCTGCAACTATATTGTTTTTTACAGAAAATGTTTGTCTGTCAGCACTGCAACCAGTCGTTCTCCAAGAAAAGCAACCTCACACGACATGGAGATTGCCGTCTGATAGCGCAAACGTGTGAAGCTTGTGGGGAAACTTGTAAATCAACAGGGGCTCTACAACAGCATCAGCAAAGGAAGCACAGAGCTCCAAAAAGACAAATACCTTCCCTACAAGCCGATCAAGTAAAAAAGGCTAGACTTGACCTTCAGGAGAGTAAGTTAAATTTTTCAGGGTTTCATTACGGGTTTGATTAATAGCAAATCTGCTCTTATTTTTACTAAATATTTTTTTCCTAGTGCAAGAATCATCGACGTCAGCTACGCAGCACTGTTCACTATGTCAGATAGATGTCACTACCAACCGCTGGCTGGGACAACTAAGAACCCAACGTCACCGAGAACAATGCTGCGTGGTGCAGGAGGAAGGTGTAGAGTAGTGATGTAAAGATACGTATCCAAAAATCCGTTGGATCCGAATATTAAAAGAATCCGGATTATCCGGAACCGGCCGAGAACTTGAATACGGATTCGGAATCAAAATAAATTCGCATCGGGTGGTTACTAATTCAAAGTGCAAAGAGAAAACGGAATCGGAATCGAGTGTAAGCGAACAACACGGTCTGCGATTTGGCATATTTGATATTGTGCTTTCTCTTTCTAATGACATTTCCTAAAAAAAGATGGCATAGTTATCGGGGTAACGGGTATCATATGAGATGAGACCCATTGGTTAAACTAGTCCCGCTTCACCCGAATCGAATTCAAACGAGAACGGCGCGACGCGGTGCCTTCTTATCCCTAAACTTCGACTTCGACTGGTATGATACCGATACCGCATCGACCTACCTAGCCGTGTATCCGGATAGAAAATGTTTTAGTCTGTTGCATGCATACGTATACATGATCTGTAACCGCTTTCGCGCGGGTCAGGAAATGGATTCGTATTCGGATAATGGATACGGATATTAGCTGATTCCGATTCCGTATGATTCGGATATCTAATGAATACGGATATTTACAACACTAGTGTAGAGCTCGTGAAAACGTCCTTTAGAAGCCGAATTGCTACCTACCGACTTTCTTCAAACCAAGACCCCACCGACATCAAGAGATACCTCGACAATCTAAGAGATAAATTTGTCAAGTTGGTGGGGGGCATTTTACAACAGTACGAACTCCTAAAAGTCGGTTTGGAGCTTTTTGGCCGCTTCCTTCTGCAGACCAAGGAAACAGATGAAGTCAAGTCGTTTAACAGCAAATATGTGATGGTTAGCGAGGCGACCGATTTGGAGGACTTGTTCAGCCAGTTTGCTGTGATCCTTGACAAGAAGTATTCTGAATTCAAGGAAAAAGACAGCGGTGAGTATTTTTTCACTACAGAAATAACATACTTTCTAACACTGTAAAAACTTAATACTAAATTGCTGTTTCTTTTGTTACAGGGTGGGTGCTTCAGCAACTCCTCCACTTGGAATTAGGGATTAACAAGATCAAGCCTCTAAAGCCATCCTCCTACATTCCACTGCCTAAGGAGATTGAAGCAAAGAAAGCTGTTCTGAACATCCAGAACGCGGATGAAAAATGTTTCATGTGGTCAGTCTTAGCCGCCTTACATCCTGTTCATTGGTCTCAACATGCAAATAGAGTCGCGAACTATTTGCCTTTTGAAAACGAGCTGGACTTTACAGGTATGGAATTTCCGATTAAACTTATCGATATATTGAAGTTTGAGCGGCTCAATAATATTTCTATCAATGTCTATGGACTTGAAAGGGTTTTTGACAATGGTAAAAATATTATTGAAGTCGTGGGGCCCTTATACTTTACAAATTCTCGTAATAGGGAGCGACACGTAAATTTGTTAGTAATCAGTAATGATTATGGTAATAGTCATTACTGCTTAATAAGAAGTTTATCTCGCCTGATCTCAAGACAGTTATCCAACCACCATGGTGAAAAGTATTTATGTGATGGTTGTTTATCTTATTTTTACTCAGAGCAAAAATTAAAGACTCATCAAGAACATGATTGCGGGCACGTTTTAGCTAAAGTCCCAACAACAGATTTAAAAAAAATAAATATGGCGAAGAGATTCCCGAGAATATTTTGAAATTTACAAACTTTGAAAAGAAATTAAAGGTGCCTTTCGTTGTTTATGCTGATTTCGAGACTATCCTTGAACCTATCGATACAGAGGAAAATGTGCAGGATCCCGATACGTCATACACTGTGAAAACGCATAAGCATGTCCCGTACTCTTTCGGTTACTACATCAAATGTGACTTTGATGATGCTCATTCGATTTACCAAAGTTATAGGGGTCCAGATGCCCACAAAGAATTCGTAAAGCGATTAGAGACTGATTGTAAATCAATCTATAATCGCTTTATGAAGGAAGTAGTACCCATGATTCCTATTTCTGCGGCACAAGAGATTGAGCATCAAAATGCCGTGGTGTGTCATATCTGCGAAAAGTCATTTGATGTAGCATTGAACGATCGCGTGCATGATCATAACCACGCAAATGGCGCATATCGGGCGCCTGCGCACTCTGTATGCAACCTAAATTACAAAATCCCTCAATTTATACCTATCTTTTTCCATAACATGTCCAATTTTGATTCCCACCTGTTTATCAAGGAATTGGCTGCCAACGAAGAAAAGCTGGATGTTATCCCCCAAAACAAGGAAAAGTATATATCATTTACTAAACATGTTTTGGTGGATAACATCGAGAACAAAGATGGCAAACAACGACGGGTATTTTTAAAATTACGCTTCCTCGACAGTTTTCGTTTCATGGCCAGCGGTCTAGATAAGCTCAGTCAAAATTTAAAACCAGAGCAATGTCGAGAAGTTAGAAAATATTTCGCGGAGGAAAATAAGTTTCAGCTTATTCGGCAGAAGGGTGTTTTCCCATATAATTATGTAGACAGTTTCGAAAAATTAAACGATACAGAGCTTCCATCGCATAAAGACTTTTACAACCAACTAAAGAAAGAAAACATTAGCAAAGAGGATTACAAGCGTGCTTGGGCTGTGTGGAATTTATTTGAGTGCAAAACTTTAGGCGAATATTCAGATATTTATTTAAAATCCGACGTTTTATTATTAACAGATGTCTTTGAAAGTTTTAGAGACGTGTGCCTAGATACTTACCACGTCGATCCTGCGCAGTATTTTAGCGCACCAGGACTTTCGCTAGATTCCGCCCTTAAGGCCACGAACGTAAAGCTTGAGTTACTGACAGATCTAGATATGGTACACTTCTTTAAGCACGGTATTCGCGGCGGGGTCAGTCAGTGTAGCGTTAGAAAAGCTTTTGCGAACAGTAAATTTCTACCTCATTATGACGCTTCCAAACCTACTTCCTACATCATGTATTTGGATGCTACCAACCTGTATGGTTCAGCCATGTCACAATATTTACCAACGGGGAATTTCAAGTGGTTAGATGAGACCGAAATTCAAAACTTAGAGTACATGAATGTCGCGAATGATTCTAAAACTGGCTACGTATTAGAGGTAGATTTAGAATATCCGGAACAGTTGCATTATTTACACAACGAACTACCCTTTTGCCCACAATCCATTGCTTCTCCAGAATCCAAATTTAAAGATATCAAAAAATTAATTCCGAATTTCCAGTCTAAAAGTAAATATATAATTCATTGCCAAAATTTGCGTCAGGCTTTAGAGCATGGGCTTAAGCTCACAAAAATTCATCGCGTATTAAGTTTCGACCAATCACCATGGCTTAAGAAATATATAGATCTAAACATAGCAATGCGCAATAAAGCGACAAATAAGTTTGAGAAGGATTTCTTTAAACTTATGAACAATGCTGTGTTTGGTAAAACAATGGAAAATGTAGAGAAAAGGGTAGATGTTAAGCTGGTTTCTCATTGGGAAAATATTGGTAGAAGGTTGGGGGCCGAAGCGTTAATTTCAAAACCTCATTTTAAAGACCGTACTATTTTCAGCGAGAACCTGGTAGCTATCCAGATGAAAAAACAGAAAGTCGTATATAATAAACCTATTTACGTAGGTTTTAGTATCTTGGAAATATCCAAGACAATTATATATGACTTTCTGTACGGGTATATCAAGCCAAAATATGGTAACAACGCGGTATTACTCTACACTGACACCGATTCCCTTGTGTTGAAAATTACAACTGAAAATTTCTACCATGACATGCGACAAAATTTAGATAGGTTCGATACGTCCAATTACTCCCAAGATAACCCACATGATGTTCCTGTAAACCAGTCAATTTTGGGTAAAATGAAAGACGAGTATGCAGGAAAAATCATTTGGGATTTCTACGGCACCGGGGCGAAAGCATATTGTGTAAATGTTGAGGGAGAGTTGACGAAAAAAGCCAAGGGAGTTCCTGACTACGTCACGCAGAAAGAACTAACTCTGGATGATTATAGGGAGGCGGTTGACGTAGAAGGAACTCTCATTCATCGACAGATGAATACTTTCCGTTCGCATTTACATGATATGTATGTCGAACTGAAATATAAAGTAGCGCTATCACACGCGGACGATAAGCGTTATCTTATTCCCGGTGACTCGGAGAACACGCTTGCTTGGGGTCATAGAGATTATGAAAAGTATAAGGAATCATTGGAAATTCCATAAGCTAAGACTGATCACGGACAGCTAACTTTCCATCAATCCCTTTCGGTGGCTATATGTGTGACTTTAGAGGCTGTGATATTAGGCTAGTAATTTATTTTATTTATTTAATGATTGTATTTATTTTACCCCAATCTACTCTATTTACTATGTTTTACACTTTATTTAATTATTGTATTTATTTTACCCCAATTTACTCTATTTACTATATGTTTTACACTTTATTTAATTATTGTATTTATTTTACCCCAATTTACTCCATTTACTGTATGTTCATATTTACTTTATATGTTTTACACTTTATTAAATTTTTTTTTGTGTTTAAATTGTTGTCTTATTTCCTTAGTTAGAATAAAATAAATAAACAGAGTACTAGTTAGTAACAGAATACTGTTTGTATATTAAGCTTATACAATTCATAAATATGCCTTGCAAATAGGTGTATTAACTTCTCCATCCATCTAAATAGATACTTGTCTGTTGTGGCATCTTCAAACTTGAGACTTCTCTTATCGCCATTGCGATGAAACACTAAAGTACACTATCCAATTATCATAACTATATCCACCCAATGGGTATTGAAACGATCAAAAGTGCTTAGAAATTCTTCAAATTCGCCACTGGAGAAATAAAGTTTACCATAACCAAGAGTATCCAAAATTACTTGTTTGCGTCCCACTTCTGATGTATCAAAAATGACTGTTATAAAGTCATCAATCTCATAAACTCGGTTAGGCTTAGTCTTAAGAACTGGGACATCGGGACATCTAGAAGGAGCTTCAAACACCTTATCCCAGCCGGAAGAGGAGGAGGAAGCCATTGGTAAGTTTAAATGGTAAGTTTTAAAAATATCCTAACCAAAGATGTCTTTTCTTTGTAAAACGTAATGTCACTTTTCAGCTTGCGTATTTTTTTCAAATGCTCGTCTAATTTAACTGACAAGTCGACTGTCTTCGTCATGTGGTCGAGTCTAACTGTATAAATTTCTCAAGGGGGTCTAGTAACATAGGGTAAAATTAAACATGTAATGCAATTTAACTTCTTTATTTCGGCAAAAAATCATAAATATATGCATACAAGATTTTTGAATTCTCAGCACTACAAGCACAATATTCTAAACCATGATAAGAGCAAGTGGTTTTACTTAGAGATAATTTCGGTACATTAGCGCTATCCCTAGCAAATTCTAAATTAACAATATCGGGTATATTCTTAAAATATTTCATCGTGGAAAAAGTTTCAAGTAAAAAGGCCTTCTTTACATGTCCCTTCACATAGATGATATCAACATCTTGTAGATCGTTGTAGATAATGCGGTAAAGTTCATTGTAGTCGGTTTCGCCGGAATTGTAGTTTAAGCCATGTCGGTTCCCATATAGAAACATTGCTTGCTTCTGACAATCATAGGACAGTTCATAAAAGGGCTTAACTGGTTTAAAAAGATAGTTCTTTATTTGCTTTCCATCGTAAATAGACAATTCTTTAGCTTGGAATTCTGGAACGCGGAATCCTTGAACGTCAACCACAACAAACCTCATCGTGGCAGGGCTGGAGAGTAACTGACTACAACACATGACGTACTTGACCTGTTAAAGCCTGATACTCAAGCACTCGATCGTGAATAATTATACAGAAAGCACGTGACTCATTTGAGAAGTTTTCGGAACTTTGAAACTCCAACTTCACGTCGATGGTGTTCCTCTTGAGGGCTTCACTTTGTTTGGAACAGTCAATAACAAAGATGGTTCTACTAGCGAAAGCGACAAAATCCAAAAGCGGTTCACACCGTTGTTTTCCCAAATAGGTTTTTTGAAAGTCCGTATACATCTGATAGGCTTCTGTAAACTGTCTATTGGCAAAGTTTAGGTTTAACGATTCATAGGGGTAAACTTCAGAATTTAAATGCAACTTGACGTCGGTGATGTCCAAATTATCAAAGTAGGTACAATCAGCTTCAAAGTTATCTTTTCGCTTCTTCATAAAAAATACAATAACATATCGGGCTCTCTCAGACATCGTCTTAACGGTCCAAATATCACGCTTTGTCGTTCTCAAAGCAGGCAGTTCATGTATTTCCCAGTTTCTAAACGGGATATATATCGGTTTGTTCTTTGCAATTTCATCCAAAAGTCTCAATTTCACTGCATCACTCGGGTAAATATGTCTAACTTTCAACTCAACCGTTTTTAACATTATTGTTGCCTTCTTAGTACCAGAGGACTTGTAGCAGTTATCGTCATGGCGAGCACGAACTAGTTTAATTTTCTGTTTACCCATTAATACATTGTGGTAATCGGCAAACACGCCAAACAATATTGAAAGTGGTATACGAAAATTAAAGTCTTTAGAAGTTTCGTCCAAGGTCTTAGCAATTCCACTAGGCCAATTCCATCCAGCTATGTCCAGAGCTCGGCTTTCTTGCTCATTTAAACATAGCATATTTTTAACTGTGCTAACAATGCCGGGATCTCGAATCTTTTCAATCTCCTTGCCATTAACTTCATAGGAAATGGTGTCAAAGAGAAAGGCGCCAGCATTATTGGTTAGGTCGCAAGTACCGGTCTTACCAGCAGCGTCTGCTTCTACCTTAAACGCACCCTCGATGTAGAGTTGAGCTTCACTCATATCCAAAAAGACATCTTGCTGATTGATAACAATCTCGATTTCGTCATTGTTATTAAACGAGTTGGTAAAGGGGTGATAAGTGTGCCATTCTTCGCGAACAACCGACTCATCGTTCCTGATTTGATTGAAGATTTGAAGTTTTTCTGACATGGTAGCGGTAGTGACTGCGTCTAGACTGCAAATATACTATATTTGAAAACGTGAGTGATCCCTTCGACTTCTGATCACTGAATGAACTCCTAGCTGAAGTATTAGTGCTTAAATACCTTTTAAATACTAGAACCATTTCGTCTAAGTTCTAATCGAATGACTACTTCTTCGCCTCGAAAATTAATAGGTCTAGAATCCTGGTCTACTAGCGTGAGAGTAATGTTGTAGATGCTTTTTTGGCTCACAGGTAAATAGATTAGATTCCTTGGCTCGATATTTATACTGTAGCCGGGATCGACGGTTGGTGCAAATTCGTAAAGAGTATGTGAGGGATTATTTGTGTAATACGAACCGGAAATGATGTTACACTCGACTCTAATAGTAACAACTTGTATAATATCCACAGGTTGATCTGATTCGTGGAATTTACCAGACTTTAACAGTTGAGGCGAAAATCCCAACAACTTTGCAATACTGTCTTTTGGTTTAAAGTTTATGTCGTAGGCACTGGTTAACTGGCACTTTAACGTATTGTTATTGGGTTTAAGCGATAAGATGCTATTCCTTTCGTCTGTGGAAGCACTAGGATCTAGGAGATTTCGTTGTAGAAACTGTTCGATATCTCCCAACTCATAGGATCCTGTTGGTATTTCCAATACTCGCTCCTCCTCCTGATTATTGACAATGTAATAAAACTTGTTTCGCCCCTCGTCTATATTAGGGATTGTGTTCCAAGTGTCTAGCGAAATTAATGCTAAAGAGTAATCGAATCTCGAATCGAGCTCTACGGGAGGTACAAAGTATGCTTCAAGTCGGTGAGAGCGACCTTTTAACGTGAATGTCTGTGACATGACTGATGTTGATAAGCATCAACACCTACATTTATAAAGTTTCATTGTAGAGAAATGCTAGAGCAAGATGTCCACAATTTGTCATTCGATAATCCTGATACTGTTCGAAATTAAAATATATCTTCACATTTTTCATGTACTTGACAAATTCCTTGGGCGGTTTCAAGTTGCCAAAACTATCGAAATAAACAACTAAATTACCGTGTTTCTTGTAAGCTACCCAATGTGTCCCGAATCCTGTGTTCCGATCCAAATTAATAACACCACACTCTGTTTTGAGGGGTGCGTTCGGTAAAGTGTCTCGCATAAATACTCCTCTAAAATGCGGTATTTTTAATCGAGTGACATACGAATTAATATCGTGATCGGATAACGGCTTTTCAGGTAGCTTTATTGGTAGTTTTTTGACATTTTACGTAAAAACAAACCATAGCCAGTTTTGTGTTTCTTTAAATACAGGCCGCTACCCTTTTTTCCCACTGCAATCGCTTCCATTGTTCCGTTGTATCGTTTTGATTCTTTTAACTTATCCTTGACACTTTTAGCGTCATTAATGGCCTTCGCTATCCCCGCGGCGCCCCCGCTTAGTGCTCCCAGGGCACTAAGTCCTGCAACTATGGGAATAAGTGGTAGGAACCCACCCTGTTTCGGTAATGGTATTATTCGTGGTACGTTGATCCTCTTACGCCCTCCCACCTTCTTAACCATTACTCGTGCGGCTTTAAGTATTTTACTGAGAGTTTTTTTCTTACTAACATCACCAGCACCCGTATGTTTAAATTGTTTCTTAAGCAGAGTGACCACTGATGATAGGGGTTTCATCTTCTTGCCAGCACCCAACTTGCGTTTTACCTTCATAGCGTTAGTTACTAACCACGCTGAAGCTTTTTCTCCAAAACTGGAATCGCTTGCCTTGACTCGTTCCCAAGCTCGGTCCTCCAACACTCGATCGGCTTGATGTCTTTGTTACAACTCTTTGGACTTTGCGTATTCGATATCGTGATCGCGACAAGCACTATCCAATTTGTTCTTCGGTTGATCGCCTCGAGCCAGCCGCTCTTGAAGTTTGGTTCCCGGACCACAATAGGAATAACCAGGCAAATGAAGCTCGAATGGGAGCTTGTTGATAACTGTATTTAATACACCTGCACCCTGCAGAGTCTTCATTAGTAATGAAGTCCTGGCAGGGTGCAGACTACTATTTATAGAGATGCGTCAAGAGAAGCAGAAACTCAAAATCCAAGTTTATAATTGCGATATGAAGAAAGACAAATCCCAAAGTAGCAAACATGGTCAACTTTTACCTTCTACAATTCGGTCGTTAATATGTGGTCCTAGTAATTGTGGCAAAACCAATGTAATGATTAGTCTTTTGATTGATGAAAATGGTTTAAAATTCGAGAATGTGTACGTGTATTCAAAATCTCTGCAGCAAGACAAGTACGACTTTCTTCAACGGGCCTTAAAACATTCCCGTTTAGGCTATTTCGGTTACAGTGATAACGATGAAGTTCTAGATCCTTCCAGTGCCCGACCTAACTCTGTATTCATATTTGATGACGTAGCATGTGAGAAGCAGGATAAAATACGTAATTATTTTTGTATGGGTCGTCATCATGCAATTGATTCATTCTATTTATCGCAAACTTACTCGAAAATACCTAAACAGCTGGTTCGGGATAATGCTAATGTATTAATTTTATTTAAGCAGGACGACTTAAACTTGAAGCATATCTACAACGATCACGTTAATACAGACATGGCATTCGATGCATTTAAGCACATTTGTTCCGAATGTTGGAAAGATAGGTATGGGTTCATAGTAATGGTAAAAGACAATGATATTGCTAAAGGCCGATATCGTAACAAGTTTGATACTTATATCATACCCTAAGCCCTCAAGGCTCAGTGTGACAGTTGTCGTTCTAGAAGCCGAATGTACCAAGTATCTAGAAACAGGTCTGCGGTTGAGCGGTTGAGCGGTTGAGCGGTTGAGCGGTTGAGTGGTTGAGCGGTTGAGCGGTTGAGGGGTTGAGCGGTTGAGCGGTTGAGTGGTTGAGCGGTTGAGCGGTTGAGCGGTTGAGCGGTTGAGCGGTTGAGCGGTTTAGCGGTTGAGGGGTTGAGCAGTTGAGTGGTTGAGCGGTTGAGTGGTTGAGCGGTTGAGTGGTTGAGCGGTTGAGCGGTTGAGTGGTTGAGCGGTTGAGCGGTTGAGCGGTTGAGTGGTTGAGCGGTTGAGCGGTTGAGTGGTTATGTCTACTCCTTTTAACCAGCTTGATAAGAACGTTAAGCGTCGAATTATCCAAGCTTCTCGAACAATCCGAAAAAAGTTCTTGGCATTAAAGTTAGAGCGGGGTGAAGACGATGAAGCTCTTAATAAATTCTTAACACCTATTACAGACCCTCTGAATAAGCTCGTGGATGCTTCCCTCGGTAAAAAGGCTAAGAAACGTAAGATGCAAATAGAAAAGAGTGAATATGTAACTCCGTTGATAAAATTTGAGCAGCCTACAGCGATCTCTTCCTCTCAAGCCCCGGAAGTAAAGATACCGACGTCCTCGTCCTCCGCAGCTACTGAGTCCAGATATGGAGATAATTCCGATGATGTGTTTGAAGAATCACAACAAGACCTAGCAGAGAAATCGGTTCAAGATCTAAAAGCCGAGTTTGAGGCTTCTCTTCGACGGCCGGAGGTGTATAGCAGCTTTGTCGAACAATATCCTAAAATTGCACAAGGGTATTTGAAAACATTTTGGTTTAACTCGACCGAAATAGATTCTAACGGCATGAAATATGATATGACGACTGATTCTTGGCATTTGGGTACACAGCCCGTCAAGTTTTTGAAGAACGGTGATATTCAAGTAGGTCCCATTAAGTACAAAGGAAC
Source organism: Philopedon plagiatum (assembly GCA_963971165.1). Lineage (NCBI taxonomy): Eukaryota > Metazoa > Arthropoda > Insecta > Coleoptera > Curculionidae > Philopedon > Philopedon plagiatum. Next base: position 74,251,452 of record OZ020192.1, read on the forward strand.
TGTGGGTTTATACGATTTATTGTTTTTAAAGGACCCGAAATATAATACCATGGCTGATGATAAAGACTATGGCGATATTTTAAAACGAACAGACTTATACCTCAATGAGACTGGTCAAATTAAAGGTAATAAGTCGCGTAAATATACTACAATTGTGAGGCCACTACTCGTAGCCATTTATTCAAAGAGTGTTCCTACTACTTCAAAGACGAGATCTCAATCAGTAAAATCATCGAAATCAGGATCTGCCTTAATGGAATACAACGAAAAACCCAAAGAATTTGTGTACTATGATGACGTCAACGAGTTAGTTGAACGTTTAAAAAAATTGGAAGCTTCCAATGAGGTTGGTAACAATAATAACATGAACGAGATTTGGAGCATTTTGCAGGAATTGGAGCAACTTGGAGTAATCGAATTCTATAAATAAGTTTGTTTACAGCTACTATGTCTTAGTACCGCAGTAATCATGAATAAGTTTGGACGTTCCTTACCCCGCTCGTCTAATCAGAAAAGATTGCGACTGTCGCAAACACCCAACTTGATTACTCTTACAAAAGATGGTGATTACAATATTCAAGATCATCGTCTTTGTAACGTGAAATCACCGACAGATGCCACTGATGCTGTAAATAAAAAGTTTGTTGAGAGTATAATTACACGAACTGATCAATCGATAAGTGTTCTTCAGCGATATTTTAACGATTCTCTCTCCGTTATTGAGAGTGCAGGTAAGAAGTATACTGATTCGATGGTTGAACAACTACATAAATTACTACAGGATTTAAATGAGCGTAATACAACTCTGCAAGCTGCTAATGATAAGCTGGATAAACTTGAAATTAGTTTAAAGGAATATGTCGACAGTGCAACTCAAAGTTCTTTACAACCATTTACTGACGATCTGGACCGAATTCGTGCTGAGCTTGCTGCGTTAAAGTCAAAATTAGTAACGACATTATATAGTTAGATTTTGAAGGTTTCAAGCGTCATTACCCATTGCGAACTATGGCGAAGAACATTACAAAAGCGAGAGAACAAGTTGTTAAGGAACTACACAAACCCGCTAGAATCAAATTTAAACGCCGCAGATTTATCCAGTATGGTTTAGATGATACGTTTGCTTCAGATCTTGCTCAACTCGATCAGTACGCTCGTGAAAACAAGGGATTTAAATACATCTTGGTTGTAATTGATTGTTTTTCGAAATTTCTCTGGACGAGGCCTTTAAAGTCGAAAAATGCTCAGGATGTGACTAATGCAATGGATCATATACTTAAACAGTCTCGGAGGGTTCCGAAAAAGCTGGTTACGGATAATGGGAAAGAGTATTACAACGCTAGCTTTCAAAGTCTTATGAAGAAGCATGGGATACATCATTACAGTACCTTTAGTATTTTAAAGGCTTCTATTGCCGAACGAGTAATTCGGACACTCAAAGAACACCTGTTTAAGTTGTTCACATTGAATGGTAATCATAAATGGATTGACTTGTTGGAACAAGTTACAAATAATTACAACAACACCAAACATCACACAATCCGCATGAAACCGAAGGATGTTAACAAAAGTAATGAGAAGAAAATATTGGACTCTGTTTACAGTCGTTTAAAGGTTGTGGGAAAGCAAAAATTCAAAGTTGGAGACATTGTTCGCATAAGTAAGGCCAAGCACGTGTTTGAAAAGGGTTATGTACCCAATTGGACCACTGAGTTGTTTAAAGTATCGCAGGTAAAGATCACCAATCCTACAACTTATTTGCTAGAGGATACGAGCGGTCAGCCAATTAGCGGAGGGTTCTATGAAGAAGAGTTGCAAAAAACCACACAATCTGACGTATTTCTTATTGAGCAAGTTTTGCGTAAAAAAGGTAAAAAGATGTATGTGAAATGGCTTGGGTTTGATAAGTCGCATAATAGTTGGATAGATATGATCAAGGATGTGGTTTAAGCTCGCTCCCTGTATAAATAGTCAACATTTTTTAGTTTTAGCCAGTAGGAATCATGCCTTATTGCAAAGATTGTGATGCGGAAATTTTATCTTGTAGTGCTCATAACCGTACCACAAAACATAAGCAGCAATGTAGTGAGAACTTGTCCTCTCATGTAAAACTAGTTCGAACTGCTTTTAAACAACGCATACTAACTTATCATCTGACAAGTGATTTACATTTGGTTGATGTCAAGCAATATTTGGGGGATCTAAAAGATACTGTTATCACTTTACTCGCTAAACCTTTAAAGACTTATCCCCAGCTTAAAGTTAATATGGAGCTATATGGTTGTTATCTGTTGGCAGCAACACAAGAACAAGACATTAAATCTTTCAATACAAAATTTAGTGTTATTTCTCCCAGCACTAATTTGGACGGCTTTTGCGCGGAATATCAGATGTCTCTAATGGAAAAAGCTTCTGAATTTACCGAGATGGGAAGCGGATGGGCGTTATCCAAACTACTGTTTCTCGAACTGAACATCAATAAATGCGGAGTGGGGGTATAGCTCTCTCTCTCTCTCTCTCTCTCGCTCTCTCTCTCTCTCTCTCTCTCTCTATGATTACAATAATACGCAGGTTGACGTCACTATTTTAGTGTGAACCATGGTTAGTAAACGTTGTACCGCTGCTGCTCCTGAGTTGCTAGAAGACGAAGACGATAGCCCCCAAAGCTCATCGCCTTATTGGACTTATCTAGACAGTATGATTCGCCGAAGTAACAGAGAAATTAGCACCGAGAAAAAACTCTTGGGCGAATTTTGCTATTCTGCTGGTAATTTTACAGTAATTGTGGGCCTCAGTGTTGCCAGGGGGATGATACCAAGTGTTAAACTAGTTCCCACAACACCTGAACGACAACCAGTCTCCCTCGGCCATTCGGATTGGATCGAGTTTTTGGAGATCATTGACAAGATGTGTGAAGATATTGATGGAAGTGTGACAACAACGCTGATGTCGTCATCGGAAAATTTTACCGTATCCAGTGCTATTCTTTTAAACGAGCGAATATTCCGACTTGGAAGCAACGATGTGACTTTAACGTTTTCTTGTAATGATATAAATTCTATTGTTAGCATTAAGAGTTTAATTAACTTTAGAATAGAATTAGTGGAACGTTTACAATTTAGAACCTATTACGATGATACTTTACAGTATGCTCAATGTTTTGCTGATATTAAGGACAACTTTGTTCAAATTATTACGAATCTCTGTAATTTAAACCTGTTTGAACAAAGTTATTACATGTTGGAATTATTGCATTATTATCCGCAAAAATTGCTCGATGACTTTGAAAAACTGTACATGTATACCGATGACTCATAATAAAAAAAATATTTTCAAGCTCTAGGTTAATTTTTTCCCCTTCTCTCTCTCCTTTCCCCCACCACCGACATTCCTGCTGTTGCTTCTGCTGTTACTAATAAATGCAGTTCGATGCTAGCAGAGATTTCATAGTTGCTTCCACATTCGTTGCATACAGTTATATCCTGCTGAGATCTCTCGTGACTTTTACGTGTGTTGAAACCTGTTTAGTAGCAGCATTCTACAATGAGTATTTCCAAGCAAACATTAGCGGAACTTAACGCTCGTATTAACAGTGATGTTGGGAACTTTCCCGAATGCAGAAAACTTTCCACTCTAGCTATAGGAGTAGCGTATCCTATTCAAACACTGAAATTTGTTACAACGCGTTTTGGGAGAGCTCTTGTTGCGACATTGGTTGACTTAGCCCAGGAAGATGTGATCTTTCAAACATTCTTACCGCAACGGATAGCTGAAACTATGTCGCAGGATCTGGTTGACAACATGAATCGATCAAGTGCCCAGTATACTCTAGTCTCTTGGGGACAAAGCTTGACTGCTGCTGGTTATAGCCCTCGCACCCTAATCCAGTTTGAATGCTTGGAATAGTTCATAGCTGTAATCTGTTTAATAGTATTAATTAATTTTGTATATAAAGTTGTTAAATATCGATATAAATTGTGGTTAAATAAATAATTTTCTATAATTACTAGTTTTATTACATATTCATACCTCGAAAAGCGTCCCCAAGCGCGTCTACACAAAGAAGTGAGCAGTGCGTTACTACTAGTACACAAAAAAGTGAGCGATGCGTCACCACTGCACAGCAACACCACTAGTACACAAAAAAAGTGAGCGATTAATTTTTATATCGCACAAACGTGCCATGCGCACGACGCTTTATATGTATGTAGTAGCATAATACTATTATTTTCTCCGGAACCAAAGGGCCGATCAACGCCATTCTTTTTTTAAACGTCTTCTGACAACGCCCCCGAACACGTTACGTATTTTTTAATTTGTATATCGCAAAAAACACATAAAACATACCTACTACGTCACGTCCAAACTCCCGGAAGATATCATTTTCCCGGTTTATTTATTCAACTAGGTGCCGTGGCGTACTTGGTTCTATAGCTGGGAAACGTATATAATACGAAATTATACACATGGTGTGTGCGGGTTCGATCCGCGCCTTGGACAGAAAACTTTTTTCAGTGCATATGCGACTTACGAAATAAATACATTTAATTAGGATTAATGAAAAAGTTTGTGACATCATCGTGAACAAAAACGGCAGAAAGAAGAAGAAGAAGGAGAAGAATAGATAGTGTCCCCAAAATAGATAGTGCCCAAGTAGTTAAGACCAAAATAACTAACGCCCAAAAGTGTGACAGATGACGTATGACATATGACAGATGACAGTTGACAGATGACAGTTGACATATGACAGTTGACAGTTGGGTTTGATTAGGTGCGTTCGGTATCGGGTTGGGTTTGAGTGAGTGCGTTCGATATCGGGGTTGGGTTTGCTCTGGTTCGCTCGGTACCGGCTGGGTTTGCTCTCGTTTACTCGGTATCGGAGTTGGGTTTTCACACTTTGCTTAGGAGCTCTTGGCGTAGAACTCCCCATCTATCTCTACTCCCTAATGAAAGATCTCTGTGAACTTTATGACATAAAGTTAACCTTTTCCAGTGTTAACCACCCACAATCAAACGGTTCTGTAGAAAGATTTCACGCAACTCTTACCGAGATGCTTAGAGCCCATACGGCAGAAAACCCCGACGAACATCCATTCAATATTCTCCCTTACGCAGTTATTTGTTACAACAACACCAAAAATAAAACTCATGGTTTTTCACCGTACGAACTAATTTTTATATCGCACAAACGTGCCATGCGCACGACGCTTTATATGTATGTAGTAGCATAATACTATTATTTTCTCCGGAACCAAAGGGCCGATCAACGCCATTCTTTTTTTAAACGTCTTCTGACAACGCCCCCGAACACGTTACGTATTTTTTAATTTGTATATCGCAAAAAACACATAAAACATACCTACTACGTCACGTCCAAACTCCCGGAAGATATCATTTTCCCGGTTTATTTATTCAACTAGGTGCCGTGGCGTACTTGGTTCTATAGCTGGGAAACGTATATAATACGAAATTATACACATGGTGTGTGCGGGTTCGATCCGCGCCTTGGACAGAAAACTTTTTTCAGTGCATATGCGACCTACGAAATAAATACATTTAATTAGGATTAATGAAAAAGTTTGTGACATCATCGTGAACAAAAACGGCAGAAAGAAGAAGAAGAAGGAGAAGAATAGATAGTGTCCCCAAAATAGATAGTGCCCAAGTAGTTAAGACCAAAATAACTAACGCCCAAAAGTGTGACAGATGACGTATGACATATGACAGATGACAGTTGACAGATGACAGTTGACATATGACAGTTGACAGTTGGGTTTGATTAGGTGCGTTCGATATCGGGTTGGGTTTGAGTGAGTGCGTTCGATATCGGGGTTGGGTTTGCTCTGGTTCGCTCGGTACCGGCTGGGTTTGCTCTCGTTTACTCGGTATCGGAGTTGGGTTTTCACACTTTGCTTAGGAGCTCTTGGCGTAGAACTCCCCATCTATCTCTACTCCCTAATGAAAGATCTCTGTGAACTTTATGACATAAAGTTAACCTTTTCCAGTGTTAACCACCCACAATCAAACGGTTCTGTAGAAAGATTTCACGCAACTCTTACCGAGATGCTTAGAGCCCATACGGCAGAAAACCCCGACGAACATCCATTCAATATTCTCCCTTACGCAGTTATTTGTTACAACAACACCAAAAATAAAACTCATGGTTTTTCACCGTACGAACTAATTTTTGGACATACGTCCAGTAGACCTCCAGAAACCCTGTATAACCAAAAAGAACTTATCTCAAAGTACATTAGAGATTTAGGTAACCGGATGGAGTACTACTATAAGGTCGCGCGAATGAAAACGGAACAGCAAAAAGAAAAAGCAAAAATTAGATTCGACCGATCTGTCTCAGACAAAATTCCCGATTATAAACCCGGAGACAAAGTATACATTAAGGAATCCCAGATAACAGATAAGGCACAAAATAAATTTAACGGTCCTTTCGAAGTCTTAGAAGTTTTCAAAACATCAGCTACCGTGCAAAATCCCCAGACTCAGCAAAAATCCAAAATTAACTTTGATAGATTAAAGCCATACTACGAATAGTCTCCTTCTTTTCAGACTCTTGGGGCTGCTGTCAGTCACTACATCTCAGTACACCATAACGTCGATAAATAACACCATAGGACTCTTTTTCCATGAAGAAAGCACCATTAAAATATCAAACGATAAATGGACACTGCTTGTCTACAAAGAACTCCAGCCCATCAAAGAAGCCACTTCCAATAACGACAAAATTCTTTCTAATCTGATAAATGTCTTTCAGGCCCCCAAAATGTTAGCCTTTAAAGCAGAAATTCAAACCCATATCAGCCTCTTGAAGCAAATTGCTGACTCAGTAAACCTAAAATACAAGGAGGTTATGACGGATACGAAACATTACAATTTTCGAACAAAACGCGGCGTATTTAATGGCATAGGTACTGTTTGGAAATCAATAACCGGTAACTTAGACGCATCGGATGGCGAATATTTCAACGAGTGCATAGAAAAAGTGACTCATGACGAACGACAAATCGAAAGTCTATTAAAAAATCAAATTTCGGTAACGACGTCTGTTATTAAAAACTTTAATTCAACTCTTCAGAAACTTCAAATAGACGAAGAAACCTTTAATAATGACATAGTAAAAATTCGCGAAGCTATTTTTAACATTTCTGATGTTATGGTCTTTTATGAAGGTCAATTACAAATAGTGAATCTGTGTGAATCATTAATGGAAAGTTATGTATTCTTGGAAGACTCTCTTAACGATATACTAGATGCGATAACTTTTGCTCGTTTAAAAATTCTACATAGTTCAATTATCACCCCTAGAGATCTTGTAGCCTCTTTGCAGGAAGTTTCTCGTTCCTTAGTAAAAAATAATTTACCACTACCCACGTATGGATCTAATATTGCGGAATATCTAGAAATTATACAATTAGAAGCATACCAATCAGATTCAAAAATAATTTTTGTTTTAAAAATTCCTCTAACTGATCATGAAACCTATACCTTGTACCATCTGTATCCAATCCCAATCTTAGATAATCGAACAGGTCTTCATCATATTTTACCTACAACTCAAAAATATATTGCGCGTGATGATGATTCATTGCTCTACATATCTTTTCAAAATCTGGATAACTGTATGCAACTAGGAACCAACACCAAGATCTGCTCCGACGTGCTTCCGTATCCCATTGATAGCGATGCCATGTGTGAAGCACAACTACTCAAACACCTCAGTAAACTGCCGAAAACCTGCCAGACTTCACTCCTTTTTGCCAAAGAGTACAATGTTCAGGAACTAAGCCAAAACTACTGGTTAATCACCGTTTCTGACCCTTTGCCTGTGACAATAAAATGTGAAAGCAAGAACGTTGTCACCAAGTTACTAAACACCAACTCCTTACTGAAGCTGCAACCAGGTTGTAACGCCTTTATTGGAAACACAAGGGTACATGCCAAATATCCTGTTGACAAGTATAAAAACGTTGCTTATCAAAATCACCCGGTAATCATACCTTATGATTGCTGTAGCCACCTACCCGAAAAACCACACATTCCTGAGCTAAAGCAACTGAAGCTTAACAAAATTGATGTAGACGATTTGAACATTGCCCAGCATAAGCTTAATCAGTACTCCGACGAATTGGACAGACTGATTAACGAACCCTTCGTGACCAAGCATCTCCATTGGTTCACAATACTCACCATCACATTAATTGCCGTCCTGGCTACCCTCTACGTCCTCTACAAATGTAGGCGCAGAAGACCCCGTAGAATTGGAATGGCCATCACGAACGACGACCATCCACAACCACCTCCAATGCCCAAATCCAGAGAACTAGTCCATCAGAAACTACGTAACCTACTTCCAAAGAGAAGACCAAGTGCCCGCTCTTCTAGTGAAGCTCTAGAAGAAGAAGTTGAACTCCAAATTAATGAACATTGAAAAGCTGCTGCAAAGCACCATCTTTTTTTTTAAAGGGGGAGTTGTTATATGCGCTCTTCACCACGTACCGTAGTTGACCTTCAGTCTCACGAGTTATAGCGGTCATATTGCAACACCTCTAAGAATGCATTGTAATCAGTATCCTCGTTTCGCAATGTTCACGAGTCGAAGGTACTGAATCAGCACTAAATTGTATATAAAAACCCATGTTTTCTTTTATCGTTAGTTCATACTCATTTTAGACCGTTACTATGTTCGTTTGAAATTCGGTATTTAAAGTAAAATAAAAAGTAATAAATTGTTTGATGTACGAAGAAATAACGTTTTTTAAAAAGAAGTTTTGTGAAAAAGTGATTTAACATATATATAATATGTATATATAATATGTATATATATATATATATATATATATATATATATATATATATATATATATATATATATATATATATATATACAGTGACCGGCAAAAAGTTCGCAACATATGGGAAAAATTTTTATTAGGTGAGTATTGGAAAAACTTTTCCGGGGGATCGGTTCTGCATGTCCGATAACCTAAAAATCGATTTTGACATACGTCACGTGACCACTGGTATAGCGTCAAATTAAAAAAAAAAATTGTTAATTTACAAAAAGTGAGGTTAGTTGACGAGATATCAAAAAAAGTTATTTGAAAAAATTGCTTAGAATTAAATTCTAGGTCCTTGTGCAAAATTTTAAGATTTTATTTAAAAAAATTGGAAAACTCAATTTTTTTTAAATATTTTTTTATCGATTTACAAATTTCCAGTTTTTTTCGTTTAGATAGCTTGGCTAATGTAAAGCCCATGTATCTGGATGAAAATAAACGAATGTAGTAGTTTTTTCTACAATTGACAGGACAAAATTAAAAAAGACAGGGTTTCGCCGGACGCTAGCTGTTGCAATGATTTGTATCTAGCAGCAGTGTCAAAATTTTAGAGACATTTCAATGAGATTACATTGAGAAAACCTTAATCGTCTTAAATATATCTGAAGTTCGACTTTTTGTAAAGTTAAGGGGAGTAAAATAGATAATAAACAAAAAATTACCTGTTTATTTAATCGAAATTTTATAAACGAAAACCAATGTAAGAAAAACTTAAAAGTAGTCAAATTCTGTACTAACAACACAAAAAATCATTGTTTTTCCTTGGGTGCACAAAATTTAAAACTCAGTAGGACCACCATTTCTCTCCATACATACTGTTGTTCTCGAGCGCAACTCTCGATTAACATTTCGGAGCATTTTACGATTTATTTGCAATACACAATTTATAATGACATTCTCTAAATTTTGTATATTCCTAAAGGGTCGATGTTTGTACACAGGGTTCTTTAGGTATCCCCACATAAAAAAATCTAACGGAGTCAGATCTACAATTCTACAATTGACAGGACAAAATCGAAAAAATAGGTGTTCGCCGGACGCTCGCTGTTGCAATGGTTTGAATCTAATGAAATGACTGTATCAAGATTTTATTAAGATTTTTCGCACATAAATTTAACAACCAGGTCTATTTAGTTGTACTTAAAACTACCAAAGCAGGCTCTGAAATTAAAACAACCAAATAATCTAGTAGGTTAAAAACAACAGAAAAATGTCAAACAAATTATAATTTGTTTGATTTCAACCTATGTCATTGGTTTATGTCTCGCATCTTACTAAGTTTGATATTTTACATAAGTTTATTAATATTTTATTCCTTAAAATGGCACCCACACTACTTCTTCAGGAAAAGATAGAAATTATTTTAATTTCTGGAGATAATTACAAAAGCCATAGAGAAACAGCAGCAATTTTTAATGAGAGGCACCCCGATAAATCCCTCCATTATTCCACAGTATCTCGTCTAGTCAATAAATTTAAAGAAACGGGATCGGTAGAAAATCAGTATAAAGTTTCCCATGAAAAACCGGTAACAGGTGACGAAGGTTCTCTGGATGTGTATTTGTCGATCACAGAAACACCCCAATTAGCAGTTAGTCAAATATCGGAGATCACTAACATTCACGAAAGATCTGTGCGGAGGATATTAAAAAGAAACAAATTTCATCCGTACAAACCTAAATTTGTACAAGTATTAAAAGATAGGGATTATGACGCCCGCTTCGATTTTTGTGCCTGGTTCCAGGGTATGATTGAGGAAGATTTTAATTTCCCAAAGAACGTTCTTTTCTCGGATGAAGCTACATTTACCTCTAACGGAACCGTCAGTTCACAAAACTGTAGATGGTGGGCCACCGAAAACCCAGACTTTGTAATTCAGAGTAAAGACCAATATAGTTTTAAGGTTAATGTGTGGTGCGGAATTTTCAACCTCAGAATAGTGGGACCTTTTTTCTTTAGAGACAATTTAAATTCAGAACGATATTTAGAATTTCTACAAACTGAGATATCTGACTTTTTAGACAATTTGTCATTAGCCGAAAGAAGAAATTTATACTTTCAACAAGACGGAGCTAGCATTCATTCCACAAATGAGGTGAAGAGATGGCTGGATCAAGAATTTGGAAACCAGTGGATAGGACGGTTTTCTGAAAATCCGTGGCCTGCGAGATCACCAGATCTGACTCCGTTAGATTTCTTTATGTGGGGATACCTAAAGAACTCTGTGTACAAACATCGACCCTTTAGGAATATACAAAATTTAGAGAATGTCATTAGAAATTGTGTATTGCAAATAAATCGTAAAATGCTCCGAAATGTTAATCGAGAGTTGCGCTCGAGAACAATAGTATGTATGGAGAGAAATGGTGGTCATACTGAGTTTTAAATTTTGTGCACCCAAGGAAAAACAATGATTTTTTATGTTGTTAGTACAGAATTTGACTACTTTTAAGTTTTTCTTACATTGGTTTTCGTTTATGAAATTTCGATTAAATAAACAGGTAATTTTTTGTTTATTATCTATTTTACTCCCCTTAACTTTACAAAAAGTCGAACTTCAGATATATTTAAGACGATTAAGGTTTTCTCAATGTAATCTCATTGAAATGTCTCTAAAATTTTGACACTGCTGCTAGATACAAATCATTGCAACAGCTAGCGTCCGGCGAAACCCTGTCTTTTTTAATTTTGTCCTGTCAATTGTAGAAAAAACTACTACATTCGTTTATTTTCATCCAGATACATGGGCTTTACATTAGCCAAGCTATCTAAACGAAAAAAACTGGAAATTTGTAAATCGATAAAAAAATATTTAAAAAAAATTGAGTTTTCCAATTTTTTTAAATAAAATCTTAAAATTTTGCACAAGGACCTAGAATTTAATTCTAAGCAATTTTTTCAAATAACTTTTTTTGATATCTCGTCAACTAACCTCACTTTTTGTAAATTAACAATTTTTTTTTTAATTTGACGCTATACCAGTGGTCACGTGACGTATGTCAAAATCGATTTTTAGGTTATCGGACATGCAGAACCGATCCCCCGGAAAAGTTTTTCCAATACTCACCTAATAAAAATTTTTCCCATATGTTGCGAACTTTTTGCCGGTCACTGTATATATACAGGGTGTCTAAAATAGGTGATACCACTATTGCTATCTCCGAAATGGTAAAAGATACGAGGTCGGTTAAATTTGAGAAAATGTGTCATTTCTAGTCCCTATTCATATTCCGTTTACGGAGTTGCCAAATTTTCTATAGTTTCTTATCTACAGGGGATTTTTTTAAAATAGTCAAAAATTTAATTCTTAAATATCTCGAAAACTATTATAGTTCTAAAAAAGTTGTTTTTACAAAAATCACACGATTTTTTACCTTCTCTAAAGTAACGTTATTGTTTTGTTTATACCATTTGTTTTTACTGAGTTACTGATACTAACTTGTTTTTTTTAAATACGGACCTGGATATTTTGCTGCATTTTTTGAAAGAATGCTTCATACCCTTTACAACTGTATATCACTTGGTTATGGTTTTCGACGTTTTGATCAGGAATAACATCACCAGGATTTTCTATCGATACGGACCTGAGATTTTCCATGTTAAGGCACAATTTCACAACCTATCGCTATGGTTTAAATTATTCAACTGATTAATTTTAAACTATGTTCATTATTACTAACCAGAACCCTCTGGTCATTAAAGTTTGTCAAATTGCACTTAAGCCAATGAGTTATTGAAAGCAAAAGTTTAGCAGACTCAGATCGGATATAATTAGCGTCCTTTATAACAGTACCTAACTAGTGGTTAAGTTTACTACATATTGTAAAAGGCCACCTTGCTGTTACGTCTTCGTCTTCATTATTTACGTTTTTAATATTTTCGTATTCAAAAATCACCTTTCAGTTCAAAAGATAATAATAAATAATCCTATTTTACCTAATGGTTTCATTTCTCCTGCAACTCATTCTGCTGGTACAGTTGAATTACTATTTACTGGCTTTGAAAACAAACCATATTATCTCAAATTAAAGACCTTTAACTATATTCTAGCATAAAACCATTGTCATATTTTCTGGGTTCGGATTATAAGGAACTCGAATCTAAAATCCGTTTTCTGCTTTATTTTTTGACGTTGCGTTGAATTATAACATATGGACGGGCGGACGAACAGGTTGATGGACGCGATTGGACTGACCACACGAAGCCAATCACGCCTCTAAGAATTAATTATTAGGATTTGTTATAATTAAAACTAAGCTTATGCTTTTCTCAGGCTTTGGACCAATTTTACAAACTTGAGGGTCCTGGTTAGTAATCATGATTATAATTAAAATTTACCAGTTAAAACAATTTAATCCATAGTTACTGATTCTGACCTAATTGTCGCCATAATAGGTCGTGAAATGGCGCATTAACTTGAAAAATGCCAGGTCCGTACTGGTAGAATATCCTGATGATGATACTATTCTTCACCAAAACGTCGAAAAACATAATCAAGTGATACACAGTTGTAAAGGGTATGAAGTATTCTTTCAAAAAATGCAGCAAAAAATCCAGGTCCGTATTTGAAAAAAACAAGTTAGTATCAGTAACTCAGTAAAAACAAATGGTATAAACAGAACAACAACGTTACTTCAGAGAAGGTAAGAAATCGTGTGATTTTTGTAAAAACAACTTTTTTCTAACTAGAATAGTTTTTGAGATATTTAAGAATTAAATTTTTGACTATTTTTTAATAATCCCCTGTAGATAAGAAACTATAGAGAATTTGGCAACTCCGTAAACGGAGCATGAATAGGGACTAGAAATGGCACATTTTCTCTAATTTAACTGACCTCGTATCTTTTACCATTTCGGAGATAGCAATAGTGGTATCACCTATTTTAGACACCCTGTATATATATATATATATATATATATATATATATATATATATATATATATATATATATATATATATATATATATATATATATATATATATATATATATCGCACCTCGAATGCAAAACCAACATAACTCAAAATTCAGTGATTTTGAGATTTATATACCAAATCACTGCTCTTTTCGTTATCTTTAATAATACAACACTAACATAAATCTTAATTATAAAGAATGCCCTATAATACATGAAAGTACACAATACTACTACAATAATAAAACCTAAGCAAAAACTTAATATTTTCCAAAGCCATTTTCTGGGTTCACGTTTTCTTGAGTTAAGGTGGTTTTGCATTCAGGGTGCGATATATATATATATATATATATATATATATATATATATATATATATATATATATATATATATATATATATATATATATATATACACGTAAAGTGGCAAAACGAGATCATTTTTTGGTGATATATGGTCATCCTGAGATCCGTTTGGAAAGACGAGATCCGATTTTGGATCTCATCTTTTTTTATGTGTATATCCGTTCCTTGGTCCGAGGTCAAACCAAAACTGCTTAAATTTTAAAAAGTCTCAGGATCTCGTTTTTCACTTTTTTGTCACTTGTTATACAATCTCAGTTCGTAAAAGCGTATGTAGGGGGAGCCGCCGTCAGCGTTATGCGACATGGGTTATACGTTTAAGATGAGATCCGATAAAAGTGGCAATACCGCATTCTTCGCTTTTTTGTTTAAGTGGGCATTCTTTATCGTCTTTTTATTATTTGTTAGTTGTAACATGATACTATTGTATACAAGTTAATTATCGTTGATAATAATTATATTTGAATGAATAACAAAATGTTTTTTTTTCGAAATTAAGATAAAAATATATATTATATTAAGTAATTTATTATTGCTTAAAATACTGCCCTTATAGTATAGTAAAATATGCATTCAATTTTAAAAATCTTTTCAACTGTTATAATAAAAATTTAAAAATTTTGGGCATTATATTTTGGTTAAATTGGCGATAAAGGTACTTCTATTCGAAAATATATTTTTCTAATTTCTGGGATCAGTAGGAACCTTGATTTTTCTGTGTATAATCAATGTAAGGATCGAAACCACGAACTAAGACCTCCTTGAGCTGCACTTGAGGCATATCATAATTAATTTATGATATGCCATCATATAGTTCATGAGTAAGGGTGACTTGTAGTTAAATATCATGTTTTATTGCAAAAAATGCAAAATAAACAAAAATGACATATCGAAAAATTTTATTATACCGGGTGACAACGAGATCGCTTTCCGGCTGCCAGTTTTTTATTTTTTGGTTGATCGTAATGAAACTCGGCAGGCCTTATATACTCATAAAATGACACTTTTTAACATCCTAGTCGAATTTTAGTGACTTCCGGTTTAACCGGAAGTGAGACACTTTTAATTTTTAAATACAACATCCTGAATATTTATTTTTGCAATTTAGACATCATTCTACATACGACTGTGACATTTTTGTCAGTTTTTAACTCAATCTGTCAATTTTAAAGCCAATTTTATTTTGCAATCTAGAGTGCCATGACACCTAAAATCGTTCTAAGCGATGTTCTGGACTGTAGAAAAATATCTACGTACATGATTCCTCAGTGGATCATTTGTTTTCCAGAGGCTTTTAAAGTTCCCTAAATCAGTTTTTTGGAAATTTCTCGAAAATTTCAAATGGCACTAACTTGCTTTCATAATAAAATTAGATGTAGTTTTTCATAACGAACACAACGATGTATCACAACACACATTTTATCACAATTTATACTTTAAAATTGCCGTTTTTTTATTGCAAGATGTGAAAATCATAAAATTTTTAAAGCAATCAAAAACAATTGAATAACTAATTATCAGTGATCAGTGATGTTATTAGCTTCAGATGTCCTTACTCAATTATTTTTTCAGACAGTCTTTGTAAATTTTTTGATACCCACGATATAGTTGTTTTCATGGCACTGTAAATAAAATTGACTGTAAAATTGACAAATTTACTTCAAAACTGACAAAAATGTCACAATCCTAAGTCGAATGATGTCTAAATTGTACAAATAAAAAATATACAGGGTGTTGCATTTAAAAATCAAAAGTTAGTGTCACTTCTGGATAAATGGGAAGTCACTAAAATTCGACGGGGATGTTAAAAAGTGTCATTTTATGGGTATACCTATATAAAGCTTGCCGAGTTTCATTACGACCGATCAAAAAATAAAAACTGGCAGCCGGAAAGTGATCTCGTTGTCACCCGGTATGTTGCTAAACAAGTTTTTGTATCATTTTGTTACACATAAGTTACGGATTATATACAGGTGCGATCAAAAATATTTAAGTTAATATTCACTACAATATTATTTCTACCTAAACATATTATATGCCACTTTCTGCTTGGTTCAGTTGTTGAAATAAATCATTGTTTTAAAATAGTAATATTTTAGTTAATAATAACTTAAATATTTTTAAGCGTCTCCTGTATACCTATAAACCGTAAGGTATGAGTAACAAAATGATACAAAGAAATATTAATAAAAATGTTTTATATGTTACTATTGCTTATTTTGCATTTTTATCATAAAATACAAATTATTTGATTATAAGCCAACCATTAACCAAATGATGACCTATTGTTAAACTTGAAAAATTCGTAACTGAAAATACTAAAAAACTAAACATAGATCCATTTTTCGTGTATACACATGCGTGTACAGAAAACTGAATTAGAGTGAGCACTCCTCGAGTTCCAGGATTTAGGAGGGATGGTGGGATAGGGGGCTGCCCCCTGAGCTGTAGGTGATGATTCTATGAAAAAACATATCCGTTTATATTAAATAAAATATTTATAAATATTATGACATCATAGCATAACGTCAGCGTTAAAACTGTTTTGAAACTGCCTACGAAACGCTTTAGCATCACAGAAAAACAAATTTAAAAAAGACATACCCGAAAACATAAAACTCTTGCTTGAGTATGAACATTGTATTACTCACTCCCTATAAAATTCTAATGTAAACTTAGAATTGATCTCCTGTTAAAAAAAATATATGAAGTTTTAAATATTCTTTTTTTTTAAAACCATGTCTTTAATAATAAGTAAACTAGAAAAAATACAAATTATCTTTTTCTGTAAATATTATACACATAAGTTTTAATATGCACCCAATTTTTTTCTGCAAAAAGATGTATATACTTTTCTTTTAATTGCAAACATTCATATTTCTTTGGAGCTATTTTATTTTTAATATGTTTTTCAAAATAATTTAAAATAATATTTTTCTGTTGTTTTGACCAGGTTCCCCTACATCGTTGGGGTAATTGCGCCCATCTTGAGCATTCATTTAAATCTTTTATTTTTGGCTCGACGTCGTAATTTTTATCTAAAAAAATAATATAAAGTAATAAATAAATAAAGTATTGTAAAAACATGACAAAAATTTGGTTTAAGAAAAATACTGGGTATCCGGAAAATACGTGCACATCGTTTTACTAAAAATTCCTTGGCCAAAAATAAGTTGAAAACTTCACATATACTACTTATATTCAAAACATCTTCGTTTAGAAGACAAAGGGTGTTAATTTGTTTAATTGTTCATATTTTAAAAAGCTCATAAGTTAATTTACTGAAATTTGGTACAGTACCTAAATAGCAATTCAAGAAGTTTTTGTTTACTTGGCCATGGGCAAAGGTTGTGTGTGGGACTACTCGTATATTTAGTTCTAATCAAGAATCAATAGTAGCTACTCCAATGGATTCTCAAAAATCCAACAACAATTTCTATGACTTTTGATGATAATTTGATTACTTTGACCAGGAAAAACTAACTTCTTGGTAGGTAATATTTTAAATAATTTGAATTTTTTTATATACTTGATAAGGCGGTGGCTCGATCTTTTTGGTTTTAACTGTAGACTAGCTTTCTCCCGCGATTTCGTCCGCGTGGTATACATAACAATTTTACTCCATTACAAACTTTGAACCCCCATTTCACCCCCTTAGGGGTTGATTTTTTAAAAACTGTAAAACACGTGTTTAAACATTTATTTTTTAGAGTACTCCTATGAAGTTTTGAGTTAATAGGACCATCTAATATTTTTTCTCCGTACGAAGTTTGAACCCCTGTTTCACCCCCTTAGGGGTTGAATTTTAAAAAACCCTTCCTTAGTGCATGCCTACATTATATAAGGAACCTCTGTGCAAAATTTCAAGTTTCTAGACCCATCGGTGTGGGCTGTGCGTTGATATGTCAATCAGTCAGTCATTCAGTCAGTCAGTCAGTCGGTCAGTCAGTCAGTCGGTCAGTTTCTTCTTTTAGGGATAAATGTTTTAACTTTTGTTTTAATTTTGCCTTATTTGTGTTAATTGTAAATGTATTAGCAGCATCCAACCCTTAAATAAGATGCTAAATAGTGTGTTTTTAATTATATAAGTTAATTCTTTACGGGGTGTTTCAAAAAACATGTGTCATCGCTTAAAGGGAGATTCTTTGAAACAAACTGAGACAAATAGCTCATATAAATAAGAGCCCGCAGATGCTTTATTTCAAAGATACAGGGTGTTAAATTTTTTAAATGCTCTTTACTTATTAAAACCGATATGCAATAATTATCTGTTTGGGAAACTAAACCAATAAGGCGCTTCATAAAATTGCATTTATCTCCTCCTAAACGAAGTACAAATTGACTAAATATGAAGAGGTACTTAAGGTTTGTTAAGAATTTAACATACTATTTGGCTGAGATACGAAAATGTGAAAAAATCACATTTACATATTTCTATTAAAAAAATATTTAATCGTCTTCTCATATACAAGCTCCTGGAGAACCTGACAAAGTCTTTCATAGTCAGGATTATGCCTAATTTAAGTCTTTACACAACGTAAATTTTATCCAAATTACTTAAGCCATTTTAAAAATAATTTGAAAAAACTGAAAAAAATAGAAAATCTAACACCCTGTATCTTTGAAACAAAGGATCTGCGAACCCATATTCATACGAACTTTTGCCTTAGTTTCTTTTAAAGAATCTCCCTTTAAGCAATGGCACATGTTTTTTGAAACACCCTGTATATGTTATAAAAAGAATAGGAATAATAATTCTCTTCTTGTGTCGCAATATTAAGAAACTAATTGTGTTTTAGAGCCCTGAAGATGGCTAAACAAATAGCCGAAACTTTGGCAGTAAGAAAATCTGTTTTCCTATCAGTTGACAACCCACTCCTACTATCTGACATTGTAAAAATAACTTATATTTTTTTACGTAACATTTTTTTTCCTGTATTTTTCTGGTTTGACTTTTTTTTGAAAACATATAATTTAAGCCCCGGTTTCTCAATGTATTGTTAAATTGCCAGTCGGATAAAATAGACAGCAAATAAAACTGTCAACTTCTGTGCGACTGGTAGCTTTGATGTTACCAAGCAGATATGAGTCGTCTCAAAGCAAAACTTGCCTTATCCACTTTTGACGAAAAATAAGTTATATAATGCAATATACATATTTATAGTTTAATTTGCCCTGCATCCATCAGAAACTTTTTAAAGTAGCAAAATCCGCTATAACTTGTTCAATTTCACTACTGAAATATCGTTATCAAAGCAACACTGGTCTTATTCACGCACGCTAACAAAGCACAACTCCAATCCAAATTATTTATGTTTTTTTTTAAGTCTTGAAGTATTTTCATTTTATTCTACTAGCAGCAAACCTTTTTTCGTCTTTAATTTCATGAGTTTTCAATATGCCATATTGAAATTCAAACATTATTTTTTTTTGTCGTTTTTAAGACAAGAATTTTTTTATGGCATCAAAAGAACATGACACAGAAAAAAGATGAAATTAAAGAATTTTAAATTTTAAAAAAATTGCTTAAATTTAAAAAAGACTTCAGAAGGTGTTGCACATGTTTAAGAATTCATTGGCGTGCCATTGATTGCCGATAAAACGAAATATAGCCACCCTTTATCTCAACTGATGGCCGAGATAAAAATTCTTGAACTACTTCTGAATATGACTTTTTAAACAATGTACCAGATTTTAATAAATTAACTTATAATCTTTTTAAATAAAAACATAAAACCTAAAATATTTTAAAATGTTAACACCCTTTATTCCATAAGCAAAGCTTATTAGGACATAAGTTCATATGAAGTTCTCGACTTATTTTTAGCTAAGGAATTTTCAGTACAGCTGTGTACACGTATTTTTGGGACACCTTGTAAGTAATACGTATTAAATACATACTACTTATTAATACATATAAAGTATATTAATTAGGTCGACTTAAACGTTTAACACATGCGAACAAAAATTACCTTCTCCAGATTCCATACATGGTTCATCAGGATTTAGGGCTGATAATTCAATATCTACTTCTTCCAATATTTTTTCTTCGCATTCTTTCATTATTCCACTTTCTTCATCGGTATTCAAGGCTGACAATTCAATATCTATTTCTTCTAATGTTTTTCCTTCATCTTGTTTCGTTATTCCCCGTTCCATTTTTAAAAGTAGTTTAGCTATCTTTGAAGTCTGAAATACATCCTGAGGTAGCCTAAAAAAGTTATATTATCAAATTTAGTGTATAAAGTAAACATAATTGTTCGTTTATTTTGTTTTAAGTTCAAGGCTTTTAATTATAGGAACTGTGTCAGGCAACTTAAATAATTAAATTATTGCATGATTGCACGATTGATGATAAAGTCTGAAATACTGGAATTTTTTTATATTATAAGATTTTATATAGGATGTCTCAAAAAAGCTAGGCACCTACCTGATATATTTTTTTTCAATTATATATTTTTTTAATTTATGTATTTAATTATGGTTTTGTACAGTGTCGAAAACTTAAGGAGATACATAAATTGAAAAGTATATTAAGTAATTTTTTATTTATAATATTTTTATATTATGTACATATACAGAGTGAACCGTTTTCCGTAGTGACGATTAACTTTATTTTTTTTAAATTGGAATTCCCCTGAAAATTTTAAGCATATTTTATAATATGTTATATATCGATTTTCAATTGTTTTTGAGATACTGGCACTTTAAATTTTACATTTTGCTGACATTGGACGCTATAAAAACTCAACAGTTGAAGGGAAAAACGATTTGCGCTTTTCTATCTTGGTTTTTTATAATCTATAACATGAGATCAACTTCCATTTTAACCTAATATCAAAACTTGGACACTTCCGGTTAAACCGGAAGTTAGTCTAATGTTATAAACTGCAAAAAAAGAAAGACAGAAAAGTTTTGCTCAGGCTTCAACCATTTAGTTTTTATAGCGTCCAGTGTCAACAAAATGTCAAATTTAAAGTGCCAATATCTCGAAAACAATTGAAAATCGATAATATAACATATACTTAAAATTTTCAGGGTAATTTCAATTTAAAAAAATAAAGTGAATCGTCACCACGGCAAAACGGTTCACTCTGTATATGTAAGTACGTAATAAAAAATATTATAAATACAAAATTTACTTAATATACCTTTGAATTTAACTTTGTCTTCTAACTCCTTAAGCTGTCGACGTTGTGCAAAACCACAATTGAATAAAAAAAAATAAAAATATACAGACAAGAAAAATGACAAAAAAATTACCTGTAAAATTCTTCGTGGGTCTTCTTTGTATGACCCATAAACCGCGCAATTTGCTCCATCTCAATGTCAGTTAAATTTAGAATTTGTAATACTGTGGCAATTTGTTTTCTCAATTTTGAAGAACTTAGTGTTTGAGGATTCTTTGCCCCACAAGAAAAAGCATATTTTCTGATTGTAGTACATCCGTTAATCCAGTTAAGCTCTTTGCCAGTCATAGCAAATAGATAAGGATTTTCTATAGAAATAAAGGTTGTATTTTTTCTCACTTCTAGCATCACCTCAATATATTTTTGAATTTGTTTCGGAAAGAGGATAGGAACTGACTTGCCCCCTTTACCAGTGGTCACTACCCTTTTAAAATATTTGCAAAAATGTTTCTGTTTCGTTAAGGATATCGAGACATGTCTCTTCATCGATATTGGGAGGGGTATTTATATACGTTTCCAATTTTAAATACTGTACGTCTCCCACCCTTTTCCTATTTAGCAAGATGGTAAGAATAAGACATACTTCTGACAGTTTCTTGAAAGAGTCTATACAATTTATGTTGTCTTTTAAAACATTAATAGCTCTTGTTGCAATATCGTGACAGTGGTTTTTAAATAATATGACATCTTTCGTGATCGGAATATTTTGAGGACGAGCGGAGTGCTTTTCATTAAGGTATTTTAATGCAAGGCTTCCCATTTCAAATTTCCAGTTGCATTCTACTAAATGGCGAAAGTTTTTAAGGTCCTTTAAAACTTTTTCGTGGTCAGTAACGGGTAAAATTGAGTCTTTTTTGATAAGTAATGTTTTGGCGGCAGAACATACAGCTAATAGTATGGTTCTAAAATGCATTGCGAGTGAAGGGGAGTAGTTGGGAAATAGGCACACGAAATACAAGGAAGCTCCCAATCCTACCACTCTCCACCATTCCAAATCCACTCACTCTTCTCCCCACCACTTTACCCCACTTCTCTCCCTACCACTTTACCCCACTTCTCTCCCCACCACTTTACCCCACTTCTCTCCCCACCACTTTACCCCACTTCTCTCCCCACCACTTTCTCCTTTCCATATCCCACCGCTTCCCTCCACTCCATATTTAAAGCAATACCGAATGATTCCTTGTTAGTTATGTATCCTCAGTGGTTAGTTGACTTAGCTTTGATATTATATTAAGGTATCATTGTTTAGTTTGCAAATTGCTGTCAGCTGAGGTCAGTTAAAATATCGCAAGAATTTTTATAAAAGAATTGTTGAATAAGTATCAGTCTTTTCTGCTATTTTGTTCAGTTCTCAAGATGTATCAGTGCAGTGATTGTAACAAAACTTTTACTCAGAAATCAAATGTGTATAGACATCAAAGAGAATCATGTCAATATAGACCATCTTGTTCTCGTGAAAAAAGAAAGACTAATACCCAAGTATGTGACGTGTCCATGAAAAAAGCTAAAATAGAAGACAGACCTCCAATACCTAAACTTACTTTATCACGATGTAAAAATTGTGATACTTGGTATGTGAAAAGTAAACTTGCTGCGCATTTACGTTCAAACTTACATAAAAGTAAACTTAACAGTAACGATAAAGTGCAAATTTTAACTTCCGCGTTTAAAAACAGGATTGTGTCCTACATGCTGCTCCCATCGAAAAAGTATGTGGATGTCGATGATTTTTTTGAAGAAGTGAAACAAAAGTTTATTAGTTTAATTTCTGAACAGGTAGCTAAGCATAGGTGTGTTAAGATTAATGTAGAACTATTTGGTCAATATCTCTTACAAACAAAAGAGACCTTAGAGACTAAATTGTTTAATACCAAAAATAAGATCATAACTTCAACAACAGATTTATCTGATATTTATAAGAAGATTTTGTCTGAAATTAAAGAAAAAGTTTCAATATTCACAGAAAATGGATCAGGATGGGCGTTGGAAAAAATATTACATTTGGAGCTTAACATAAATAAATTTAATCCAATTAGAGCTTCATCCTATATACCTTTACCAAAACAAATTTTAAATAAACAAGCTGTTATTAATATCAAAAATAATGATTTATATTGTTTCGGATGGAGTGTGATAAGTGCACTGTTTCCTGCTAATATTAATGTTAATATAACGAGTTCATATCCTAATTTTTTTGAGTATTTAAATTTTGAAGGAATAGAGTTTCCTGTAAAGTTAAAAGATATACGAAAATTTGAAACTCTTAATCAAATATCTGTAAATGTTTACGGTTTAGAAAGTGTTTACGAAGATAGTAAATTCAAGTATGAAGTGGTTGGTCCGCTTCATTACACAAGTAAAAAACTTCCAGTACATATAAATTTGTTGTTGATAAGTGAAGGTGAAAACAATCATTATTGTTGGATTAAGGATATGTCACGGTTACTAGCAACTCAAATTAATAAAAGTCACTTTAAAAAATATTTTTGTGATGGTTGTTTAATCTATTTTACCTCGATGGAAAAATTAAAGTTGCACCAATCACATGATTGTAATCATTTGTTTACAAAAATTCCTACCAATGACATTAAAATAAATAAGTACGGTCAGCATATACCAGAAAATATTTTACAGTTTGAAAATTTTCAAAAACAACTAAAAGTTCCATTTGTTATATATGCAGACTTTGAATGCTTTTTAAAACCTTTGCAGTTTGATCAACCAGATAATGATGAGGATTCATATACTCGTAACACATTTAAACATGAACCTTATGCTTTTTGTTATTTCATTAAATGTTCATATGATGATTCTTTGGCCGTATTAGACTACTATTTTGGTATGGACGCCGCTGATGAATTTTGTAAACGAATTGAGGGTCATGTACATAGAATTTATAATGACCATCTTAAACCTGTAGTAAAAATGCTTCCTTTATCAGATGAAGAGGAGCTGGCTTATAAAAATAGTACAATTTGTCATATATGTAATAAAAAAGTTGAAGAAAATGAAAAAGTAAGAGCTCACGATCATTTAACTGGTAAATTTCGAAATGCAGCTCACAGTATTTGCAACTTAAACTTCCAAATTCCAAATTTTATACCCATCTTTTTTCATAATTTAACTGGTTATGATAGTCATTTATTTGTTAAACAATTGTGTTCTGAAGAAGATAATATTGATGTACTTGCACAAACTAAGGAAAAATACATTTCATTTTCAAAATCCATATTAGTTGACAAAGTAAAAGATAAAGACAATAAAGAAAAAATATATTTATTAAAATGAGATTTTTAGACTCATTCCGTTTCGTTGGTTCCTCTTTGGAAAAGCTTGGTGAAAGCTTGGAACCAAATCAATGCATTGAGATTACAAAATATTTTGAAGATCCTAACCAGTTTAATGAAATTCGAAAAAAAGGTGTTTATCCTTATTCTTATGTAATTCTATGGAAAAATTAAATGAAACTCAACTTCCAGCTATTGAACACTTTTATGATAAACTTAAAGATGAACCTATGTGTTCATCGGATTACAATAGAGCAATTAATATCTGGAATTTATTTCATTGTCAAAATTTATTGGATTATACCAAAATTTATTTATTGTCAGATGTTCTCATATTAACAGATTTTTTTGAAGCTTTTCGAAATGTATCTTTAAATAATTTTAAGCTAGATCCTGCACAGTATTATACATTACCAGGTTTAAGTTGGGATTCAATGTTAAAAATGACTAATGTTAAATTAGAATTATTAACGGATATAGATATGATACATTTTTTTAAAAATAATATAAGAGGTGGTGTCTGTCATTGCAGCGTTCGAAAAGCTGAAGCTAATAATCCATTCTTGAAAAATTATGATCCAAGCAAACCAAATTCATTTATAATGTATTTAGACGCAACTAACTTGTATGGACATAGTATGAGGCAATGTCTCCCCGTAAGTGATTTTTCTTGGTTGAACGATGAAGAAACTGAAAAACTTGATGTGATGTCTATATCTGATGATGCTGAATTCGGGTTCGTTTTGGAAGTAGATTTAAAGTATCCTCAACATTTGCATCAAGAACACAATGAACTACCCTTTTTGGCTGAAAATATTTGCGCACCTGGTTCAAAACAAAAGAAATTAATATGCAATTTAAACCATAAAGAAAGATATGTTATTCATTATCGTAATCTTAAACAGGTGCTTAAAAACGGATTAAAACTAACTAAAATTCATAGAGTTATTAAATTTAAACAAGCTGCATTTCTTAAACCATACATCGATTTAAATACTGAAATGAGGAACAAATCTAAAAATAAGTTGGAAAAGGATACTTACAAATTATTTAATAATGCCATTTACGGTAAATCTTTAGAAAACATTGATAAACGAGTTGATATTAGATTAGTTACACACTGGGAAAACATTGGTAAAAAGCAAGGAGCGCAGACATTGATTGCTAAACCCAATTTTAAAGATCGATTAGTCTTTAATGAAAACTTTGTCGCAATACAAATGGAGAGAGTAAAGATAACTTACAACAAACCGGTTTATGTTGGTTTCACAGTCTTGGAATTATCAAAAACCGTTTTATATAATTTTTATTATGATTATATTAAAAGCAAGTATGGAGACGAAGCAATTTTGTTATATACGGATACAGATAGTTTAATTTTAAACGTAAAAACGAAAATTTTTTATAAAGACATGCAATACAATTTAGATAAGTTTGATACTTCTAATTATAGTGAAAATAATATACATAATATAACTAGGAACAATTCTGTATTAGGACGAATGAAAGATGAGTTTGCGGGTAAACCAATTTTAAGTTTTTATGGGACGGGAGCTAAAGCCTACTGTGTTAATTTAGAGAATAAATCTGAAAAAAAGGCGAAAGGAGTAAAAAAATATGTTATAGAAAATTCCATTACTAAACAAGATTATAAAGATGTAGTTGAAAATTCTGAAACCAAATTTAGAAAAATGAATATATTTCATTCAATTTTACATGATATGTTTACACAATTAAAAAATAAGGTTGCTTTGTCTCCAAAAGATGATAAACGCTATATAATTCGAGATTCATTTAGGATTTTAGCTTGGGGACACAAGCATATAAGTATTTTGGATGAGAAATCCAAGACTGACGATGAGATGGTTAATAATGTAATTGATACTCTAAAAGATTTAGTTCATGATGAATATAAAACATAAGAACCCTGGAAAAATCTTTTATTTTGAAAATGGCTCTGCTACCAGTAGGAGTTATATTTCTATCAGCATTCCTTAACAATACTTTGTTCATACAAGTTGATCCTAATGTTCGAGAAGCTTTTATTTGTCTATCTGTTAATAATGTAAATAATGATAGTTGGCCTTCAACATGGAAAAGAATGAATATAAATAATGGTTTATTTACCTACAAAATCGATGATAATATTATAAATAATTCTACCGTTGTACAGTATAAGTTAAGATTATATTATTTCAATAAAACTTCAGTAGTGACACAGGAATGGAATCAGTTGTATAGAAAATCTTGTATAGAAGAATGCAATGTAAATGTGTGTATAGTATTATTAAGTATATTGTTAGTAGTGTTTATATGTACTATGGGATATATATTATTCAAAGTATATTTGTATTATAAATTAAATTCTCAATAAAAACATATTTATAATAAAGGTTTTTATTCATAACAATGTCTATAATTATATAACAATTTTACGTTTGCTAATGCACAATGCCATGGATTTACATTTTTGTGAAAATAACATTCTGGAATTTTCTTAAATCTACTTAATTTTGGTTCTTGACCAATGGGAATAGCGTATATGAAATCTTCATCCAAAAACTTTTTTAAGTAGTTTATTTTTTCATTCCCTTTCACGTAAATTTTTGGCGATTGATAAACTTCTAACACATGCTTTAGAATATCATCAATTTCATTAAGTTCTATATTTCCAAATTCCCATTTTAGTCCATGATACTCTTCGGCCCATTTAACCAGTTTGATATCAGAAGCAGATAACATATTTTTTTGAAATGGCGATTTAAACAGATAATTTGAGCAACGAATCCCATCGTAAATCGCTAATTCTTTTGGAATGTATCCAAAAGAACAGTTATATCCTTGAATGTCGATAAAAAGTTCTGTCTTACACTCATTCATGGTCTGACGCTAAATGATGTTTAGATCTATAAGATTAGTGTTTAAATCCCCCACCTCTCTTACTATCCCCACTACCACGCTTACTATCCCCACTACCACATCTGTCTATTTAAGCAGTCACCCACAGTTCTACTGACATTATTTCCAGCAAGCATCTGAAAATGTATCAACCAACAGGAAACCAACAAGAGTTTAGTAAGAAGCGCAATGCAGCTCTCATCAATGAATCCATCTACTACATAAACAAATCCAAATCCAAATGGGTCAGCGTTGGATTTTCCTTAGAGAGAAAATATATTCCTGTTGTTAAACTCTGTGGATACAAATACAATCAAAATGTGATTTTTAATGAAGATCAATGGATTTCCTTCCTAAATAATCAAGGAATTATGTTAGCTTTATTTATTCCAACAACACCGGGTGGCAACCCATGAAGGGAAATGGTTATGCGATTCACTTTGTGTTTATTGGGGATGCAAGAATAATTAAGATTACACAAGATGGCGGTAATGAAGTTTTCCTAGCTGGTGATACCATAAATGAATTAGTGAACTTAACAAATTTAATCAAATATCGTTTTGATATCTTAAAAAACCAGGAATTTTCCAAATATTACAATATTTTAGTTAGTGGAATCTCTATGAAAAATGGTGATTTGTTAAAAAATGTATATGAGGTTATTTCACCTATGGAAAATAGTTTAAATGTTTGCTGTGTTTTGGAATTATTAAACTTTTACTCAGATTGTGTTGTGGAGGATGTAGAAATATTTGCATGTAATGAATTTGTAAAAAGTTGTATTGAAAATAAAAATTCATAAATATATTTTTCTCTTTTATTCCTCCCACCTCCTATCCTAAATTAATATTTAAAGCTCTGTTCATAAATATATTTTTCTCTTTTATTCCTCCCACCTGCTAAATTAATATTTAAAGCTCTGAACTTACTTTAAGTCTCGCATACTCATACAAGATGTGGTTAGCATATACATCTCAACGAGTAGCATATAACCTAACAAGTGCTATAGAGAATCTATCATATGACTTTAGGAATTTAGAATTTGATGCTGCCCATGAAGCAGAGTATGGATTCGATCGATTTTGTACCTATGAAGAGTGTATGGAATTGGCAAGAAAATACAGAAAAGCTGAAGAAGCCTGTAACATATATTTACATACTTCTGATATAAGAACTTTTCTGCAAACCATAAAGGAAATGGGATTTGAGGAGCATTTGGATGAAGTAAAGAAGTTTTTGTCACGTGAAATTATAGAAGAATTCAACCTAATTTGTAACAAATAAAAATCTTTATTTCATTTATGTGTTTTATTCAATCATTAAATAATTATTATATAAATTGTATACATTAGTAAGTGCGCATATACATGGTGATTTAGAATGATAAAAACAATGAGCTTCTTCTTCTTGTAATTTTGGATTTTCATCAAGTTCTATGACTGGTTTTAATGAATATTTTCGAATGTATTCGGATTTCTCTCTCCCTTTCACATAAACATGATCTACTTTCTCTGTTAAATTCTTGATTATTTCAGAAAACTTGTGAATTGGTGTATATCCTTCATTCCATGGGATACAGTGATGATTTTTCATTAACCACACAGCTTGTTTGTGTAAGTCAGGTGGCAGGTATTTTAGATCAAATGGTGCTTTAAAAACATAGTGACAAGTCTTGCTTCCATCATAGGCAGCCAACTCTTTGGGAATAAACTTCTTATTTTCTATATTAAATCCTTGCACATCGACAATTAATAACCTCATAATTTCAAAAATGAGAATTGTTTAATCATAGATTTCTTGTCAGAATATTCTTGTAGTTGTTGTTTTAATTTTTTCAGCTCTTCTAAAAAGTAGGATACTCGAAGTTCCAGTTCTTCACCCATAATGGTAGGAAAGAATAGTAGAGCATTGACTTTATATAAAATATTAGACATGCGCTTTAAAGTTGTCTAACATTTTTGGTTAATGGACTGTAGCTAAATACTCTCTCATGCATAATAAGACAATAGCAGTGCATACACAAGCTGAACGTCCAACATTTTACGTAGGATTGCACG
This sequence comes from Philopedon plagiatum, assembly GCA_963971165.1. Classification (NCBI taxonomy): domain Eukaryota; kingdom Metazoa; phylum Arthropoda; class Insecta; order Coleoptera; family Curculionidae; genus Philopedon; species Philopedon plagiatum. The sequence goes on from OZ020192.1 coordinate 74,281,019, forward strand.
ATGCAATATCTCAACCTACGCAGTCTGCGTACACTCCTATGTTGCGCATTTGGTGCAACTACCTGCTCGTCGTCACTGGAATAACCACTATCCGAACTTGATGTCATCTTGCCAATAATAACCTCATAATTTAATAAGCGAAAATTATTTAATCATAGATTTCTTGTCAGAATATTCTTGTAGTTGTTTTAATTTTTTCAGCTCTTCTAAAAAGTAGGACACTTGAAGTTCTAGATCTTCACCCATAATGGTAGGAAAGAATAGTAGAGCATTGATTTTATGTAAAATATTAGACATGCGCTTTAAAGTTGTCTAACATTTTTGGTTAATGGATTGTAGCTAAATACTTTGTCATGCATAATAAGACAATAGGCAGATATTTTGTCTATAAGATCATCATGTAATTCAAACTCAACTCTCATAACAATAGGCCCGGATTCAATTGTTTCTTTCTGATGTGAACAATCGATATATACGATAGGAGCATAAGTATTAAATTCCTTTGGAGAAAAAATGGGCTCAGGTGTTAATCCATAGTAAGATTTTTGAAATTGTGAAAACATTTCGTATAATGATGCAAATTTATTTTTAGCAAAGTCTAAATATAGGTCGTTGTAGGGATATCTCTCAGAGTTTAAAAATACTTTGATGTTTCGTAATTTAACGTTGGAAAATAGAGACATATCAGTTGTCGATTTATCCCTTAAGTCTTTTTGAAAAGCAATTGCTACATGACGTGGGGTATTAACTTTTGTAGATGTTTTGACAGGCCAGTTATGACGATTAGTTTTTAATAATTCCGGGTATTCAATCAGTTCCCAACTCCGGAAAGCGATTATTATATCAGTATTCTTATTAATTATTTTAGATAATGCCAATTCTTGAGGAATAGCTACTGAAATGTGAGGTATATTCCAAGTAGCTTTGTAAGCTCAATTTTTGGATTTTCGTCTGCAGTATTAATTGTAGCATTTTTGTCTGAATTATCGCGTACTAAAATAAGTTCTTGTTTGGCATTTAAAATAATTTTTTTGTAGTCTTCAAAAAATCCCATTAAGAATTTAAGTGGAATGCAAACATTAAATAATCCTGTTGTTGCATCAACAACTTGTGAAGATTCCATAGGAAACCAACCTGCGTTTTTAAGTTTATTGCATTCATTTTTATTATATGACAAATATCCCTTTATTGTCGAAGTTAACCCAACATCTCTAACTGAATCTATTGTAACACCGTTTAATTGATAACGCATTTCTTTAAAAAGGAACGCAATCCCATTGTTTATCAATTTTAATGTATTTGAGATAGCATTATTATCTTTTGTTAGTTTGCCCTCTATGTAAAGAAAGCTTTCGGAAGGAAGAGTATACTTGTCTACTTCATGAACAGGTATTATAATTTCATCGTTATTTCCCAATTTAGTAGGTAGGTATGGTTCATAACCATGAACTTCGGAATGCACAATTGAATTATCTATGAAAAGACCTTCTGTTACGTTAAGGACATCCATTATACTAAAACTTTTAAGCCTAGAGATTTCAAAAAGCTTATATTTTCACGTGTTATCCCTTGTGTGTTTCTCCTTCTACTAATCTTTGGTTTACGATGTTTAGTCTTCTTATAGTTTTTATTAATTTTTGCAGGTAAATTGAAGGTTTTTCTATTATAAAGGATAACCATTATACTTCTTTTATATGCAACCTTATTGTTACAGTCTCGTTTCGAAAATCAACAAGATTTAAATCTTGGTCTATTACCTTTACTGTTATTTTATCTATTACTTTTACTGTAACAGGAAAATAAATAATATTTTGGGGACTTTCTATTATTTTAAATCCAGGGCTAACATTAGGGAAAAACTGATGAATAATGTGTACTGGCTTTCCGTTCAGATAGGAACCTTCTGCGATACTGCAGTCTATGCATAAAGAATTAACTTTTATAATCTCTGCTGGATTTTCCGATGTTTTTGGAACTCCATCACCAGATATAATCCCATTATTAAAACCCAAAAGCTTTCCTATTGTACCATCTTTAAAAATAATATCCGTAGTAGACTTTATTGTTGATTTTAATGTGTTGTTATTTGCATAGAGGTGAAATGAAATATTTCTTTTTTGGAATTCAGCCTGTAAATATTTATTAACATCATCCATTTCATAACTTCCTGTAGGTATTGTTAAAAATTCATTATTTTTTCCAAAATATACTTTATTATTACTTTTATCAATATTTGGTATTGCATTAAAAGTTTCAAAGTTGGTAAGTCCGACCACGTAGGAAGTGTTAGGATCTAAGTAAATAGGTGGATGAAAGTCTGCTTGAAGTATAGCTGAATTTGCGGAAAGAGCTATAGTAAACGACATGATGGTCGTAATAAGAATAAAATGGAAACACAATTACGTATTATTATAAATAAACTGTAAGCATAACTGTCCACAAGTTGAGGTATTAAAAGATTGATATTTATCATAATTATATTTAATATTGTTTTTGCTACCATCGCTATAGAAATAAGCTATAACTTCATCTGGTGGTCGTAAATTTCCAAAACTATCAAAGTAAATTATGTTATTATTATTTTTAACATACGCTGTCCAGTGAGTGCCTTCAAGCCCCATATCGTCATCTAAATTTATAATACCTCTTTCATATATTTTTATTTTCTTGGGTAACTTATTTCTCATAAAGACACCTCTAAAATGTGGCAACTTTAATATTTTCGCATACTTTAATAAATCTATATTTGTCAAAGGTCGGCGAGGTAGCAAATTTAACAGTTTTTTGAATATGGTTTTAAATATAGACCACACCCTTTCTTATATGGTTTTAAATAAAGACCTTTTCCAATTGATATTTTTTCCATTTCTTTGTTGTGTCTTGTTTGTTCTTCTAACTTCTTTTGTGCATTTTTGGCAGAATTTACTGCTTGGGCAATGCCAGCAGCGCCCCCGCTTAGGGCTCCGAGAGCAGATAAACCAGCAAAAATAGGTATTAAAGGTAAAATTCCACCAGTTTTTGGAATTGGAATAATTCTTTGTTTAGGTTCTTTTATTTTTAATTGTTTAATTGATGACAAAGCAGTGCCGGCAGCGTTTCTTATATTAGCAAATTTTTTCCCAGCTAGCTCTTTACGTGCTTTCCTTACACCTTGGTTAAAGGATATTTGACCTCCTTTCTTGCGTTTATGACTTCTCTTCGTTTTTCTTATTCCCATACCGAGTTTTGTTTTTGCTTTCATGATTCCGGCCACAGCCAAGGATGACAGTTTTTCACCTAGATTTGAATCTGAAGCTTTGAATCTATTAAATGCCTTTTTAGCTAATACTTTATCTGCCTCGTTTCTGTTTTTTAAATCGGAATATTCCGAATATGCTATATCGTGCTCTTTGCAAGCTTCGTCTAATAAATTAATTCCCTTATCACCTCGGGCAAGCCTTTTGTTTAACTTTGTACCAGGTCCGCAAAAGTTATAAGAAGGAATATGGAGCTCTACTGGCAATTTATTAATAAGAGTATTTAATAAACCACTACCTTTTCTCTGTCCTTCCACGCAGTGAATGACATTATTATGTCTAATCATTATATATAAATGATTTGAAAACGCAAATAACCTTACTTAAATGGTGATGTTCAAACAATGAAGATTAAAAAACAAGATTTTTCTTTACCGATAAAAAATTTTGATTTATATCATGATAATTATCGAAAACATGGACAATTATTTGGTGGAAACTGTAAAAGATGTTTAATAGTAGGACCATTGGGTTGTGGGAAGACAAATGATATGATTTCCCTTATAACACACGCTAATGGATTAAGATTTGAAAATATATATGTGTACTCAAAATCCTTATATCAATCAAAATATGAATATTTAAAAAGGCTTTTTGCACCACTAAAGTTTATTGGTTATTTTGAATCATCGAACGCTGAGGATATTGTTTCACCCACTGAAATAAAACCAAACTCACTGATTATATTTGATGATATAGTATGCACTGATCAAAGTCTTATGAGGGATTATTTTTGTTTTGGACGTCATAAAAATACAGATTGTTTTTATTTGTGTCAAACATATTCATCAATCCCTAAACAACTTATACGTGATAATGCCAACCTCTTGGTAATTTTTCAACAGGATGCTACAATCTTGAAACATATATATGATGATCATGTAAATGGTGACATGAGCTTTCAAGAGTTTAAAAACTTGTGTTCAATGTGTTGGAAACATAAATATGACTTTGTCGTTATTGATAAAGACTGCCAATTTAATGGTGGTCGCTATAGAAAAGGATTTGATAATTTTATTTCCACTATATAACTCTCTGACAAAACGATAATTTTCTAGTATACAACCTACCTTTTGTAAAGATGAACGAAAAAACAGCGAAAGAGTTGGTAAAAACTAGAAAAGCTGTTAGACAAAAGTATAAAGCTTTAAAATCAGATTTATCTGATAAAGAAATTCGTATGGAAAAAGAATTTAAACCAATAACTCAACCTTTGCATGAGTTAATTCAGACAATTAAAACAGAACCGTTCATTAAAAAAGAAGTATATTCACCACAATTAGTTTCGACCCCAAAATTTCAATTTCCTACGCCAGAGGTCAATCAAAGGAAATCAAATGCATATAGTAAATATCTTCCAACACACATGCCCTCACTTTTAGGAGATGAAGAAGTATTTTTTGAAGATTCGCAACAGTTAGGAGAATCAAGCCCTGAAACAACAATTGAACCAACTATAGGTGAGTTGCGACAAGATGTTTTAGAATTAACAAGAACACCTGCTTATGAAGAATATTTGGAAGCATATCATTCACTTCTAAGACCATTCGTGGATGGGCTAATAAAAGACACGGAAGGCAAATTTGATAACAAATATGGTTTTAGACATGATGTTGATGCAGATAAATATAAGATTGCTAAGTCTGTGGTGGATTTCATAGGAAAAGATTTTAAAGTTGAAGGAGTTAGGTATGAGGGAACACCTGGATTGTATGAGCTTCTTTTTAAAAAAGAACCTGTTGGTTATACATCAAATGATATGGAAAATTATATGGATGTTTTGAATAGGACAAATGCATATAGACGAAATTTTGATCCTGATAGTCAAATTCAAGGTTCGACCGACATTAAATACTTGACAATAGTTAAACCTTACTTATTACAAAAAGGTATATTAAAACGTGGAAGCACAACAGAGACAGGTTATCGTGCAATACCACCAAGTACTTCGCGTTTGTTACCTCCACAAAGACCGCGTTCTACAAGAAATCTGTCTACAAAAAGTGGAAAGAGGGGAGCTATGTTAAATCTATCAAAACAAAAAATGGATTACGTTTATTATGACAATCCAAACGAAATCATAGATAGATTGAAATTGTTAATGTCATCGCAAATGGCTGGACATACTGGTCATCAAAATGAAATAATATCGATTTTAGAAGAACTAAGAGAAGCAAAAATAATTAAATAAATACTAAGTCTCACATGTTTATTCCTTATTCTACCGCTGGCAACAACCATGTCTATTGACAAGTTTGGTTCCCACATCTTTGGCAAAGATAATAAAGAACATAACCTTATAGAACTTGTTGACCTTAGTGCTGTTAAACTATATTACAATTTGGTATTACCTTTTATGGGAAATTACTCTCTGTCCGATAGAGTTTACCATTTATTACAAGACAAACGAATTACATATGTTTTTCCTATGGAGTCTGCTACAATAATTGGGGCAGAGTATCCAAAAAAATATGTTTTTTTTTAAATTAATGGAAAAAAGATCACTGACCCTGTAGGTATTCGGTTAAAGAAAGGGGATGTTCTTTCTTTTCATCGTCCTGAAAATAGCCATTTAGAAGATTTTTATGGTGAATTGTTAATAAAATGTCCTGTAGAAGTAACAAACTAAACATTTAGAAGTCATGAGTAAACAAACCAACATCAAGGAAGATCTAGTCAACGAGTTACATAAACCTGCTAGAAAAAATTTTAGACGACGACGGGTTATTATTAAAAATTTAAACGACTTATGGCAAGCAGATTTGGTGGAAATGATACCTTATGCAAAACTAAATAAAGGATATAGATATATTTTAGTTGTTATAAACACATTTTCCAAATATGTTTGGGTTCAACCTGTTAAAAGAAAAACTGCTGAGGAAGTAACTTTAGCTATGGAAAAAATTTTAAAGCTTGCGAAAACTCCTCCAACTAACATACATACAGATCAAGGAAGAGAATTTTTCAACAAAAACTTTAATAAATTAATGGAGAAATATAACATTAATCACTACAGTACATTTTCCACAGTGAAAGCAAGTATTGTTGAAAGGGTCAACAGAACTTTAAAAACTCTCATGTGGAAACAGTTTAGCTTGCAAGGCAATTATAAATGGTTAGATCTTAAATAATATTGTTTTTAAGTATAATACAACTAAACACAGAACAACAGGATTAAAACCTATAGATATAAATGAAGAAAATGAAAAAGATGTTCTAAAATCAACTTATAATAATATAAAAACACTTGACCCCAGAAAATCAAAATTTAAACAAGGGGATTATGTTAGAGTTAGTAAATACAGGGAGGCTTTTCAAAAGGGATATACACCAAACTGGTCAAATGAAATTTTTCAAATTAAAGAAATTAAATTAACCAACCCAAGAACATATCTGCTGACAGATGACAAAAATGAACTAATTTTAGGTAGTTTTTATGAACCGGAGTTGCAGAAAGTCAAACATTCAAACGTGTATCTCGTGGAAAAGGTGCTAAGAAGAAAAGGAAATAAAGTTTATGTCAAATGGTTGGGAATGGACAAATCACACAATTCTTGGATATTAAAAAAAGATGTAATATAGTAAAATAAAAAACTTTATATTTAACATGATTTTATTTACTTCTCATCATGTCACTTATGTACAACAATATCACTAGAGCTTGATCAGTACTGTCATTTTTCTTCACAAGAATCTTTTCCTTAGTCTCTTTTAAAACAATTGAGAAATAGAATCTTCTGCAAAGAGGACAATGTGCGTTGGTTTTCGACCACTCTGTTAAGCACTTTATACAAAATTTGTGTGTGCACGAATTGGGTGTGCAAATTTCTTCTCTTCTCATGGAATATAAACAAACAGGGCATCTGCTTCTGTCTTCTTGTTTAAGTTTTTTCACCGATTTTCTGCAACCAACCAGCTTTCGTTTTTGAATCATATTTATGTATTATTTCTAGCAAATAATGCTTTAGAAAATGTGTGCGTATAAATTTATAGATATTCCCCCACTTAGTACTGCAAGTCAAACTCGCATGGGTGGGAAAATATTCCCCACTTAGTACTGCAAGTCAAGGAGGAGGTGGGAGGATATGACGTTGAATTGGTCGTACTCAAAAATTATTTAAAACGTTCATTGTATATTTTGTTCCTAAAATTTTCATCCAAAACATCCCTTAGGAGCTTCTCAGCATATTGAAGTCTATTTTGAAAGCGGTAGCGATCCAATACATACTGTTCGTAATCACTTTTGCGAGATTCTCTATATGCAAAATTCCATGCAAACAATACATGGATTTTATTCATATTTTCGTTAAATGTTACAGCTTTCATATTTTAATCGGAACTGTAGTTGTCAAATTGTTGCAATATATATATACTCATTCTTGTAGCTTAAACCAGTTCAAATCAACAAAAAACTTTCTTCTCCGAAACTATGAACAGTATTTCTAGTTTACTTGTATTCGTAGCAGTAACCTGTCTAAATATTATTAACTAATTTTGTCTATAAAGTTGTTAAATATCGATATATCTTGTGGTTAAATAAATAATTTTCCTACTACTCAGCGTTTTCTTCCTTCAATACCTTTATTACATATCGTTCTCATGGTGACTTCGCTAAAAACACCAACTTGCTTGCCTAGCTGTCGCAAGCCTATATGTTATGAGCTAAATATTTTATGAGAAGTCGATGGTGAGATCGGCTAACGCGCTGGTAATTCCAATTCCATTCCAATTTCGATGCAGTTAGGCCCCAAATAGATAGTGTCCCCCAAGTAGTTGATGCCACCTCAAGTAATGTGTGACAGATGACGTATGATAGTTGTCATATGACAGTTGACAGATGACAGTTGACAGATGGCAGTTGACAGATGACGTATGACGTATGACAGATGACAGATGACGTATGACAGGTGACAGATGACAGTTGACAGATGACAGGTGACGTATGTGCGCGCAGGTTGGGTTTGATACTGACACATGTGGTATGGCTGGGTTTGATACTGACGTCATATATCACAAGATAAAATCCCACCGGTGGACGGCGGGCGCAGAACATATCATCTATCTCTACTAACGCATATGTGTGGAGCTAAATTAAAATTTTTTAAAAATGTGAAAGGACAAAAGTTGTTTATTATGCCGTATGAAATACTTTTTGTTAAGAAACTTTTTCTCTAAAACCAATGTTTTAACAGTTATAGGAAAATAAACAATTTAATTGTTTATAACAATTGATCGCGCTAGAATTTTTCAATCCTAATAATTTTGGCTCAATCTACAGCTAATTGTTAATGTTCGTGAATTTATTCAGATTTTTCTGAGTAATCCTTCTGGTGATATTATATTTTAAGGGATTTTCCCAAAATAACGCATAAAAAAATAAATCATATATTGTTAAATTCGTGCTTCAATAGGCTTTCATTTGATACCATACCCTTAAATTTTTTTCCATTCCCGCAGAATTAAAATTCCGATTTTATACTTTAAGTTGCATTTTAGCAGCACACTGTATCTCTATGCCAACTTTTTACGTCGAATTCAAAGAAAATAGCCTGTGACAGATGGACACTGAATTTTGTGCAAAAAAATCTATATTCGTCGTGAATTTTTATCGACACAAAACTTAGGAAATTTTAAATATAAACTTGACAACATCTGCTTTTTCGCGGCTTCGACCAGTTGACCTCGATGGTCGGTGCTCTTGTACGACAAGTCCATCGGTACTGTTATATCGAAACGAAGAATAAAGCAAGTTCGAAAGTGAAACGCGTGTACGTTGTATCTAGGTATTTACTAACCTACCTACATAGTTTATTTGTTATGCGATTTAAGTGATTATTATTTATTTATTTATTTACGAGTACTAAATAAGTTTCTTTTCGATGTGATTTATGTGGTAATTAGTTTTGTAAACTGTGTACAGTGCAATGGCAATAAAATTCGATGGTAAGCCTGTTTTAATTTAATTTTAAAGATTTTTACGCTTAGGTCCACTAGGAAGGTAATTTAGTACTGGCTTAAATTAAGATCTTATAGTTGATCAGCTATGTTTTGTTATTGTTAATAAGTCGTCATTAAAAACTTATGAATTATTGTGATATTTCAACGATTTTCTTGGTTTCCAAATGATTTTCGTCTTGGAATGAGTTGCTAGAGTGAATTTAGTTTTATTATTGTACGTACTAAAATTGCTCTGTTCGTTATAAATTTGTGAAAAAGCTCAGAAATACATTAATAGTATAAAACTTAGTTGTCTTATTCTTACACTTGTCAGTTTAAAACTTTTGCTTGTCAAATTAGACTGGAGAATATGGTTGCCAGTTTTTTACTTGAGATAAAGCTTGGATTTAAGTACTAATTCTATTATTTCCCTACAAATTATTCTAAGTTCTATGCAAGTACTAATGCAGCTATAATTGGGGTTTTACTAGCCTAAGTAAATAAAACAAATTAAAATGTTTCGTAATCTCTAGGGTTATATAGAGACTTACATATATTTATATATATATATATATATATATATATATATATATATATATATATATATATATATATTTACAAGGTTTAAAACATTTTTTAAAATAATTTTTTTCTCTTGGCAATCTGGTCGTTTAATTTTTCTTCTTTGTTTGAATTAGCGAACATCACAACAAGCTTTCTTTTTTTCTGCTCAAGCACTAACAAAAGTTCTTTGAAATCTTCTATTTGTTGTTCAGCACTGAGTTTCTTGTTCTTTGTTTCTTTAATTGAGGTGTTGATGTCTTGGATTCGTTTCAAGTGGTTAATCCATCTCTGCTGGCGGTTCTCTGGGTGGTAATGTTCTTCTTGGTTGCCCATTCCTTCTGGCTGTTGAAACTCTGGTTGTGCGTTTGGAAAAACTTCTTGGTTGCCCATTCCTTCTGGCTGTTGAAACTCTGGTTGTGCGCTTGGAAAAATTTCTTGGTTGCCCATTCCTTCTGGCTGTTGAAACTCTGGTTGTGCGATTGGAAAAATTTCTTGGTTGTCCATTCCTTCTGGCTGTTGAAACTCTGGTTGAGCGCTTCGAAAAAGTTCTTGGTTGCCCATTCCTTCTGGCTGTTGAAACTCTGGTTGTGCGCTTGGAAAAATTTCTTGGTTGCCCATTCCTTCTGGCTGTTGAAACTCTGGTTGAGCGCTTGGAAAAATTTCTTGGTTGCCCATTCCTTCTGGCTGTTGAAACTCTGGTTGAGCTATTGCTTCATCCCACTGAGGAAGGTTTCCATTGATGTATTCTTCAATGTTTTTCGCAGCTAAATAGGTCTCTGTTGGCGAAGATGGCGGTGTTTGGAATTCTTGTGGAGAAGTTGGTTTATCAAAAAAAAAATCCATTAGTGGATTCGGCACATCACCTTCAAATTGTATTGGTTCTTGTTTGATTAATATATTTTGTAGAATTTTAATTGATGGTTTGCCCGACATTTTTAAAATCTTGTAAATATATATAAATATATGTACGTCTCTATACAAGCTAGAGATTGCGAATGGTCTCAGCCTAGCCCTTGGTTTCATTTATACTAAACCAAAGTCGAAAAAATATACTTGTTCACATAATTATCTAGCATCTAGGATTGTAAAAATGTATCCCGTCGGCCTAACATGAGCGAATAATTAACTAGCATCTTGGATTGTAAAAATGCATCTCGTTGCCCGGCGAAGGCGCCTAGATTTTGTAAAAATGAATCCAACTAGACATTGACCGGGCAGTGAACTAAGATTGTAAAAATGAAGCTAGGACAGGAGAGTATTTGCGAATTTAAAATATCAACGCATGAGTGCATAATATTTTTAATGGTATTGGCAACATTGTAAAAAATAATTTTAACAATTGATTTAAATGTAAAAAACAATTTTACAAATTGATTAAAATTATCTACATACTCCGTTATGACTGCATTATTCACTAAGAAATATTTTCCCTAGTTCGTCTCTGTGGAAAGTAGATTTTTTAAAACAAGTACCTGCGAATCGCCGGCCGAAGACTTCTAAGTAATTATATTCCAGTATGTTGTTTCGATCTTAGTAAATTGCAGAGCAAATATTACTTTAAGGTAGTACGTTTAAATTGTCCATTTATTTTAATGAGATTCTGCTATGATAAAGACGGTTTAAATTATACAGGATGGGTTAAAATAAAAAATAGAAGCGAATGTGGGAATGGAGATGCAACATAAAAATTAAAGTCATCGTCTTTGCATTGCCAAGGTAAAATGCGTTCGTTGAACAACAGAATGTGGGAACTGAGATGCACTATAAAAATTAGCTTCGTGTTTTCGCATAGAAAATAAAACAGAAAATAGAATATACTGAATATTATTGAGCTTGATGATTTTTTACAAATGTGACGCTTTGTCATGAATGCCATTTTTTAGGGATTCTTGAATTTAATGATGTTGCTATACCTAGATATAAATAATACAGGATCTATTTAAATAAAAAAATTTATTATATATTAAATATTTACATACTGAGTACTGAAATTACAAAAATAGCATTGTCTTTGGGACGACGGTGGTCCATCTACATGGGTTTTCCAGTCTGGCCGATTATAATGTAGGTAGCATGGTAAATTAATTTGTAAATTGAAGCTGATCTTATATGTTTCAGGTAAATTTGACCAAATTTCAAGTAATTCTAAAGGTTTTGCATATCTAATCAGGTACTCCAAAGGTATTAGTTTCAGTTCTTCAAAGCTCAATTCAATAAGTTGTCGTTTGTCATTCATAAGATCCATTAATAAATTGACGGCTGCACATGTCATTTTTTCTGGTTTAAGTCTGCTTCCAGTTCTTGAATTCTTCTACGCTCGGCTTCTCGAAATTTCTTTTTAGCACTCTTGGAGAGATTAGGTGGAGGTTTTCTTAAAATTAAATTGTTTTCTATGTACTCTTGTGAATCGTAAGTTCCACAAGTTTCTGTGTCCCAGGAGAGATCCGCAGGTACTGGCAAAGGATCGTAAGTTTCACAGGGATCTGCGTCCCAGGAGAGATCAGTAGGGACTGGCAAAGGCATTGTTGTGAATTTTGTTTTATTATAACTTTAAGGAGTTTATATAGAGTAGTATTAAGAGTGGGTGGATTTTAGTAGGGAGTGGGGGGATTTGGAATGGTGAAGAGTGGGGGGTTTTGGAATGGTGAAGAGTGGTAGGATTGGGAGCTTCCTTGTATTTCGTGTGCCTATTTCCCAACTACTAAGGGGCACTGAAGCTTTTTGTTTCCGTGTTGTAACCGGCTAAATTTTTCACAGCGATTACAATTTTATCAAAATTTTCAGGTTTCAGACCTTCTAGTAATGAATTGATATTATATGTATCCTGCAGTTTACTTAAAAGTCGTCCTAACTCCCTAATCTTATTACTGACAGTATTTTTTATTTGCGGGTTTTTGTGTTTTCGCAAATAATCCTCTGCGTATTGACAAACTATAGGATCATTTTGTCCCAAAAATGCATATCTGTCTGCATGCATTTTATGGAAAACTTCATTTTTTAATCTTAGCCGGTCTAAAAATTTGTCTGAACCCCGTAAATGCTAGAATGGTTTGACCTTCGCCTGCGTAACGTATTTTGGACTTTTCCTTTTCATTATTGAAAAAACATTTCTTAGCATGCTTGCCCAATGTTTTTTTCTTATAGGGGCCCTTACAATATTTGCAAGGCAAATAGTCCTGTGCTAAATTGTTAACAGTATTATAGCTTGATGTAGGCCTTTGAACAGGCCTTATTATATTTTCCGAATGAACGGACAAATTGCCTTGTTTTCTTAGCAAATCTATAAAACGTTTCCTTGTTTCAGAGCCCTTTTTTAACTTTAAAATTTGAATTACGCTTTCCTCATTAGAATGTTTTCTAAATAAATGACGTGAAAAATTCGTCACGTCCCACCCGCAGTACGGACATCTGTCTCTTTTATTCCAGACTCTACCCTTTCGATGACTGGCTTCAACAGTGAGAGACTCGGGTGGACTTATTAATACATTGCTCTAAAATGATTATTATTATTACAATTTTTATTAATTTAATAAAAAGTTGTTTTTTTATTTTAAATGTCCCTAGTGTCATATACTATCCTTTTAAAATACATACCCATTTTTTAAACTCACAATTTTAGCTAAACAGTACTATAAAGATTCGATTTTTGTTGAAATCGATCATAAATGAATTTACCATATTATGGTACCTATATTAAGTATTAAAAAAATAAACTTTTTTTCGCAAAATATGAAAACTAAAAATATAAGTTTTTTTACCAATATAATAATTTTGTCCATATTATCTTGTTTTGTACCAAGGTGTTTATTCTCATTATTTTTCTTTAAATCAGTGTCGTTCAACGCATTTTGTAAAATGGTCTCGCTTTTATCCAATTCAATACTTTCAGATGTTACTGACTCTTTTTTTTGAATTTTCTGAAAACAAATATTTTTTTACTAACGGTTCAATAAAAATAAAATATCTGATACAATGAAGAAAAATTTAAACTTAATAAAAAGTACAACAAAGCCCGAAAATTTCCTATTATAAATCAAGAAGTCAGTGTTGCTTAATTCTATAATATTGCCGATTTTTTTGGTGTCTAGTAAATACTTTTTAATGGATGCTAGTTGAAATGAAACTTTTCTGAACCTCTTAAAATTTTTTGGGACCTGTTGGTTGTCTATCGATTTGCCTAACCGGTTTGATAAAATACATGTCCAATATTAAATAATTATTAACTATTCTGTAAATTAATTCTAAAAATTATCCATGGTTTCCAATTTTACTGATACTACTTATTGCTATCTCCGAAACCGCGTGAGCTACAGAATGGGTTTAATTAAAGAGAAGTTGACAAGTTCGATTGTTTTTCCGTTTGTAAAATTTTATTCAGCGAAAAATTTAGCCAGTTAGAAATAGGCCTACTGTAAACACTGTATATTTATTATTTCATACCTGTTGTTTTGTTTGGATAATTTCACTTTCTGAGCTACTTTTGGTATCTAAAATGATGCTAGTTTCGTCACTTATTTCTGTATTACTTGGCTTCCAAGACATCTAAAATAATTAAAATTAACTCTTCTCATTTATTTCTAAATGCGCTTGTTTTTTTTTTATATTACCGTTTGTTGATCATTTATTCCACAACTTTCGGTAATTGTACCTGGACTTTTTTTTTCTCGGCGATTTGCCTGAAATATAAAAATTATTGGTTTCGGATATTACTTGAGATAATGTACTCAATAATACAATTCCATTGTTTTCCTGTAGTTGACTTTTAAGTAACTGCATCGGTTCACTTTTTATGGGCCGTAGATTTGACACTTGAAAATAGTGGTATGTACTTAATTAAATATGACATACTTAAAGACAACTGAATTTAGTTCTAAGATAATAAATTATGGTGTAGGCTCTATCGTTAAAAAAATACCATAACATCATTAAAATTCATGCAAAAAATGCAGCAAGACAAAAATATTCTTTTTATGAACTTTTTTCGTTGGGAATTTTTAATTTGTATTGCACTTTTACAGAGACATGAAAATTTAATTTATTATTAGTTTACCTATAAAATCTTACAGTAAGTACAAAAAACGGTTTACTTACTAACTCTCTGGTTTTACGCCAGTTATGATAATCTAACCAGGGATCGTTTTCTGGTTCATTAAATTCGTATGGCCTTTTATCTAAAACCATATAATTTATTTAAGTAAACAAACAAAAATGTTTTTGATCAGTAAAATCATTGAACATGCTATGCTATCTAAAGTACTTACGTAGGTCGTAATTATTTCCTTATTTAGTTTCACTTAAGCCACTTATACACATTTTTGCTAATCTCTGTCCTCGATACATTGTGTTCAAAAATAGTCAAATTTTCATGTAAATTAGGGGCTTATACTAAACTAAAGCGATTGATATTAACCAGTCAACTGAGATCCGCCTAATAATATTTTTTTTAGTCCAACAACTGAGGATAATATTACACCATAAAAAGATATAAAAAGATTTCGCAACTAAGCAAAATCTTGTACCTCTGTGACTTGTGTTGTTCTCTTGCATTAAAGTTCAACATAATATGACAACACTGCAGGATCTCATCTTAGACTATTTATACCCACATATACATTTCCGGATCTGTGGTTGACGGTTTTCATAAAAGACCTTGTGTACATAAAATCTTTACCCCTCTCTAAGATTTTGTATTATGGACCGTACTAGGAAATGTGGTGGTAAAAATATACTCCTAAAAAATGTTTCGCAGTGATGGATCTCGGGTTGCCTTTAATATAGTTGGATCTCCACTTGATATAAAAACGTATATATATATATATATATATATATATATATATATATATATATATATATATATATATATATATATATATATATATATTGCCACCAAATTGTTTTTTCCATTGCTCCCGGGAAACACCCTTCCTCCTGCTTGAAGTCCGGCAGCGACGAGGCGTCGTCGCGCGTCGCACTATCGGGCCGCTGGCAGGGGAAGGGGTCCACCTGATGGATGTGATGAGAGAGAGACGTCACTTTTGCTTTGACCTTTCGAGCCAAGCGAGTTACAGCTGAACAGAACCACTTTCGTCCGTCGACGATGTATTAGGAATTAATAGGTAAGGCCTCGTTTGAATTCTTGTAAATATAAATATTCATTTTATTTTAATAAAAGTATTGCTGCAGAATTAATGATGAAGCCAGGGTTTTAGTATTTTAGTTAAGATCCCGTGACAATTTTGGTGGAGGTCGCCGTGTTTCGGCCAGAGCGGCCGTAATTTTCGTGAACAATTGCCTTTTTGGTTTCATTATTAATTTTTGCAAAATTCGCAAACTACTTAAGTACCGATTTTTATTTTGTTTTATATGGTAAAATATATTTTTGAAATAGATATGAAATTATTAAGGTAACATTTGCTGGTAAAATTCCAAAAAGGTCATGATCAAGGTTGTCGTTTTTATTTGCTTTTTGCGGATTAACCAAAAGTTTTTTAGGCACATTCCTGGTGCGAAGTTAACTATCTTTCATGCTTTTAACGGTATTATTTTATATTTGAAATTTATTTAGGGCGTTTTTAAACAAATATTTTATTGGCTGGTGTTACATATTTAGTACGTTTTCTATGGATAAACTTAGTTTATTTTTAAAGGATTTAGAATTTTTCGGTTTCTGTAAAATACATATTGGATTTTTTTTAATTATTGGATTTTCTCTAGTAACTAATGCCGGTAGAAAACTTGTTTAAAATTTGTTTTTAACGTTTTTAAGTTCTTTATATTTAACGAATATCTTCTGCCTTTTTGGGTTTGAATTCTAAAAATAAGCAAAATTAAAATTATGCCAGTTATGCAGTATGAAAATTGCTACGTATTTTTTTTACTAGTTTGGAAAAAGTTTTAAAAATAAATTTTTGATCGCGGATTTAATATTTAAGAATGCCTTATTTTTTAAAATGTGCACTTTTCTTACTACATGGAAAAATTAATGGTGTTAAGAAGTCATTCTAAGAAGGCAGGAAATAAAAATAAAGTAACAGAAAGTGAAAATAAAGCGGAAAATAAGGGAATAAGCGGTACTAAAGAAAACGAAAAAATTGTTGAAACGTCATCAACCCCTAAAAGTAAAGAAAGTGTTAGAAGGTCATTAGTATTTAATAACTCGCCGGAAAGCATACAGTCGTCAATTTCAGCGGAAAATAGCAGTAGCAATAGCTCCAGTTCTCAAAATGTTTCAAACGAGTCACTAACTTTATTGCCAAGTAACGACCAGGTAACCCCAAAATCTGATAAAAATATTTTTTCAAAAATGCCGAACACCTTGAATTGCACGTTAGGAAATCTAATAAATCCAGCCAGAACACCGGCAGTTCCACAGTTTGTAGCGCCGCGTTCGTATAATCCGGATTGCGATAATTTAAGTGTATTTTTGGAAGATTATGAAAAAACAGCTTTGATTAATAACTGGGATGACAACCTTAAGCTGTGTTATTTTTCGTCGTATTTATTGGGACAAGCGCAAACTTGGTTGCAAATTTATGCAATACGAAACCCAGGTTCTGATTGGAAAGCAACGGTAGAAGACCTGAAAAAAGAATTTTCGTTTAGCACGTATGTCAACGAAACGAAGCTAAAATTACGTCATAGAAGACAGCAGCCAGGTGAAAACGTAATGAATTATCTACGGGAAATGGTGTACCTATGCGACAAAGTAGATCCAAAAATGAAGGACGAAATTAGAAGAGAACATTTTGAACAAGGTCTACTACCCACATACGCCTACCAAATCAAGCTTAGGCAGCCAAAAAATTTTGCAGAAGTTCAAGAGCTTGTTAAAACCATAAACGACGCGGAAAAAGAAATGTCATGCTTCGGAAATCTTCGCACAGCTGTCAATGTCAGAAAAAGTAACAGGGACAAGTCAGCAGGTTCAGCCAGAGAAAGCAAAATCGAACTTGATGGATGAAATTACACAAGTTGTGAGAGAAGAAATTGGAAAAGCGATGCAAAATCAAAGCCAGGACAGAATAAGAGAAAACCGAAATTTTAAAAACTGGCAGCCACGTACTACCGACAGTCGGCCAGTATGTTTTCAGTGTGGAAAACCAGGTCACAAGGCAAGAGTTTGTTTTAGCAACCAGCAAAATAGAAACAACCAAAATTATAGGGGTCAACGAAATTTAGAAAACCAAAGACCAAGATGGACGCCAAATCAACATGGCCGAGAACAAAATGGCCGCCGTCCAGAGCAGCAAACTAATAGATATCAAAATTGGCAACAGCAACAGCAGTCGGAAAACTCCAACGGACAGTGTTAACACAGATAAGCACTGTCGAGAAACAGACAGAAAATCAGAAACAGAAACAGAATCAGCAAGAAGCAACAACAGATGTTCTCTCCGTAAAAGGAAGTTTAAATAATGTAAATATAAATGAAATAAAGCCCGGCACAGGCATAACTTTTATTAAAGTAGCGAATAGTTCGCTGGTAAAAATTATTGGTTATGCAGAAATAAATGTTTGTTTTATTGGTTGTACCTTTTCCTTAGAAGCATTAGTTATAGAAAACCTACCCCAGCCCGTTTTATTAGGATTAGAATTTCTTAAGGCCCACGAAGCTATGATAAATTTAAAAGCGAATGAAATTAGTTTGAAAACGGATGAAAATGAAGTAGTTACCTTGGCAATGAATTTAGGAGATAGTAGTAGTCATAAAGAAATTGTAAATAATCAAATCAGTAATGTAAATAGTTGTTTTTGGGAAGAGTTGCCCATTGAAATTGAAAACTGCAGAACGGACAATGCGAAAATTACGTTGCGTAGTGACACGGTAATTGCGAAAGACATTATTAAATGCGAAGTGAACTTTAAAAAAACTGGTGAAAATAAAATAAACTTTAACCCGAACTATGATTTTTTAATAAAAAATGGACTTCAAATAAATAAAATTTTTAGTGATAATTTGAGGTGGTACGCCGAAAAAAACTACGGTAGAAAGACAAAAAAACTTTTTGCAGGCACATGCATCGCGTTTAAAGCAGATAGTGACTCTATAAAAAAATATAAGCGAAACTTTAGTGACTTTAACGAACGATAATTTAATAAAAAGTTATAATGTAAATAGGGACTTATGTAAAAATGACTTTCAAAGTGTAAGTAAGTTAGTTCGAGATTTTGAAGATACTTTTGCTTGGAGCATCAGCGACCTAGGAAAAACGGATTTAGTGAAGCACCGAATTGAGACGACCGATGACGTTCCAGTGGTTTCCAGACCATACAGGGTGTCTCACACAGAGCGAAGAATTATTAATAAACAAGTGGAAGAAATGTTGGAAAATGAGGTGATAAGAAAGTCTGTAAGTCCGTATTCCAGTCCAGTAGTCCTAGTTCCCAAAAAAGATGGAGATATGAGGTTCTGCGTAAACTATAAAAAATTAAACGCAAAAACAATAAAGAATGTGTATCCTCTGCCAGTTATAGACGACATTTTGACCTACCTGGGAGACGCTAGATATTTTACTACGTTGGACATGTTTTCAGGGTACTGGCAAGTGGAAATTGATGAGAAAGACAGGCATAAAACGGCATTCGTCACTACCGATGGCTTGTTCGAATTTAACCGACTAAGTTTTGGTCTTACAACAGCACCAAGCACTTTTCAGCAGTTGGCAGACGCAATTTTGGGAGACATGAAGTGGAATGGAGCAATGACGTACTTAGATGACATCTTAGTCTCTGGAAAAAATTTGGAAGAACATAACGAGAACCTCAGAAAAGTATTGTCAAAGCTAAAAGCAACTGGGCTAAAGTTAAAACCATCTAAGTGCCAGTTTGCGTATAAAGAACTAACAGTACTAGGCCACACCATTAGTGAGCGAGGTATTCTTCCAGATTCTTCAAAACTTGAAGCAGTACACCATTTTGCAACTCCAAGAAATAAAAAAACACTTCAAAGTTTTCTAGGACTCGCCAACTACTATAGAAAATTTATTGAAAAATTTAGTGTTATTGCCAGGCCGTTATACGATTTGCTGAAGAAAGATACACCATTTTGGTGGACATCAACCCAAGAAGAAGCTTTCCAGATTTTAAAAACAAAATTAGGATCACCTCCAGTGTTAACACACTACCTTCCCAACGCCGAAAAAGAGCTACATGTAGACGCATCAGACCAAGGGATAGCAGCAGTACTCTTACAAAAAATGAACGAGGAAATGCATCCCATTTGCTATGTGTCCAGAACGCTCACCAAAGCCGAAAAAAATTATGGAGTTGGAGAAAAAGAAGGTCTAGCCATAGTGTGGAGTTTAACGTATCTGAGAAGCTATATTTGGGGAGAACACATAAAAATCTTTTCTGATCACCAGCCAGTGTGTTACCTAAAAAATCTCAAAAATGTTACAGGGAGATTAGCTAGATGGAGCTGCAAACTACAAGAATTTGATCACGAAATAATCCACAAATCAGGGAAATGCAATCAAGACGCAGACTGTCTTTCCAGACAACCCTGTGTCCAGGCAACACTAGAGGACGAGAATGATGCCAATGAAATTCCCACATTTTTGCTACCCTTAGTGGACATCACGGAGTTCCAAGAAGAAGATACAGTCGTGTCAGACTTACTACAGGCAGTCCAGGATCCGAATTATGGCAATTCACATTTGCAACGTCGTGCAAAAAATTTTACTGTCAAAGATGGTGTGCTATATAAAAAGTCGGCTGTCCCACACCAGGAGGACAAGTTGGTAATCCCTCAAGGTCTAAAAGCACAACTGATGCAACAGCTGCATTGTGAGCCATTGTCGGGACACCTAGGTTATGCAAGAACGTACGACAGAATAAACACACGCTATTATTGGGATAAAATGCATCTTGACGTTAAGAAATTTATTAGGGGATGTCCTGATTGTCAGACGAGAAAAGGGCCAAACAATGAAAAACCAGCAGGTGATCTGCAACCAATAAAGATTGATGATTTGCAGCCTTTCGAAATGATAGGTATAGATATTTTAGGACCCCTAACAAAAACAAAAAGTCAAAATAATAATATAGTTGTTTGTACAGATTATGTGACCCGTTATGCAATAACCAAGGCAATACCTAGTGCAAAAGCAGAAGAAATAGCAGCGTTTCTGGTGGACCAAGTAATAAGCATATATGGGGTACCAAAGAAAATATTGAGTGACAGAGGTCAAGTTTTTAGGTCAGAAATGGTAACAAAAATGGTGCAAAATATGGGCTCAGAAAACGTATATACTACGTCATATCACCCGCAGACTAATGGGCTGACTGAACGTTTCAACAAAACAGTAGCAGATATGCTCAGCCTGTATGTGTCTACGTCACAGGATGACTGGGATAAATACCTACTAATGGTAACATTTGCCTACAATTCCAGCAAACAGGACACAACGCAGTTTTCGCCATTTTATTTAGTTTTTGGGAGAAACCCACAGCTCATACCGGACGCCATGTTTTTAAAATCAGCCGCTATGCTTATTCCGAACCCGAATATAGAGAAACACAGACACACACACAGATGTTATAGATATCTTATGATAATTTGTTTACTACTATTTGTACCGTAATTTATCATATTATATTTCACTTAATATTTTTATACCGTTAATAATCATGTAAGATAAATCTCGTTAAAATAACTATTTAGCATTTTTCCAAAGTATATCAGAATAATTATGCAAGTTATAAATAATACCGAATTTTATCTTATTTACCTTAATATCATATTTCTTTTACTTATTATAAAAGGCCTCTTCTTGAATATTGTAAACAGTTAGGTTGCCAGCGTTTGCTTGTAATAAATCGTTTATTCAAGTATATCGAGTGACTTTAACTCAAAATCATTCAAAAACGAGATTGCTTCTACGAACCAAAAACTGCTAGAGGCAAAGACGTAACTGGCGCAGTCGGTAGGATCAGTGAAAAACACCGTTAGAAGAAACATAGTGCCGTCCTGGATAGTGTTTTTTTGATCGGACTTGTTTTTCATCAACAGTGTTTCCTTAGGACTGAATATCCTTGAAGAAAACACTACGTTTGGAACGAACATCCAAACAACCGTCGCGAAAATTGCGAAAATCAAAAACAAATCAAAAACAGTTCTCGCCAAAATTGCGAAAATCAAAAACAGTTCTCGCTAAAATTGCGAAAAACCGAAAAACATTGTGACTTTTGTGACGCAACAGCATTCAACGGGACTGAATATCCTTAGTTTGAGTACTGAGCAAAAGTGAGTTCCTTCAAAACCAGCAACCCAGTGAAGCAAAGAGATTTTCACTACCATCTTGCAGCAGAGAAGTCAGAGTAAGATCATTTTCTTATTCCATTTTCCTTTTATCATACATGTGTCTTATTTTCTCATGCACTGTTCTAATTTTGGATGCAAAATTTAAAAGAAATTCGTAGAAAAAATAAAGAATACAGGGAACAATTTAGATTTACGCCATATTTAACTGATTTGCTTGAGGAAGATTATTTAACTAGTAATTTAAATAAAAATTTGGAAACTTTAACACTTAATAAAGACCCTGAAGATTTAATTTTTGAAAATACACAAAATCAAATGGCCGATCCAAATTATTCAGAACTTCGCATATTTTTAGAAATTATTCCTAAATTTAACGGTGAACCTTGTGAGTTGAATAATTTTATTGCTGCTTGCGATGAAGTTTTTACTCAATATACAAATAGCCCTAATCATATTAAACAACTTATTTTTAGAGCTATAATTGGAAAACTTCAAGGCAAAGCCTTAACATTAATTTCAAGCAGAATAGAATTAGATACATGGGCAAAGGTTAGAGATATTTTAAAACTTAGTTTTACTGATCAAAGATCTTTTACTTGTTTACTTAATGAATTACATAGTTTGAGACCGAATTCAAAAGAAACCCCGTATAATTTTGGAATTCGTTGTCAGTATTTTAGGAGTTTAATTTTTACTTCTATTAATAATGATGCTACTTGACAAGGGAACGCTAAACTCGCTCAAATTGGTAATATTGAAAAATTACTTTTAATTACATTTATAAAATACTTACCACACCAAATACAAACTGGTGTAAGACTTAAAAATCCCAGTTGCCTAGAAGAAGCAATGCAGTACGTAATAGAAGAAGAAAATTTCATGTCATTGTGCAACGATACAAAGAGAAATCCGATACAACAAATCCCCACGCCAAATTTTAGAGCACCTTCTGGCCCTGGAATTCAACAAGCATTTAATGGAAGACAAACACCACAATCATTTTCAGGATATAGACAAAACTTTTCAGGCCAAACACCAGGTTTTAGACAAACATTTCCCAGTCAACCAATAAACATTATGCCGAGAAATTTACCAGAAAAAAGATATTTCACTAACCAACAAGTTTTTGGAAAACCAAGGGGTAATGTTTTTAAACCAACAGGACAGACACCAAGGGAACCACAAACTCCAATGTCTGTAGTAACCAAACAAACCTCAACTCAGAGAAACAAATTGCAACCTACAACAAGAAATTTTCAAAATCAGTATAGACCAACAAATACCTTTCAATATAGGTCACCAAATGTTTTCCAATCTCAATCTAGACCAACATTCCAATCTGAAGAATTACATTTTAATGATTATCCATTTAATGATTATCCATTTAATCATTATCCAATCAATAATGAAGCCGTGTTCCAAGATGATAACTGGATCGAACAAATTGATGAAACCGATTTGTTCCAAGAAAATTTAAATACGGAAAATCTAAATATTAACGACTTTAATATTGAAGAAGAAACACCAATATATCACGTAGAAGAGCCTAATCCCAGTAATCCACAAAATTTTTCTGTACCAGCCTCTGGAATGGAGAATACCTAGAATTAAATAGCATGGACCAACGTAGACTTCCATACATAACTATTTCAGGATTTCATAAACCTTTAAATTTCTTATTAGTTTCAGGCAGTCATATTTCACTTCTTAATCCATTTTTAGCAAAAAAAGTACTTTCCCAATTATATTATAATTAAACCTACTACTATTAAAACATCTTGTGGCCAACAAATCGTAAAATACGAAGCTCATATACCCGCATTTAAAGAATTTCAAACACCAGAAAACATAATTTTTACACTATTCGATTTTCATCCATTTTTTGATGGACTCATTAGCTTTAGGGATTTAAAAAACATGGGATTTGACTGGAATTTACAAGAAGGATTTTTGCAAAGAGATGATGTATATAATGATACCAGTTTTTCAATGTGCACCTAGTGAATATAGTTGCTATAATATAACCCTAAATGAAAATGAAATTCTTGGAACGAAAATACCTACTAATGCAACTACAGATGGTGTATTTTACATACCCAAACAAGAAATTAATAATCATTGCTTTATACCCGAATCCATAACTAAAGTTGAAAATGGGCAAGCTATAGTTGAAATTCATAACACCAGTGTTGAAGATACCTATGTGAATTTAAATTCTCCACTACAAGTTGAATCAATAGAAGACTATGAAATATATCAAGGAGAAATTATCAATTATGAACCCTGCATCGATGATAAAGAAATTGAAAGTTTGCTGAGGATAGATCATTTGAACGAAGAAGAAAAGTAAAAATTAATTAAACTATGTAAACGATTTTATACCATTTTTCAAAACCCCAAACAGCCTCTATCTACCACAACTTTAACCACACATGCTATTCGAACTGTAGATGATGAACCTGTTTACTCTAAATCCTATAGATTTCCAGAAATACATAAAGAGGAAGTAAAAGACCAAATTTCAAAGATGATAGAAGATGGAATCATCAGAAATAGCGTTAGTCCTTGGTCAAGTCCAATTTGGATCGTACCAAAGAAACCTGATGCCAGTGGAATAAAGAAATGGCGAATTGTAGTCGTTTATAGGAAATTGAATAATAAGACCATTCAAGACCGTTTCCCAATCCCGAATATAGAAGATTTGTTAGATAAACTCGGAAGATCACAATATTTTACAACTTTGGACCTAGCAAGTGGTTTCCATCAGATCAAAATGCATGATGATAGTATAGAAAAAACAGCATTTTCTACTGATTATGGTCATTATGAGTTTTTCAGAATGCCTTTCGGACTTAAGAATGCACCTGCTACCTTCCAAAGGATGATAAATGAAGTATTAAAAGGACTTATTAATAGAACTTGTGTTGTCTATATGGATGACGTTATTGTGTTTTCAAGTACATTAGACGAACATATACATAATCTAAAGGAAATTTTTGAAAAATTTGAAGAACATAATTTAAAAGTACAATTGGACAAATGTGAATTTTTGAAACGTGAAGTTGAATTTTTAGGACACATTGTGACAACAGAAGGTATTAAACCAAACCCGAGAAAAATAAATGCTATCATGAATTATCCAATTCCAAAGACACATAAGGAAATAAAGAGTTTTTTAGGCATGGTCGGTTATTATAGGAAGTTTATTGACAATCTAGCCAAAATTATCAAACCTCTTACAAATTGTTTACGAAAACGTCAAAAGGTAGAACATACTAAAGAATTTATACAAGCTTTTGAAATCTGTAAATCGATGTTATGTAATGACCCAATATTAATATATCCAGATTTTTCAAAATCTTTTACCTTAACCACAGATGCAAGCAAATATGCAATAGGTTCTGTTTTAAGTCAAGACGGAAAACCAGTTTGCTTTGCAAGCCGAACTCTAAATCCTAGTGAAATAAATTTATCAGTAATAGAAAAGGAATTATTATCTATTATATGGTCCGTGAAATATTTTAGACCATATTTGTTTGGAAGACATTTCAAAATTAAAACAGATCAGAAACCTTTGAAATGGCTTGATAGCTTAAAAGAACCAAACTCCAAACTAGTGAGATGGAAATTACAATTAAGTGAATATGATTATGAAATTGACTACGTAAAAGGCAAAGAAAATGTTGTCGCAGACGCCTTCTCTAGAAACCCAGAAAAGTCAGAAATAATGGACAATTGTTCTTTGGTAAATAAGATAGGAGATTCTGATACTATTATTAAAGAATATATCGAACAAGAAAACCATCATTTGACAACAGTACATTCAGCTGCTGAAATGCCGTTATTAGGATTTCCATACTCAGAAATTCCTCTTAATTATCATAAACACCAAATGGTTATAAAAAATAACAGAGTCCTCTCCAGTACCACTCTGCATAAGAGAAAAAGTATTTGACAACAATAGATACTTTATAAATATAAGAAAGAAACACATTGATGATGACTTAAAGGAATTTATAGCTGATCTAGTCAATGGAGTTACTTATTACATATTTTTTCCAAGCAAATAACAAGAACATTTTTTTATAAAAGTTATGCAAAATAAAATTGACCAATTGAATTCTAAATTAATAATTTGTACCTTAAAATTAACTGCTGTCACTGTTGAAAATGATAGATTGGATAAAATGAATTATCATCATGTTTACAAAACAGGACATCGTGGAATAACTACTACCATTGAGTCTTTGAGAAAAAATTATTATTGGCCTAATTTATCCAAGGATGTAACTAACTATATTAATAATTGTGTGATTTGTCAGAAAGCCAAATATGAAAGAACTCCTAACAAATTCGAATTTCAGCCAATCCCCATTGGAAGTAAGCCTTTCGACAGGATACATCTAGATACACTTTCCATCTCCAAAGAAAAATTTTTAACTGTTATAGATACTTTTTCGAAATTTGCACAAGCCTACCCTATTGGAGGTATAAATCCTATAAACATATTAGATGCACTTTTAATTTTTATATGACACTATGGAATTCCAAATTATATCGTATGTGATAACGGAACAGAATTTAGTAACAATTCTTTTCAAAATTTTTGTAAATTGCACAAAATAGAAATTCATTACACAACACCAAAAAATCCTAATTCGAATAGTTACATTGAGAGATTTCATTCCACACTATTGGAACGAGTTCGTTCTCAAATGCAGCAAAACCCAAAAGATTCGTTAAATACTTTAGTGCAATATTCCCTTATGCATTATAATAATTCTATTCATTCTAGTACTAATTTTACTCCATTTGAAATAATATCAGGGCACTTTACCACTAAAAATCCATTTGACATCCAGGAAAGTGATATAATCTCAAAATACGTTCAAGATCATAAAAATAAAGTTTTAAAAATATATAAACAACTTAATTCAAACTTCAATGAAAAAAAGGAACAATGTTTACAAAAAACTAATCAGAAAAGAAATGAGCCAATGAATATTTCCAAAGATGATCAGGTCTATCATAAACAAGAAACTAGAGATAAATTGTCTCCTAAGTTTTCAAAAGTAATTCCAGTTGCACAAACAAAAAATAAAATAAAAACAGAAACAACAAAATATTCTAAACACAATTTAAAAAAGAGAAAGAAATATTAATTTTATTGTTTATCTTTTTTCAGATGAGACTAATACCCTTTTTCTCATTTATTTATTCTCTTACATACCCTCTGTTTTTCTTCAATACGAAAGCTTTCTAATCCTATTTTGCCAGTTAAGCTAAATAATGCAAAAATTATTTTAAGTAAACACACTTTTGTAACTTACCTTAATTACACTGATTTGCAAGAAATGCAATTTTATCTTGAGCAGCAAATAAAATTTCTCGCTAACAGAAAAAACTGCAGTGATCAATCCCATAAATTAATTCAGCAAGCTTATTCTTTACTTAATAATAATGATCATCTGCTAAAAGCAATAATCCCTTCTACTAGATATAAACGCGGTTTAATTAATCTAGGTGGAACAGTTTCTAAATGGCTTTTTGGTACCCTTGACGCTGAAGACGACGATAGAATTAATAGAATATTACATTTTCTTCGCAAAAATGATAATCTTCTTCAAGACGAAATTAACGATCAAATTCATCTTGCTAAAGAAATCATAATTAGTTCAAATAAAAGTTTTTCACAACTTAAAACTAATATAATTGAAAGTATGATTACTATTAATGAATTAAAGGAAAGTATTAATGAAATTAATGCTTTAGGACTTATAATTAATTCACTTAATAGTTTAACTATTACATTAACACAAATTGTTAATGCTATTACATTTGCAAATTTAAATAAAATACATCCTATGTTTTTATCTTTGGAAAATTTACAATTTATTATTGATAAAATGAGTTCTCTTTATTCACGTGATCAATTAGTTCATTTTTCTAATCAACATAGTTATTACCAGTTTTTGGGAATTCAATTCCTTTACGAAAATGAGAAAATAATTTTCCTTATCCATTTTCCTGTTCTTAAGCCAGAAACTTTTACAACCTACTTCCTATATCCGGTCCTAGTTCAAAATAAAATCATACTTTCCACAAAATCTTACCTTTACCTAAATGAGAAAAATGGTCTATATCAACATGGAAATGAACTATGTGAGGAAATAGAAAATATTTACTACTGTAACAACCACCTCCAAACCCAAGATGACTGCATAGTAGACATCATTATGTACAATAAAGCCAATAATTGTACTACTCTAGCTGTACACCTTGAAGAAGTTATTGCTAATCAAGTCACTCCCGACAATGTCCTACTTACCACTCCAATAAGCACTATTATCACTGATAACTGTGCCATGGAGAAGCATCATGAATTACAAGCTGGCAGTTACCTTATTCCAATTCCTGAAAAATGCAGTTTTTTCATAAACAAGGAAAGGTTTTCCCATGAGGAGACACTTCTTCCTACAGCAATGCTTATTCAGCTTCCTTCGTTGAATTTATCGATGATTCCAGAATATTCAACTAAATTAAAGCTAAAAGGCATTGATTTGGACTCCATCCAATCCTTAACTACTAAAATTAATTCACAACACGAATTAATTCTACCAACTGATGCAACCGAAAGCAGCCCCATTGCTACATGGATAGTAATTTTAATCTGCATTCTAGTTTGTGTGATGAGTTATGTGGGCATCACTTGCTATTATCGCACATGCTATCCTTATCCAATGATACCAAAGTTTATGAGACAACAAAGCCAACCAGTTCGGAAAAGTGACAGTCAGCCCATCCTGCCAATCCAACCCTAGGCTTCCATTTTCGACGGGAGGAGTTACATATGCACCACCCGAAGATATCTGGTCCACCCGGTATATAAGAAGAAACCTAAGACATTGTGTGTAGATGTTATAGATATCTTATGATAATTTGTTTACTACTATTTGTACCGTAATTTATCATATTATATTTCACTTAATATTTTTATACCGTAAATAATCATGTAAGATAAATCTCGATAAAATAACTATTTAGCATTTTTCCAAAGTATATCAGAATAATTATGCAAGTTATAAATAATACCGAATTTTATCTTATTTACCTTAATATCATATTTCTTTTACTTATTATAAAAGGCCTCTTCTTGAATATTGTAAACAGTTAGGTTGCCAGCGTTTGCTTGTAATAAATCGTTTATTCAAGTATATCGAGTGACTTTAACTCAAAATCATTCAAAATCGAGATTGCTTCTACGAACCAAAAACTGCTAGAGGCAAAGACGTAACTTCTGCAATTGACCTAACACTCGAGAAGTTGACAAACAAGGATGGAATACGCATACTTTCTTTATTGTATTCGTGCCAGTATTCCAGGAGGGCTGCCAACTTGTGAGTAATTCCTCACATTTGTGAGTAATTTGCTGGTCTGTGAGTAATTTTGTGAGTAAGTGGCAATTGTGAGTAAATTGTGAGTAATCGAGAGATCAACGTATATTCATTCTTGGTAGTTATGCAGATTTATAATCTGATAATTTATTAAAAATTTAATTTTAAAAATCTAAATTTAGGCATAATTTTAGCCGCTCTAGCAGTAATTACAATTTTGCAGTTTTTAGATTTGCACTGCTTTTAGCGACCTCTCTTGCTTAGCCAGTAAAGATAGACACCACATTTTCGGTATATCTTATTGGTTAATAAATCTACTTTTTTAGGTAATTTAATTTTTTCAACCCCTTTAAGGGTGACGCTAGGGAGTTGAGGTCAAAATTTTTAAATGCAACCTTATGCCGTGTGATACCTTATTTTAAAGGTCTTCAAAAAAGAAACATTTTATCGCAAACCCGAGGTACGTATCTTAATTCGTTTTTGAACGGCAAACCTAAACGTTCAGATTCACTAAGAAGGTTTAAGATTTAGTACTGGTTTAAATTAAGATCTTATAGTTGATCAGTAGAGAGAGTTAGTGCGTTCTGCGCCCACCCATCGCCCAAAGTCAATGCGCAGGCGTCATCGGCGCGCGCATCTGTCATATGTCATCTGTCAGACCTCATCTGTCATACGTCATCTGTCAACTATCATCTGTCAACTTTCATCTGTCATACGTCATCTGTCATCTGTCATACGTCATCTGTCAACTGTCACACTCTTGGGCGTTAGTTACTTTGGTCCGAACTACTTGGGGCTTGAACTACTCGGGGGCTTTAACTACTTGAGGGGGGCACCAACCACTGGGGCACTATCTGTTTAGGCCCTAACTGCATCGGATATGAGTACTACTTCGTAAAAATATTATTAGTATTAAGTATTTCGGGGAAAAATGACGTCAAAAACTTTTTTCTTTATTTTCCTCCATGCTGGGATTAGAACCTGGGACCTGCATAGTGGAACAGCAACGCTCTAACCGACCTGGCCATCGGCTTCTCATAAAATATTCAGTTCATAACATATAGACTTGCGGCAGCTAGGCAGGAAAGTGGTTGTTGTTGTTGTTTGTGGAGCGAAGTCACGATGAGAACGATGGGTAAGAAATGTTGGGAAGGAAGAAAACACGTAGTAGTCGTAGGAAAATTATATATGTATTTAACCACAATAATAGCAGGCTACTGCTAGGAATACAAGGGGACGAGAAATACTGTTCCGAGTTTCGAAAAAAGATGGCGTTAGTGTAGAAGTAGCAGTACTAGAAATACTGTTCAGAGTTTCGGAGAAAGATGGCGTTAGTGTAGAAGAATTAGTAATTCATAGAGGCCCTCGCTCCTAAACGATAAGTGTTGAAGAATTCAAATTTTGGTGTTAGATAGAAGTCAGAAAGACCATGAGATATGCAGGTTCAAAAACTCCCAAAAAGAGTAAGGTCCTTTAGACAATTACTCTGGCGCTGACCAAAAGGGCCTTAAAATTTTTGTGCTTCGATATGGATGACGGGTAGGAGGAATAAAATATATTCCCCAAATGGCATCGAAATCCGTTGAGCCGTTTAGGCGCTAGAGGGTTACAAAGGTGTTTCATGAATCAGGAGCACAGGAACTGATGACGGTAAATAAAAAACTAAATTACGGCTAGCGCTTAAACGGTAAGTGTTGAAGAATTCAAATTTTGGTGTTAGATAGAAGTCAGAAACACCATGAGATATGCAGGTTCAAAAACTCCCAAAAAGAGTAAGGTCCTTTAGGCAATTACTCTGGCGCTGACCAAAAGTGCCTTAAAATTTTTTTGCTTCGATAGGGACTAAGGGTAGGAGTAACAAAATACATACCCCAAATTTCATCGAAATCCGTCCAGCCGTTTCGGCGCTAGAGGGTTACAAAGTTGTTTCATGTATCAAGAGCACAGGAACTGATGACGGTAAATAAAAACGAAATTACGCCTAGCGCTTAAACGGTAAATGTTGGAGAATTAAAATTTTGGTGGTAGATAGAAGTCATAAAGACCAGTAGATATACAGGTTCAGAAACCACAAAAATATAGAAATGTTTTAAAGTTTTCAGGACTGAAACAAAATTTAGTGGTTACAATACAAAATTAGGCAAATTTAAATCAAACTCTAATACCCAGACAGAAGGTAAAGAAAAACTAAATTACGGCTAGCGCGTAAACGATAAGTGTTGAAGAATTAAAATTTTGGTGTTAGATAGAAGGCAGAAAGACCATGAGATATACAGGTTCAAAAACCTCAAAAATATTAAAGCCATTTCGGCGATTTCTCTGACGCCAACCAAAAGGGCCTGAAAATTTGTTTGCCTCGATAGGGGCTAAGGATAGGAGTAATAAAATACATATCCCAAATTTCATTGAAACCCGTTAAGCCGCTTAGGCGCTAGAGGGTTACAAAGGTGTTTAAGGTATCAGGAGCATAGAAATGTAAGAAGCTAAATAAAAACTAAATTACGGCTAGCGCTTAAACGACAAGCGTTGAAGAATTAAAATTTTGGTGTTAGATAGAAGCCAGAAAGACCATGAGATATACAGGCTCAAAAAGCTCAATTTCTAATTTGATAATTCGTATACCACAATATTGGCAATACGTCAGAAAGATTGCAGCATCATTGGGAAATTACTAGCGAGCTAAATTAAGAGCACGAGGCAAGCTCAACACAACAGCCGTTGTGATTGTTTAGACGCGTTTTCCGACGGGCGAATATGTAATAAAACTAGTAATTAGAAAAATTATTTATTTAACCACAATATCGATATTTCACAACTTTATAGACGAAATTAGTTAAGAATAGTAAACAAGTTAGGTCTAGGAATACAAGTAAACGAGAAATACTGTCCAGAGTTTCAGAGAAAGATGGGGTTAGGGCAGAATTAGTACTGGTTCAGAGTTTCGACTAAAGATGGGGTTAGGGCAGAATGAGTACTCGGAAAAGATGTTTCGACTGATGTAAAAACTTTTCAAAAATCTCGACTAAGACCATCGCTAGAGGTCTTAATGACTAAATGCGACTTTCATATTAGTAACAGCAAGAAGGGAAGGATTCCGAATGTTGGAGAGAGACAAACTCGTTTGGATATGTAAGAAAACTAGTAATTAGAAAAATTATGTATTTAGCCACAATATATCGATATGTAGCAAACTTATATGCAAAATTAGTGAAGAATCTTAAACAGGGTATAGCTAGGAATACAAGCAAACTAGAAATACTGTTCAGAGCTTCTGATAAAGATGAAGTAGAATTAGTACTAGGAAAAGATGTTTCGACTGACGTAAAATCTTGTCGAAAATCTCGACTAAGATCATCGATAGAGGTCTTTAGGGCTAAAATACGACTTTCAGATTAGTAACAGCGAGAAGGGAAGGATTCCGAATGTTGGAGAGAGATAGACTCGTTTAAATCGTATGGAAAGAAACCGAAAACTATTAAATATATACTGTGAAGTACAAAAATATCAGTTTATGTATAGTCGGGCTATTCAAAACGTAGAAAGAGAGAGAAAAATATAGACAAAAATATTAGGGAATACGTACAAGATATAAGAATATAGCGCAATGTTTTCAAAGAGAAGTAGTTACCACGAAAATATATGTTAGCGAGCACAGGAAAACAGACAGGAGGATGATGCAAGTAGTTAATATTCCATATAGATCTGTCGGAGCATGATATCAAGTTAAAAGAGACTAAAGAAGTGGTTAGTAAATTGATATCCTACAATAATTAAATAGAACAACTGTATGGGGTTTAAAAATAATATAATGTAGACAAAGGCCTCTGGAAAATAGTCCCGAAACCGATAGAAAACAACTAAGAAACAAACCCGGCTTCAGGAAACCTCTTAAACGACTAACTGCCCAACCACTCAACAGCTAAAAACAGACCCTGTTTCTGGGAACAACTAGGAAACAGCTAAAAACAACTAATAAACAGGCCCGGTTCAGGAAACCACTTAAACGTCAAACTGCTCAACCACTCAACTGCTAAAAAACAGACCCTGTTTCTGGAAACAACTAGGAAACAGCGAAAAACAACTAATAAACAGGCCCGGTTTCAGAAAACCACTTAAACGGCTAACTGCCCAACCACATAACAGCTAACAACCCTGTTTCTGAAAACAACTCCCGAACAGCTATGAAGACAGAGAGAAATAGGTCCTGTTTCTGGAAACAGTAATTCGTATTCGTACTTGCTAATATAAAAACAATATACAAACTATTTTCTTCAAAAATATAAGGGTACTAATGTTGCTTCTAATAATCAGACATATGTCTGTGAAAAAAATAAGCATCCAGACCAGTCTCCTTTTCGGACTGAATTTAAAATAAAAATTTCGTTCAAAGATCTTGAAGAACACGTACATACAGGCTATTTTCGTTTGACATAAATCTGCCAATAGGACTGGAAAGAATTACGTACACCACAAGTTTGATACTCACATCATACCCCAAACCCTCGAGATTCAGTGCGTCTTAGAAGCAAGATGTGTTAAGTCTCTAGAAACAGAGTCTGCTAGTAGCTGATTCATAGCTGCTTCCTGAAACTGCTGTTTTTCTTCAAAAACAAGGCGTTTTCCACGAAACAAGCTGTTTTGCTATTTATACGAGCCTATTATTACTGTTCTGTGTTGTTATTAGGACTTCACAATTTAGTAAGCTTGATGAAGATGTTAAGCGCTGAATAATTGAAGCATCTAAGATCATAAGAAAAAATACTTGGCTTAAAAGTTGGAGCGGGGTGAAGGAGATGGAGCACGGGACAAGCTCTGGAAACCCATCACAAACCCTCTAAAGAAACTTGTAGACATTTCAGCACAGACATCGCAGAAAACAAAGTTTTGATTTGAAGTTTCTGAAAAAGTGGACAACGGCAGAAGTTTCGAAACTTAGAACGAAATCAGCAAAAACACCTCCAAGCACAACAAGAATCCCAACAAGGTCGAAGTCGTCGCTGTCGTCACCGCCAAAATTGGGTCAAGCGTTAATGGAATACAACGAAAAACCCAAAGAATATGTCTACTACGATGACGTCAACGAGTTGGTTGATAGGTTAAAAAAGCCAGACGCTTCCAATCAGGTTGGCAACAATAATAACATGAACGAGATTTGGAGCATTTTGCATGAATTGGAACAACTTGGAGTAATTGAATTCTATAAATAAGAATGTATATTTGATTCGTAAATCTTATTACATACTGTAATCTACGAGGACGACGAAGGGAGCGATGTAGGCGAAATTTGTAATCTAAATAGAAGAGCTTATAAGAAATGGTTAGTAGACCGCTGGCAGGCAGACAATTAACATGGCAGAAATATTAAAAATGATTCTTGCCAACATTGACGAAGTATTTAGGAGAAACCAGTATTAGGGATCCTGTTTACCTGCAACTTTAATGGTTTGGGAACTTGCTAAAAAATATAATGTGCATGCAGAGCCAAAATGTGGGAAGATTTTCTATGAGGAAATAGGAGGCAACATTCATTTTTGGAACGTGTTTGAAGGAGAAATTGACGATCCCACCGTTAAAGTTATAAAACATAGGATGCCATCCGTAGACCTTGCGAAGATTGTGTACAAAGAAAAGCCTAGTATAGACACAGATATGGAGACAGCAGTCATGTTGGATATTTTTAATCAGTTCCAGAGAACAAACACAACGCACCAATACTTTTCCAACGCTCCAGATAAACTGAAAACTCTTAGAAAAATTATCCATAGAAATGTAGCTAGATGTATGAAATAAAAAGTTTGTATTATTTGTATTTATGTGTGATTTTATTAACCTGCTTGTGGAGAACCAGATCACCAATAAGCAAAGCTGCTAGAAACAGGGTTTATTGGTTATCTGAAAGATGGCAGTAGCGTTCTATTGGGGTTCGGATAGTGTCCGATTGTCTAAACGAGGAGATTTAGTGATGGGGTTTACCAAAACTGGCATCGAGGCGTTACTTACACAAATTCAGACATGCTAAACACCTATATGGATCCTAAATCTTAATGCATACATTAATCTACGAGGATGTCAATCATATACGTAAACGCATGCAGGGGGCATGGGGAATGGCACAGGCGGAATTTGTAACTTAAGTAGAGCCCATTCTCAACAACGTCGTGTTGCGTTTGTGTTATGGTTGTGTGACGTTTGTCTTATTGTTGTGTAGGTGTTTTGCGCTGTGTTGGTGTTGTGTAGGCGTAGTGTAGATGTTGTGTCGGCGTTGTGTGGGTGTAGTGTGGTCGTTGTGTACAAATAAAGGCATTAACATCTGTTAGCATCCCCCATTAGTACTGCATACGTCATAGCGATAAAGATGGCAAGTCGTAAAATTAAATTAAAACTAGCAGCAATGACCGGTGAAAACGTGTTTGGTTTTCGCACAGATGGGTCAACGTGGTTTATTGGAAACACACCGGTTGAATTTGACGATAACATTTTATTGATTGAGAATGAAAAATATCCCCTATCAGATGGTCTGTTAAAGCTATTAACCGAAAAGAAGCCAGAAGAATATACGGAGAACGAGTTGGCGGATTACAAGGAACTACTCTTACTGACCAGTGCCCATCGGCGGAGGTTCTATCGAAACGCACACACCAGTTCAAGCGGTAGTTGGAAATATAAACACATTGTATCAAAACTATTTCCACCTCAGAGAAGCTGTGCATTCAATTTGAAGAATTTGCAAACAGTCCCTAAAATGCCAAAAGAGAAGGCTCTACTTGGAGAGCTTTGTAATAAAGAAGAAGAATATCCATGGAAGGAAGAAATATTAAAGTACGAGGATGTGAATGAGTTAGTTGATAAGCTAAAATATTTAGAAGAAAATAATGAAAACAATAATAATCATAGAAAAATAATGGGTGTACTTAGAGAACTTGAAACGCTTGGCGTAATAGAATTTTCAAACGTATGAATGAAAGTCTACTTGTCAGGGATACATATAAATATGCAAAATTTGAGAATAAATTCTCTAACCACCTGAAAATTCCTTATACAATAAGGATTTCAACAAATAATGGTAAAACAGCTATTCTCCGGGCTATATGCCCCTCCGAGCGCTGAATTACATACCAAAATTTGCCGTATTTTCTTCTAACACAGTTAGATAAGAAAATACTGTTTCAAATGCAAGAAACTACCAGGAAGAAGGAAGCTTTTTCTTTAGTTAGAATGTCGTCACCTGCAGACCGGTTTCGAACTCGTTGGTTCTCATCAGTACAGGATAGACGAACATACCAACCTTCCGAAAAAGTAATCCCTTAAAGCTACAACTGTCGTACTGCATAAGCAGTGAGACACAGGCAGCGCACACAGGCAGTTTCAAGCATTCAGCGTAGAGTTTACCGTAAGGTAAAATTATCAAACGTATGAATGAAAGTCTACTTGTCAGGGGTACATATAAATATGCAAAATTTGAGAATAAATTCTCTAACCACCTGAAAATTCCTTATACAAGAAGGATTTCAACAAATAATGGTAAAACAGCTATTCTCCGGGCTATATGCCCCTCCGAGCGCTGAATTACATACCAAAATTTGCCGTATTTTCTTCTAACACAGTTAGATAAGAAAATACTGTTTCAAATGCAAGAAACTACCAGGAAGAAGGAAGCTTTTTCTTTAGTTAGAATGTCGTCACCTGCAGACCGGTTTCGAACTCGTTGGTTCTCATCAGTACAGGATAGACGAACATACCAACCTTCCGAAAAAGTAGACTTTCATTCATACGTTTGATAATTTTACCTTACGGTAAACTCTACGCTGAATGCTTGAAACTGCTAATGGATGGCGCTGCCTGTGTCTCACTGCTTATGCAGTACGACAGTTGTAGCTTTAAGGGATTACTTTTTCGGAAGGTTGGTATGTTTGTCTATCCTGTACTGATGAGAACCAACGAGTTCGAAACCGGTCTGCAGGTGACGACATTCTAACTAAAGAAAAAGCTTCCTTCTTCCTGGTAGTTTCTTGCATTTGAAACAGTATTTTCTTATCTAACTGTGTTAGAAGAAAATACGGCAAATTTTGATTCAGCGCTCGGAGGGGCATATAGCCCGGAGAATAGCTGTTTTACCATTATTTGTTGAAATCCTTATTGTATAAGGAATTTTCAGGTGGTTAGAGAATTTATTCTCAAATTTTGCATATTTATATGTACCCCTGACAAGTAGACTTTCATTCATACGTTTGATAATTTTACCTTACGGTAAACTCTACGCTGAATGCTTGAAACTGCTAATGGATGGCGCTGCCTGTGTCTCACTGCTTATGCAGTACGACAGTTTTAGCTTTAAGGGATTACTTTTTCGGAAGGTTGGTATGTTCGTCTATCCTGTACTGATGAGAACCAACGAGTTCGAAACCGGTCTGCAGGTGACGACATTCTAACTAAAGAAAAAGCTTCCTTCTTCCTGGTAGTTTCTTGCATTTGAAACAGTATTTTCTTATCTAACTGTGTTAGAAGAAAATACGGCAAATTTTGGTATGTAATTCAGCGCTCGGAGGGGCATATAGCCCGGAGAATAGCTGTTTTACCATTATTTGTTGAAATCCTTATTGTATAAGGAATTTTCAGGTGGTTAGAGAATTTATTCTCAAATTTTGCATATTTATATGTACCCCTGACAAGTAGACTTTCATTCATACGTTTGATAATTTTACCTTACGGTAAACTCTACGCTGAATGCTTGAAACTGCTAATGGATGGCGCTGCCTGTGTCTCACTGCTTATGCAGTACGACAGTTGTAGCTTTAAGGGATTACTTTTTCGGAAGGTTGGTATGTTCGTCTATCCTGTACTGATGAGAACCAACGAGTTCGAAACCGGTCTGCAGGTGACGACATTCTAACTAAAGAAAAAGCTTCCTTCTTCCTGGTAGTTTCTTGCATTTGAAACAGTATTTTCTTATCTAACTGTGTTAGAAGAAAATACGGCAAATTTTGGTATGTAATTCAGCGCTCGGAGGGGCATATAGCCCGGAGAATAGCTGTTTTACCATTATTTGTTGAAATCCTTATTGTATAAGGAATTTTCAGGTGGTTAGAGAATTTATTCTCAAATTTTGCATATTTATATGTACCCCTGACAAGTAGACTTTCATTCATACGTTTGAAAATTCTATTACGCCAAGCGTTTCAAGTTCTCTAAGTACACCCATTATTTTTCTATGATTATTATTGTTTTCATTATTTTCTTCTAAATATTTTAGCTTATCAACTAACTCATTCACATCCTCGTACTTTAATATTTCTTCCTTCCATGGATATTCTTCTTCTTTATTACAAAGCTCTCCAAGTAGAGTCTTCTCTTTTGGCATTTTAGGGACTGTTTGCAAATTCTTCAAATTGAATGCACAGCTTCTCTGAGGTGGAAATAGTTTTGATACAATGTGTTTATATTTCCAACTACCGCTTGAACTGGTGTGTGCGTTTCGATAGAACCTCCGCCGATGGGCACTGGTCAGTAAGAGTAGTTCCTTGTAATCCGCCAACTCGTTCTCCGTATATTCTTCTGGCTTCTTTTCGGTTAATAGCTTTAACAGACCATCTGATAGGGGATATTTTTCATTCTCAATCAATAAAATGTTATCGTCAAATTCAACCGGTGTGTTTCCAATAAACCACGTTGACCCATCTGTGCGAAAACCAAACACGTTTTCACCGGTCATTGCTGCTAGTTTTAATTTAATTTTACGACTTGCCATCTTTATCGCTATGACGTATGCAGTACTAATGGGGGATGCTAACAGATGTTAATGCCTTTATTTGTACACAACGACCACACTACACCCACACAACGCCGACACAACGTCTACACTACGCCTACACAACACCAACACAGCGCAAAACACCTACACAACAATAAGACAAACGTCACACAACCATAACACAAACGCAACACGACGTTGTTGAGAATGGGCTCTACTTAAGTTACAAATTCCGCCTGTGCCATTCCCCATGCCCCCTGCATGCGTTTACGTATATGATTGACATCCTCGTAGATTAATGTATGCATTAAGATTTAGGATCCATATAGGTGTTTAGCATGTCTGAATTTGTGTAAGTAACGCCTCGATGCCAGTTTTGGTAAACCCCATCACTAAATCTCCTCGTTTAGACAATCGGACACTATCCGAACCCCAATAGAACGCTACTGCCATCTTTCAGATAACCAATAAACCCTGTTTCTAGCAGCTTTGCTTATTGGTGATCTGGTTCTCCACAAGCAGGTTAATAAAATCACACATAAATACAAATAATACAAACTTTTTATTTCATACATCTAGCTACATTTCTATGGATAATTTTTCTAAGAGTTTTCAGTTTATCTGGAGCGTTGGAAAAGTATTGGTGTGTTGTGTTTGTTCTCTGGAACTGATTAAAAATATCCAACATGACTGCTGTCTCCATATCTGTGTCTATACTAGGCTTTTCTTTGTACACAATCTTCGCAAGGTCTACGGATGGCATCCTATGTTTTATAACTTTAACGGTGGGATCGTCAATTTCTCCTTCAAACACGTTCCAAAAATGAATGTTGCCTCCTATTTCCTCATAGAAAATCTTCCCACATTTTGGCTCTGCATGCACATTATATTTTTTAGCAAGTTCCCAAACCATTAAAGTTGCAGGTAAACAGGATCCCTAATACTGGTTTCTCCTAAATACTTCGTCAATGTTGGCAAGAATCATTTTTAATATTTCTGCCATGTTAATTGTCTGCCTGCCAGCGGTCTACTAACCATTTCTTATAAGCTCTTCTATTTAGATTACAAATTTCGCCTACATCGCTCCCTTCGTCGTCCTCGTAGATTACAGTATGTAATAAGATTTACGAATCAAATATACATTCTTATTTATAGAATTCAATTACTCCAAGTTGTTCCAATTCATGCAAAATGCTCCAAATCTCGTTCATGTTATTATTGTTGCCAACCTGATTGGAAGCGTCTGGCTTTTTTAACCTATCAACCAACTCGTTGACGTCATCGTAGTAGACATATTCTTTGGGTTTTTCGTTGTATTCCATTAACGCTTGACCCAATTTTGGCGGTGACGACAGCGACGACTTCGACCTTGTTGGGATTCTTGTTGTGCTTGGAGGTGTTTTTGCTGATTTCGTTCTAAGTTTCGAAACTTCTGCCGTTGTCCACTTTTTCAGAAACTTCAAATCAAAACTTTGTTTTCTGCGATGTCTGTGCTGAAATGTCTACAAGTTTCTTTAGAGGGTTTGTGATGGGTTTCCAGAGCTTGTCCCGTGCTCCATCTCCTTCACCCCGCTCCAACTTTTAAGCCAAGTATTTTTTCTTATGATCTTAGATGCTTCAATTATTCAGCGCTTAACATCTTCATCAAGCTTACTAAATTGTGAAGTCCTAATAACAACACAGAACAGTAATAATAGGCTCGTATAAATAGCAAAACAGCTTGTTTCGTGGAAAACGCCTTGTTTTTGAAGAAAAACAGCAGTTTCAGGAAGCAGCTATGAATCAGCTACTAGCAGACTCTGTTTCTAGAGACTTAACACATCTTGCTTCTAAGACGCACTGAATCTCGAGGGTTTGGGGTATGATGTGAGTATCAAACTTGTGGTGTACGTAATTCTTTCCAGTCCTATTGGCAGATTTATGTCAAACGAAAATAGCCTGTATGTACGTGTTCTTCAAGATCTTTGAACGAAATTTTTATTTTAAATTCAGTCCGAAAAGGAGACTAGTCTGGATGCTTATTTTTTTCACAGACATATGTCTGATTATTAGAAGCAACATTAGTACCCTTATATTTTTGAAGAAAATAGTTTGTATATTGTTTTTATATTAGCAAGTACGAATACGAATTACTGTTTCCAGAAACAGGACCTATTTCTCTCTGTCTTCATAGCTGTTCGGGAGTTGTTTTCAGAAACAGGGTTGTTAGCTGTTATGTAGTTGGGCAGTTAGCCGTTTAAGTGGTTTTCTGAAACCGGGCCTGTTTATTAGTTGTTTTTCGCTGTTTCCTAGTTGTTTCCAGAAACAGGGTCTGTTTTTTAGCAGTTGAGTGGTTGGGCAGTTTGACGTTTAAGTGGTTTCCTGAACCGGGCCTGTTTATTAGTTGTTTTTAGCTGTTTCCTAGTTGTTCCCAGAAACAGGGTCTGTTTTTAGCTGTTGAGTGGTTGGGCAGTTAGTCGTTTAAGAGGTTTCCTGAAGCCGGGTTTGTTTCTTAGTTGTTTTCTATCGGTTTCGGGACTATTTTCCAGAGGCCTTTGTCTACATTATATTATTTTTAAACCCCATACAGTTGTTCTATTTAATTATTGTAGGATATCAATTTACTAACCACTTCTTTAGTCTCTTTTAACTTGATATCATGCTCCGACAGATCTATATGGAATATTAACTACTTGCATCATCCTCCTGTCTGTTTTCCTGTGCTCGCTAACATATATTTTCGTGGTAACTACTTCTCTTTGAAAACATTGCGCTATATTCTTATATCTTGTACGTATTCCCTAATATTTTTGTCTATATTTTTCTCTCTCTTTCTACGTTTTGAATAGCCCGACTATACATAAACTGATATTTTTGTACTTCACAGTATATATTTAATAGTTTTCGGTTTCTTTCCATACGATTTAAACGAGTCTATCTCTCTCCAACATTCGGAATCCTTCCCTTCTTGCTGTTACTAATCTGAAAGTCGTATTTTAGCCCTAAAGACCTCTATCGATGATCTTAGTCGAGATTTTCGACAAGATTTTACGTCAGTCGAAACATCTTTTCCTAGTACTAATTCTACTCCATCTTTATCCGAAGCTCTGAACAGTATTTCTAGTTTGCTTGTATTCCTAGCTATACCCTGTTTAAGATTCTTCACTAATTTTGCATATAAGTTTGCTACATATCGATATATTGTGGCTAAATACATAATTTTTCTAATTACTAGTTTTCTTACATATTCAAACGAGTTTGTCTCTCTCCAACATTCGGAATCCTTCCCTTCTTGCTGTTACTAATATGAAAGTCGCATTTAGTCATTAAGACCTCTAGCGATGGTCTTAGTCGAGATTTTTGAAAAGTTTTTACATCAGTCGAAACATCTTTTCCTAGTACTCATTCTGCCCTAACCCCATCTTTAGTCGAAACTCTGAACTAGTACTAATTCTGCCCTAACCCCATCTTTCTCTGAAACTCTGGACAGTATTTCTCGTTTACTTGTATTCCTAGACCTAACTTGTTTACTATTCTTAACTAATTTCGTCTATAAAGTTGTGAAATATCGATATTGTGGTTAAATAAATAATTTTTCTAATTACTAGTTTTATTACATATTCGCCCGTCGGAAAACGCGTCTAAACAATCACAACGGCTGTTGTGTTGAGCTTGCCTCGTGCTCTTAATTTAGCTCGCTAGTAATTTCCCAATGATGCTGCAATCTTTCAGGCGTATTGCCAATATTGTGGTATACGAATTATCAAATTAGAAATTGAGCTTTTTGAGCCTGTATATCTCATGGTCTTTCTGGCTTCTATCTAACACCAAAATTTTAATTCTTCAACGCTTGTCGTTTAAGCGCTAGCCGTAATTTAGTTTTTATTTAGCTTCTTACATTTCTATGCTCCTGATACCTTAAACACCTTTGTAACCCTCTAGCGCCTAAGCGGCTTAACGGGTTTCAATGAAATTTGGGATATGTATTTTATTACTCCTATCCTTAGTCCCTATCGAGGCAAACAAATTTTCAGGCCCTTTTGGTTGGCGTCAGAGAAATCGCCGAAATGGCTTTAATATTTTTGAGGTTTTTGAACCTGTATATCTCATGGTCTTTCTGCCTTCTATCTAACACCAAAATTTTAATTCTTCAACACTTATCGTTTACGCGCTAGCCGTAATTTAGTTTTTCTTTACCTTCTGTCTGGGTATTAGAGTTTGATTTAAATTTGCCTAATTTTGTATTGTAACCACTAAATTTTGTTTCAGTCCTGAAAACTTTAAAACATTTCTATATTTTTGTGGTTTCTGAACCTGTATATCTACTGGTCTTTATGACTTCTATCTACCACCAAAATTTTAATTCTCCAACATTTACCGTTTAAGCGCTAGCCGTAATTTCGTTTTTATTTACCGTCATCAGTTCCTGTGCTCTTGATACATGAAACAACTTTGTAACCCTCTAGCGCCGAAACGGCTGGACGGATTTCGATGAAATTTGGGGTATGTATTTTGTTACTCCTACCCTTAGTCCCTATCGAAGCAAAAAAAATTTAAGGCACTTTTGGTCAGCGCCAGAGTAATTGCCTAAAGGACCTTACTCTTTTTGGGAGTTTTTGAACCTGCATATCTCATGGTCTTTCTGACTTCTATCTAACACCAAAATTTGAATTCTTCAACACTTACCGTTTAAGCGCTAGCCGTAATTTAGTTTTTTATTTACCGTCATCAGTTCCTGTGCTCCTGATTCATGAAACACCTTTGTAACCCTCTAGCGCCTAAACGGCTCAACGGATTTCGATGCCATTTGGGGAATATATTTTATTCCTCCTACCCGTCATCCATATCGAAGCACAAAAATTTTAAGGCCCTTTTGGTCAGCGCCAGAGTAATTGTCTAAAGGACCTTACTCTTTTTGGGAGTTTTTGAACCTGCATATCTCATGGTCTTTCTGACTTCTATCTAACATCAAAATTTTCAT
Source organism: Philopedon plagiatum (assembly GCA_963971165.1). Lineage (NCBI taxonomy): Eukaryota > Metazoa > Arthropoda > Insecta > Coleoptera > Curculionidae > Philopedon > Philopedon plagiatum. The sequence continues at coordinate 74,325,180 of OZ020192.1, forward strand.
TCTCCAACACTTATCGTTTAGGGGCGAGGGCCTCTATGAATTACTAATTCTTCTACACTAACGCCATCTTTCTCCGAAACTCTGAACAGTATTTCTAGTACTGCTACTTCTACACTAACGCCATCTTTTTTCGAAACTCGGAACAGTATTTCTCGTCTCCTTGTATTCCTAGCAGTAGCCTGCTATTATTGTGGTTAAATACATATATAATTTTCCTACGACTACTACGTGTTTTCTTCCTTCCCAACATTTCTTACCCATCGTTCTCATCGTGACTTCGCTCCACAAACAACAACAACAACCACTTTCCTGCCTAGCTGCCGCAAGTCTATATGTTATGAACTGAATATTTTATGAGAAGCCGATGGCCAGGTCGGTTAGAGCGTTGCTGTTCCACTATGCAGGTCCCAGGTTCTAATCCCAGCATGGAGGAAAATAAAGAAAAAAGTTTTTGACGTCATTTTTCCCCGAAATACTTAATACTAATAATATTCTTACGAAGTAGTACTCATATCCGATGCAGTTAGGGCCTAAACAGATAGTGCCCCAGTGGTTGGTGCCCCCCTCAAGTAGTTAAAGCCCCCGAGTAGTTCAAGCCCCAAGTAGTTCGGACCAAAGTAACTAACGCCCAAGAGTGTGACAGTTGACAGATGACGTATGACAGATGACAGATGACGTATGACAGATGAAAGTTGACAGATGATAGTTGACAGATGACGTATGACAGATGACGTCTGACAGATGACATATGACAGATGCGCGCGCCGATGACGCCTGCGCATTGACTTTGGGCGATGGGTGGGCGCAGAACGCACTAACTCTCTCTACTTTGATCAGCTATGTTTTGACAGGTTTTTGTCCTGTCATTGTTAAAAAGTCGTCATTAAAAACTTATGAATTATTCTGATATTTCACCGATTTAGTTGGTTTCCAAATGATTTTCGTCTTGGAACGAGTTGCTGTAATGAATTTAGTTTTATTATTGTCGAAAGTACATACTAAAATTGCCCTGTTCTTTATAAATTTGCGAAAAAGCTCAGAAAAAAATTAATAGTATAAAATTTAGTTGTCTTATGCTTACACTTGTCAGTTTAAAACTTTTGGTTGTCAAATTAGACCGGACTAGCGTTGGAGAATCTGGCTGTTAAAATTTAAAATTGAGGAAAAAAAATAAAAAGTTAAATACCTTTATTTCTCTTATTACTTGTTTAAAATGACCACCATGAACTTCGTGGCAGTAATAAACTCGATTTTGGAACTCACTTCTCAAATTTTAAAGAATGGCAGGTGTTACTTCTTGGCAGGGTTAAAAATCGACTTTATCACTGCAAAGAAGTTCATGGTGGTCATTTTAAACACCTTTTAATGTAATAAGAGAAATAAAGGTCCTTAAGTTTTAATTTTTTTTTAAGATTTCTAATGTTTATAGGCTTGCCATTTAAAAACGAATTACATACGGACCTCGGGTTTGCGGTAAAATGTTTCTTTTTTTGAAGACCTTTAAAACGAGGTACCACACGGCATAAGGTTGCATTAAAAAATTTTGACCTCAACTGAGCATCAAGGGGGTTGAAAAAGTTAAATGACATAAAAAAGTACATTTTTTAACAATAAGACTTTTCGGACACCCTGTATACATCTTTTTCTTTTGCATTAGTAAGGAGGGAAGTATCGCATCCGATACAATACGATCGTAAAATAGAACCCAAGGGCATTGTTGCACTTGACACCTTCGGCATTGCCACTTGCAGTTCTATTTACGCCAAAATACAGCAATTTTTTTAATCGGTACTGGCCACTTAAAAGCGCGACTGTCCCGCCAAAATCGGGACGGATAGTCACTTTAGGTTAGTATGAAAGAAAATTGCTTACATTGTCATAAAAATAAACATTACAACGGTAAAACAATACTTTTAAAAAATATTTTCTTATACGATTCCTGATATTTCCATGAAATTTCCTTAAGATAGGAATAAATATTGCAAATAAGTTTATTACCAGATATGAAACAAAGTAAGATTTTTATTTTTGTAAAAAAAATTGGGGGTCTAATTTGAAATGTTAGGGGTGGGGTGGATTTTTGAGGGTTGACATAATGAAAAATGGTTTCAAGGATATTTTCTGGAAGTCCATTCGATATCCTAACCTAGACTACTTTAGCTTTTAGAATAACTGTTATATTGCTTGTTAAGAAAATTCCGGGACACTCTGTATATGACATTTGTCCATGCTCGAGATTTTGAGTAGTACATGTGAGATTAGCAGTTATTATATAAAACTTACAACCCTAACTGGCGCTAAACCGCATGAATGCGCCTTTTATTGTCAGTTCATTAAGTAACACATTTTAAAAAGTAAAAAAGCCTGAATTTAGTCGGGCTTCGGGCCTTCTGGTACCTACAAAACGCCTAGCACTATACACACACACACACACACACACACACACACACACACACACACACCAGTAAGGCTTTAAAGGCTGCACTGTAATTCTCTGAATTATTTTCGCAGATAAAACTGGCAATAAAAGTCGCATTCACGCGGTTGAACGCCAGTTTGGGTGGTATATACTTATTAATCTTATATGTACAGTTAGTCCGAGATCCCGCTGCAGGATTACTACGTTCATCGAGTTTTTAATCAAAATCTAATTTTTACATATAATAATGAATTGGGGAATATATTTTTGCCAGGGTGCCTATCAAAATGTGGCCGCTAGTATTTTTAATTAAAATAATATTAATTGATTTTTCATTCAATATCTGTATAGTGTTTGTAAGTTTACCGATTTCCTAGCATGAGCCACCTATTCCAGTGGGTAAGGCATTCGCCTATTGACCCAGACGTCTTGGTTCGAATCCGGGCTCGGCCGGATCTTTTTTTTTAATTTTTGTCCTTAAAATCGGATCGGAGGGCACCCTAAGGTCGGAAGAGGGTTAGCACCTGGTTAGGGGCCCTGACCAGTCTCTTTCCTCGCAAGAGAACAGGGATATGTGCGAAAAAATCTAACAATCGTTCGGCAAAATTCGGGATGCATATTCCTGGTGTTAGCTAGACGTTAGTGAAAAGTTTTGGTTGCTGTCCCGCACTTGGCCGCAACCTCTTCGCAGCCAGGTGTAAACAGGTATTGCTTTGATACATTTATACGTTTATTAGGTATATTCATCAATTATATATCAAATTAAAGTTAATTTTTTTCTGTGTGTGATGGAATACCTCTGCCTATGTAAAAGTGGCCGCAAATAGGGGTTGCTAGCTGTTAAAAACAGATTAGAGTGAAAGAGAGTTAGCGCGCTACATAGTTCGTTAGACGAGGATGGTGATTGCCAGCTGTACGAGTTTTTAAAGCCAATGTGTTCTCAACCAACGGCGCAAACAGTAGTGGGAACGACTTTATAATACTCCAAAAAAAATTATAATTAATAAATTTTTGTTTAGTTGTATTTAAAATTACTCAAATATATCAAAACATCCATTCTTAAATAAAAAATCGAATCGTCTTTTCTTTAATATAAATAAGAAAAACAAACATCATTTTTAAGACAGATACCTGAGGTACCGATATATTATATGTATAGTAACTATTAAGTAAATCATTCTTAAGTTAAATTAAAAGTTTTACTTATGGTTTGCGTTTTGCAAAAATCTTCAAATTCTTGCTTATCTTTTAGTTTTAAAACTGTAATTTTTTTCAGACATTCTCTATAATATCCGAAATTAATTGTCCATAAATTCCACTGTTAATAAAATGTCATGGTACTTATATTTTTTTTTACGACGAAACAATAACATTAATAAACACTTTTTAAATGATGCATTATTAAAGTCAAGCACATTATTCTTTTTATTACACAGAAAACAATTCTTAATTTTTTTTTAAATTTAAGATTTATTTTAACAAACGTAATAATATATAAAGTTAAATAAAACAACGTTGTGTATTAAGAGCTCCAAAACAAAATGGTTAGAATAAGAATGTCGCGCTTTAGTTGAAAACACTAGCGATCGACGCATGCGCATTGGCTTTAAAAACTCGTTCACCTGGCAATCACCATCCTCGTCTAACGAACGACGTAGCGCGCTAACTCCCTTTCACTCTAATCTATTTTTAACAGCTAGCAACCCCTATTTGCGGCCACTTTTACATAGGCAGAGGTATGCCATCACACACAGAAGAAAATTAACTTTAATTCGATATACAGGGTGTCTGGAAAAGGTCTGTACAAAATGCTACCACGTATTCGTGAGACTCAAATAAGACGATTTAACCCAACTTACCTATATCCAAAAGTGTTTCGTTAGGGAGATACAGAGCCCCAAAGGGGTACTAAACGATTTACTTTTTTGGCTCTAACTTTTGAACCGACTTGTATAATTTAATGAAATTTTAATATTTTATGTTGGCCATAAAGACTGATAAAACCATACTACAGTAGATGTTTGACATCGTCAGGGAAGTCAGGAACGGACTTGCCACCACACTCTTTGGGCCAAATTTTTTACAGGTATCATTTTATAGAGCTGAAAACTGATTTTTTAAATACTTTGGTCATTCCTCTTTGAAAAAGGTACTCTACATTTGTTTCGATAAAATTAGCCGTTTTCGAAAAAATTAAGTTTTTGTATAACACGTTATTGAAATAATGTTATCTGAATACTACAATAAAACATCAGTCGTTTTTATTTCGTTCACAATGTGTTATTGACAACACTTTTCAAAATTGTCTGACTGATTATACAAGAATTAAGTAATGGAGCATTATTCCTATAGCGAATATGCTGACATGCATCTAATTTATGGACAAGCACTTGGCAATTGTGTGGAGGCAAGAAGAATTTATTCTGGTACATTTCCAAATCGACGTTTACCGCACCGAAGAACTTTTGAACGGGTGGATCGTAGCTTAAGAGAAACAGGTAAAAAGTCAAGTGAAATAAAAAAAAATGCTAAAAATAGCGAATCTTTTGCTAATCCATTTTAGGAAGCTTTTTGCCGCGCCGGTGGAGAAGGGCCTCCAAGAAGAGCAAGACACTCTCAGTTAGAGGAGGAAATTCTGGATGAGATTGCTGAAAATCCCTCTAATAGTGTAAGAAACTTGTCGGTTCAAGTTCATGCGACAAAGTGGGTTGTTCATGAGACCCTTCGAGAACAACTGCTACATCCGTATCACGTCTAAAAGGTACATGCCATGTCTCCCGCTGATTATCCTGCAAGAGTCAATTACGCAAATTAGTTTTCTCAACGCTTTAGGCAAAATCCAAATTTTACTAGTATTGTTTTGTTCACGGACGAAGCCGGTTTCACCCGAGACGGTGTAATAAATTGCCATAATTTGCATATCTGGCATGAAGAAAATCCCCATGCAATAGAACAGACAAAGCATCAACAAAGATTTATGGTTAACGTTTGGGCGGGGATTATTGGGAATCATCTCATCATCACAGATTAAATGGTGCCATCTATTTGCAATTCTTGCACCAAAGTTAAACGGTTTATTAGAGAATATGCCCTTAGAAATTAGAAATCGGATGTGGTTTATGCACGACGGTGCATCGCCCCATTTTAGCAATTTAGTTCGTCAGCACTTATCAAATACTTTTGGTGATAGATGGATAGGTCGAGTTGGGCCTATTGTATGGCCACCGAGGTCGCCCGACATGACTCCTTTAGATTTCTTCTTGTGGGGAAATTTTAAAAAGCTTGTATATTCAACGCCAGTTCACACCAGGGAAAACCTGATAGAAAGAATAACATACCATTGCAACGAAATTCGAGACAATCCTGGAATGTTGTTTCAAGTACAACAACAAAACATCCGTCGGATTAGAAAATGTATAGAGGTACAGGGCGCCCACTTCGAAAATCTGCTCAAGTAAACAAGAAGGACAGCTTTCACATTTTTAACATTTTTCTGTTTAAGCGATTTCTGAAATATCAAAAAGGTTCAGTTTTAAGTACTTTTTATGATATAACTTTTACCTGTCAATAACATATTGTTACGAAATAAAAACGACTGGTGTATTATTGTAGTATTGTAGTATTATTTCAATAACGTGTTATACAAAACCTTAATTTTTTCGAAAACGGCTAATTTTATCGAAACAAATGTAGAGTACCTTTTTTAAAGAGGAATGACCAAAGTATTTAAAAAATAAGTTTTGAGCTCTGTAAAATGATACCTGTCAAAAATTTGGCCCAACGAGTGTGGTGGCAAGTCCGTTCCTGACTTCCCTGACGATGTCAAACATCTACTGTAGTATGGTTTTATGAGTCTTTATGGCCAACATAAAATATTAATATTTCATTAAATTATACAAGTCGGTTCAAAAGTTAGAGCCAAAAAAGTAAATCGTTAGGTACCCCTTTGGGGCTCTGTATCTCCCCAACGAAACACTTTTGGATATAGGTAAGTTGGGTTAATTCGTCTTATTTTAGTCTCACGAATACGTGGTAGCATTTTGTACAGACCTTTTCCAGACACCCTGTATAATTGATGAATATACCTAATAAACGTATAAATGTAATAAAGCAATACCTGTTTACACCTGGCTGCGAAGAGGTTGCGGCCAAGTGCGAGACAGCAACCAAAACTTCTCACTACCGTCTAGCTAATACCAGGAATATGCATCCCGAATTTTGCCGAACGATTGTTAGATTTTTTCGCACATATCCCTCTTCTCTTGCGAGGAAAGAGACTAGTCAGGGCCCCTAACCAGGTGCTAACCCTCTTCCGACCTTAGGGTGCCCTCCGATCCGATTTTAAGGACAAAAATTTAAAAAAAAGATCCGGCCGAGCCCGGATTCGAACCAAGACGTCTGGGTCAATAGGCGAATGCCTTACCCACTGGACTATGTGGCTCATGCTAGGAAATCGGTAAACTTACAAACACTATACAGATATTGAATGAAAAATCAATTAATATTATTTTAATTAAAAATACTAGCGGCCACATTTTGATAGGCACCCTGGCAAAAATATATTCCCCAATTCATTATTATATGTAAAAATTAGATTTTGATTAAAAACTCGATGAACGTAGTAATCCTGCAGCGGGATCTCGGACTAAGTGTACTGCTCAAAATCTCGAGCATGGGAAAATGTCATATATATTTGGCAACGTCGGCGCTACTTGATATGGAATATGTGCTATGTGTTATGGTTGCGTGTTTATTTTTATTTAATTTTTTAATGTTTGTTTTTTATGGCCAGATTCTCCAAAGCTAGTCCGGTCTAATTTGAAAACCAAAAGTTTCAAACGGACAAGTGTGACAAGACAACCAAGTTTTACACTATGAATTTTTTCTGAGTTTTTCGCAACTATATAAAGAAAAGGGCAATTTTAGTACGTTCTTCCGACAATAATAGAACTAAATTCAATCTAGCAATCGGTTCCAAGATGAAAATCATTTGGAAACCTAGCAAATCGCTGAAATATCAGAATAATTTTTATACGTTTTTAATGACAACTTATTCACAACTAGCTTTCGCCCGCGACTTCGTCTGCGTTGTAACAATTTTGCTCCATTACAAACTTTGAACCCCCATTTCACCCCATTAGGGGATAATTTATTAAAAACTGTAAAACACGTGTTTAAACATTTATTTTTTAGAGTACTTCTCTGAAGTTTCGAGTTAATAGGACGATCTACTATTGTTTCTCTATATAAAGTTTGAACCCCTGTTTCATCCCCTTAGGGGCTGAATTTTAGAAACCCCTTCCTTAGTAGGTTAATGTTTTTTTTAATATAAATTTGCTTGTGTTTCATAATAATAGTGTGTTATATGACTTGTATACTTTTGTGTTTCAGTAAAACTATTGGAATTTAAAAAAAAATCCACAGAAAAACATAACCAAAATTTTTTTTTGGAAAACCATGAGACCGCCGAAAATTGATTTTGGAAATGGAAATAAAAATGTAATGTGCCTTTATTTTGACTAAAATGCGCACAGTGGCAGTTTTTGTGTAGGATCAATTGTGCAGTGAACACCCTAAAAATCTTCGCAAAAAGATGGTTTTCTATACCTTATAACTATACTATTACACATCAACCATAATTTGTTTAAATTTTTGTATTATAATTTCAAATTTTACATTTACTTTTACTACTGTATAATATATTTTTGTATTTTTATAACAGTCAAGTTCTTTTCTTTCGCCGTCTAACATTAACATTAATACGAGCTCTGGCGCGTTCAATATCAGGATTGAACGCCGAGAGTATCGGCAAAGACTGTGTGTAGGGCAAAGAGGAGTCCGGCGCGTGAGACAAAACATATCGTTGTATAAAAATTTTAGGTTTCTGGCGTGCACTCAGTGCTGCCAGAGCTACCGTTTTTACGGTAGATCTACCGTTCTACCGCAGACACACGTAACCTACCGTAAAATTGAAAACAGAGATAGGTACTAGAATTTATTACCTTATAAAAGTAAAGTAAAAAAAAACATTAATCACTTAGCAATCGATTGAACTATGAATAACGATTCGGTGCTCCATCTCTAACAGACATCACTAACTTCGGATTTCGGTTATTCCCAGCTAATAGTTGGTGTATAGCCCTGCGACTACGCGTTTTGTGTGGTTTGTGAATTTTGTGACTGCTTCTACGTTTTAAGACTTTTGGTTAGTTTAGATTTGTTAGTAATTTTAATTTACTTTAGTTTACAATATGTTAAATTTGATAATCTGTATTATTTTTTTCCTTTAACCAAATAGCGAAACTCGTAAAACAATACATGGTACAATTAGTGCACCCCAAGTGTATTTGCATCCTTTTTTAACGTTATGGATGAGAAAAGAAAAATACATAAAAAAAAATAAAAAAAAAAAGAAAAAAAAAATCATTGTCAACCTCTATTTGTGACAGTGAAACCAAAAAATTAAAAGAAACAGATTTTAATTCTGATGAAGATTACCTCCCACTGAAGTATCCTCAGGATGGAAAAATACTGGAATACTTAAAAGAATTTCCAGTATCAACACAAGACCGAAATGAAGCAGAAAGTTCAAAAAAACAGCAGGAAGATAGTGAAACCCAAAACAAGTGTAGTAGTTGCCCTCAAAAACTAAATAAATCGACATATTCAGTACTGTGCATAAAATGTGAAAAATGGTTTTGTTTAAATTGTGCTTGTTTATCAAAAAAAGAAGCTTCAGATATAAAGAGACAAAAAAGTGATTGGGAATGTTTAAACTGTCGTCAAAATTTTGAAGAGGATGTCAATAAACCAACTGAATTAGATGAATTAAAAAAGGAAAATGCTTTTTTAAAAAAAACTATTTCTGACTTTAAGAGTAAAATGGATTTTTTTATACAAAAAGTTGAAAAATTGGAAGAAACAGTCTTAAAGGTAAATAAACTTGAAGAAAACACAAACAAAATTTTAAATATACTGCAGAAAAATTATCACTTTCAAACTACAGACCAATTATATTCCAGTGTCCTTAAAAACAAAGTAAATCATACGTATCATAAAGAAAATGTACCTGTTGTTATAATAAAGCCTGTTAATAAGCAAAATAGCAAACAGACAGTGGAAGAAATCCAGAAAAAAGTAAATCCTGTCACAGTGAATGCTTCAGTATCCAATGTAAATGAATTAAAAAATGGTGGTATCTTGATAAAGGCAAAAACAAAAGAAGAAATTGAGAAAATTCGAAAACTTTCAGAAGAAAAATTAAACGGTGATTATTTAGTTCACGTGCCAGAATTACGACATACAAGGTTAGTTATGACAGGAGTATCAAAGTCATACAAAAATGAAGAATTATTTGAGGAGTTAAAATCACTAGGATATATTACTGAAAACGATAAATTTACAATAAAATACATAAGACAATCAAAATTTTCAAAAAAGTACATGATTTACATTGAAACTAAAATTGAGACTTTCAAAAAATTGGTGGATAGGGAAATACCTTTGGGCTGGAACAGGATTAAAATTAAAGAAGATCTCTATATTAAAACTTGCTATAAATGTTGCAATTATGGCCATAAATCCAGTCAGTGTGAAAAAAATCAAATTTGCTCGTTTTGTGGAGGTGATCATGGCTACTGGAAATGTGAAAATAAAAATCCTCTGTGTGTTAACTGCAGTAATTATAATAAAAAATATAAAAAAAAACCTAAGCTGTCAACATCCAGCATTAAGTTCAGATTGTCAGTTACATCAAAACCAGATTAAAAAAGCGAGAGAAAAAATTAACTATTCTGAGCAGTAAGAAATGGAAAATTTGAAAATTTTATACATAAACGCAAGATCTATAAAAAATAAAATGGATGATTTAGAAATTATAATATCTGAAGAAAAAACTGATATTTTAATAGTTGCAGAAACATGGGTAAAAAAAGCTGAAGAAAAATATTTTAATTTTAAAAATTTTAATAGCGTTTATGCAAGCAGAAACAAAAAAGGTGGCGGATTAGGAATATTTGTAAAAAATGGAATTTCTTATGAACTAATTGAGAAGATTGAAAGTGATATTTTTTACATATCAATTAAAGTCAAGCCATTTAATATAATTTTAAATGGACTCTATAGAACTCCGTCTGTTTCAAAAGACATATTATTTCAATTAATGGAAAAAAACTAGAAGCTTTGGCAGATTCAAAATCAGAATGCTTTCTCATAGGAGATATGAACATTAATATTCTTAAAAATAATGCAAAAAATAATAAAATCATGGAAATTTATATGGCAAATAATTTTAAAGTTTTAAATAAACAAACTTCCACAAGAGATACAGAAAGCAGTAAATCTTTAATAGATCATGTTGTGACAAATTCCTCTAAAAATATAGAATTAAATTTAGAAACAAGTCAACTCAGTGATCATAAAATTCAGAAAATTGAAATTCCTATTAAATGTTCTAAAAATATACCAAAATATAAATATATATCAGTTAAGAAATTTAATATAGAGAAAATAAAAACAGAACTAATTTCTTTAAATACAAAAAAACAATTTATAGAAGATCCAAACATACTTTATGATAAAATTCTAGACATTTTTGAAATGTGTTCGTTTGAAACTAAATTAAGAATTAAACAAAATTCAAAACCGTGGTTTAGTCAAGAGATTGCCAGAATGATCAAAACACGAGATAAATTCTATGAAAAAACTAAACAATTTCCCAATAATGCTGAATTCAAAAAAGAACATAATTATTATAATAAACTAGTAAAGAAGATGATTAAACAAACCAAACAGAATTTTTATAAGGAACAGTTCGATACCAATGACCAGAAAAAAATATGGAAAAATTTAAATTTGTTGCTTACTAACAGACTCAAAACTTGTAAAGAAAATATCGATTACTTAATAGTAAACAATAACAGAATAGAAGATGAAAATGAAATTTGTGAAGAAATGAATAAACATTTTGTGAATATTGGAAAAACTTTGGCAAGCAAAATAACAAGTAACCTAACAGCTAACTATACCGAGAACCAGTCATCTATGTTCCTTGAGGCAAATGAAGTATTTCCTGAAGATATTGAAGATATAATTCAAAACATGGACTTAAAGAAAGCTAGTGGATTCGATGAAATACCAGTAAAAATTATAAAGACTATCAGAAATGAAATTTCACCATTATTATTATATTTAATTAATATTTCACTAAAAACCAGTATTTTTCCTGAAAAACTTAAAATTGCCAAAGTTTCAGCAGCATTTAAAGCTGGTAAAAAAAGTAATTGCAATAACTATCGACCAATTTCTGTACTCCCTATCATATCAAAAATATTTGAAAAAGTTATACACCACAAAATATCAAATTATCTAGAAAATAAAAAATTACTTTTTCTTGGGCAATATGGTTTTCGCAAGTCTAGAGATACCGAAATAGCTGTTGCAGATGTTGTAACAAACATTCAGAACAATGTTGATAAAAACAAAAAGTGCTGTTTGGTGTCTCTAGATTTATGTAAAGCTTTCGATACTGTTAATCATAATATTCTTCTAAATTGTTTGTATAACATAGGATCGAGAGGAAATGTACATAAATGGTTTAAAAATTATCTTGACGGACGTAAGCAATTTGTTCAAATGGGAAATGTTAAAAGTTCATGTCAGAATATAACCTATGGGGTACCACAAGGATCAATTTTAGGACCTATGTTATTTTTGATTTATATAAATTCAATTTCAAATTTAAAGGTAAAAGGTGATCTAAAACTGTTTGCTGACGACACAACACTTATATATTTTGCTAATAACATAAGCGAAATTTACAGTAATATTAAACATGATTTAAATTTAATTTTTAAATGGCTTCAGTGTTTTAAATTAACTTTGAATTTTGAAAAATCCTCTTTTATGATAATCAGTAAAAAATATTCAAACATAAATAATATACCATTAATGTTTAATGGAAAGCTTATTCGATACTCAAATGTCACTAAATTCTTAGGTTTATATATAGATGAAAATTTAAATTGGAAAAGCCCTACAGAACACTTAAGAGGAAAAGTATCTCCTGTAATTGGGATTTTATATAAAGTAAGAAATTATCTACCGTTAGAGCATTTAAAAAAAATTTATTTCTCTTTAATATACTCAAAAATTCAATATTTAATTTCAGTTTGGGGTTCTGCTTCGTCATCTGTTTTGAAACCTTTGAAAAAATTGCAAAATAAAGCCATTAAATGTATTTATCGATTACCATTATTAGAGCCAACAATAAGTTTATATGCACCAAAAGGACTTTTTGATATTAGTAATTTGTATAAATTAAAAGTCATTATTTTAATACATTCTATTAATAATAAATTGAAATACTCAAATATTGAATTAACAAAAACAAAAAATGAATATAATACAAGACAGTTTAATAGTCTTCAAGTTGCTCAAGTTAAAAGTGATTTTGGTAAAAAGTCAATCCTACATAATGGTATTTCAGTGTATAATACTATCCCTAGTAACATAAAAAACATTAAAAACTTAACAAAATTTAAATATTTTTTAAAAAAGTACCTATTAAAAAAGGTATGAAATCAAATTTTGAGAATGGAATAAGAAGTTCTATGCTGTATAATTTATGACGAATTACTATAAAAAAACCAAAAAAAATACAATTAAAAAAAGGTAAAAAAGTTTTTTATGAAAAATAAACAATAATAAATTCTCTAATAATATAGGGAAACTATTCTTTTTATTAAATATAAAAGGTTACAAAAAAAAAAAAAAAAAAAAAAAAAAAGGAAAGGGGAAAGAAGAAAGAAGAAAAATAATCTAAAGACGTATTTTAGTAGTGTTTTTAAATTTAGTTACTTATTATTATAAGTTTGCTATGTATTTTTTTTTTAAAAATTATATATTCCCTGTAATGGATCGTATATTCGTAGGGAATAAATAAATAAATAAATAAATAAAAAAAAAAATCTACCGTTTTCTACCATTTTCTATACCTCGAATCTACCGCCTTTGTCATTTCAGATCTGACAGCACTACGTGCACTGCACAATGCACGTGGATCATATCAGTAGTAAGCTGATAGAATAGGCGAGCTTAACTCAGTGACCTAGTCATGACTACGTCACCTTATTTGGCAACGTTGCTCCATATACTCAATGTTTAACCTAAAAAATCAAAGTATTAAGATTAAATGAGACAGTGTTGCCCAGTGGTCTGACTAGGTCATGACTTGGTCACTGATTTAAAAATGGCTAATGGTGATATACGAGGGAGCCCAGACGGCTAGTAGTGGTAGCAGCTTATTTTCGAGGTTATTTTGATTAAAATGCAATACCAGATTTTAATTTTTAATCGCGTAATTGAAGTTTTTGCAAAAATAAAGAACAGGAGAATGGACTTTTTACATAGATAAGCTTAAATTGGTATGTATTTTTTTTCTCTCATTATTTCTTAACGTATTTTTCTTGTATAACTACCGAGCCGAACACCCAGTTTAATACCTCTGAATGCGTAAACACGTTAATTTACAATTTAAATATTTTCTAAATTAGGTATTGTTTATCTCTTTTTTTTTCAGATAAAATTATTGTAAAAACTACTTTGGGTAAAAAAATATGTTCTTCCAATTTATGCAGTCAAACAAAACATAAAATTCTCGAACATATAAAATAGATTCTCCAAAATTTCCGATAAATTCTCATTTTGCTCGGAGAATATTCCCCAAAAATAAATTCTCGAGAATGCTCCATCTCTACAACCCTTTATCTTTTCAGATAAAATTATTGTAAAAACTACTTTTGGTAAAAAAAAATATGCTCTTTCAGTTTATGCTGTCAAAACATAAAATTCTCCAACATATAAAATAAATTCCCCAAAATTTCCGATAAGTTCTCATTGTTCTCGGAGAATATTTCCCAAAAATAAATTCTCGAGAATGTTCCATCTCATACCTGATTTTATTTGACATCGGTAAACGTTACTTTTGGATTTGACGATTCATTACTTTTGTCACATGAGCAAATCCTTTATTTTTCTGTGTCTGACACCACTAAGAAACATAAAAAAAATAAAGAGTTTGTGTAAAAGTGTAACAATAATTACAAAGGAATGAGATTATGCACAGGGTTGCCACATGATTCAAAACTGATATCATGAGATTAATAATAATAATAATGAAATAAAAAATAATAAAATGACTTTTTAGTTTTGAAAATACCGAGGAAAATACCAAGAAATTCCACACAGAGGTTACAGTTAAATTACTGAAAGCTAAACAGACAATTTTTTTTTGGTTGTAATTTCTATGTTTTATGTTTTCTTTTGAGACAGAAAATTAATATAACATAACCAAATGTATTATGTTTTCATTTTTAGCTTAATATCCTAGATACAAAAAATTATTAGTACCTACTAAAATTGTTTATGCTACTTACCCGTCACCAAATTTTTTATTATTATTTAATTTTTATTATTAATATTTTTATTATTAATTTAATTACCTGTTGGGTTCACAACTAGGTACCACATACATAAAGTTTACATCCTCATACTAAACATGGGCTAAATTTTAAGTATTTTATTTTAGGTGATTCTAAAAAGAACGAATTTATATTAGAAACTGTACTTAATATAAAATTTCCCAAAAATATGTCCTTCAAAAAAATTGGCTATAGAAATATTGGATATATTATGTATTTTAGCATTAACTGTCTTGGGTCACAATATGTAGGACAATTTATATTCCTATTCTACTTATGCATTTAGATGAACTTTGTTTTCTAAAAGTTAACCAAGGAATGGTGAAATCGTGTTTTAAAGTTTATTGATCTAGTCAGTTACCACCCTGTATTACACAGTCTATGAATAACATTTGTAAAGCAATAAAAATGCATTAGCTATATCGTTTTGGAAAGAAATAGCTACTATGAAAAGAAAACGTGTTAACACTTTAAGTACCTAATCATCTTTCTATACTCCACTCCTGCATGCCAGATTTAAATAAAAAAGAAGGAAACCGAGTCACTTGGCTGAGAAATTTTAAAATATAAAACTATTTTGACAGCTAATAACTTTTTGAGAATCATTTAAGCCAATTTTTTACCTTACATAGCTGCACATTTAAGATTCGAGTATTTTTGGGCTTAGAAACATTTATTTAGCCAAATAACTGTATCTATCTATGACCCAAAATTATCTCTACAACTACTTGAATATTATACGATTTATATGTAGGTACCTACCCAATATTTTATGTTTACCTCTTCAATCTTCCTATTTCTTTTACTAAGCATAACAGAATTGCAATCTGATAATGAAGCACCTATTATTTCTTTAAGTAATCTCCACCCAAATAGATACACAGCACTTTTTTCAAACTCTCATAAAGTTTATTAGTCTTTTAAGGACATATCCTTTGTGACGGTTCGGAATATTTTTGAAGATTTCTAACAATCACAATTATTTTCAGAAACCTATACATAATTTTTGTTGTTTAATGCACACATCTTTGAAATACGGCGGCTATAACTGTACTGTAGCTGTATCGGATAGATTCCTTTACGTCGTCTTAGTCCGAGAGTCGGTAAACATCTTGTATTTCCTCTCCCAGAAAAAATGTACTATAATTATTGTAAAATCACCTTTTTGACTTTGGGTCTTGTCGACTGACATTTTTCTATTCCTAAGCATACAATATTCCAATATTAACAATCAGTTTGGTAAATCAATTGATATAAGAACAATCGTACGAGAAAATACCGACTTGCTTTCGGACTATCACAGAAATTGTTGATTTTCTAGACGTTTGTAGGTAGGCACCCCTCGGTTGAGCTTTACGTTAACATGTAGATTGCCACTTATCTCGTGACGTAACTTTTTTGCGCGGTCAAATGGCTCCTTTTAAATTGTAATAAATTTTACCCGAAAGTAAAAAATTTGGTTTTAGCTAAATTAACCCATAAATTTTCTTCAAAATAGCATTTTTGGGGTTGTAATGACTTCCTTAAACGATTTATGCAATAAAAAAAAATTGCATATTCCTTATTGTTTGTATCATCCAAGTACTGTTTAAGTTTGTAATTGGGCTAGTTAGGTACACTAGATTTGAATTTTAATATTATATAAACATGTATTTTCCATTACATTGAGCTGACGGTGTTCAATAAACGCTTTAGTAATAACCGCATCTTTTATACAGAAAAAACAATTTAATTATTACGAACTTACCTTCATCACGTTTTATAGCACCACATCTATGTGCGGTTTTTTTCTTTCTAGTGTCCAAGGTTCACATCCATATAAGACAACGCTTCACACATATGCTTTTAAGAAACGGTTCCAAATTCCTACATCTAACTTCCTTGTTAACAACTGCTCTTCTCTGTGAAAGCTTCCTTTGCTTGCACTATTCTGCTCTTAACATCACGTTCGCTGCGATTAATTAACAAAAGATGAACACTTAACTCCATAATTACATGATTCAAGTTCAAACAGCTGCCCTTTTTAAAAAATTGATTTTTTTAAATATCTGATTCGCCCAGCATTAGGCTCGTTTAGTTAAATGCAAAATTAAAAGTTGTTTTCAGGTGGAGGTCCACGGACATATATCTGGTACTGTGGAAGGTCTCATCTGAAATATCTTCGACAGAATAACTGCTACAACTTAAGTTATTTCTACTAAGTTGGTGTCCAATTTATTAGTCTGTCAATTTTTAAAAGATTGTAAGTAAGTAAGTAAGTAAGCTTTTATTGGTAATTGTCACACAAGTGCTTTTACAAGTCAAAAACATAATAAGTTGTTCACAACACATTCCGGCCATAAAACAGATTAAAAATTTACATTAAAAACATAATATAATACTTTAACTTAAGATATTTCATCTAACTAAGACATTCAACATTGGTACATTTTTTTAAATACATTATATACAATACAAATATGCACTTTCAAAGGCAACACATTAAAATAATTCATTAAAATTGGAATTGATATACTCCTCAAAAGAATAAAATGAGCTCATAACCAGAAACCGCCGCATTCTTCCCAGAAATATTCCTTCCTCCAACTCTCTTATGGGAGGTGGTAGGACATTAAAAAACAAGACACAGTAGTAGTCAGTGCCCCTCCTGGTTCTTGCAAGCCTGTGAAAGTTGGGTACGATATTAATGTTGTTGCGTGTGTCATAACTGTGAACCTCAAAGTGGGGTGTAAAACACTGCATATTCTGTTTAAAATAGCAAAGACATTGCAGAATCTCTCCTGAAGGAAAGGTCAGTAAACCAAGCTCTCTGAAGTGGCTACGACAGCACTCACGATACTCAAGCCCCACCATGGCGCGTACGCATCTACGTTGAAGCCCAAAAATCCTAGCAGCATGGGCTGAATGACCCCAAATGAGGATGCCATAGAGCATGTTAGATCTAAAATACCCATGGTAAGCTGTCAACAATACTTCCAATGATACACTCCTTGCAAGATTTCTGATTAAATAAGGTATCTTAGATAGTTTTTTACTCAGCTGGGTGATATGCTCTGACCAGGTTAAACTGGGATCAAGAAAAACACCAAGGAATTTACCATATTATCTGTTCTTATATTGGGATTTAAGGGTCTTAGAGAGAAATTAAAGTTTTGGGTTTTTGATTCAGTAAGGCTCAGGCGATTGGATAGGAACCATTCTTCTATATTCGGCTGTGCTTCATGGATAGTGGTCTGTACAGGGTCAGAGGGATGGTAGCTTATATAATTTGTGGTATCATCGGCGAAAAGAATTATATTTTTATGTGATACTGCTAGGTCATTAATATAAATCAAAAATAGGACTGGGCCTAGTACAGAACCCTGTGGAAACCCATGCACGATTTTTTGCTCACCAGATTTATTACCACCAAGAAAAACAAATTGTTTACGGTCTGACAAATATGACTGTATTAAAATGATGGATTCGGAGTTAAAATTGTCGTATGACAGCTTTTGTAGTAATATATGATGAGAGACACAGTCAAATGCTTTTGTTAGGTCGACGAAAGAGGCATAGGTATCCAGCCCCCGCTCCGTACCCTCAGCCATGCACTCAGTAAGGAAATTTATGGCAAGAGTAGTTGGTTTTTTGTTACGAAAACCATATTGGCTCTGAGAAAACCTGTTATTAGTTTCAAAATAATTATTGATTTGATCCCTTAGTACAGACTCAAAAATTTTGGAGAAAACAGGAAGAAGAGAAATTGGCCATGGTACATCATCAACTGATCCCTTATTCTTAAATATAGGAACTACTTTGGCAATCTTAAGACATGCAGGAAAAACGTTACCAGCCATATTATGATTAATTAGATTGGTAAGATATTAAAATATTTTTCAGACTTTTTAAAATTTTTGTTCTGATATCCAAGTAATCTTTACTCTTACTGTTCTTTAGCTGGCCTATTTTTTGTCTAACAATATTATATGTCGTAGGTTTAAAAGAAAAACATTCACTATTAAAAGTTCCAGTTAAATATTCCGTGAAGTGTTTATCTGTGGTTGGCAATTTAGTGATTTCCTCAGCAATACCTACAAAAAAGTTATTAAAAGTTTGAGCATTAAGTAGTTCAGATGTTTTGTTATATGTCTCTGAGTTGCTGTTTATAATGTCCCACATGGCAGACTGGGGTCGATCTGTGGTTTGTATGTACTGGTCATGTGCACTTTTTTTAGCTTTAGATAATTCACATCTGTATTGGTTTTTATAATTTTTTATCATAGTTGACGGCATGAGAACAGGGTTTTGTTTATTATTGAGAAATAGCATGTGCAGTCTCTCCCTCATCTCCTCAAATCTAGCATCAAACCAGTTGACAGACAGTGCGAGACCCCCCAGAAGGCACTACCCTTGATTGTAATGGAAGAGAAGCCTCCGCTGCACAGGTAACTGAGTCAACCAACAACCCAAACTTATCCTCCACCACAATCTCCGGGTTGGCAACAAAATCCCAGCTTACTGCCTCTACCTTATTATATAGGGAAAAAAGACCTTGTTCTGTTATGGGGCGATAGTTTATACGGGTTTTTCCCAGACTGGTGTTGTGATATTCAAGTACTGAGAGTATACCACAATGATCTGACAGATGGTAAAGATTAAATTGAGCATAGATTAAATATGAGTGATGGGGTCCGCAAAGCAAAGGTTTATTTCTCTACGGCTTCGCTGGCTCCGCTCTCTGGTTTGCTGGTTCCTGTTCTTCTTCTGCTTTCTCTGTTGTGGACTGTAATTTTCATTTAAACGCCATAGGCTAATACTTAATTGTTTTATTTCGACAGTTTAACGAAGACGACAAATGTTAACAAACTCCTAACATTTTAAAACTAATTTTTACAAACTGACTGCATTACAAATTACAAGAAAACTGATCAGACAAAAATTTTGTTGCTCTTGTTGGCAATGTTACCGAAAAACTTTTATCTGTTTTCCGCATACTGTCACTTACTCTCTAGATGTAGTATGACAGAAAATGCAAAGCCGCGATCGCACTTCAGCCTGTTACCGACAATGACCGATACCGATAAAGACTGACAGGCTTGCATCCTTAATGGAGCACGAGGAATAATGCACTGTTGTAATGATTGTATTTACACCGTTTTGAATATTCAACATCCTCCCCCCAGCTGATAAGCTACGCAAATGGCAACGGACACAACTTGGAAATTGGTCTTGTAAAAACACTCTGTTGAGTTCGAACTTTTACTACCCGTACATTGCCGTCTTTACCTGGAAAAGTCTCGATTACTCGAGCTAATCGCCACTCTAACGGAGGGGTGAGTAGTTATCTTATAGGCATATCAAATAATCCAAATCCAATCCCCCCACCAAATCCCCCCACTCTTCCCCCACCAAATCCCCCCACTCCCATACCAAATCCACCCACTCTTCACACTACCTTATATAAATTCCTTAAAGCTATAATAAAACAAAATTCACAACAATGTCTTTGGCAGTACCTATTGATCTCTCCTGGGACACAGAACATTGCGAAAGCTATAATCCACAAGACTACGTAGAAAACAATTTAATTTTAAGAAAACCGCCACCGAACCTATCCAAAAAAGCGAAAAAACAATTTCGAGAAGCAGAGCGTAAAAGGATTCAAGAATTGGAAGCAGAAAAGAAAAACTATGTCTTGCCCAACAGCAAATGTGATGTTTAGTCATGTAAGTGGAAAGAAAACCTTGAAAGATTTTACTACCGATGAACTAAAAATGTTACCTTTGGAATATCTAATTAATTATGCAGACCCTTTGGAGCTCTTGGATGTATGGGGAAAATTACCAATGTCTTATAAATCAAGTTTTAATCTTCAAATTAAATTGCCATGTTTTATACATTACAATCGTCCTGACTGGAGCACACACTTCGATGGACCTCCTGTATCCCAGGAAGCATGTTTCATGTGCAATAGAAACATCAAGTAGACTAATGTAGATATTGTTATTTATTTCAAAAATAAACTGTATTTTAATAAATGTATTTTTTATAAATGTCAAACAAATTTCATTGGATTCATTGATTCACTTTACAGCGTACCACCTCTCTTTTAAACGCACAATCCTCTCTCCAAATCCAATCCCCCACCAAATCCCCCCACTCTCCACCCCACCAAATCCCCCCACTCTTCCCCCACCAAATCCCCCCACTCCCATACCAAATCCACCCACTACCTACCAAATCCCCCCACTCTTCCCCCACCAAATCCCCCCACTCTCCACCCCACCACTTCCCCCCACTCTCATCCCCACTCCTCTCCCCTCTCTCATCCCCACTCCTCTCCCCTCCGCTTAAAATCCTTATTTAAGTCAATACCGAATGATTCCTTGTTAGTTATGTATCCTCCATGGTTTAGAATTGCTATACTAAGCTTTTCTATAATATCCCGGTGTCGTTGTTTAGTTTGCAGAAACCTTATAGTCAGTATTGTTCAAAGTGAGCCCAATTGAGACCGGTTAAAATATCGCAAGAATGTGTTGAATAAAAGAGTTGTGAAAGCTGAAGATGTTAAAACATAAACATCAAATAAAAGTAAAAAATTTAAAAAAGTGTTTTGTGGACACGCGCTATGAACTTTTAGAATTAGACTGTAGTGATGATGAACTCTTTACGTTGCTTGAGGAAGGTATAACGTTATGTAACAATGTTCTTGCAGGATCTATAAAATCAAAACATTTTAATGACCATATAAGTCTTATAAGTTTAGGTTTAGATTTATATGAATGGTTTACCGTAATGAGAGGAAGAAATCTGATTGCGGAAGAATAAGTATAAGTTTCCCGTGCTTTTTTGTTTAGTTCTCATCATGTTTTCATGCAGTGATTGCAACAAGAGTTTTACTCAACAATCAAACGTGTATAGACATAAAAGAGAATCGTGTCCCATGAGACCGTCTTGTTCGCGCGAGAAAAGAAAATCCAAGACTCAAATATGTGATGTGTCTTCAAAAAAACTTAAAATAGAAGATATTACAGAAGATAGACCCCCAATACCTAAACTTACTTTATCGCGATGTAAAGACTGTGATACTTGGTATGTGAAAAATAAACTTGGTGCACATTTACGTTCAAACCTACATAAAAATAAACTTAAAAGTGATGATGAAGTGAAAATTTTAACTTCTGCGTTTAAAAACAGGATTGTGTCCTACATGTTGCTGCCATCGAAAAAGTATGTGGATATTGATGAATTTTTTAATGAAGTGGAACAAAAGTATGTAAGTTTAATTTCCGAACAGCTAGTTAAGCATAGAAGTGTTAAGATTAATGTAGAACTATTTGGACAATATATTTTACAAACAAAAGAGACCTTAGAGACTAAATCATTTAACACGAAAAATAAGGTCATAGCATCAACAACAAATTTACGTGACATTTATAAACAGTTTTTGTCTGAAATAAAAGAAAAGGTGTCAATATTTGCGGAAAATGGTTCAGGTTGGGCGTTGGAAAAAATATTACATTTAGAGCTTAATATAAATAAGTATAATCCAATTAGAGCATCATCATATATCCCTTTACCAAAACAAGTTGCAAATAAACGCGGTGTTATTAATATCAAAAATAATGATTCATATTGTTTTGCATGGAGTGTCATAAGTGCACTGTTTCCTGCTGAAATTAATGTAGATATAATAAGTTCATAGCCAAATCCTTTTGATTTTTTAAATTTTGAAGGAATAGAGTTTCCTGTAAAGTTGAAAGATAAATTTGAAACTCTTAATCAAATATCTGTAAATGTTTACGGGTTAGAGAGTGCTTATGAGGATAATAAATTCAAGTATGAAGTGGTTGGTCCTCTTCATTACACCAATAAAAAACTTCCAGTACACATAAATTTGTTGTTGATAAGTGAAGGTGAAAACAATCATTATTGTTGGATTAAGGATATATCACGGTTACTAGCATCTCAAGTAAATAAAGGTCATTTTAAAAAATATTTTTGTGATGGTTGTTTAATTTATTTTACTTCGATGGAAAGATTAAAACAACATCAATCACATGATTGTAATCATTTGTTTACAAAAGTTCCTACCAATAATATTAAGATAAATAAGTATGGTCAACACAGACCAGAAAATATTCTAGTTTGAAAATTTTCAGAAACAACTAAAAGTTCCATTTGTTATATATGCAGACTTTGAGTGCTTTTTAAAACCTTTACAGTATCAAGAACCAGGGAACGAACAGAATTCTTATACTTTAAATACATTTAAACATGAACCATATGCATTTTGTTACCTTATTAAATGTTCATATGATGATTCTTTGTCGGTATTAGATTACTATTTTGGTATGGATGCAGCTGATGAATTTTGTAAACGAATTGAAGGTCATGTACATAGAATTTATAATGAACATCTTAAACCGGTAGGGAAAATGCTTCCTTTATCAGTTGAGGAAGAAGTAGCTTATAAAAATAGCACAATTTGCCATATATGTAACGAAAAACTTGAAGAAAATGAAAAAGTAAGGGATCACGATCATTTAACTGGTAAATTTCGAAATGCAGCTCACAGTATCTGCAATCTAAATTTTAAAATTCCATATTTTATACCAATCTTTTTTCATAATTTAACTGGTTATGATAGTCATCTATTTGTTAAACAATTGTTTTGTGAAGAAGATAATATTGATGTCCTTGCACAAACTAAAGAAAAATATATTTCATTTTCAAAATCCATATTAGTTGACAAAGTAAAAGATAAAGACAATAGAGAAAGAAATATTTTTATAAAAATGAAATTTTTAGATTCATTCCGTTTCGTTGCTACCCCTTTGGAAAAGCTTGGTGAAAGCTTGGAAACTAGTCAGTGCATTGAGATTAAAAAACATTTTGAAGATCCTAACCAGTTTAATGAAATTCGAAAAAAAGGTGTTTATCCTTATTCTTATGTAATTCTATGGAAAAATTAAATGAAACTCAACTTCCAGCTATTGAACACTTTTATGATAAACTTAAAGATGAACCTATGTGTTCATCGGATTACAATAGAGCAATTAATATCTGGAATTTATTTCATTGTCAAAATTTATTGGATTATACCAAAATTTACTTATTGTCGGATGTTCTCATATTAACAGATTTCTTTGAAGCATTTCGAAATGTTTCTCTGAATAACTTTAAGCTAGATCCCGCCCAGTATTATACATTACCAGGTTTAAGCTGGGATTCAATGTTACGAAAAACTGATGTGAAATTAGAATTGTTAACAGATATAGATATGATACATTTCTTTAAAAATAATGTAAGAGGTGGTATCTGTCATTGCAGCGTTCGAAAAGCTGAAGCTAATAATCCATATTTTGAAAATTATGATCCTTCGAAACCAAATTCATTTATAATGTATTTAGACGCAACTAACTTGTATGGACATAGTATGAGCCAATATCTCCCAGTAAGTTACTTTTCTTGGATGACTATAGATGAAATTGAGACGTTAGATGTGATGTCTATACCTGACGATGCTGAATACGGGTATGTTTTGGAAGTAAATTTAAATTATCCCCAACGTTTACATGACGAACACAACGAACTACCTTTTTTGGCTGAAAATATTTGTGCACGAGATTCGAAACAAAAGAAATTAATATGCAATTTAAACCATAAAGAAAAATATGTTATTCATTACCGAAATCTGAAACAGGTGCTTAAAAACGGATTAAAACTAACTAAAATTCATAGAGTTATTAAATTTAAACAAGCTGCATTTCTTAAACAGTACATCGATTTAAATACCGAAATGAGGAACAAATCTAAAAATAAGCTGGAAAAGGATACATATAAATTATTTAATAATGCCATTTACGGTAAATCCTTGGAGAATATTGATAAACGAGTTGACATTAGATTAATCACACACTGGGAGAACATTGGTAAAAAGCAAGGAGCGCAGACATTGATTGCTAAACCAAATTTTAAAGATCGACTAGTTTTTAATGAAAACTTAGTCGCCATACAAATGGAAAGAGTAAAAATAACCTATAATAAACCTGTTTATCTTGGCTTCACAGTCTTGGAATTATCAAAAACCGTATTGTATGATTTCTATTATGATTACATTAAAACCAAGTATGGAGACAAAGCAATTTTATTATATACTGATACAGACAGTTTGATTTTACACATTGAAACGGAAAATTTTTATCAGTATATGCAGCAAAATTTAGATAAATTTGATACTTCTAATTACAGCGAAAACAATATACATAACATAACTAAGAATAAGTCGGTATTAGGACGTATGAAGGATGAGTTTGCAGGTCAACCAATTTTAAGTTTTTATGGGACGGGAGCTAAAGCCTACTGTGTCAATTTAGAGAATAAATCCGAAAAAAAGCAAAGGGAGTAAAAAAATATGTTATAGAAAATTCCATTACTAAACAAGATTATAAAGACGTAGTTGAAAATTCAGAAACCAAATTAGAAAAATGAATATATTTCATTCCATTTTACATGATATGTTCACACAATTAAAAATTAGGTTGCTTTGTCTCCAAAAGATGATAAACGCTATATAATTCCAGATTCTTTTAGAACTTTAGCTTGGGGACACAAACATATAGATATTTTGGAAGAGAAATCCAAGACTGATGATGACCAAGTTAATAATGTAATTGATATTCTAAAAGATTTAGTTCATGACGAATATAAAACATAAGAACCCTGGAAAAATATTTTATTTTGAAAATGGCTCTGCTACCAGTAGGAGTTCTATTTCTATCAGCATTCGTTAACAATACTTTGTTCATACAAGTTGATCCTAATGTTCGAGATGCATTTATTTGTCTATCGGTTAATAATGTAAATAATGATAGTTGGCCATCAACATGGAAAATGATGTATTTAAATAATGGTTTATTTACCTACAAAATAGATGACAATATTATAAATAATTCTACCGTTGTACAGTATAAGTTACGGTTATATTACTCTAATAAAGCTCATGTCTTAACAGACAAATGGAAGGAATTATATAGAAGATCTCATGTAGAGGAATGTAATTCAAATGTGTGTGTAGTATTCATAAGTATAATTTTATTATTGTTTATATGTTCAATATTGTTTAATATGTATTTGTATTTGTATTATAAATAAAATTCCCATTAAAAAACATATTTATAATAAAGGTTTTTATTCATAACAATGCCTATAATTATATAACAATTTTACGTTTGCTAATGCACAATGCCATGGATTCACATTTTTGTGAAAACAACATTCTGGAATTTTCTTAAATCTACTTAATTTTGGTTCTTGACCAATGGGAACAGCGTAAATGAAATCTTCATCCAAAAACTTTTTTAAGAAGTTTATTTTTTCATTCCCTTTCACGTAAATTTTGAGCGATTGGTAAACTTCTAACACATGCTTTAAAATATTATCAATTTCATTAAGTTCTATATTTCCAAATTCCCATTTTAGTCCATGACACTCTTCGGCCCATTTAACTAGTTTGAGATCAGGAGCAGATAACATATTTTTTTGAAATGGCGATTTAAACAGATAATTTGAGCAACGAATCCCATCATAAATCGCTAATTCTTTTGGAATGTATCCAAAGGAACAGTTGAATCCTTGAATGTCGATAAAAAGTTCTGTCTTACACTCATTCATGGTTAGTCGCTAAATGATGTTTAAATCTATAAGAATCGTGTTTAAATCCCCCCACCACTCTTAATATCCCCACTACCACGCTTACTATCCCCACTACCACATCTATCTATTTAAGCAATCACCCACAGTTCTACTGACATTATTTCAAGCAAACATCTGAAAATGTATCAACCAACAGGAAACCAACAAGAGTTTAGTAAGAAGTGCAATGCAGCTCTCATCAATGAATCCACCTACTACATAAACAAATCCAAATCCAAATGGGTCAGCATTGGATTTTCCTTAGAGAGAAAATATATTCCTGTTGTTAAACTCTGTGGACACAAATACAATCAAAATGTGATTTTTAATGAAGATCAATGGATTTCCTTCCTAAATAACCAAGGAATTATGTTGAGCTTTATTTATTCCAACAACACCGGGTGGCAACCCATGAAGGGAAATGGTTATGAAATCCATTTTGTGTTTATTGGGGATGCAAGAATTATCAAGATTACACAAGATGGCGGTAACGAAATATTCCTAGCTGGTGATACCATAAATGAATTAGTCAACTTGACAAATTTAATCAAATATCGTTTTGATATCTTAAAAAACCAGGAATTTTCCAAATATTATAATATTTTAGTTAGTGGAATCTCTATGAAAAATGGTGATTTGTTAAAAAATGTATATGATGTTATTTTACCTATGGAAAATAGTTTAAATGTTTGCTGTGTTTTAGAATTATTAAACTTTTACTCAGATTGTGTTGTGGAGGATGTAGAAATATTTGCATGTAATGAATTTGTAAAAAGTTGTATTGAAAATAAAAATTCATAAATATATTTTTCTCTTTTATTCCTCCCACCTCCTATCCTAAATTAATATTTAAAGCTCTGAACTTACTTTAAGTCTCACATACTCATACAAGATGTGGTTAGCATATACATCTCAACGAGTGGCATATAACCTAACAAGTGCTATAGAGAATCTATCACAACACTTTAGTAATTTAGAATTTGATGCAGAGCATGAAGCCGAGTATGGATTCGATCGATTTTATACATATGATGAATGCATGGAATTGGTAAATAAATATGGAAAAGCTGCAGAAGCCTGTAACATATATTTACATACTTCTGATATAAGAACTTTTCTTCGCTCTATGAAGGAAATGGGATTTGAGGAGCATTTGGATGAAGTAAAGAAATTTTTGTCACCTGAAATTATTCAAGAATTCAACCTAATTTATAACAAATAAAAAACTTTATTTCATTTATCTGTTTTATTCAATCATTAAATAATTATTATATAAATTGTATACATTAGTAAGTGCGCATATACATGGTGATTTAGAATGATAAAAACAATGAGCTTCTTCTTGTAACGATGGATTTTCATCAAGTTCTATGACTGGTTTTAATGAATATTTTCGAATGTATTCGGATTTCTCTCTCCCTTTCACATAAACATGATCTACTTGCTCTGTTAAATTCTT
Source organism: Philopedon plagiatum (assembly GCA_963971165.1). Classification (NCBI taxonomy): domain Eukaryota; kingdom Metazoa; phylum Arthropoda; class Insecta; order Coleoptera; family Curculionidae; genus Philopedon; species Philopedon plagiatum. The sequence continues at coordinate 74,353,216 of OZ020192.1, forward strand.
GATTATAACAGAAAACTTGTGAATTGGTGTATATCCTTCATTCCATGGGATACAGTGATGATTTTTCATTAACCACACAGCTTGTTTGTGTAAGTCGGGTGGTAGGTATTTTAGATCAAATGGTGCTTTAAAAACATAGTGGCAAGTCTTGCTTCCATCATAGGCAGCCAGTTCTTTGGGAATAAACTTCTTATTTTCTATGTTAAATCCTTGCACATCAACAATTAGTAACCTCATAATTTAATAAGCGAAAATTGTTTAATCATAGATTTCTTGTCAGAATATTCTTGTAGTTGTTGTTTTAATTTTTTCAGCTCTTCTAAAAAGTAGGATAAGCGAGGTTCCAGTTCTTCACCCATAATGGTAGGAAAGAATAGTAGAGCAATGATTTTATATAGTTAGACATGCGCTTTAAAGTTGTCTAACATTTTTGGTTAATAGATTGTAGCTAAATACTTTGTCATGCATAATAAGACAATAGGCAGATATTTTGTCTTTAAGATCATCATGTAATTCAAACTCAACTCTCATAACAATAGGTCCGGATTCAATTGTTTCTTTTTCATGCGAACAATCGATATATACGATAGGAGCATAAGTATTAAATTCCTTTGGAGAAAAAATGGGCTCAGGTGTTAATCCATAGTAGGATTTTTGAAATTGTGAAAACATTTCATATAACGATGCAAATTTCTTTTTAGCAAAGTCTAAATATAGATCGTTGTAGGGATATCTCTCATAGTTTAAAAATACTTTGATGTTTCGTAATTTAACATTGGAAAATAGAGACATATCAGTTGTTGATTTATCCCTTAAGTCTTTTTGAAAAGCAATTGCTATATGACGTGGGGTATTTACTTTCGTAGACGTTTTGACAGGCCAATTATGCCGATTAGTTTTTAATAATTCCGGGTATTCAATCAGTTCCCAACTCCGGAAAGCGATTATTATATCAGTATTCTTATTAATTATTTTAGATAATGCCAATTCTTGAGGAATAGCTACTGAAATGTGAGGTATATTCCAAGTTAGCTTTGTAAGCTCAATTTTGGGATTTTCGTCTGCAGTATTAATTGTTGCATTTTTGTCTGAATTATCGCGTACTAAAATAAGTTCTTGTTTGGCATTTAAAATAATTTTTTTGTAGTCTTCAAAAAACCCCATTAAGAATTTTAGCGGAATGCAAACATTGAATAATCCTGTTGTTGCATCAACAACTTGTGAAGATTCCATAGGAAACCATCCTGCGTTTTTAAGTTTATTACACTCATTTTTATTATATGACAAGTATCCCTTTATTGTTGAAGTTAACCCAACATCTCTAACTGAATCTATTGTAACGCCGTTTAGTTGATAACGCATTTCTTTAAAAAGGAATGCAATCCCATTGTTTATCAATTTTAATGTATTTGAGATGGTATTATTGTCTTTTGTTAGTTTACCCTCTATGTAAAGAAAGCTTTCGGAAGGAAGAGTATACTTGTCTATACTTCATGAACAGGTATTATAATTTCATCATTATTTCCCAATTTAGTAGGTAGATATGGTTCATAACCATGAACTTCGGAATGCACAATTGAATTATCTATGAAAAGACCTTCTGCTACGTTAAGGATATCCATTATACTAAAACCTTTAAACCTAGAGATTTCAAAAAGCTTATATTTTCAGGTGTTATCCCTTGTGTGTTTCTCTTTCTACTAATCTTTGGTTTACGGTGTTTAGTCTTCTTATAGTTTTTATTAATTTTTGTGGGTAAATTGGAGGTTTTTCTATTATAAAGGATAACCATTATACTTCTTTTATATGCAACCTTATTGTTACAGTTTCGTTTCGAAAATCAACAATATTTAAATCTTGGTCTATTACCTTTATTGTTATTTTATCTATTACTTTTACTGTAACAGGAAAATAAATAATATTTTGAGGACTTTCTATTATTTTAAATCCAGGGCTAACATTAGGGAAAAACTGATGAATAATGTGTACTGGCTTTCCGTTCAGATAGGAACCTTCTGCGATACTGCAGTCTATGCATAAAGAATTAACTTTTATAATCTCTGCTGGATTTTGCGATGTTCTTGGAACTCCATCACCAGATACAATGCCCTTATTAAAACCCAAAAGTTTTCCTATTGTTCCATCTTTAAAAATAATATCTGTAGTAGACTTTATTGTTGATTTTAATGTGTTGTTATTTGCATAGAGGTGAAACGAAATATTTCTTTTTTGGAATTCACTCTGTAAATATTTATTAATATCGTCCATTTCATAACTTCCCGTAGGAATTGTTAAAAATTCATTATTTTTTCCAAAATATACTTTATTATTACTTTTATCAATATTTGGTATTGCATTAAAAGTTTCAAAGTTGGTAAGTCCGACAACGTAGGAAGTGTTAGGATCTAAGTAAATAGGTGGGTGGAAATCTGCTTGAAGTATAGCTGAATTTGCGGAAAGAGCTATAGTAAACGACATGATGGTCGTAATAAGAATAAAATGGAAACACAATTAAGTATTATTATAAATAAACTGTAAGGATAACTGTCCACAAGTTGAGGTATTAAAAGATTGATATTTATCATAGTTATATTTAATATTGTTGTTGCTACCATCGCTATAGAAATAAGTTATAACTTCATTTGGTGGTCGTAGATTTCCAAAACTATCAAAGTAAATTATGTTATTATTATTTTTAACATATGCTGTCCAGTGAGTGCCTTCCCCCATATCGTCATCTAAATTTATAATACCTGTTTCATATTTTTTTATTTTTTTGGGTAACTTGTTTCTCATAAAGACACCTCTAAAATGTAGCAACTTTAATATTTTCGCATACTTTAATAAATCTATATTTGTCAAAGGTCGGCGAGGTAGCAAAATTTAACAGTTTTTTGAATATGGTTTTAAATATAGACCACACCCTTTCTTATATGGTTTTAAATAAAGACATTTTCCAATTGATATTTTTTCCATTTCTTTGTTGTGTCTTGTTTGCTCTTCTAACTTCTTTTGTGCATTTTTGGCGGAATTTACTGCCTGGGCAATGCCAGCAGCGCCCCCGCTTAGGGCTCCTAGAGCAGATAAACCAGCAAAAATAGGTATTAAAGGTAAAATTCCACCAGTTTTTGGAATTGGAATAATTCTTTGTTTAGGTTCTTTTATTTTTAATTTTTTAATTGATGACAAAGCAGTGCCGGCAGCGTTTCTTATATTAGCAAATTTTTTCCCAGCTAGCTCTTTACGTGCTTTTCTTACGACTTGGTTAAAGGATATTTGACCTCCTTTCTTGCGTTTTTGTTTTCTTTTTCTTATTCCCATACCGAGTTTTGTTTTTGCTTTCATGATTCCGGCCACAGCCAAGGATGACAGTTTTTCGCCTAGATTTGAATCCGAAGCTTTGAATCTATTAAATGCCTTTTTAGCTAATACTTTATCTGCCTCGTTTCTGTTTTTTAAATCGGAATATTCCGAATATGCTATATCGTGCTCTTTGCAAGCTTCGTCTAATAAATTAATTCCCTTATCACCTCGAGCAAGCCTTTTGTTTAACTTTGTACCAGGTCCGCAAAAGTTACAAGAAGGAATATGGAGCTCTACTGGTAATTTATTAATAAGAGTATTTAATAAACCACTACCTTTTCTCTGTCCTTCCACGCAGTGAATGACATTATTATGTCTAATCATTATATATAAATGATTTGAAAACGCAAATAACCTTACTTAAATAGCGATGTTCAAACAATGAAGATCAAAAAACAAGATTTTTCTTTACCGATAAAAAATTTTGATTTATGTCATGATAATTATCGAAAACATGGACAATTATTTGGTGGAAACTGTAAAAGATGTTTAATAGTAGGGCCATCGGGTTGTGGGAAGACAAATGTTATGATTTCTCTTATAACACACGCTAATGGATTAAGATTTGAAAACATATATGTGTACTTAAAATCCTTATATCAATCAAAATATGAATATCTAAAAAGGCTTTTTGCTCCACTAAAGTTTATTGGTTATTTTGAATCATCGAACGCTGAGGATATTGTTTCACCCACTGAAATAAAACCGAATTCATTGATTGTATTTGATGATATAGTATGCACTGATCAAAGTCTTATGAGGGATTATTTTTGTTTTGGACGTCATAAAAATACAGATTGTTTTTATTTGTGTCAAACATATTCATCAATCCCTAAACAACTTATACGTGATAATGCCAACCTCTTAGTAATTTTGCAACAGGATGTTACAAACTTGAGACATATATATGATGATCATGTAAATGGTGACATGAGCTTTCAAGAGTTTAAAAACTTGTGTTCAATGTGTTGGAAACATAAATATGACTTTGTCGTTATTGAAAAATACTGCCAATTTAATGATGGGCGCTATAGAAAAGGATTTGATAATTTTATTTTCACTATATAACTCTCTGACAAATCGATAATTTTCTAGTATACAACCTACCTTTTGTAAAGATGGACGAAAAAACAGCGAAAGAGTTGGTAAAAACTAGACAAGCCGTTAGACAAAAGTATAAAGCTTTAAAATCAGATTTATCTGATAAAGAAATTCGAATGGAAAAAGAATTTAAACCAATAACTCAACTTTTGCATGAGTTAATTCAGACAATTAAAACAGAACCGTTCATTAAAAAAGAAGTATATTCACCACAATTAGTTTCGACCCCAAAATTTCAATTTCCTACGCCAGAGGTCAATCAAAGGAAATCAAATGCATATAGTAAATATCTTCCAACACACATGCCCTCACTTTTAGGAGATGAACAAGTATTTTTTGAAGATTCGCAACAGTCAGGAGAATCAAGCCCTGAAACAACAATTGAACCAACTATAGGTGAATTGCGACAAGATGTTTTAGAATTAACAAGAACACCTGCTTATGAAGAATATTTGGAAGCATATCATTCACTTCTAAGACCATTCGTGGATGGGCTAATAAAAGACACGGAAGGCAAATTTGATAACAAATATGGTTTTAGACATGATGTTGATGCAGATAAATATAAGATTGCTAATTCTGTGGTGGATTTCATAGGAAAAGATTTTAAAGTTGAAGGAGTTAGGTATGAGGGAACACCTGGATTGTATGAGCTTCTTTTTAAAAAAGAACCTGTTGGTTATACATCAAATGATATGGAAAATTATATGGATGTTTTGAATAGGACAAATGCATATAGACGAAATTTTGATCCTGATAGTCAAATTCAAGGTTCGACCGACATTAAATACTTGACAATAGTTAAACCTTACTTATTACAAAAAGGTATATTAAAACGTGGAAGCACAACAGACAGGATATCGTGCAGTTCTACCAACCACTTCACGTTTGCTACCTCCACAAAGACCGCGTTCTACAAGAAATCTGTCTACAAAAAGTGGAAAGGGGGGAGCTATGTTAAATTTATCAAAAAAGAAATTAGATTATGTATATTATGACGATATAAATGAGATAATTGATAGACTAAAATTATTGACAGCATCACAAATGGCTGGACATACTGGTCATCAAAATGAAATAATATCGATTTTAGAAGAACTAAGAGAAGCAAAAATAATTAAATAAATACCAAGTCTCACATGTTTATTCCTTATTCTACCGCTGGCAACAACCATGTCTATTGACAAGTTTGGTTCCCACATCTTTGGCAAGGATAATAAAGAACATAACATTATAAAACTTGTTGACCTTAGTGCAGTTAAACTTTGTTATAATTTGGTATTACCTTTTATGGGAATCTACTCTCTATCCGATAGAGTTTACCAACTTTTACAAGACAAAAGAATTAAATATATTTTTCCTATGGAATCTGCTACAATAATTGGGGCAGAGTATCCAAAAAAATATGTTTTCTTAAAAATTAATGGAAAAAAGATCACCGATCCTGTAGGTATTCGGTTAAAGAAAGGAGATGTTCTTTCTTTTCATCGTCCTGACGGTAGTCATTTAGAAGATTTTTATGGCGAATTGTTAATAAAATGTCCTGTAGAAGTAACAAACTAAATATTTAATTATCATGTCTGCACAACATAACATCAAGGAAGATCTAGTCAACGAGTTACATAAACCTGCTAGAAAAAATTTTAGACGACGACGGGTTATTATTAAAAATGTAAACGATTTATGGCAAGCAGATTTGGTGGAAATGATACCTTATGCAAAACTAAATAAAGGATATAGATATATTTTAGTTGTTATAAACACATTTTCCAAATATGTTTGGGTTCAACCTGTTAAAAGAAAAACTGCTGAGGAAGTAACTTTAGCTATGGAAAAAATTTTAAAGCTTGCGAAAACTCCTCCAACTAACATACATACGGATCAAGGAAGAGAATTTTTCAACAAAAACTTTAAGAAATTAATGGAGAAATATAACATTAATCACTACAGTACATTTTCCACAGTGAAAGCAAGTATTGTTGAAAGGGTCAACAGACCTTTAAAAACTCTCATGTGGAAACAGTTTAGCTTGCAAGGAAATTATAAATGGTTGGATATCCTAAATAATATTGTTTTTAAGTATAATACAACTAAACATAGGACAACAGGATTAAAACCTATAGATATAAATGAAGAAAATGAAAAAGATGTTCTAAAATCAACTTATAATAATATAAAAACAATTGACCCCAGAAAATCAAAATTTAAACAAGGGGATTTTGTTCGAATAAGTAAATACAGGGAGGCTTTCCAAAAGGGATATACACCAAATTGGTCAAATGAAATTTTTCAAATTAAAGAAATTAAATTAACCAATCCAAGAACATATCTGCTGACAGATGACAAAAATGAACTAATTTTAGGTAGTTTTTATGAACCGGAGTTGCAGAAAGTCAAACATTCAAACGTGTATCTCGTGGAAAAGGTGCTAAGAAGAAAGGGAAATAAAGTTTATGTTAAATGGTTGGGAATGGATAAATCACACAATTCTTGGATATTAAAAAAAGATGTAATATAATAAAAATAAAAAACTTTATATTTAACATGGTTTTATTTACTTCTCATCATGTCACTTATGTACAACAATATCACTAGAGCTTGATCGGTACTGTCATTTTTCTTCACAAGAATCTTTTCCTTAGACTCTTTTAAAACAATTGAGAAATAGAATCTTCTGCAAAGAGGACAATGCGCGTTGGTTTTCGACCACTCTGTTAAACACTTTATACAAAATTTGTGTGTGCACGAATTTGGTGTGCAAATTTCTTCTCTTCTCATGGAATGTAAACAAACAGGGCATCTGCTTCTGTCTTCTTGTTTAAGTTTTTTCACCGATTTTCTGCCACCAACCAGCTTTCGTTTTTGAATCATATTTCTAGCAAATAATGTTTTAGAAACCGTATGTATATAAATTTATAGATATTCCCCCACTCAAGTCAAGCCCACATGGGCGAGGGGGAGGATATGAGCTTGAATTGGTTGTACTCAAAAATTATTTAAAACGTTCATTGTATATTTTATTTCTATGGTTTTCCCCTAAGACATCCTTTAGGAGCTTTTCAAAATATTGAAGTCTATTTTGAAAGCGGTAGCGATCCAATACATACTGCTCATAATCACTCTCACGTGATTTTTTGTAAGCAAACTGCCATGCAACCAATATATGGATTTTATTCATATTTTCGTTAAATGTAACGTTCTTCATAGTGCTTCTCTAAAATCACAAGCTTTCTTCCCTCCTTTTATATATTAAAAGTCAAGGTCATATTATGAGCGGGGTGGGGGGGGGGGGGGGAGGGAGGAGAGTTAGCTCCACATACTAGTGCTTCTACTATTAAGTTACTCAAGGTCAAGCTCAAGGTCAATATATGAGTGGGAGCCACGTACAACTACTCTACTACTGTCATGTTTTAAAATTTTATTTTAATAAATCTCATAGTTCATAAAAGGTTACTGTTTCGGCAAAGTTGTAGTTATTGGTAACATTTTTGGGTGCATAGAGGAAAGAATTAATTTATTATAGTAAAAAAGACGTCGGCAAAACGTTTTGATTTAGTGTAAAAACGGCTTTCCGGCAAGTCTTCCAGCTCTTTTCTTTATTATTCTATATAAAATAAAAGCTTGCTGCGTTTCTCGCAACGAACAGTTACCATCTGCAAATATTTATTAGCATACGGTTTCTTCCCACGCAAAACCCAAGTCTTTGTGTGACACATGGCTTTTTAGTTCAATGCAGTCAGTTACTAAAAGCAGTGTAAAAATATGTTTTTAAAATAAAGTTTTAATGTGCTAATACTGAAGTGAATTAGGGAAAATTGTGGTATTTCTACATAATGTTCATGATAGAGTTGTAAGTACTGTATTTTATATAATTAATAAGTAGTGTGATTTTTAGGGCTTTTCACGAACTAATATAAGCACCCAAATATTTCACGGTTTTTAATTTTTTGTGGGGTCAAAATGGTTCAAATTAAAATCCCATATACGTCATCGGAAAGAGCTCGTCAAAGTATGTGTTATTCATATTTTTTAGTTTCTTCATTCTCTATAGGAAGGGAGCAATCGCTGATTAAATTTTTTACTTTTGCCCTCGACATCGGTACATTTGAATCACTCTATATTTTTTCCTATCTATTTTTCACCAATTTTTCAACGCTATCTTATAAAGGGATAATCTCACTGTAAAATGAATACCGAATGGATCATCCAGGAGCGTATTTAAGGGGTAAAAATCTGATTTCTTGATTTTTTCCGACAAATCCTATTTTTAACGGACATTATTCTACACTATTTACCCTATTTAGTGATTCTTTTTGGGTTTATTTTATCCGTTAATTATCTAAGAATACCTCTCACTAATTTACATCGCTTATTTTTATTTAATAAATAAAAAGAAACAATTAATAAATTAAGTACATTTACTTTTAAGACCCACCAACAACATATAATTTTTACTGGTTCTATAGTGTTTAAATCACTATCGTTTTGAATAAGTATAGAAGATATTCCATTAGCGGAATTAAAATAACCATATAATTTTCTAAAGAGTCAACTCAGTACAAAAATAAATCATACCATCTGCAAAATGTAAAACATTTGGTTACATATCTTTTTATAAGTAATCAACTCGAACACGGAAATTATGTAATATCATATGCAACATGTGCAAATATACTTACTTAAACAAAGCCAGGTGAAAGGCGTTCGTTGAACGCATGCAAATGTGAGAAATGAGCTTCTCTATATTAAATTGCATATACGGGGGGAATTAAGATCTTAATAATATACATGGTCCAGCAATAATAAATAATACTCCTAATTATTTGTTTGACATTTATAAAAAAATACATTTATTAAAATATAAGTTTATTTTTGAAATAAATAAAAATAACTACATTAGTCTACTTTATATGGCTAGCTACAGACATGATCTGAATTGTGTTAAATACTCTAAATATTGAGAATTTATAGCAATAAAAGTGGTGTAGGGAAAAGCTGGTAGGGGGAATGGTTTTGAAAGCTCCTTTGGAGCTGGATTTGATATCAGAGTGGTGGGATTTGGTGGGGTGGAGAGTGGGGGGATTTGGTGGGGGGATTTGGTGGGGGGATTTGGTAGTGTGAAGAGTGGGTGGATTTGGTATGGGAGTGGGGGGATTTGGTGGGGGAAGAGTGGGGGATTTGGTGGGGTGGAGAGTGGGGGGATTTGGTGGGGGGATTGGATTTGGATTATTTGATATGCCTATAAGATAACTACTGGGGTGTTATCTTCACGTAGCAAAACTAAATCGTTTTCTTTTATGTTTTCACGCAGTGTTGTCCACTTAGGACGGTGCTGCAACCTGTTAAGATATTCAGTAGACCATCTTATCCAGAACACCTGTCGCATTTTTTCACAGTGTTTCCAAGTATCAAGTCTATTTTCTGGTATGGTACTGTAATCCCTTTCAGGAAACGAGGTTAACATTTCCCCTATTAAAAAATGACTTGGAGAAAGGCATGTATAATCTGACGGATCCGATGACAAAGCGGACAGAGGCCTTGAATTTAATATGGCTTCGATTTGACAAAGTAATGTAGAAAGTTGTTCATAAGTCAAAAGATGATTGCCAATGACCCGTTTTAAGTGGAATTTTGTTGACTTTATACCGGCCTCCCATAGGCCGCCCCAATGCGGGCTGTTAGGTGGGATGAACTGCCACCGTATCTCTTTAGCAGACAAAAAATCTTCAACCTGATTTTTATTTGTCTCAAAAAATGTATAAATATCTCTCAAAGTATTGTTAGCACCTTGAAAATTGGTACCATTGTCGCTAAAAATAGTTTGGGGATGTCCTCGTCTAGCTATAAATCGTTTTAGCGTCGACAAAAATGCATCTGATGACAAACTGGTAACTAATTCAAGATGGATAGCCTTTGTCACCATACACACAACTAAGGCAATATATGCCTTAAAAGCTCTAGCTTTGCGAAGCTTGGATTCTTTAATAAGAATAGGACCTCCAAAGTCTACTCCTACTTTAAGGAATGGACGAACTATTGACGTTCGATTTGCAGGTAGTGGAGCCATAATTTGTTTGGCATTCACAGCACGAAACCTATAACAAACTAAACAATTTTTTAATTCCTTCTTTATGGCACGTAACCCATGTACCGGCCAAAATCTTAGTCGAAGATGAGCTAAGACTGTTTGGGGACCTGCATGCTGCAAATCAGCGTGCTCTTGCATATAAAGCAGTTTAACAACATGCTCTTTCGAAGGCAAAATCACAGGAAACCTTTGAGAAAAAGGTAAGTCGGACTGTGATAAACGACCGTTTACTCGCAGAATATCGTTTTCGTCGATGAATGGAGCGAGCTGAACCAAAGGCCCTGACGAAACGGAAACACCAGATTTAATATCTAGCATCTCTTTTGCAAAAGAATGACCTTGAGTGCATTTAATGATAACATTCAAGGATGACAACAATTCATTAACTGACAGAGGACCTTTAAGTTTTTCTTTGTTTTTCGAGCAATTATTAGCAAATCGAAGACAATACGCAATCGTTCTTTGCAAACGACGAAATCTGGAAAATCTAGCAAAAATTTCCATTGCACCCGAAAATGTCTCTAATGAAACATGGGTGACAAGTCTTTTTTCTGGAAGAACTGTATCTTCTATTTGAGAAACGTTTTCATTTAATTTCAATTCTAAGTCATACAAAAATGGGGGACCATTCCACCATTGCTCACTTTCTGACAAAGAAACTGGATCCAAACCTCCTGAAATGTGATCTGCAGGATTATCAACGGATGATACATGATTCCATTGACAATTAGTAGTTAGTTCTTGGATCTCTGACACGCGGTTGGAAACAAATGTTGTCCACCTATTTGGATTACTATTTAGCCAACACAGAACTATTGTTGAATCAGTCCAAAGAACACTTCTTGAAAAATCAATGTTAAATATTGAAACTAGTTTATGATACAAACGGGCAAGTAATAAAAATCCACACAGTTCTAGCCGTGGCAGTGTCACTACTTTAAGTGGCGCTACCCTGGATTTCGAACAAATAAGTCTACAAGTGACTTGATTATTAGTATAAATGGTACGCAAATAGACGCAAGCTCCATATGCTTTTATTGAAGCGTCTGAAAACCCGTGAATTTCAAAAGATTTGACTTCATCTGATGAATCATACAACAGCCTAGGAATTTGCAAGTCTTTTAAGTTTGAAATATTACTAGCGAAATTATTCCATTCTTTTATAAGATCCTCGGTCAAACGGGTATCCCAATCCAGTCTTGCAGCCCATATTTTCTGCATCAATATTTTCCCTAAAATAACTATAGGACCTATAAAACCCAGTGGGTCAAACAGTTTGGCTATATGAGAAAGTACGTTTCTTTTTGTAGGAACGACATTTTCTCCCTGAGGAAGACTACATATACAAAATTTATCAGCTAGTGCTTTCCATGAAATGCCTAACACTTTATTTAACCTTTCGTCCACATGAATGTCCCAGGTTTGATTGTCCTTACACAAAACTTTACCATTCTCACTATCTTTTGTGTTAAAAACCCATTTGTGAAGAGATAAACCTGCGGAAGCTAATAAATCAATTAACTGCTGTTGAAGAACGTGAAATTCAAGTAAATCATTTGAACCTCCTAAAATATCGTCAACATAAGTTTGTTCAATCAAACACTGAGAAGCTAGGGGATGGGATAAAGTGTTTTCATTTGCCAATTGGACTAGGCACCTAGTTGCTAGAAATGGAGCACAGTTCGTACCATAAGTAACCGTGTTCAACTGAATACATCTGAGATTTTGGTTTGGACTGTCTCTCCATAAAATATTCTGGAGATGTCTATGATCGGGATTTATAAAAACCTGACGATACATTTTAACTATATCCGTTGTAAACACAAATTTAAATGTTCTAAACCTGCACACAATATCAAATAAATCTGCTTGGACAGTGGGTCCTTTGTACATTTCATCATTAAGTGAAACACCTGTAGAAGTTTTCATGCTAGCGTCAAACACTACACGCAATTTAGTACTAACGGCTTCTTTACGAATAACGCAGTGGTGGGGTAAAAAATATTTTTTCAACGAATTTTTAGTTTCTAATGATAAATCTGCATATGATGCATGTTTTAAATGGACATATTCCTCAAGAAAAGCCTTGTATTCACTTAACAACTTTTCATCTTTATGCAGTTTTTTTTCTAAGCTAATAAATCTGCGCTTAGCCTGATCAAACGATTCGCCTAGATTAAGGTTCTGAATATCTTTTTTAAAAGGAAGATCAACTACAAATTTTCCTTCCGTGGTACGCTTTGTAGTTTCCGAAAATATTTTTTCGGCTATTTTATCGTCCGATGAAAGTATTCGTTTACTGGAAATTTCTTCCAGTTACCAAAACTTGGGTATTAACTGATTGATATCTGACTCAACTCGCGAGAAAAGAACTACATTAAGATTTGAGACTGCACTTTGCTGCTCACAATTTACTAAACTACCCAAAACCCATCCTAATTTACTATCCTGCAAACTAGGTAAGTTTGCACCTAACCTTATTAATCCTGGATCTATCAAATCAAAATATAAATCTGCTCCAATAAGTACGTCTATTTTACCGGGAATATGATACTCACAGTCAGCTAAATCAATTCCCGGGGGAATAACTAATTGAGTTGTATCAATTGTTTGTTGTGGAAGATTACACGTAATTTTTTCCAAAATTCCACAAGTAACTTTAAATCTTTCTTTACTAACACGCCTTGACTCTATCTGTAAATTTATCATTTTTGAAACCTTACTGTTAGATTGACCAATTCCTGAAATATTCAAGCTTGCTTTAAAAGGTTTTGCTTTAAATTTATCGACTACCGAGCTAGTAACAAAAGTAGTCTGTGAAGCAGAATCTAATAATCCTCTAACTTCTAACCTATCACCGGTTTCAGATATTAAATTAAACTTAGCAGTTGCTAGTAATACCTGTCTCTTAGCGCATGAAGTTGATATTTGATTAGTTACTACATCTAAACTTCCTATCATTGATTCTGATAACGTACATGTCGATGTTTGAGCAATTTCATCTTCAACTTGTACGGTAAGATTCGTTCGAGTATTTTCTGATTTGCCAGCATTTAGATTTTTTGTTTTTGACATATTGACATGCAGCAAGTAATGATGTTTACCTGCACATATCCTACATTTTTCTCTATAACATTGATACACTCTATGACCTTTGCCAAAACAATTAAAACACAACTTACTTTTTGATATAAAATCCCTCCTTTTTGAAATATCCAAAGCTCTAAACTCTGTGCATTTATAAATATTATGATCATTGTTTTTACAGAACAGACACTCAGAAGAATTGCTTGTTGCTGAATGACTTAAAGTGTTAAATATTCTTGGCTTTTGATCACCTTTTACATTTATATTTTGCGAAGAGGATTCCCAAGCAATTATTCTTTTGTCCAAAAATGCAAAAAATTCAGCTAACGTTGGCAACTCTGCCTGATCTCTAGATAGTTCAAACTCGTTTCGTAAGTTTCTGTCTATTTTACTTGAAAAAATACTTATTAAAAGTAAATCCCAATAACCCATAACCTTAACATTCAGCGCTTCAAGTGCATTTATATGCTGCTTGATTTGACTCAGAAAATCCCTTAATCCGTTATTACCCTTTATAACAGTGGCTTGCATTAGCCCATTAATATGATGATTGACTACTGGCATCTTTTGATCATACCTAGCCTTTAAAATGTCTAGCGCCCGATTATAATTACTATCTGAAATATTTAATTCACTGATCAACGACAGCGGTTCATTTTTTAAAAAAGATTTTAAATAAAGAAACTTTTGTGAATCAGCTAAACCGGTATCGTTATGAATCGATGCATTAAACAGATCAATAAATGTGCGCCAATCACCATAATTTCCTGTAAACATTGGTATTTTCATACTTGGTAAATTGACCTTGACACAAGTTGCCACAGCTCGGGGGTGAGGATGCTGACTATTTCTACTGTTACCTTGACTGACGCCACCACTGGTCGCCTGACTGTTTAACTGCGCCTCAACAAGATTTCTTATCTTGCCATGACACGAGATATACTTGTTTTCTGCCTCCTCCCGCTCCATAGCCTGCGCATCTACATCTGCGTCGGTCTCCAAGTCTTCAATTTCTTCTTGAACCTCGCAAAATTCATTAAAAGTTTTTATTAGTAATGATTCTCTAGTAAGTAACTCATTCACACAAATTTGTGAATCTGAATTTATTTTATTCAAAAAATTTTGAACCCTCGTCAGATTACCCTTAACACGCGCCCTTTTCCTTTTTAACGCGTCCATGTTTTATCTGCTCAGTTAGCAAACAATAAACCAATACTTTATTCCTATATTAAAACCTCAACGTGGACATCAATAGTTTTAACCTTAAAATTTCACTTTAAAATATTTTCGTCTTTCTTGACACAGGAAAAGTCTTTATTACAGCACTCTTTTTAAATTGCTGAACCTTGAAAGTTTTTTGTACAACTGCTTTAGTATTTATTTTATAAAACAATCTTGTTTTAAAAACACCTCAATATCTGACAAAAATATACCTTTCTATCCTGTAAAGAACACCCTAACTTTTATCAGAAGTTATTTGACACTTTTGCTACAAACGTCACTTTAATTTCGTTATAAATCACAATTTTTGTCATACAAGACACCTTAACTTGGTTATAAAACCACAATTTTTGTCATACAAGACACCTTAACTTGGTTATAAAACCCCAAATTTTGTCATACAAGACACCTTAAATTGGTTATAAAAACCACAATTTTTGTCATACAAGACACTTTAACTTGGTTATAAAACCTCAAATTTTGTCATACAAGACACCTTAAATTGGTTATAAAAACCACAATTTTTGTCATACAAGACACCTTAAAATTGGTTATAGAAACCACAATTATTTAAGATTCTTTTTGTGTAAGCCCTACTAACATTTTATTTTACACAATAAACAGTTTGTTCTATAATTTGACGTCAACTTAACTAGTCTGACCTGAAAGACTCTTCTTTTTTCCTATTCTAAGAATCCGTCTCGAAGTTGACCAGCCAATGATGGGGTCCGCAAAGCAAAGGTTTATTTCTCTACGGCTTCGCTGGCTCCGCTCTCTGGTTTGCTGGTTCCTGTTCTTCTTCTGCTTTCTCTGTTGTGGACTGTAATTTTCATTTAAACGCCATAGGCTAATACTTAATTGTTTTATTTCGACAGTTTAACGAAGACGACAAATGTTAACAAACTCCTAACATTTTAAAACTAATTTTTACAAACTGACTGCATTACAAATTACAAGAAAACTGATCTGACAAAAATTTTGTTGCTCTTGTTGGCAATGTTACCGAAAAACTTTTATCTGTTTTCCGCATACTGTCACTTACTCTCTAGATGTAGTATGACAGAAAATGCAAAGCCGCGATCGCACTTCAGCCTGTTACCGACAATGACCGATACCGATAAAGACTGACAGGCTTGCATCCTTAATGGAGCAGGAGGAATAATGCACTGTTGTAATGATTGTATTTACACCGTTTTGAATATTCAACAATGAGAATATTTTTGCTAAAGTCAACTATTTACCTAATTTTAGCCTTTGTGCTTTATCAGAATAACTTAAATTATAAGGGCTTTTGACTGTTCTTCCTTATTTTCTCCTAAATGATGCACACTGAATATAAGTGGTGAAATCAAAATACGGGTTGTGTCTAAAATAAACAACTTTAATGTACAATGCAAATAAATAATACAAGAAATGACTATATCTTCATCTATAAACAGTTTTGAGAATAATTTACAGTAATTTACCAAATATATAAAATTTTGTTGTGAAATAATTATAAAGGCAGTAAAACATTTATTTACAAATTTAACTTATCATTTGTAAACTATAGATACAACCTTTATATCTTTTTATAAAGAAAACGCTACGTAAAAAGCTAATAACTTATACATGGGCAAAATGTACAAATAACTTAATATCGGAATCAACTACATGTATTGTAACTGGATTTTGATGGAGGCGAAGGAGACTTATGATTATTCAGTGAACCAATAAATTGTTTTTGAAACTCGTCCTGAAAACCGATTGCGCCACTAAAATTTGTCCTTTCGTTATTAACAGTACCAGCTGTTTGGCTGGAATTAGAATTTGAATAGTTTTTGTTAAATGCTATAACTGACACTGGGGAACTAGTTTCGTTTTTTGAAGGAGACGACAACTTCTGAAGCGCTTTAAGGCTTTCCATTACCCTTTGAACATCGTCCCTGTCGGGAGTATTCATTGTGGTTACGCTAATGCCGGTAAATTTATTTTTTATAGTATTTTCAAAATTTGTATTTAATTTTTTATCAGTATGATCCTTGTAAAGAAACGTTCGTGATGAATCATCTGCAGATTTGCATATACGTTGATAAGGACTATCAGTGAGATCAATGACTTGGCAGTGTTGAGCTTTCGGTATCACAGGAGCTTCCTTTGTTGTGGTTGTATTTATCACTATAACCCCATTGTCTTTACTTTCTTTTAGCTTCTCTGGCTTTTCTATATTCAGCGGTTTAACTACTGCATCAACGTGTTTATCTACTAGAATTCCTTTATTTATAGGTTTAATGATTGTATCAGGTTGTAAACTAGGGTTAACATTGTTATTGCTTACTTCACTAAGTTTCTCGGTTAAGTTTACTGGCGTGATTGTTAAATTATTTCCTGGGCTTAAATTGATAATAGTGGAAGAATTTGAAGACGTTTGTGGTTTATGGGAATGTTTATTTGAGTGTACGTTCAAGCTCAAAGACTTAGGATCAGGTGTCTTCAATGCTGTACTGGTACAAAATTTTTTTAAGACTGCCATAGACATCCAACCTTCTGGCCACAAAACTAGTATTTCTTTTTTTAAATAACCTGTCAGTAAATCTTCTAAAATATTCTTTTGTTTACCCTCGTGTAGCAGACATCGCTTCTTGTAACTGACAATATCTCTAAGCATACGCCTGAAAAAAAAATACATATAGTTTTATGAGTGTGCCCACGATACACTTACAACGGTACTTCGAGGAAAAATCTTAACTTGACTAAGCGGTTACCTGAGAAAATGAAATATGACAATAATATTTTAATAAACGTGAACTCAACACACTACCCGACAATAAACTGACCTGTAATAATATTTCAATGAAATACTCAACACACTACCCGACAATAAACTGACCTGTACTTTTGTACAAGGGATGCAAGTGTCTAGTCAATTTAGGATTTTGTCTCGAAGTGACGTCATAGCGCGTACCGTTGTAAGTGTATCGTGAGTCTGCCCCTCATACTTCGGTTATTAAAAATGTGATTCAGTTCAAATTGTTTAAGTCTGAAGGATGACTAGAGATAAAATTCATTATTTCGGCTTCATAAAAACTTAATTGTCTAAATGGCGTGTTGTTTGGAGAGTAGAAAACCGTTTGATTATATATATATATATATATATATATATATATATATATATATATATATATATATATATATATATATATATATATATAAAAGGGGGAAAGATTTTGGCTAATCGGACAAAACCAGTAAGTTCCGTTCTTGCATTAAAGTACGGGGAGTCCAAGACCTTATGGATAACCCCGGGCCGGTAGATAGTTAGCTTTCGTCCTTATTAGGACTCATCAGACTGACTTAACCCTTTGGCACCTTTCCACAGTTCATAGAACCCTCGCATATTATGTCGTCCGCTTGGGATAAAGACGGTACACAATACACGTGAGCGCCACCTATGGGAAGTCACTGAAATGCAAGCACAGATCTTACTAGAGTAAAGCTGCTACTGTAGGCAACCAGTAAAACAATAATACGTACGGAAACATGACCCCCGGTACCCGGTACCGATTTTGAGCATCACTCCAGCAATCCACAATTTTGCGGTTTATACTATGAGTCGCACACTCAGTCCCACCGAGAGCCGTGCAACTCCGTCTAAAAGCCATAGAATAAGAATAAGAAAAAATGATTTAGCGTCCGTCATAATATAAAAAGGGGGAAAGATTTTGGCTAATCGGACAAAACCAGTAAGTTCCGTTCTTGCATTAAAGTACGGGGAGTCCAAGACCTTATGGATAACCCCGGGCCGGTAGACAGTTAGCTTTCGTCCTTATTAGGACTCATCAGACTGACTTAACCCTTTGGCACCTTTCCACAGTTCATAGAACCCTCGCATATTATGTCGTCCGCTTTGGATAAAGACGGTACACAATACACGTGAGCGCCACCTATGGGAAGTCACTGAAATGCAAGCACAGATCTTACTAGAGTAAAGCTGCTACTGTAGGCAACCAGTAAAACAATAATACGTACGGAAACATGACCCCCGGTACCCGGTACCGATTTTGAGCATCACTCCAGCAATCCACAATTTTGCGGTTTATACTATGAGTCGCACACTCAGTCCCACCGAGAGCCGTGCAACTCCGTCTAAAAGCCATAGAATAAGAATAAGAAAAAATGATTTAGCGTCCGTCATAATATAAAAAGGGGGAAAGATTTTGGCTAATCGGACAAAACCAGTAAGTTCCGTTCTTGCATTAAAGTACGGGGAGTCCAAGACCTTATGGATAACCCCGGGCCGGTAGACAGTTAGCTTTCGTCCTTATTAGGACTCATCAGACTGACTTAACCCTTTGGCACCTTTCCACAGTTCATAGAACCCTCGCATATTATGTCGTCCGCTTTGGATAAAGACGGTACACAATACACGTGAGCGCCACCTATGGGAAGTCACTGAAATGCAAGCACAGATCTTACTAGAGTAAAGCTGCTACTGTAGGCAACCAGTAAAACAATAATACGTACGGAAACATGACCCCCGGTACCCGGTACCGATTTTGAGCATCACTCCAGCAATCCACAATTTTGCGGTTTATACTATGAGTCGCACACTCAGTCCCACCGAGAGCCGTGCAACTCCGTCTAAAAGCCATAGAATAAGAATAAGAAAAAATGATTTAGCGTCCGTCATAATATAAAAAGGGGGAAAGATTTTGGCTAATCGGACAAAACCAGTAAGTTCCGTTCTTGCATTAAAGTACGGGGAGTCCAAGACCTTATGGATAACCCCGGGCCGGTAGACAGTTAGCTTTCGTCCTTATTAGGACTCATCAGACTGACTTAACCCTTTGGCACCTTTCCACAGTTCATAGAACCCTCGCATATTATGTCGTCCGCTTTGGATAAAGACGGTACACAATACACGTGAGCGCCACCTATGGGAAGTCACTGAAATGCAAGCACAGATCTTACTAGAGTAAAGCTGCTACTGTAGGCAACCAGTAAAACAATAATACGTACGGAAACATGACCCCCGGTACCCGGTACCGATTTTGAGCATCACTCCAGCAATCCACAATTTTGCGGTTTATACTATGAGTCGCACACTCAGTCCCACCGAGAGCCGTGCAACTCCGTCTAAAAGCCATAGAATAAGAATAAGAAAAAATGATTTAGCGTCCGTCATAATATAAAAAGGGGGAAAGATTTTGGCTAATCGGACAAAACCAGTAAGTTCCGTTCTTGCATTAAAGTACGGGGAGTCCAAGACCTTATGGATAACCCCGGGCCGGTAGACAGTTAGCTTTCGTCCTTATTAGGACTCATCAGACTGACTTAACCCTTTGGCACCTTTCCACAGTTCATAGAACCCTCGCATATTATGTCGTCCGCTTTGGATAAAGACGGTACACAATACACGTGAGCGCCACCTATGGGAAGTCACTGAAATGCAAGCACAGATCTTACTAGAGTAAAGCTGCTACTGTAGGCAACCAGTAAAACAATAATACGTACGGAAACATGACCCCCGGTACCCGGTACCGATTTTGAGCATCACTCCAGCAATCCACAATTTTGCGGTTTATACTATGAGTCGCACACTCAGTCCCACCGAGAGCCGTGCAACTCCGTCTAAAAGCCATAGAATAAGAATAAGAAAAAATGATTTAGCGTCCGTCATAATATAAAAAGGGGGAAAGATTTTGGCTAATCGGACAAAACCAGTAAGTTCCGTTCTTGCATTAAAGTACGGGGAGTCCAAGACCTTATGGATAACCCCGGGCCGGTAGACAGTTAGCTTTTAGACGGAGTTGCACGGCTCTCGGTGGGACTGAGTGTGCGACTCATAGTATAAACCGCAAAATTGTGGATTGCTGGAGTGATGCTCAAAATCGGTACCGGGTACCGGGGGTCATGTTTCCGTACGTATTATTGTTTTACTGGTTGCCTACAGTAGCAGCTTTACTCTAGTAAGATCTGTGCTTGCATTTCAGTGACTTCCCATAGGTGGCGCTCACGTGTATTGTGTACCGTCTTTATCCAAAGCGGACGACATAATATGCGAGGGTTCTATGAACTGTGGAAAGGTGCCAAAGGGTTAAGTCAGTCTGATGAGTCCTAATAAGGACGAAAGCTAACTGTCTACCGGCCCGGGGTTATCCATAAGGTCTTGGACTCCCCGTACTTTAATGCAAGAACGGAACTTACTGGTTTTGTCCGATTAGCCAAAATCTTTCCCCCTTTTTATATTATGACGGACGCTAAATCATTTTTTCTTATTCTTATTCTATGGCTTTTAGACGGAGTTGCACGGCTCTCGGTGGGACTGAGTGTGCGACTCATAGTATAAACCGCAAAATTGTGGATTGCTGGAGTGATGCTCAAAATCGGTACCGGGTACCGGGGGTCATGTTTCCGTACGTATTATTGTTTTACTGGTTGCCTACAGTAGCAGCTTTACTCTAGTAAGATCTGTGCTTGCATTTCAGTGACTTCCCATAGGTGGCGCTCACGTGTATTGTGTACCGTCTTTATCCAAAGCGGACGACATAATATGCGAGGGTTCTATGAACTGTGGAAAGGTGCCAAAGGGTTAAGTCAGTCTGATGAGTCCTAATAAGGACGAAAGCTAACTGTCTACCGGCCCGGGGTTATCCATAAGGTCTTGGACTCCCCGTACTTTAATGCAAGAACGGAACTTACTGGTTTTGTCCGATTAGCCAAAATCTTTCCCCCTTTTTATATTATGACGGACGCTAAATCATTTTTTCTTATTCTTATTCTATGGCTTTTAGACGGAGTTGCACGGCTCTCGGTGGGACTGAGTGTGCGACTCATAGTATAAACCGCAAAATTGTGGATTGCTGGAGTGATGCTCAAAATCGGTACCGGGTACCGGGGGTCATGTTTCCGTACGTATTATTGTTTTACTGGTTGCCTACAGTAGCAGCTTTACTCTAGTAAGATCTGTGCTTGCATTTCAGTGACTTCCCATAGGTGGCGCTCACGTGTATTGTGTACCGTCTTTATCCAAAGCGGACGACATAATATGCGAGGGTTCTATGAACTGTGGAAAGGTGCCAAAGGGTTAAGTCAGTCTGATGAGTCCTAATAAGGACGAAAGCTAACTGTCTACCGGCCCGGGGTTATCCATAAGGTCTTGGACTCCCCGTACTTTAATGCAAGAACGGAACTTACTGGTTTTGTCCGATTAGCCAAAATCTTTCCCCCTTTTTATATTATGACGGACGCTAAATCATTTTTTCTTATTCTTATTCTATGGCTTTTAGACGGAGTTGCACGGCTCTCGGTGGGACTGAGTGTGCGACTCATAGTATAAACCGCAAAATTGTGGATTGCTGGAGTGATGCTCAAAATCGGTACCGGGTACCGGGGGTCATGTTTCCGTACGTATTGTTGTTTTACTGGTTGCCTACAGTAGCAGCTTTACTCTAGTAAGATCTGTGCTTGCATTTCAGTGACTTCCCATAGGTGGCGCTCACGTGTATTGTGTACCGTCTTTATCCAAAGCGGACGACATAATATGCGAGGGTTCTATGAACTGTGGAAAGGTGCCAAAGGGTTAAGTCAGTCTGATGAGTCCTAATAAGGACGAAAGCTAACTGTCTACCGGCCCGGGGTTATCCATAAGGTCTTGGACTCCCCGTACTTTAATGCAAGAACGGAACTTACTGGTTTTGTCCGATTAGCCAAAATCTTTCCCCCTTTTTATATTATGACGGACGCTAAATCATTTTTTCTTATATATATATATATATATATTTGTTGTACAAATAATATATATATAAATATTTTTAGAAAATTAAAAAATTTTTTAATTTCATGAATAACGTCACATTTTTGACAGATGTTAGAAAATCATGAATACCTTCCCATATATTTTTTTGTCAAATGTCTGATTTCTACCTCTTGCATCAAGTTAACATATTTTTTTCCAATTTTTTATTTACTGTCAACTTCAAAAAATATTGTCAAAATTCCAAGTAGAATATTTTTCAACCAATTTTTTCATAAAATTTCGAAAATTAGCTGTCTTTATATTTAAATATAATGTAAGTTTTACTAATTTCCTATAATTTTAAATAATAAATTATAAATTAATTTAATTTTTTAGTGCCCTGAGGAAGAAATGAAACATTTCGAAAGCTAGGCACATTATAAGAAAAATATAATAAAGACTTTCTGGCCGAATCCCCGTAATCTTTATTTCATTTATATATATATATATATATATATATATATATATATATATATATATATATATATATATATATATATATATATATATATATATATATATATATATATATATATATATATACAGGGTGATTCAAAAGTACTTTGACAAACTTCAGGGGGTGATTGTTGGCATTATTTTAAGGTGAAAAGTTCATATAAACAATGGTCCTTGGCGGCATCGTTACGGAGATACAGGGTGTTGAAAAATTAAAAAAAAAATAAGAATTTTTAAGTAGCTTCTAAACGTTGTGAGCTTGTGTTATGAAATTCGGTGGATGAGATAAGCACCTAAGAACAGTCATTTTAAAAGTATATCGCGTTCTTTAATTTAACCAGTGGCGTCAGAATGAAAAGTTAGAATGGTAACCCGTACGACACGTGTTTCTGCTCATTGGCTTCATCAGGCCCACGTATGTGACCGTGCCTCTCAACATAAGCCGAGACGCACCTGTCACATACGCAGTTACGGGTGTAACCTTAAAAAAAAGAGAAAAAATTTAACAAGGACCACAAACAGGAGCCAGTACACCCATTTGTGGATTCAGCCAAAAGACCCCTTGTTTGGGGGTTATGTTGAGAGGCACGGTCACATACGTGGGCCTGATGAAGCCAATGGGCAGAAACACGTGTCGTACGGGTTACCATTCTAACTTTTCATTCTGTTCATTTAGCGGACATGTCCACAAATAATTCTCCTCTTTTTTATGTATAGATCCGCCCTAGTTTCTAGCATTCTTTATTCTTTCACTTGGGCTTATAGGATACCACGGCAGTGGCTATAGTCGGCGACGCTAATTGTTGCCCCCAAAAGAGGGGTCTTTTGGCTGAAGCCACAAATGGGTGTACTGGCTCCTGTTTGTGGTCCTTGTTAAATTTTTTTCTCTTTTTTTTAAGGTTACACCCGTATCTGCGTCTGTGACGGGTGCGTCTCGGCTTATGTTGAGAGTCACGGTCACATACGTGGGCCTGATGAAGCCAATGAGCAGAAACACGTGTCGTACGGGTTACCATTCTAACTTTTCATTCTGTTCATTTAGCGGACATGCCCACAAATAATTCTCCTCTTTTTTATGTATAGATCCGCGCTAGTTTCTAGCATTCTATATATATATATATATATATATATATATATATATATATATATATATATATATATATATATATATATATATATATATATACAGGGTGATTGATGGTGAGTGGCCTATTAGAAGTTCTGGCGAACTAGTCAACGGATCACTTTGAAAATTTGGTAGTTTACATAAGTGGACATGACCTTTCTTTTAAAATTATTTTTGGCCTTGCGGTGTTGCCGCTTCTACTGAAAAGTATTAGCACCTATGATAATTTAAATGGAACACCCGGTATATTATATTTTTTTTAGAATCCCTGTTGGTTTGTTAATAAGTTTCGTTAACATATTCCTATGTCTATCTAGTATCGTTGTCGAGATAATAATTATTTTCTTCTTTTTTTCTCGGAAAACATGGTAGTCAATAAGGGCTGATATTTTTGAACTCATGACAGATAGGACACTAGAATTTGGTGGAGAGCTAGGTAATACCACGAGGCTATTCACTCGGTGTCCAAATCGTAGTTATATTTGTACAGGGTGTTTCAAAAATAAACATATTTTGATGGTTTGGAAAAATGATTAAAAGTACATTTTTTTAAATGGAACACCCTGTATTTTAACCGCGGTCCTAAAAGCTCTGTAAATTTCCTATCTTTCAATATATCATGTCCCTATACCTATCTCGAATAGTTTTTGACTTATTAGCATTTATTTGGACAATTTAACTATTACAGATAACATTCACGAGTTTTTAGGAAAATTTGAAAAGTAGCCTTTGGAAACTGTTGTTTTTAAATGGATGACACTTTTCTATTATTTATTCCGTTTCGTTGTCAGTTGGTTGCCGTACTTGAAAATTCTAATTTAAGGTTTTAAGAGAAATGGAAGAAAACAATAATTATTCAAATACAGTACTTATGAATTTATTTGTTTTACATGGTCAGTGTGATAAGATCATTAGTCGTACTTGTAGAAAATTCAATGAAATGTATCCAAATTTGCCATCAATGAACAATAAGAAATTTAGACAAATTTTAAACAATTAGTAAATTCTTAAATGCTTAAAATTACTTAATCATATTTAAGTTGTAGTGTACATAATAATATTTTTTTGACTTCTAACAAAATTACCAAGAAAAAAGTAAAAAACATTTAATTAGTTTTTAATAAATGTTCAAAACGTTGGCCGTTGACATCTAAGCATTTTAAAATTCGCTTGTTTACACCATGTCCAGTAGCAAGTCTAAGTTCACCAGCATCCAAATTTTGAAATGCCCGATTCACCCGATCTTCTAACTCTTCCCTTGAATTTACCGGTGTCTTGTAAATAATATTCTTGAGAGTGCCCCAAAGGTAAAAATCCAGAGGTGTTAAATCTGGGGACCTTGCAGGCCAATTCCAAGGTCCCAAACGCCTGAACCAACGATCTTCAAACATTCTCTGTATTTCCGCACTAACTTCGTCAGTGCAGTGAGCGGGAGCCCCGTCCAATTGGTACCAGCAGCTGCGATACTGGGCGAGAGGAAGGTTGTCCACGAAATTTTCGACAAATGTAGTTAAAATTTCTAAGTATTTTCTGGAAGTTAAATTTTCATCATATATCAAATATTGAATTTTGTTGTCCATCATTACACAAAAAACATTAAATCGGAAATTTTCTTGAAATCCAGTATCTCTCGTTACATGAGGATTTTCCTTCGCCCAATAATGAATATTTTTCCTATTAAAAATTCCTTCGCGAGAAAATTTTGATTCATCAGTCCAAATGATTTTCCTTAAAAATTGTGGATCTTCCTGAATATGAACTAACAAGTTTTCGCAAAATAAAACTCTTTGTGGACAGTCCTCAGGCTTAAGACATTGAACTTTGGTATACTTATAATCATGCATATAATGTTTAGCCAATATTTTTTGCACGCAGAAATAGGTTAAGCCCAAATCTTCTTTGGCACATCTTATTGAAGCCTGCGGATAGGCATGAAAATAAGCCAAAACGTTAATTTCGTTGTCCTCACTAGATGTTACAGGTCTGGGTAAATTTCTGGGAACTTTCAAGGAAGAACCAAAATTTTTGAAATTGCTTTGAATTCGTCTAAATTTCTTATTGTTCATTGATGGCAAATTTGGATACATTTCATTGAATTTTCTACAAGTACGACTAATGATCTTATCACACTGACCATGTAAAACAAATAAATTCATAAGTACTGTATTTGAATAATTATTGTTTTCTTCCATTTCTCTTAAAACCTTAAATTAGAATTTTCAAGTACGGCAACCAACTGACAACGAAACGGAATAAATAATAGAAAAGTGTCATCCATTTAAAAACAACAGTTTCCAAAGGCTACTTTTCAAATTTTCCTAAAAACTCGTGAATGTTATCTGTAATAGTTAAATTGTCCAAATAAATGCTAATAAGTCAAAAACTATTCGAGATAGGTATAGGGACATGATATATTGAAAGATAGGAAATTTACAGAGCTTTTAGGACCGCGGTTAAAATACAGGGTGTTCCATTTAAAAAAATGTACTTTTAATCATTTTTCCAAACCATCAAAATATGTTTATTTTTGAAACACCCTGTACAAATATAACTACGATTTGGACACCGAGTGAATAGCCTCGTGGTATTACCTAGCTCTCCACCAAATTCTAGTGTCCTATCTGTCATGAGTTCAAAAATATCAGCCCTTATTGACTACCATGTTTTCCGAGAAAAAAAGAAGAAAATAATTATTATCTCGACAACGATACTAGATAGACATAGGAATATGTTAACGAAACTTATTAACAAACCAACAGGGATTCTAAAAAAAATATAATATACCGGGTGTTCCATTTAAATTATCATAGGTGCTAATACTTTTCAGTAGAAGCGGCAACACCGCAAGGCCAAAAATAATTTTAAAAGAAAGGTCATGTCCACTTATGTAAACTACCAAATTTTCAAAGTGATCCGTTGACTAGTTCGCCAGAACTTCTAATAGGCCACTCACCATCAATCACCCTGTATATATATATATATATATATATATATATATATATATATATATATATATATATATATATATATATATATATACAGGGTGGTGCAACCAAGATGGGGTGGACGATTGTGAGTAAACGGTGAGGAATTTCGAAAATTTTTTTATTGGATATTATTGATAGTCAAACACGCTATGTTTTAAAATTATAGCCATAATACAGGGTGGTCCGAAAAACTCGTGGCGGACCAAACTTGTATTTTTTAAATGGGGCACCCTGTATATAATTGTTCCAATTGATTCTCCTGTTCGTTACGATCATTTTGATATAGGGTTTATTGGGTCTAAAATTTATAGTAAGGCAATGGGACGCGGTTAAAGTTGAAAAAATGCTCACAGTTCGGCCATTTTTAAAAAAAAAATTGAAACAGGTATGGAAAAACCAAATATTCCATAAAACGTTACATATCCTTGAATACATTAATCGCTTGCAATTTGTTTAAAATTATTCACTGTTATACAGGGTGGTCAAGTTTTGCAAATACGCCCTGGACTCATTTTTTTTTAAATGGAACACCCTATATATTTTATTTTCATGTTAAAGACAACATTACTAGCTTTCAAAAAATACACAAATAGACACTATCATAAATGAAACAAAAGATTGACGAACTTGTCAAAGCTACTGCCGCATAATCCATTATTTACAAGTTAAGTGTAGGTGGCCCAATAATTATGAGGTAAGAAAACTGAGACCCGAAACTTTTACATGTTTATTAGAGAACAGAAAATATTGTTTTTAGGAAATGTAAAGTAATTAATAAACCAGTTATAACAAAGATAATCAGTTATTAGTATTATTAATAGTGTAAGAAAATTAATTAAGCAAAAACCGAACATCTTTTAAAATTATTTAGTTATGTGTTATGTAGTTACTTGTCAACCTAATTTAATATAAACAATTAAAAAAGCTCATATAAGGTGTTCAACTAAACCACCTTTTTGCTGAAGGCACATTTCGAGTCTATCCATAAATGAAAGTTTCACTTTTCCCAACTGAAATGTTGTGAAAACTGTTTCTTATTCTCGCCTTCATATCTTTCACTGTGGTTGGAACCTCTTTATAGACTTCTTCTTTAACATGCCCCCATAGAAAAAATCTAGTGGTGTTAAGTCGGGTGATCTGGCTGGCCACTTAAAGGGTCCACCTCGCCCAATCCAACGATCTGTCTTCCAATTATCGACAAAATATCTTACATTCCTATGGTAGTGCGGGGGCGCTCCATCATGTTGAAACCATAATGATCCCCTTACCATTAAAGGTAAATCTTCAAGCAATACTGGCAACTCGTTTCTCAAGAAGTTGTTTATAACTGGTTTATTAATTACTTTACATTTCCTAAAAACAATATTTTCTGTTTTTTTAAATATCTCTAATAAACATGTAAGGGTTTCGGGTCTCCGTTTTCTTACCTCACCTACGCTTAACTTGTAAATAATGGATCATGCGGCAGTAGCTTTGACAAGTTCGTCAATCTTTTGTTTCATTTATGATCGTGTCATGGCTTCCTAATATTAGATATTTAATAATAAACAACGTAAATTCAGTATAATCATATTAGAATGAAGAAACTTTGCTTTCACGGCTAGTTTACTAAAAAACTGTTGGTCAGAAAGGCATCATGTATGGTATTTTTTGAAAGCTAGTAATGTTATCTTTAACATGAAAATAAAATATATAGGGTGTTCCATTTAAAAAAAATGAGTCCAGGGCGTATTTGCAAAACTTGACCACCCTGTATAACAGTGAATAATTTTAAACAAATTGCAAGCGATTAATGTATTCAAGGATATGTAACGTTTTATGGAATATTTGGTTTTTCCATAACTTTCAAATTTTTTTAAAAAATGGCCGAACTCTGAGCATTTTTTCAAATTTAACCCCGTCCCATTCCCTTACTATAAATATACTATACATATATATATATATATATATATATATATATATATATATATATATATATATATATATATATATATATATATATATATATATATATATATATATATATACAGGGTGTTATGAAATTCACTGCATATATTGAAACCCATAAATGCTGGTATGAATTCAGACTGAATAAAAATATTCATAAATGGCGCTTCATGATACAAAATGGTAGATGTCGCCCCGCAAAAAAAAAATTTTGTAACTACGCACCACTGGCAATAAATACATGGCCATATAAAAAACATCGACAAATGTCAGTTACAGAAAAAATCTTTTGTTTTGACGTCAGTAGTCACTGTGACGTTGCCAATTCTTCCTAGAATATTCCTATGTAACAGGTTTGAAAAATAATAGATTTGTTATCTTTAAAGTAAGAAATCATACTAAATCTTTTAAAACATTCAAAAATTCAAAAAGTTAAAATACTACAACACAAACAAGCCAGAGAACAGCTGTTCAAAACAAGAGTAAAATTTTGTTCAACTAGGCAGACCAGAAATTTTTGCAAGAAAAAGAGTAAGTACCTATACAAAAATTTTGGTTCCAAATTAGCTTTAAACAAAAAACTCCTAACTCTTAAGCATGTACTTTTTTTTATTTGCCTATTTTACATCGTATTTAATAGAAAATTTAGCTTTTATTAACAGGTTTATTTATATCGTCCTTAATTTCTAAGCGAAATTCCTCACAACTAAATTAATAATAAACTTTACCTTCAAAAAAAAATTACGACAAACAACATTCAATAACTCGACAAAATAACTATAAAAACGATCGCGCTTCCAAACGACGCATTACGAGCCTCTTGACTGGAAGTAAAGTCCAAAATGACACGAACTTTCTCTGACGGACTCGCACGCTGTTCTTCAAACAATAATAAAGGTTATTATTACTACACAATACAACCCATCCGTTTGGTTAAAACATGAAAGTCTAACAAACACTACGAAATGTTTTGTTTTCTTATAAATAATCAACACTATAAACACATACGATAGCACCTTTAATAAATTGAAAACTTTTTTTCACTTGGATGTCTTGGATGACAGAATTTTACAAGCCGGCCGATAAAAGTGCGCGGTAGGAGCTGGCGGAACCACTGCACGAACTCGTGATGTTGCGCAGTCACCTAACGCGTCGCTATGCCACATATTCAACCAATCACAGCGTGAGCTTTCGTCGTTTACGCGTCCGGCGAAAATTGAAGCGTGAAAGTGGTAGCCGTTAGCTCCTCTTGGCGCAACAAATAGATGGAGAGAGCACAGCGAGAACGAGAAAAGAGAGAGAGCACGACGTCCGAACGTATAATCAAAGCGTGTC
Organism: Philopedon plagiatum; assembly: GCA_963971165.1. Classification (NCBI taxonomy): domain Eukaryota; kingdom Metazoa; phylum Arthropoda; class Insecta; order Coleoptera; family Curculionidae; genus Philopedon; species Philopedon plagiatum. The sequence continues at coordinate 74,383,704 of OZ020192.1, forward strand.
GCCTTGTAAAATTTTACGTCGATTAATCGGGAACAAAAAATAGATTTGTAAAAAGAGCGAGCATTAAAAAAGATATGGGGAATATTGTTGAAATATCTTTTTTTAAATACTTTATTATGTACTAGCTAATATGCTTTACTGTATAAGGAACCACACATGCCTGCGTGTATTATGGGTTGCGTATAGTTATACATTTTTTTTAGCAAAAAAGAAGAGAAGTCAGGTCTTAACCATAACCTCAGTTGTTTATTTATTATTTTTGTTTGAATTGTCAAATTTTTTTTATTTTTATTAATACTGAATTTCGATTATAGTAATACAAAGGTTTTTAATTAATAATTTAGAAAACAATGTACGTATGTATGAAAATCAGGTTCAAAAGCGTGTGATGAGAGACGAAAGTGATCCCTTTTCGCTACACGACACAAGGTTTATAGAATTATTTCGTCTCAACAAGGACTTAGTGGCATATCTGTTTGATAATTTGATGGACCATTTAGAGGCAGAAAATAAGATCAACCAGAATACCCACACAGACAAGAATTCTAATTGCTTTAAGGTTCTTTGCCACAGGCAATTATCAATGGGGCATTGCTAAAGAATTCTTGTTATCTACAAGTCGGCAAGTAGTGAGGAGCAGATGCATCTGTGAAGTGGCCAATGCAATAGTGACTATTTTACGTCATTTGTGGATTAGGTTTCCCAGAACCCCACAAGAAATTAACGAAGCTCAAAGGGGTTTTATGGGAAAGCTGGATTTCCTGGAATCATCGGGTGCATTGACTGCACTCATAGCACCTGCAGAAGATGAACATCTTTATGTTAATCAAAAAGGATTTCATTCAAAAAATTGCCAAATTATTTGTAACTATGATCTACAAATCATTAATATTAATGCCAAATATTGTGGTTCGACCAAATATATGGAGGGCATCTGCAGTGAAAAATTTATTGGAACTTAAGTACAACAGGGGTTAGTATTTACAGACTAATAATATGTTTTACCTAAAAATATTTATTTTTCTGAAGTTAAAAAATCTGTTTTTGTATGTTATAAATAAAAAGTTAATTGTGCGAAAATATTAGAAGTATTTTTAATTTTTTTTTAATTTTCACTTTCAGGAGAACGTACAGATTGGTTGTTATAGGAGACTCAGGATACCCTCTGGAGCCATGGCTACTTACCCCCGTTGAAAATACAGACCCCGGAACCCCAGAAGGCAGATATAATCAGTCTTACAAAATAACACGAAGCACTGTGGAAAGATGTATTGGACGCCTAAAGTTAGTTTTTCGGTACTATTGTAAAAATGCCTGTGTTGTACTGCATAATATATGCATCTGTGCAGGAGTTGAACATAATATAGTCTTTGATATTCCTTTGCTAGGTATTGATGATGTTGAACATGATCATAATCCAGTTTTAGGAGTAGCTAGGCAAGTTAGGCAGCAACTAATTAATCGATATTTTCAGTAGGTTTTTAATATGTCTAGTGAATTAGTTAAATCGTCCGATTTGGTTTTAAAAAATTCCTGTAAAACTGAAGTATAAATAACGATAATTACATGCTTTTAAAATAATTGTAAATTTACATAGTCAGTTTTTCTATGTATCTGTCCTTCTGTAATTTTTGATGTCTGAAGTTGGCCCCCAAATGTAAACTTTATTAAAACATTAATGGAGTTCTGAGTTTCCTATGAAGAGTTCTTTTCAATTTTTATTAATAGTTCCGTTAAAATAAAAGTAAAAACACTGTTTTCAAAATGGGGTGCTAACTTCACGCAGCCCCCATTGTTGCAAAACCAAAAGTGTGGCCACAGTGCTTAATAGTTCTAAAGGAGTTCTGCAGTTCTTTGTGATTTTCGAGGCCAGATCTCTTACCCAAAAAATTCTAATACGTGTTTTGTGCTTTTTGGGAAGGAAAAAATTCAACAACAAAATGTCATTATCTTTATGCCGAACTGTAGAACTATTGCAGAACTAACGGGAACTCATGAGTTTTAAACCAGAACTCTTCTTAAAAAATTTTCATGGGGGCCTACTTCACACTTTTTTATCTGTCAAAAATTTAAGTTGTAAACAAAAAAATACCATTCTAATTCTACAGAACTGTAGAACTATTGCAGCACTAACAGGAACTCATGAGTTTTAAACCAGAACTCTTGTTTACAACTTAAATTTTTGATTGTTAGAAAAGTGTGAAGTTGGCCCCTCATGAAATATTTTTTAAGAAGAGTTCTGGTTTAAAACTCATGGGTTCCCGTTAGTGCTGCAATAGTTCTACAGTTCTGTAGAATTAAAATGGTAATTTTTTGTTTACAACTTAAATTTTTGACAGATAAAAAAGTGTGTAGTAGGCCCCCATGAAAATTTTTTAAGAAGAGTTCTGGTTTAAAACTCATGAGTTCCCGTTAGTTCTGCAATAGTTCTACAGTTCTGCATAAAGATAATGACATTTTGTTGTTGAATTTTTTCCTTCCCAAAAAGCACAAAACATGTATTAGAATTTTTTGGGTAAGAGGTCTGGCCTCGAAAATCACAAAGAACTGTAGAACTCCTTTAGAACCATTGTGGCCACACTTTTGGTTTTGCAACAATGGGGGGCTGCGTGAAGTTAGCACCCCATTTTGAAAACAGTGTTTTTACTTTTATTTTAACGGAACTATTAATAAAAAGTGAAAAGAACTCTTCATAGGAAACTCAGAACTCCATTAATTTTTAATAAATTTTACATTTGGGGGGCCAACTTCACAGACATAATTTTTGACACTCTGGCGAAGGTATTACATACTACAACCATTTCTTATATGTATTATGAATTTATTTAGTTATTAACGTATCAATAATATAGCAAATTCCTAATCTTTTGATTAAAATTATTATATTTTTTAAATTTTAATTAGGTGTAAAAGGATGGGAAGATGAAAGCCATACCTTTTTGACAAGGTATTATACCATAACATATTCAAATTTAGTTTTCGTTCGTTGTGCACTTCAAAGTAAAACTTAAAGAAGTATCATAAAAATGGGAAAAAAATGAAAAATAAGCAGAACAGACTTCCTGTATACTAAAAAAATTTTGCGATCTTACAAAGTTAATAATATATAATAACATAAAAAATAATAACACAAAAAGTAAAATTCTTTTGACAACTAAAATTTTTTTACATGCAATAACATGTAATTTTTTTAAAGAGAAACTTTTTTTTATGAAAATAAATCTTTATTGCATGCAAAAAGACTTTAAGTTGCATGTGTTTCGCATTACTGCCTTTCAAAGATCGAGACATTTTTGTAGTACCTATATGGAAAGCCTAGTCTCAAGTAGAATATATTAACCATTTCCTGATGTCATTTTCAGGATTATTTTATTTCAATAAAAACATTGAAATTTTATTTAGTGTTTTATTAAAGGTAATTTTAGTAACACAAACATAGAATACACTAAAAAAATTTACCAACCATATGTATATAATCATAGAATTTAGCTTAAATAGACAATAATCAGTCTTTTAAAACCTTAGAAACAAACAAAATTAAGCATAGTCATGAAAAATTAGGGTCGAAGAACTTAAAGACCGGGTAGATTCAAATTCAAATTGAAATTCGTTTATTCATGTTATTACATAGCAGTGTTTACACTCGTCAATATGTAGTAAAATAAATAAAATTTAGAAACAAACACATAACACAGTTTACAATAAGAAGACATTAAAATTGAACAAATTATTAATCAATGAGGACATTAGTTAAAATTATGAGAAATAAATTCATCAAAATTATAAAATGCATTTTGTATTAAAATTTCCTTAATTCTACTCTTGAAACTTCTAAGATCTAAACTCTTCATATTAGCTGGCAATACATTATAAAATTTTATCGCCCAGTAACCAGGCCCAGTTTGACACCTCTTTAACCTCCAATAGGCAGGCACAAGGTTATTTTAAATGTTGGTGGTAGTAAAGTAAGTACTTGGCTTCGATACCGACAGTGCAAAAAAGTATTGATACCTACTTGGAATCATTATAAAAGTATCGATGCTCAAAATACTCGATACTGTGGCAAAAGTATCGATACTTTTGAGGTATCGAAGTATCATTAGCATCTCTATTTATTACCAAATAGGGTAGACCGTGTCACAAAAGTTAAAACTTACAACTAAACCTAACCTAGAACACTAAAAATTTGAATAAAATAATTTGTTACACATTAGGTGGAAAGTTCTTTAAAATACGTTTCTGACTAAAAAGAGTTAGTGTTTTAAAATATTGAGGTATTCTGTTCCATATTTTAAAAATATTGTAAGATTTTTTTGTATGTAACTAAAATTTGCCCTATCATTTACCAGGCAATGTTTGTTTCTAGTTTCATAGTTATGTTCTGTTTGAAGTTCCATACACTGTGAATAGTTTTTAATAACAAGCAGTTAACAACGATGCTCTTACATGTTTCAGTTTATTTTATTTTAAATATTGTTCTAAGGCATCTTTTCTGCAGTACAAAAACTCGGTTGACAACCGAGTTTCCCCAAAAAAGTATACCATATCTCATTTTTGACTGCACATAGTCATGATACGCTGACAGGTCGTCGGAGGTGAAGAAAATGGTTTATTATAACCCCCTTTCCCCACACTTCAGGATCCATAACAGATGCTTTCTTTTCGGTTGGCACCTGGATTTTAAAAGAACTTTTGTACTTATCTTTTCTTGTTTTCATTTTCTCACATTTACATGGAATTCCATTAATTGCCTTTAGATAATCTTGCATTTCAGCTTCCTTCGAGTCTGGATTCAAGCCTGATACGATAAAGATGACATTTTTTGGGCAGTTTTTAGGGCAAAACTCTTCCTTCCTGCCTCCGACTGCCAATTTTACATAAATTTGTGCGCCAAACACGATCGACATGTCAAGAACAGTAAAGCTGGTGTTGTGAAGAGCCCAAAACCTCGACCCAAGCATTATAAAAAAGTCCCACTAAGATTACTCATAAATGATTTCCATGAAATGACTCCTACTTTTTGCCTTATCGCTTCAAAAAATATTTAATTTATAAAGGTATTTTTTCTGATACGGAACATTATGGCAACTGGAAAGCCTTCATTAAAATCATCCAGTACCATAATAGTGGTCATCTCAAAGTCATAATTATTAAGCCCATCTGTGATATCCATATTTTTTTCCAAATTGAGACAGTAGTGATGCATGGCAATAAGACAAAAGTCAGGTCCATAAAATAATCATATGATTGACCTTGTGGTTTGTACATTAAGAGGATTATTTTGAGCTGTTTTACATTCCTGTACCCATAACTCTATACTAATACACAGCTTTCTAAAACTTACTTTGTAGTCTAAACACCTTTCTAATAATTTTACTTCTAACTGTTTATCAAGTTTACGTATCCTTAGGTGTTAGATGTCATTTGACTGTCCATAGTGTGATGTAATCCTCTTACCTTAAATAAAACATATTTTATCACTTATCAAAACCAACTGTTTGTGTAATTTAATTATCTATTACGAGACAAAAAAATTTCTACATTTTATTGTAGGTATAGTGTTTGTATACAAAATTATGTACTAATATTTTTCATACTTACCACTTCTACAACAACGGACGTATTGTACTTCATCACCTGAGCCTAAAATGTTCTTTCGCCCATAAAATAATTTGGCATTTCTCCCTACTTTCGACATCGGCTTTCCAAGATTTAAATTCTAAAATACTTTATTTTAAACATTTTCCACGCAATTTTACAATAACAATACCTTGTATACTATGGAACTATTTTTCTTGTCGTTCTATGTATATTTAACGAATGTTCATTTTGTAAGTGATAAATAAAATCATTTCCAAAAAAAAAACAATGACAGTCCAAGCACAGAAAGTTTATTTTATTTCCAGCATATAAATACACTTGCTTTTTAATATCGTGCTTGCTTCTACAATGTTCGTTTAGATTAAATTGGATACTAATTACAAATAAATTGAACCCAAAATAAATTAAAAATATAACCTAAAAATTCTATATGTCAGTGTAGTTTAATTGGATGATCATCATATAACTCTAAAGGATATGTTGAACGTGTTTCTCATAAACAAAATCCTAATCTTTGTTTCATGCATCATTCATTTCTGACTTATATCTCAGGTTCATTTAATCTTTTTAATCTAATTGAATAAAACTGGTGTTATTTGACAATTAATAATGATAATAATAATTCTTATTTCAAATTATGCGACGTAATATATTTTCCACAGAAACACGAAAATATATAACATAGAAGGAAATGGCTTCATTAGAAAAATAGTAACTTACATCTGCTAAACAATCTACAATTATCCTGAATAGAATATGGTTCTAAATTCACCAGCATTTAAACAATTTTAGATCACTTATAAATTTTACATTATTTGGTAAGTTATAAAAAAATTTAGACATGCTAACTTTTTTTCAGTTAGAGTCAATCTGTGAACTGGGTAGTTTACATTTAGAGTTCTCGTATTATATTCGTGAAATATTTGTAGCTCAAACATATTTCTATTTTTAAAGAAAAATAACAGACACTCATAGATATAAAGTCCATATAAACCGTTAGAATCCTACATTCTTTAAAAATACCTCTACAATTTTTATTAAAACGCATTTTTTCAATATTCTTATTACTCTTTTTTGTTTTTTGAACTACAAATGTTGTTCTATTAAGCCATTACATTCCCAAAAAATTATCCCGTACTTCAATAACAATTCAAAATTTGCGGGATATACATATTTTTAAACTACATACTGTCATTTCAATATTTTCCCATAACCCCAATTTCGTAGCAAATTAAATTTAGATTTTGCATTAATGAGTTAATTTGATGTGACCAATTTAAAAATTCATCCAGATAAACTCCTAAAAACTTAGTTTGCTCAACTATTTCCAACTCATCTTCTTCAAATGTTACCTCTGATGGTTTAACAGTTTTAGACAATTTTGTTCTAAAGAGTAGAATGATTGTTTTGTTTAATATAAGTCTATTCTCTAAAAACCAAATATTAGCTCTATTCAAAAGAGATGCTCCCATTGTTGTCAACTCTGCAAAAGGTTTTGGCACCAGTAATGGGATTAGTGCCATCAGCGCAACAAGTTCATTTGGAGAGATTGCTACAGAATTTAGGCCATTTAGCAATTCTAATTTTATTTTCCATTAAATTTAAAGCATAAGTTTGTCCGTTCCTTATTATTTTCACTCTCTGTTGTCTATTTGTTAAATGTGATTTAAATAGATTAAGAGCATCTCCTCTAACACCATATAAAATATAACTTTCTTAACAGCAATACTGGATTGATACAGTCATATGCTTTTGACAAATCCAAACACATGCCCAGTGCCAGCTCACCTTTCTCAACAAACTCCAATATTTTTTTAGTGAACTGAAAAATGGCTATGTGTGCAGACTTGTGAGGTATGTATCCGTGTTGAATTATTGTATTAAATATTTATTCATTAAATCTACAAGACGTTGACACATTGATAAATTCAAACAATTTTGAGATAGCTGGTAGCAGGCTTATAGGTCTATAATTCTCCATTTGTTCAGTGTCTCCTTTTTTGAATAGTGGGTTTAATTAATGCAACTTTGAGCTGATCAGGAAAAATGCCTCTTTTAAAAAAGTTGTTAATAAGAAACAGAGAACATCTTTAATTGTAAAAATTTTCAAAAATCTAGCAGGTATTTTGGCCCCTCCACTGATATGTTTAATTTCAATTTATTTTTAGCAAAATTACAAGGTTCAGCTGTCGATATTGGTCTCAAAAACATTGACGGGTTGTTCCCTTCGATTTTACAATCTACTGGCCGAACCGCTCGTTCTCTTAATATTTTAGGTATTATAGAGAATAAATATTTGTTGTGGAATATTTTCAGGATCACCTTTAATACCAGTATCGCAGTTTTTGTCAGTCTATCCAGTTATTTCTTTACATATTATACTCCACATACCTTTAGTTTTGTTTTCAAAAAACCTTAATTTCTTTTTTCATATTCTTCTGGCCTTACTACTTTTAACAAGTCACCATATGTTTTTACTTTTTATAAGGTTCCTTGTAGCTAACGTCTACTCTAGATAGAGCCAACAAAATAACTAATTTATTTCTACACTCTTTAGTTCTGGGATCGTTACAATGTTTAAGTTTTTGATTTGTGTTAATAATTAGTTTTAGCGGAAAACAGCGATTAAAAATGTTAATGAAGGTGTTCATAAAAACACTCCATTTAATATTTATTAATATCCTCAGTTTCAACCTCATATATTTGAGACCAGTCTTATTCGTTTAAAAGATTTCTAAAAAATAACTTATTTTGATTAGAGAAAATTCTTTTAGGTTGTGCATTTTGATGAGGTTGATCTAATCGATCAGTGCCGTTTTTGTACAGTATGATCAGATATTAATGTATCTTAAATTTTACTATCTACATAATGAAAATTTACAAAAATATTATATGTAGATGCTAGATGCTGAATTATGTACAGGGATATCGAAATAAAAGTAAACAGGCCTTATAACGTTTTTATTTTTAAATGTGGGAAAACATGTTAAATATGAAAGTTTTGGGGATTTTTATGGATCATTCATATATCTTATCAGCAAAACAACTGAGCATCGAATAAAAAAAATATAGTATAAAACATCGATTTTCTCGATTATTTTAAATTGGATGGTATGATTTTTATCATATTTTTGGATTCTAGGAGAAGTCCTAGACATATTTTGTATAACATACCCTATGCGATTTTTCAATCGTTTTTGAAATATTTCGAATTAAAAATTAGTTCGCATAAATATACTTTAAATGTAACTGTCCAGGTTGCGAACGAAATACCTGCTTCCTTTTTAAATTTTCTTCGTAGGTAAGTCAAAGTTAATGTCAAGGTTGACAATAATACTTTAGTCACCGTGAACTTATAATTTTATTTTTTATGCAAAATGAGTTATTCTATTAAACAATAAATGTTGATTTTTATTAGTTATTAATATTTGAAAGCAATAACCAGTGATTATAAACAATAACAAATGAATTATAACATAAACAGATAAATGTTAACATTGGCGAATAAATATCAAAATAAATTTTCAACTTGTCCGCCATTTAATTCTTCGCACTTTTCATACATTGCTCTCGGCCTCTGAAGTGTATTTATAATACTTTCAGCATCATTTTTGTTCAGATTTCTTACTTCATTTCTCACCTTCCTTTGTATTTCTTCAATATTTTTGATTACGCTTGCTGTATACGAGATTTTCAAATGACCCCAAAGAAATGTATCTAAAGGTGTGAGGTCTGGGCTGACTTTCCTAGTCTCTATGCAGCGATGTCTGCTGTTGACTGGTCTTTTCTGAGAGAATTTAATAATGATGTGAATTTAATGGTGCAATCTTTTACTGAAAAGATCGTAAGTTTATTCAGGTCCCATGTACCTACTAAAAGACCGGCCTTGGCCGTTTATCTACCATGGTTTAATGGAGCGGTGCTAAGTAAGTTGAAGCGTAAAGACAAATTACGTCGAAAATTCAGGGAAACAGGCAACACTCAGTTTTATGAGCAGTTTGTTAATTTGCGTTCGGAAATAAAAACTGAAGTTAAATTATTACATACAACTATGTTCGTAATATGGAAGCCAACATTTCCGAAGAACCAAACAGATTTTGGTCTTATTTAAATATAAAGAATAACAGCTCCACTATGCCATATACCATGAATTATCAGAATAAGATTGTAGACGAACCTCAGAGGGTTGTCGATAGTTTTGCTAATTTGTTTTCGCAGACTTTTCAGGATGGTACCACGTCCCCTGCCTCTTTCGATCTGCTGGAGGATGCAGCACTGTCGAATAATTAGCCCACTTGTATTTTAACATTTGTTATTGCGGCTGATATTAAAAAAGCTATAAATAAACCAAAGCCGAACCTGACAATGGGTCCCGATTTCATTCCATCATTTATTATTAAAGATTGTTCTCCTGTATTGTTATATCCTTTGACTTTAATCTTTAATACAATTTTGTCGACGTCATGTTTTCCGGACTCTTGGAAAGTCTCCCGCATTTCTCCGGTATTTAAGAAGGGTGGCCGCAATGACATTAATAACTACAGACCTGTTGCCATAATTTGTAATTTTAGTAAGGTGTTCGAGACTGTGCTTCATGCATTTTTGGGTGGGCACGTCTCGAACATGATATCTGATCATCAGCATGGATTTATAAGTGGTAAGTCGACCATCACTAATCTTGTGTGTAGTACTCAGTATCTTTGTGAACGGCTGGATGGACAGAGTCAGGTGGATGTTATCTACACAGATTTTTGAAAGGCACTTGACAGACTTGACCATACCATCTTGATTAGTAAACTGACATTCTTTGGTTTTTCAGGGCCGTTAATAGAATTAGTAAGGTCATATCTTTATAACAGGTATCAATATGTGCAGTCCCGTGGTTACAGGTCTGTCAGATTTCTGCAGTCGTCTGGTGTGCCCCAAGGATCCGTACTTGGGCCACTATTCTTTACTCTTTTTATTAATGACATTGTTTCGGGATTGGAGGTTGACTGCTTGCTTTATGCTGATGATCTTAAACTTTTGTGCGAAATATTCTCTCCCGAGGACACTATTAGGCTTCAGAATAGCTTGAATGGGGTTTTTGATTGGTGCCGAAAAAATAAACTTCCACTTAATCCTTCAAAATGCAATGTTGTGTCTTTTACTCGTAAACTAAATCCAATAATTTATAATTATGATGTGGATGACGTTATACTTTCGAGACCTAATACTATAAAAGATCTTGGTGTAGTATTTGACCCTAAATTGTCGTTTATAGATCATATTGAATCCGTGGTTAACAGTGCATCTAAGGGGTTGGGTTTTATCGTGCGGAACTCTAGGGATTTTCGACGGGCCTCTACTCTTCGTGCTCTGTATATGGCCTTTATAAGATCACGACTTGAGTACGCATCTGTTGTGTGGAGTCCGATCTACCAGGTCCACATTTCTAGCTTGGAAAAAATTCAGCGTAAATTTATGAAAGCATCTGTTTTTACATTGGATGGCTTCTGGCCGGAGATCGGATACCCGCACGATGTGCTGCTCAGTAGATTTAATTTGTCTGAATTAGCTATTAGGCGATCACTTTATTCTGTCGTGTTCTTGTCTAGGATACTAAATAATAAAATTAAATATAGAGGCCTCACAGATTATGTAAAAATCAGGGTGCCTAGGTTGGAGGCTAGGAGAGCTAATCTTTTTCTAATGCCAGCGCCGCGGACAAATATCCTTATTTCGTCACCGTTTTATCAGATGTTTAAGAATTATAATGCTACAGAAAACAGTGTAGATATATTTTGTTGTAACGTTGCTCAAATTAAAAGGATATGTGTCTAACTTTTCTTCATAATATAAGTGTATATTACCATTGTTATGATTAGTTTTTCTTAAGTTATGTTAATTTTATGACTTCTTTTTCCTTATCCTATAATTGGTAAACCTGTTGGATATTGTAACTAAATAAATAAATGAATAAATAAATTTGCAGGTCAATGTAACGTTCCCTATCTACCGATCCATTCGTTATACTAATGGTTTAAAAAATTGCGAACTTTAATTATATTATGGGGGGGGGGGGGGGCTCCGTTCTGTTGCCATATAATACGTCGACGATCTTCAAGTGGCAATTCGTTGAGAATATCTTCGATTTCATTTTCTAAACATTTACGATAGCGCTGGCCAGTTAATGCTCCCTGAAAAAACAGTGGCCCTAGAATTTTATTTTGTAATATCCCACACCAAACGTTGACTAAATTCGCCCCTGAAAAGCAATATCTTCGACGGTAAAGGGATTTTCATCCGACCAAACATTTCGTCTATTAACATTCCCGCAGCTGAGAAAGTTGCTTCGTCTATCCAAACGATAGTATGAAATAAATTAGGATCTTGCCGCATTCTTTCGTTAATATCTGTGACAAAAGTATATCTCCTTTCTTTTTGATCGGCACTGAGCTTTTGAACTGGCATAATTTTATATTGTCTATACTTAAAATACTTTAACGTTCTTTGAACTGTTCCATAAGTCAACATTTTATCTCTTCTTCCATATCTGAGATACCGCACACAATCGGGAATTGCTTTTTTTGTATTCTCTTGAAAATATAGTAAAATCGCTAGGTCCCTTTCTTCATTTCTTTCTCTTCTTCTTCCATTGCCCAGAATTCCTCGTTCTTCTAGTCTTCTATTTGTTTTAATTATGGTGTTTAATGATGGAGTTCTTTGTCCCTCTTCATTAGTTTCTTCATATTGTCTTTGAGCGGCTCTAAGATTATTGTTATTGTTTAAATATAATTTTAACATTTTGTATCTCTCATTAATATAATTTTGTATAAAAATAAAATTATAAATTCACGGTGACTAAAGTATTACTGTCAACCTTGACATTAATTTTGACTTACCGACGAAGAAAATTTAAAAAGGTAGCAGGTATTTCGTCCGCAACCTGGATGGTTACGTTTAAAGTATAAAGTATAAAAAGTATAAAGTATTTAAAGTTTAAAGTATATATCATGTCAGAACGCACGATCTGGCACTACAATTCTGCCGACTGGGATGGTCTTCGAAACTTCTTTTCTGCTTTCCCTTGGAAGCCTGTCTGTTTTTCCACTCCCGATCCCTCCGAAATTTGCTCTCCTATCACAGACATTATTCAAGCAGGTATTGAAGGTTTCATTCCACATACCCGCAAGAAACCTAAACTCCACCATCAAAAGCTGAGACGCTTAATTTTACATTAAACCAAAAGATAAAAATAATTTTGAATTTTCAAACAAAATCCCTAGTACCAAACTAGGTCAAGCTTAATCACAGACTAGCAACGATTTGTTCCAGGGGACAATGGTGGCCGCCAGCTTTTAAACAGTGAGATGGGTCGGAGTTAAGATGTTTATTTTAGAGCGCCACGTGATTTTAAATGTTTTACACCATGCCCCTGTATATAGATGTGGTGCGAGGAAAGACAAAAATCACGAATTGTCCAGCCCCGGCTGCAGTCTGCCTTCCACCAACACTCGTTCCGATACTAGTACCAAATAAAACAACACCGCTTAAAACAACAAATTGGTTATACAGGGTGACGCGGATCTAAATGAACATACTTCAACACAAGACAAAGAATACCTTGGGGGTTCTTAATCACCCATCTTTGATAGTTCAATTGTCGATAGTTAATAAGATACAGGGTGTTTTATGAACTTCAGCAATTTTTTGTTCTTGTCATATTTTTTAATGCACTCCGTATAAAATTTTCATATTGGGTCAACATCTGTAACCTATCTGTCGCTTAAAATTGCAGTATTAGAAAATTTTAAATTCCAGGCCCGTATTAAAAAAAGTTGACATTTTCAATTTTTACATTTTTAACACCCTGTATATCAATTTTTTCAAAATATTATTTTTTTATTGGAAAGAGCATAAAGAATTGACCCTAACGGCATAATTTTCAAAGTTCCCGCACCCATCACTTGATTAGAATAAATGGTTGTTTTGTAAAAAATTTCAAAATGGTGCATATTTGGAAATTAGAAATTAAGAAAATAACAATAAAAAAGCAAAAACTGCTTTCGAAGTAAAAAAATAAATGTACTAAACGTTTAATAGTTTTAACGAGACTAAATTTTAGGGAACAACACAACAACAAATAACAAAGTAATAATAATAATAACAAAACTGCAAGTTAAAATCGACTGCTTAAAATCTAATACATAGAAAAAGTTTTAGCAAGAATTAATTTTAAGAGCACTTTAGCAGAACACTGTTATTTAAGAAGCTGTTCAAAATGCCCTCCATTGGCTTGTTCACATCTTCGTCTTCTGATGTTTAAATTTGACACTGCTTTTCTAATTGCGTCTGGGTTATTTTTTATTTCCTGAAAAGCATTAATAATTCGTTGCAAAAGCTGCTCCCGCGTGTTGATTTCTTATGAATAAACCAAATTTTTCATATTCCCCCAGAAAAAAAAGTCCATAGGATTAAAGTCCGGCGACCTGGCTGGCCATAAATGGGGCCCTCCACGGCCTATCCATCTGTTAGGAAACGTAATATTTAAAAATTCAGATACAACCCTTGCAAAATGTGGTGGGGCCCCATCATGTTGAAAAAAGAGCCCTCTCACGTTAGCATTTTCATTCTGCATAAGTCCTGGCAAAATGTTTTGTAAAAAATTTAAATATTGATTTCCATCTAATCTTTCAGCAAAAAAGTGCGGCCCAATTAATTTATTATTTATTATACCTGCCCAAACGTTTATGGAAAATTTGTGCTGCGAATGCGATTGTCTGATGGCATGTGGATTTTCTAACGACCATACATGGGAATTCCTTGAATTATTTACACCATCTCTGGTAAATTGTGCTTCATCGGTCCAGAGGATTCGATAAAGACTCCTTTGGTGTCTACTGAGCCACTGGCAAAAGAGTAACCGGTTTGCATAATCGCCAGGTTCCAATCTTTGAACTTCTTGAACATGAAACGGATGCAAGCCTTCCTTTTGCAGTGTTACATTAACTCTTTTTTGCGGGATTCCTAGACGTGTCGCAATTTTTCGAGTAGATGTTTTGGGATTATCTTCAACAAGATTTAAGATATCTTCTTCCTCCTGAACTGGATGTCGTATTGGTTGATCAATATTATTGTCGGTGGGAAAATGTCCATGTTCTCCAGCAAATAAAAATACATTTGCAAATGTTTTGTGATATGGACATCTTCTACCCGGAAATCGCCTACGATATTCCCGAACAGCAGCTCTTCCATTACCGTTACATCTTCTGTTATATTCTTTAGCTAATTTCATTTTAGTTTTTGACCAAAGTTTCAATTGTCTCACTGCCTCATTGCCATGGGTAGCCAAGATCGTCTGGTAGAACCCCATTTGGTAATTATTGATATTACTGGAAACAGCGAATTTTTTCATGAAATTTTGCACATACCCTAATTTTGGGTCGTAGAACACGAATCCGAAGTCAGCTTTTGGCGGTCTCGTATGGTTTTTCCAAAAAAAAATTGTTTTTGGAAAACTTTTAGGTTAACTTTTAGGTTACCTTTTTGTTATAGATTCCTTTAAGTTTCGACACTTTCACTTCAACATATCTGTAAACTTATAATTTTTATTAGTTTTCGTCACACAAAACACCACATTTAGGCAAAAATAGCTAAGAAAATTGCTTTTTTCTATAGAAAATTCCATTTTATCGCTACTAGATGTCATTATTTTGCCAGCTGTCAATTTTCCGGCGTTGCCACGTTGCATTTTATTTTCCCTAAAAGGGCAAAAAGATGACCCCAACCAACACCCTGGGGCACCGATCCCTCTTCGCCTGCGAGGAAAGAGACTGGTCAGGGCCCCTAACCAGGTGCTAACCCTGCTCCGACCTTAGGGTGCCCTCCGATCCACCGTTATATCGAAAATATTAGATCTGTCACCTAATTCACCGACTTAGAAAAGTTTTTGATACGAACGGTGGATCGGAGGGCCCCCTAAGGTCGGAACAGGGTTAGCACCTGGTTAGGGGCCCTGACCAGTCTCTTTCCTCGCAGGCGAAGAGGGATCGGTGCCCCAGGGTGTTGGTTGGGGTCATCTTTTTGCCCTTTTAGGGAAAATAAAATGCAACGTGGCAACGCCGGAAAATTGACAGCTGGCAAAATAATGACATCTAGTAGCGATAAAATGGAATTTTCTATAGAAAAAAGCAATTTTCTTAGCTATTTTTGCCTAAATGTGGTGTTTTGTGTGACGAAAACTAATAAAAATTATAAGTTTACAGATATGTTGAAGTGAAAGTGTCGAAACTTAAAGGAATCTATAAAAAAAAGGTAACCTAAAATTTAACCTAAAAGTTTTGCAAAAAAAAATTTTTTTTGGAAAAACCATACGAGACCGCCAAAAGCTGACTTCGGATTCGTGTTCTACGACCCAAAATTAGGGTCTGTGCAAAATTTCATGAAAAAAATCGCTGTTTCCAGTAATATCAATAATTACCCCCCATTTCTGTGATATAATATGAGAGAGGTAGTCGTTGCTGACTAGTCAGGAGATAAACTAGGTAATATTGGGGAATGCAGCAAAATTAAAGAGTACTCTTTAAAGGTTTTCCAAGCTTTCGGAAATGTTTATTTCCATCTTCAGGGAGACTACAAAAATTATGATTATGTCAGGTAACAAAAGTTGGTAACTTTAAGAATTAACTTACATCTTTGGTGAGGATGTATTTCGAGATGTACATAATCATGAGCTTGGGTATGAGATAAATAAAACTAACATCGTCAAAAACTTATTGATTAAAAACTATGTGGTAACTTAAGTAGATTGTTAAAATGGTATCACTTTACACTTTAAAATTACATAAAACAGATGATCATCGCTGAAAATATTTAAAATTATTAAAAGCAATTTACTGCCATGACAAGACATGTGCATCTGACGGATGTCACCTGTCACTGTATTAAAAGTTAGGTTCAACGCCATTGGCGTGTGTCAAAAAGTAAGAAGTGGTTAAGTTACTGCAACGTGACTTTAATTTATTTCAAAACTACACTTCGTTGGTACTAATTTAAGTTTGTAATTGTCATGGTGAAAATTATGATTATTTACTTAATAAGAACAATGCGAGGGATTTAATTATGTTATGTTATTAGGAGTAATATTATTATGACTAGATTCTTTGTCTAGATGAAGTAAATATGC
Organism: Philopedon plagiatum; assembly: GCA_963971165.1. Classification (NCBI taxonomy): domain Eukaryota; kingdom Metazoa; phylum Arthropoda; class Insecta; order Coleoptera; family Curculionidae; genus Philopedon; species Philopedon plagiatum. The sequence goes on from OZ020192.1 coordinate 74,400,472, forward strand.
ATATATTTCACTTAAGTGATTAATGTCAGATTTTTTATTTATACAGTTATCATCTTGGGAGATAAATGCCATCTCTTTGAATAACCTTTTAGAGTAATGAGGTTATTTAGTTAATATTTTTGTGGAATCATAATTCATATGGTGTTGGTTCCTATGAACATGATCCGCCAAGGCACATCTTTCTGGATGTAATCTACTATCACTTTTGTGTGAAGTAATTCTATCTTTCAGTAGCCTGGTAGTTTGGCCAATGTATGTTTTATTACAAGAGACACAAGGGATGCTGTATACAACATCAGACTGTGAAAGCACTGGTACTTTATCTTTGAGATTAGAATGTACTGACTTGATTGTAAGGACTGATTTTACAGCAAGTTTTATGTTATTGTATGATTTAGTAAAAATGTTGACAAGCTTGGGTGTTATGTCTTTAATGTATGGTAAAGAGGTAAAAATAATAGGAGGGATTGATGCATTTTCCTGTGGTGCAACTGGAATATTATCAGTTCCAACAGGTTGTGGGATAATGTTGTTATTATCTTGTGGTTGCATCAATTGATTGTTGGTGATAGTTGTAGACGTACTGAACAAGATTTTCCTGAGGAGAGTTGGGGGGTATGAATTGTCTATGAAGAGTTGGTATAAGATTTTAAGGTTTTTGTTATGGAAAGATGTGTCTGAGATTTTTAGAAATCTATTTTTCATTTGTTTGACCAAGTTCGTTTTCATGGAGTGTTTGTGATAGGACAGATAGTTAATGAATCTGCCTGAACTGCATGGTTTACGATACCAATCGATTTTAATTGTGTTGTCTGGATTACGAATGAATCTCGTATCCAGAAACGGTACAGAATTGTTATTATCTTCTGTTTCGATGGTAAATTGGATGTATGGGTCATAACTGTTGATACTATCTATTATCTCTGTGACACCATCTTCAGGAAGGGCCAGGATTATGTCATCTACATATTTTTTGATGAAATGAGGTTTAAAAGAGAGGACAGGAATGACTGTGTCCAGTAGGTCATCCATGACATAATTAGCCAAGATTGGAGAAATAGATGCACCCATGGGTGTGCCAAAGGTTTGTTTATAAATTTTTTTGTTAAAAGCAAAATATGTGTTATTGAAAAGCAAAGTTATGATTTCCAGGAATGAGTCTTTGGAAATGTTTGTATGTACACTGATCCTGTCCCAGTTCTTGTCTATTGATCTAAGACAGGTGTCCAGATATACATTGCTGAAAAGTGACACTACATCCAAGCTTGCGATTACATTCACAGTCTGATGTTGTATACAGCATCCCTTGTATCTCTTGTAATAAAACATACATTGGCCAAACTACCAGGCTACTGAAAGATAGAATTATTTCACACAAAAGTGATAGTAGATTACATCCAGAAAGATGTGCCTTATTTGGCGGATCATGTTCATAGGAACCAACACCATATGAATTATGATTCCACAAAAATATTAACTAAAAGAACCTCATTACTCTAAAAGGTTATTCAAAGAGATGGCATTTATCTCCCAAGATGATAACTGTATACATAAAAAATCTGACATTAATCACTTAAGTGAAATATATGCATATTTACTTCATCTAGACAAAGAATCTAGTCATAATAATATTACTCCTAATAACATAACATAATTAAATCCCTCGCATTGTTCTTATTAAATAAATAATCATAATTTTCACCATGACAATTACAAACTTAAATTAGTACCAACGAAGTGTAGTTTTGAAATAAATTAAAGTCACGTTGCAGTAACTTAACCACTTCTTACTTTTTGACACACGCCAATGGCGTTGAACCTAACTTTTAATACAGTGACAGGTGACATCCGTCAGATGCACATGTCTTGTCATGGCAGTAAATTGCTTTTAATAATTTTAAATATTTTCAGCGATGATCATCTGTTTTAATTAATGATGTTTTATGTAATTTTAAAGTGTAAAGTGATACCATTTTAACAATCTACTTAAGTTACCACATAGTTTTTAATCAATAAGTTTTTGACGATGTTAGTTTTATTTATCTCATACCCAAGCTCATGATTATGTACATCACGAAATACATCCTCACCAAAGATGTAAGTTAACTCTTAAAGTTACCAACTTTTGTTACCTGACATAATCATAATTTTTGTAGTCTCCCTGAAGATGGAAATAAACATTTCCGAAAGCTTGGAAAACCTTCAAAGAGTACTCTTTAATTTTGCTGCATTCCCCAATATTACCTAGTTTATCTCCTGACTAGTCAGCAACGACTACCTCTCTCATATTATATCACAGAAATGGGGTTCTACCAGACGATCTTGGCTACCCATGGCAATGAGGCAGTGAGACAATTGAAACTTTGGTCAAAAACTAAAATGAAATTAGCTAAAGAATATAACAGAAGATGTTTCCTACTCCAATGCAGAAAACTGGGATTAAGACCACAACACATCTCAGCATCAACCAGACCAGTCGAAGAATTACTTCAGCGACAGGAGTTACATACGAATATAGATCACACGCATAGGTTAGGAAATAAATTAATTAATTTGGAAATATCTAACAATGAAATTATCATTAAGAAACTTGAAAATTCTCTTCTAACACTAAAGGGTAACATAATTAGGTTAACTAATGAAGCAATTTATACCAATTTCTCTAGTAGACAACAAAGGTCTTATAATAAACTTTTCCATTCTCTGAAAACAAATAATATCAACAAATTAAATCATTTAAAGAATAATTCTCTATATAATAATCTTAAAACCAATCCTAATTGGATAAAAAATCTCACTAACGAACAAATACCTAATGACATATTGCAGATTTTATCATTGGGACCTAAGTTCTGTCTCGAACCACATGTTGGTAGAGATATTTCAATAATTAACATTCTAGCTGATGTCGATTACATTATTTCACAAATTAACAGTCCTTCAGACAAAAATATCTTGACAGCTCAAGTAACCAACATCATCACTAATCATATTCATAAAAATTCTCACAATGGTTCCATACTATATAACTTATATATCAAATCTAGGAAATTTCTCAAAGAAAATCCTAATATCATTTTGACTAACTCGGACAAGGGCTCTGTTAGTGTCATCATGTACAAGGATCATTACCTTCAACTTTCTAATGAACTAATCAACAATAATACCTCTTATGTTGAACTACCTAGAGATCCTACAATGTCCGTACAGAGGTCTTGTAATGAACTGGTCAAACAACTAAAAAATACAAACCAAATAGATGAACCTACAAAAAAACATCTAACTAACTACAAAAGTGTGGCTCCTAAGTTCTATGCTCTGCCAAAGATTCACAAACCTACTCTATCTGTAAGATCCATTGTGGCCTCCATTGGAGCTCCCACAGAAATGGTAGCTTCCTTTATTACTAACATCTTAACTAAAGCATACGACTATAATAATCAATATTACATCAAAGACTCATTTGAAGTTTCTCAACTTTTCAATAATTCAATTTTACCGAATAATTATGTAATCGCAAGCTTGGATGTAGTGTCACTTTTCAGCAATGTATATCTGGACACCTGTCTTAGATCAATAGACAAGAACTGGGACAGGATCAGTGTACATACAAATATTTCCAAAGACTCATTCCTGGAAATCACAACTTTGCTTTTCAATAACACATATTTTGCTTTTAACAAACAAATTTATAAACAAACCTTTGGCACACCCATGGGTGCATCTATTTCTCCAATCTTGGCTAATTATGTCATGGATGACCTACTGGACACAGTCATTCCTGTCCTCTCTTTTAAACCTCATTTCATCAAAAAATATGTAGATGACATAATCCTGGCCGTTCCTGAAGATGGTGTCACAGAGCTAATAGATACTATCAACAGTTATGACCCATACATCCAATTTACTATCGAAACAGAGGATAATAACAATTCTGTACCGTTTCTGGATACGAGATTCATTCGTAATCCAGACAACACAATTAAAATCGATTGGTATCGTAAACCATGCAGTTCAGGCAGATTCATTAACTATCTGTCCTATCACAAACACTCCATGAAAACGAACTTGGTCAAACAAATGAAAAATAGAATTCTAAAAATCTCAGACACATCTTTCCATAACAAAAACCTTAAAATCTTATACCAACTCTTCATAGACAATTCATACCCCCCAACTCTCCTCAGGAAAATCTTGTTCAGTACGTCTACAACTATCACCAACAATCAATTGATGCAACCACAAGATAATAACAACATTATCCCACAACCTGTTGGAACTGATAATATTCCAGTTGCACCACAGGAAAATGCATCAATCCCTCCTATTATTTTTACCTCTTTACCATACATTAAAGACATAACACCCAAGCTTGTCAACATGTTTACTAAATCATACAATAACATAAAACTTGCTGTAAAATCAGTCCTTACAATCAAGTCAGTACATTCTAATCTCAAAGATAAAGTACCAGTGCTTTCACAGTCTGATGTTGTATACAGCATCCCTTGTATCTCTTGTAATAAAACATACATTGGCCAAACTACCAGGCTACTGAAAGATAGAATTACTTCACACAAAAGTGATAGTAGATTATATCCAGAAAGATGTGCCTTGGCGGATCATGTTCATAGGAACCAACACCATATGAATTATGATTCCACAAAAATATTAACTAAAGAACCTCATTACTCTAAAAGGGTATTCAAAGAGATGGCATTTATCTCCCAAGATGATAACTGTATAAATAAAAAATCTGACATTAATCACTTAAGTGAAATATATGCATATTTACTTCATCTAGACAAAGAATCTAGTCATAATAATATTACTCCTAATAACATAACATAATTAAATTCCTCGCATTGTTCTTATTAAATAAATAATCATAATTTTCACCATGACAATTACAAACTTAAATTAGTACCAACGAAGTGTAGTTTTGAAATAAATTAAAGTCACGTTGCAGTAACTTAACCACTTCTTACTTTTTGACACACGCCAATGGCGTTGAACCTAACTTTTAATACAGTGACAGGTGACATCCGTCAGATGCACATGTCTTGTCATGGCAGTAAATTGCTTTTAATAATTTTAAATATTTTCAGCGATGATCATCTGTTTTAATTAATGATGTTTTATGTAATTTTAAAGTGTAAAGTGATACCATTTTAACAATCTACTTAAGTTACCACATAGTTTTTAATCAATAAGTTTTTGACGATGTTAGTTTTATTTATCTCATACCCAAGCTCATGATTATGTACATCACGAAATACATCCTCACCAAAGATGTAAGTTAACTCTTAAAGTTACCAACTTTTGTTACCTGACATAATCATAATTTTTGTAGTCTCCCTGAAGATGGAAAGCTTGGAAAACCTTTAAAGAGTACTCTTTAATTTTGCTGCATTCCCCAATATTACCTAGTTTATATATATATATATATATATATATATATATATATATATATATATATATATATATATATATATATATATATATATATATATATATATATACTAGCGGAAACAATTAAAGGATCAAAAAAAATCTCAATTTTGTGCGATTTTTCAAATGGCTGGATCTTTGGTAAAAATGGTCATATTTGAGTGAAAAAAAAATCAATTTGAAGCTTGAAGTGTCTAGTTTAAGGATCTTGCGATAAAAAAATTTCCAAGCAACAATTAGCGCAAAATCCTAATGAATATCAAGGAAAGAAAATTTTTCGAAATTTTTTGCAATCTTATTTTTCGTGTACGGACTTGAAAAAAATTTTTCAACCTAACCACTACATGGACTGGATAGGTTGTTCATTTAGCTTCACTTTCTTTTTGTGTCGGCCTCGATACGACCATTCCTCGCTGAGTTATCAGCCTTTGAATGCAAATGCGTCATTTTCTCTTCTCTCAGCAATATCTCAGGAACCAATGGTCCCGCAGAAAATGGAAGTCGGGTTTCGGAAACTCGGATCCATTCTCTACAATGCTCTGGCATGATTTTTCAGAAAAAAATTTTTTTTCATCCTTAACATGACTTTGAACAATTGGGAAAAACAGGACTTTTTCAGGTCTTTTAGAAAATCACGTGCCACATTGAGAATATTGGGAACATGACTAATGTTAAGTGTGCATCTTACAGGCCATTGTACCCCTAAAAGCCCTACAGAGTTTCAACCTGATCCATCAAGCCGTTTTATTGTTTAATTCGATTGAATTGTTGAAAAAATTGAAGGATCGCGTTCTTTTGCCTTGAGAGCTCATAATCTTTAAAAAATGGAAAAAAATTTCTCGTAATTTTTTTCCACAGTGTTCTTGCGTAAAGCGTTTGGAGTCATGAAAAAAAAAATGTTTCTGAAAAATAAAAAAAAAATGTGTTTCTGAAAAATGGAAAAAAATTTCTTTTTGAAAAATTTCTCTTTTTGAACCGATCTTCACAAATTTTGCAAAACCACCGGCATTAGAGTTACCCAAAGCGTACCAGGTGGAGGTAGCACGGTCGGATTTACGCTCCTTTGTGTGTGTGTGTTCCCTTAAGAGAAATGAGACCCGGTGGTTCGTCATTTCCACCTTATGTCATGACTCCAAACTCATTCTTTAAAGAGTGTGTGTTTATGTGTGTGTATGTTTTAATCCGTTCAATAACGGGATTTGCCGCCCCTGCTCTCTAACAGCCCTCAATCGTTCGGCCATATTGATGCATCGGGTTATTTCGGGTTGCGGAATGGTGTTCCAAATTCACTTAAGAACGCACTCTAAGTTGGCAATGTTATGGAAATTGTTATACTCCCTCTGCAATCGATAGAGAATATTGGGAAAATGACTAATGTGAGGTGTGCATTTTACAGGCCATTGTACCCATAGAAGCCCTACAAAATTTCAATTTGATCCATCAAGCAGTTTTTGTGTTTCATTCGATCGAATTTTTGAAAAAACTGAACGATCACGTTTTTGGCCTTTGGAAGCTCATAATCTGTAAAAAACTGGGAAAAAAATTTGTTCCTGATTGTTTTTCACACACTTATTGCGGGAAGCGTTTAAGTCAAGAACAGAGAAATTTGTTTTTTGATTTTTCGAAAAACAATTTTTTTCCAATTTTTCAAAACAATTTTTTTTACGTTTTTAGAAAAAAAACTTTCTTTTCATGACTCCAAACGTTTTCCGCAATACAAATGTGGAAACCAATTAGGAGAAATTTGTTTTCCATTTTTTTACAGATTATGAGCTCTCAAGGCAAAAGAACGCGATCCTTCAATTTTTTCACAAATTCAATCGAATGAAACAATAAAACGGCTTGATGGATCAGGTTGAAACTCTGTAGGGCTTTTAGGGGTACAATGGCCTGTAAGATGCACACTTAACATTAGTCATGTTCCCAATAGCCTCAATGTGGCACGTGATTTTCTAAAAGACCTGAAAAAGTCCTGTTGTTCAAAGTCATGTTAAGGATGAAAAAAAATTTTTTTTTCTGAAAAAACATGCCAGAGCATTGTAGAGAATGGATCCAAGTTTCCGAAACCCCCCTTCCATTTTCTGCGGGACCATTGGTTCCTGAGATATTGGTGAGAGAAGAGAAAATGACGCATTTGCATTCAAAGTCTGATAACTCAGCGAGGAATGGTCGTATCGAGGCCGACACAAAAAGAAAGTGAAGCTAAATGAACAGCCTAGCCAATCCATATAGTGGTTAGGTTGAAAAAAAATTTTCACGTCCGTACACGCAAAATAAGTTTGCAAAAAATTTCGAAACATTTTCTTTCCATGATATTCATTAGGATTTTGCGCTAATTGTTGCTTGGAAATTTTTTTTATCGCAAGATCCTTAAACTAGACACTTCAAGCTTCAAATTGATTTTTTTTTCACTCAAATATGACCATTTTTACCAAAGATCCAGCCATTTGAAAAATCGCACAAAATTGAGATTTTTTTTTGATCCCTTAATTGTTTCCGCTAGTGTATATATTTATATATATATATATATATATATATATATATATATATATATATATATATATATATATATATATCTATATATATCTATATATATATATATATATATATATATATATATATATATATATATATATATATATATATATATATATATACATATATATATATATATATATATATATATATATATATATATATATATATATATATATATATATACATATATATACAGTGACCGGCAAAAAGTTCGCAACATATGGGAAAAATTTTTATTAGGTGAGTATTGGAAAAACTTTTCCGGGGGATCGGTTCTGCATGTCCGATAACCTAAAAATCGATTTTGACATACGTCACGTGACCACTGGTATAGCGTCAAATTAAAAAAAAAATTTTTAATTTACAAAAAGTGAGGTTAGTTGACGAGATATCAAAAAAAGTTATTTGAAAAAATTGCTTAGAATTAAATTCTAGGTCCTTGTGCAAAATTTTAAGATTTTATTTAAAAAAATTGGAAAACTCAATTTTTTTTAAATATTTTTTTATCGATTTACAAATTTCCAGTTTTTTTCGTTTAGATAGCTTGGCTAATGTAAAGCCCATGTATCTGGATGAAAATAAACGAATGTAGTAGTTTTTTCTACAATTGACAGGACAAAATTAAAAAAAACAGGGTTTCGCCGGACGCTAGCTGTTGCAATGATTTGTATCTAGCAGCAGTGTCAAAATTTTAGAGACATTTCAATGAGATTACATTGAGAAAACCTTAATCGTCTTAAATATATCTGAAGTTCGACTTTTTGTAAAGTTAAGGGGAGTAAAATAGATAATAAACAAAAAATTACCTGTTTATTTAATCGAAATTTCATAAACGAAAACCAATGTAAGAAAAACTTAAAATTAGTCAAATTCTGTACTAACAACATAAAAAATCATTGTTTTTCCTTGGGTGCACAAAATTTAAAACTCAGTATGACCACCATTTCTCTCCATACATATTATTGTTCTCGAGCGCAACTCTCGATTAACATTTCGGAGCATTTTACGATTTATTTGCAATACACAATTTCTAATGACATTCTCTAAATTTTGTATATTCCTAAAGGGTCGATGTTTGTACACAGAGTTCTTTAGGTATCCCCACATAAAGAAATCTAACGGAGTCAGATCTGGTGATCTCGCAGGCCACGGATTTTCAGAAAACCGTCCTATCCACTGGTTTCCAAATTCTTGATCCAGCCATCTCTTCACCTCATTTGTGGAATGAATGCTAGCTCCGTCTTGTTGAAAGTATAAATTTCTTCTTTCGGCTAATGACAAATTGTCTAAAAAGTCAGATATCTCAGTTTGTAGAAATTCTAAATATCGTTCTGAATTTAAATTGTCTCTAAAGAAAAAAGGTCCCACTATTCTGAGGTTGAAAATTCCGCACCACACATTAACCTTAAAACTATATTGGTCTTTACTCTGAATTACAAAGTCTGGGTTTTCGGTGGCCCACCATCTACAGTTTTGTGAACTGACGGTTCCGTTAGAGGTAAATGTAGCTTCATCCGAGAAAAGAACGTTCTTTGGGAAATTAAAATCTTCCTCAATCATACCCTGGAACCAGGCACAAAAATCGAAGCGGGCGTCATAATCCCTATCTTTTAATACTTGTACAAATTTAGGTTTGTACGGATGAAATTTGTTTCTTTTTAATATCCTCCGCACAGATCTTTCGTGAATGTTAGTGATCTCCGATATTTGACTAACTGCTAATTGGGGTGTTTCTGTGATCGACAAACACACATCCAGAGAACCTTCGTCACCTGTTACCGGTTTTTCATGGGAAACTTTATACTGATTTTCTACCGATCCCGTTTCTTTAAATTTATTGACTAGACGAGATACTGTGGAATAATGGAGGGATTTATCGGGGTGCCTCTCATTAAAAATTGCTGCTGTTTCTCTACGGCTTTTGTAATTATCTCCAGAAATTAAAATAATTTCTATCTTTTCCTGAAGAAGTAGTGTGGGTGCCATTTTAAGGAATAAAATATTAATAAACTTATGTAAAATATCAAACTTAGTAAGATGCGAGACATAAACCAATGACATAGGTTGAAATCAAACAAATTATAATTTGTTTGACATTTTTCTGTTGTTTTTAACCTACTAGATTATTTGGTTGTTTTAATTTCAGAGCCTGCTTTGGTAGTTTTAAGTACAACTAAATAGACCTGGTTGTTAAATTTATGTGCGAAAAATCTTAATAAAATCTTGATACAGTCATTTCATTAGATTCAAACCATTGCAACAGCGAGCGTCCGGCGAACACCTATTTTTTCGATTTTGTCCTGTCAATTGTAGAATTGTAGATCTGACTCCGTTAGATTTTTTTATGTGGGGATACCTAAAGAACCCTGTGTACAAACATCGACCCTTTAGGAATATACAAAATTTAGAGAATGTCATTATAAATTGTGTATTGCAAATAAATCGTAAAATGCTCCGAAATGTTAATCGAGAGTTGCGCTCGAGAACAACAGTATGTATGGAGAGAAATGGTGGTCATACTGAGTTTTAAATTTTGTGCACCCAAGGAAAAACAATGATTTTTTGTGTTGTTAGTACAGAATTTGACTACTTTTAAGTTTTTCTTACATTGGTTTTCGTTTATAAAATTTCGATTAAATAAACAGGTAATTTTTTGTTTATTATCTATTTTAATCCCCTTAACTTTACAAAAAGTCGAACTTCAGATATATTTAAGACGATTAAGGTTTTCTCAATGTAATCTCATTGAAATGTCTCTAAAATTTTGACACTGCTGCTAGATACAAATCATTGCAACAGCTAGCGTCCGGCGAAACCCTGTTTTTTTTTAATTTTGTCCTGTCAATTGTAGAAAAAACTACTACATTCGTTTATTTTCATCCAGATACATGGGCTTTACATTAGCCAAGCTATCTAAACGAAAAAACCGGAAATTTGTAAATCGATAAAAAAATATTTAAAAAAAATTGAGTTTTCCAATTTTTTTATATAAAATCTTAAAATTTTGCACAAGGACCTAGAATTTAATTCTAAGCAATTTTTTCAAATAACTTTTTTTGATATCTCGTCAACTAACCTCACTTTTTGTAAATTAACAATTTTTTTTTTAATTTGACGCTATACCAGTGGTCACGTGACGTATGTCAAAATCGATTTTTAGGTTATCGGACATGCAGAACCGATCCCCTGGGAAAGTTTTTCCGATACTCTCCTAATAAAAATTTTTCCCATATGTTGCGAACTTTTTGCCGGTCACTGTATATATATATATATATATATATATATATATATATATATATATATATATATATATATATATATATATATATATATATATATATATATATATATATATATATATATATATATATATATATATATATATAATTTTTTTCCTTTTCTTAAACCATCTATTATAACTGTATTTTTTTGCTTTCTTGGGTAGAGGTTTATTATGAATAATTAAGACAACTTTTTTGACGTTTCGCCCATTGGTTTTGGGCTTTTTCAAAACTGTTGTTGTTTTTTTTTTTATTTTAGCTTTTTTCTAAAAACATATAAAATGGAGTTACATTACTTTTTTCTTTTAAAATACAGTGTTTATACAATGAAGACACAATTAAAAACAATGAATGACAATACACGTGAATTAAAAATTGTTTGGCTAAAATTAATTATAAATTACAAACATAAATATATAAAATATACGCACCTCGAGACATTATGATGTTTAAAAATGTACTAACCAGGATTAGTATTGAGGTATTTTATCTCTACCAGTAATTTTTTTCTCTTTTTTCATGATTTATTTCTTGTTTCTTTATTTTGTGATAAAATTGCAGATTTTTTGGTGAAATGTATGTTATATACCGAGTGTTCTAATTTATGTGTTTAATGTATTAGGTTGTAGTAAATTTTACTGAGATTGTTAATGTCTTGTTTGTCGTTTACTGCGTTTGGTTCTTTTTTTATGTGTATCATTTCTTTAACAAGGAGTTTTTGGTAATTGTTGTCTTGGGTTAAAATTTTTGTGTTGTTGAAATCGAAGTTATGTTTTTCATTTTTTTCGTGTTTGTGTAAAGCAGTTGACGCATTTTTTGTATATTTGTGCCCGTTTAGTCTGCTGTTAAGATGTTGAGTAGTCATACCAATATATTGTTTAGGACAGTTTAAACAGGGTATAGCGTATACTACATTAGATTTGATTTTTATTGGATCTTTACTTTTAAGGGGAGAGAATAAAGATGATAAAAGATTTTGGGCTTTATGGCAAACAATAATATTGTGTTTATTTAAAATGTATTTAATTTTTTCTGATAATTCGTTCGTATAGGGTAGAGCTACATGTCTTTTTGGTTCGTTGTCATTGGTTAGTTTCTTTTTAGTTATGTTGTTATATAATTTAAAGGTTCTTTGTTTTATAATTCTATTTACTTGTCCATCTGGATAGTGATTTTCTTTTAGTATTTTTCTAACCTTTTCTAAGGCTTTTGGACGATATTCTGGTGAGGTTAAAGTTAATGCTCTGTCTGCTAAGCCTATAATTACGCTATTCCTTTGAGATTTGGAATGGCTAGAATTGTAGTTTAAATATCGTCCCGACCATGTTTTTTTGTATACCATATAGTTTTGAGGTCTTCATTGTTTATATTTCTAATTATCGTCATGTCAAGGAAGTTTATTTGGTTTTGATTTTCTATTTCTGACGTAAATTGAAGTTTTTGGTGGAAATTGTTGAAAACGATGTAATACAGGCTTTCAACAATTTCCACCAAAAACTTCAATTTACGTCAGAAATAGAAAATCAAAACCAAATAAACTTCCTTGACATGACGATAATTAGAAATATAAACAATGAAGACCTCAAAACTATATGGTATACAAAAAAAACATGGTCGGGACGATATTTAAACTACAATTCTAGCCATTCCAAATCTCAAAGGAATAGCGTAATTATAGGCTTAGCAGACAGAGCATTAACTTTAACCTCACCAGAATATCGTCCAAAAGCCTTAGAAAAGGTTAGAAAAATACTAAAAGAAAATCACTATCCAGATGGACAAGTAAATAGAATTATAAAACAAAGAACCTTTAAATTATATAACAACATAACTAAAAAGAAACTAACCAATGACAACGAACCAAAAAGACATGTAGCTCTACCCTATACGAACGAATTATCAGAAAAAATTAAATACATTTTAAATAAACACAATATTATTGTTTGCCATAAAGCCCAAAATCTTTTATCATCTTTATTCTCTCCCCTTAAAAGTAAAGATCCAATAAAAATCAAATCTAATGTAGTATACGCTATACCCTGTTTAAACTGTCCTAAACAATATATTGGTATGACTACTCAACATCTTAACAGCAGACTAAACGGGCACAAATATACAAAAAATGCGTCAACTGCTTTACACAAACACGAAAAAAATGAAAAACATAACTTCGATTTCAACAACACAAAAATTTTAACCCAAGACAACAATTACCAAAAACTCCTTGTTAAAGAAATGATCCACATAAAAAAAGAACCAAACGCAGTAAACGACAAACAAGACATTAACAATCTCAGTAAAATTTACTACAACCTAATACATTAAACACATAAATTAGAACACTCGGTATATAACATACATTTCACCAAAAAATCTGCAATTTTATCACAAAATAAAGAAACAAGAAATAAATCATGAAAAAAGAGAAAAAAATTACTGGTAGAGATAAAATACCTCAATACTAATCCTGGTTAGTACATTTTCAAACATCATCATGTCTCGAGGTGCGTATATTTTATATATTTATGTTTGTAATTTATAATTAATTTTAGCCAAACAATTTTTAATTCACGTGTATTGTCATTCATTGTTTTTAAGTGTGTCTTCATTGTATAAACACTGTATTTTAAAAGAAAAAAGTAATGTAACTTCATTTTATATGTTTTTAGAAAAAAGCTAAAATAAAAAAAAAACAACAACAGTTTTGAAAAAGCCCAAAACCAATGGGCGAAACGTCAAAAAAGTTGTCTTAATTATTCATAATAAACCTCTACCCAAGAAAGCAAAAAAATACAGTATATATATATATATATATATATATATATATATATATATATATATATATATATATATATATATATAAACTTGTAATTGATTTAAATAAACTTTATTATTATTAGTTGAGTGCTCTTTTTTTCATTAAGGACGATATAAATAAACCTGTTAATAAAAGCCAACATATACATTACATTATAGTATATAATTCCTTTGAAGGATAAAAATAGTCTTTATTAAATATAATTTTTAGAAATCTTTTTTGTAATACTTCTAAAGGAATAAATTCTACTTATTCCTCCCCAACCTAAAATCCCGCAATTCAAATGAGTTTTAACTAAGGCACAATACAATGTTTCTAAGTGTTTTATATCCAAAAAGGTTTTAACATTTTTGAATATTGGTAGCAAACTTCTTAATTTTTTAATTAAGTACTCTACATGTAAATCCCAATTTAATTTATTGTCAAAAATTGTTCCCAAGTATTTAACACTGTTAGCTTTTAAAATCTGAATAGTATCGCCTGTTTTAATACTATCCACATTTGAGGTGTTATTATTTTGATTTAGACTAAAAGTAAGATAATTTGTTTTATCAAAATTAATTGTTAATAAGTTATAATGAAACCAATTTTTAACTATTTTAAAATCTTTTGTAATTTTGTTATGTATGTTGTTCCAATTTGTATCACTATAAAAAATAACAGTATCGTCTGCAAAACTATGAATTTTCCCATCACAAGTTATACTAAATAAATCATTAATGTAAATATTAAAAAATAAAGGCCCTAAAATTGTTCCTTGGGGAACACCGTATTTAAATACTTTTGAATAACTTTCTTCTTTATCTATCATAACATGATTTGGCCTATCTTTTAGATAGTTTTTATCCTGTATTCCTCTAAATCCAATATTTTCTAATTTCTTAATAAGTAAATCAGGGCTAACAGTATCGAAAGCTTTTGCTAAATCCAGAAAAATACAAATACAAGGTTGTTTATTATTTAATGTATCATATATTTTTCTGTTAAATAGCAAATAGTATGTTGCGTTGACTTATTTTTTTGAAAACCAAATTGTTTTTCAGAAATAAAATTTAATTTGTTTAAATAATTATTATCAATTCTTATTTTTAAAATTTTTTCAAAAACTTTAGCTAATGAAGATATTAATGTTATCGGTCTATAATTAGTAATTTTACATGAATCTCCACTTTTAAAGATAGGTTTTATTACACTAATTTTGAAAGCCTCTGGATATATATACAGGGTGGTGCAACCAAGATGGGGTGGACGATTGTGAGTAAACGGTGAGGAATTTGGAAAAATTTTTTATTGGATATTATCGATAGTCACACACGCTATGTTTTAAAATTATAGCCATAATACAGGGTGGTCCGAAAAACTCGTGGCGAACCAAACTTGTATTTTTTTAAATGGGACACCCTGTATATAATTGTTCCAATTGATTCTCGTGTTCGTTACGATCATTTTGATATACGGTTTATTTGGTCTAAAATTTATAGTAAGGGAATGGGACGCGGTTAAAGTTGAAAAAATGCTCACAGTTCGGCCATTTTTAAAAAAAATTTGAAACAGGTGTGGAAAAACCAAATATTCCATAAAACGTTACATATCCTTGAATACATTAATCGCTTGCAATTTGTTTAAAATTATTCACTGTTATATAGGGTGGTCAAGTTTTGCAAATACGCCCTGGACTCATTTTTTTAAATGGAACACCCTATATATTTTATTTTCATGTTAAAGGTAACATTACTAGCTTTCAAAAAATACCATACATGATGCCTTTCTGACCAACAGTTTTTTAGTAAACTAGCCGTGAAAGCAAAGTTTCTTCGTTCTAATACGATTATACTGAATTTAGGTTGTTTATTATTAAATATCTAATATTAGGAGGCCATGACACTATCATAAATGAAACAAAAGATTGACGAACTTGTCAAAGCTACTGCCGCATAATCCATTATTTACAAGTTAAGCGTAGGTGAGGTAAGAAAACTGAGACCCGAAATCTTTACATGTTTATTAGAGATATTTCAAAAAACAGAAAATATTGTTTTTAGGAAATGTAAAGTAATTACTACACCAGTTATAAACAACATTTTGAGAAACGAGTTGCCAGAATTGCTTGAAGATTTACCTTTAATGGTAAGGGGATCCTTATGGTTTCAACATGATGGAGCGCCCCCGCATTACTATAGGAACGCAAGATATTTTGTCGATAATTGGAAGACAGATCGTTGGATTGGGCGAGGTGGACCAGTTAAGTGGCCAGCCAGATCACCCGACTTAACACCACTAGATTTTTTCTATGGGGCATGTTAAAAAAGAAGTCTATAAAGAGGTTCCAACCACAGTGAAAGATATGAAGACGAGAATAAGAAACAGTTTTCGCAACATTTCAGAACAGACTTTGGGAAAAGTGAAACTTTCACTTATGGATAGACTCGAAATGTGCCTTCAGCAAAATGGTGGTTTAGTTGAACACCTTTTATGAGCTTTTTTAATTGTTTATATTAAGTTAGGTTGACAAGTAAGTACATAACACATAACTAAATAATTTCAAAAGATATTCTGTTTTTGCTTAATTAATTTTCTTACACCATTAATAATACTGATAACTGATTATCTTTGTTTATAACTGGTTTATTAATTACTTTGCATTTCCTAAAAACAATAGTTTCTGTTTTTTGAAATATCTCTAATAAACATGTAAAGATTTCGGGTCTCAGTTTTCTTACCTCACCTACGCTTAACTTGTAAATAATGGATTATGCGGCAGTAGCTTTGACAAGTTCGTCAATCTTTTGTTTCATTTATGACAGTGTCATGGCCTCCTAATATTAGATATTTAATAATAAACAACGTAAATTCAGTCTAATCGTATTAGAATGAAGAAACTTTGCTTTCACGGCTAGTTTACTAAAAAACTGTTGGTCAGAAAGGCATCATGTATGATATTTTTTGAAAGCTAGCAATGTTACCTTTAACATGAAAATAAAATATATAGGGTGTTCCATTTAAAAAAAATGAGTCCAGGGCGTATTTGCAAAACTTGATGACCCTGTATAACAGTGAATAATTTTAAACAAATTGCAAGCGATTAGTGTATTCAAGGATATGTAACGTTTTATGGAATATTTGGTTTTTCCATACCTGTTTCAATTTTTTTTTTAAATTTCCGAACTGTGAGCATTTTTTCAACTTTAACCGCGTCCCATTCCCTTACTATAAATTTTAGACCCAATAAACCCTATATCAAAATTATCGTAATGAACAGGAGAATCAATTGGAACAATTATATACAGGGTGTCCCATTTAAAAAAATACAAGTTTGGTTCGCCACGAGTTTTTCGGACCACCCTGTATTATGGCTATAATTTTAAAACATAGCGTGTTTGACTATCGATAATATCCAAAAAAAAATTTCGAAATTCCTCACCGTTTACTCACAATCGTCCACCCCATCTTGGTTGCACCACCCATATATATATACTATCGGCAAAAAGTGGAGAAACAAAAATATATTTTTTAAATATTCTTTTACCCTGATTATCAACTTTAGTCTGGCCATTAGGTTAAACACCACTGTAGCTGAAAAAGCTTTTCCAATACTAGTTGATATTTTAATAGTATTTACAAAAGAATAGATTATTTTATTTTTAAAAATAAGAGGCAAAAAATGGAGAAACATTTTTTTAATAAATAAGTTGTATACAGTATGTTTAATACCGAGTAGCATAACCCTTATTTTTTATTACTTCTATACATCTAGACTTCATAGATGACATTAGTTTTTCGATGCACTCAGGAGAAATATAATTCCAAATTTCGGATAATGCCAAAAACAGCTCCGCTGGATTTTTAAATTTTTCTTTATTCTTTTGACGCAAACGACGATCCAATTCTTCCACAAGTTCTCTATAGGATTTAGATCGGGACTTTGTGCCGGCCATTTCATTACTTTAATCCTGTTGTTTTCTAACCAGCGTTTTACTGCGACAGCCGTGTGCTTCGGATCGTTATCATGTTGAAATGTCCAAAGCAAGGGCATATTTTCATCTGCATAAGGAAACATTTGATGTTCAAGTATGTTAAGATAAACAAAACGGTCCATTTTTCCTTCTATTTGAACCAGAGGCCCCACACCAAAGCCAGAAAAGCACCCCCACACCATCACACTGCCACCCCATGTTTGATCGTTCCCAGGGTATACTTTGGATTCAGCCTGGCAGACTTTGGGCGTCTTACCCATCTTATTCCATCTGATCCAAATAAGTTAAACTTACTTTCGTCCGAAAATAAAACAGTTTTCCACTTTTGAATGGTCCAGTCAAGATGATATTTTGCAAACTGAATTCTTGCTGCTCTGTTTTTGGCAGAAATAAAAGGTTTTTTTGCAGGACGCCTTCCATACAGTCCCATTTCTGTTAAGCGACTACGAATACTGCGGATAGAGAGTGATATTTCTGGAAACTCATGCTTTACATGAGTTGCAGAAGCAAAAGGATTACCTGAAACAAACCTTTTCATTCTTCTATCTTCAGCAGCACTGGTTTTTCTGGGTCTTCCTGTTTTTGGTGGACTCTTTACAGTACCTCGACGCTTATATGATGAAATAACTTTACTAACTACAGACCGATGGAGATTAAATTGTCTTGCTATTGAAGCCTGTTTTTCACCCCTATTAAATTTTTCAACAATTTTGCATTTTAAGTCATTTGACAAAGAATAACCACGAGGCATTTTTTAATTTTTGTCAGCTGGTAAATTCACTAAAGTGAACGACTGTGCGCGAATAAAACTGATAAATAGAGAAAATAAAATGATAAAAGAATTTGTTTCTCCATTTTTTGCCGCAATAAAATCACAAAAAAGCTATGGGCTAACAAAAAATGCAAGAAGTTGTGTTTTTATCACTACTGTAGTAAACTAGGACCTAAATAAATTGTGTTGTACAGGGTCACTAAAATAAATTTTTATTTTAAACAAATAAATTAAGAATTTATATTTTGTTTCTCCACTTTTTGCCGATAGTATATATATATATATATATATATATATATATATATATATATATATATATATATATATATATATAAAAGAGAGGAGAATTATTGTGGGCATGTCCGCTAGCAATGAACAGTAAAATGAAAAGTTAGAATGGTAACCCGTACGACACGTGTTTCTGCTCATTGGCTTCATCAGGCCCACGTATGTGACTGTGCCTCTCAACATAAGTCGAGATGCACAAAGTCACATACGCAGTTACGGGTGTAACCTTAAGAAAAGGGGAAAAAAAATATATTTAACGAGGACCACAAACAGGAGCCAGTGCACCAATTTGTGGCTTCAGCCAAAAGACCCCTTTTTTGGGGGCAACAATTAGCGTCGCCGACGGAGGCAACTATAGCCAACTGTCGTGGTATCCTATAAGCCCAAGAGAAGAAAAACAAATGCTAGAAACTAGCGCGGATCGATACATAAAAAAGAGAGGAGAATTATTGTGGGCATGTCCGCTAGCAATGAACAGTAAAATGAAAAGTTAGAATGGTAACCCGTACGACACGTGTTTCTGCTCATTGGCTTCATCAGGCCCACGTATGTGACTGTGCCTCTCAACATAAGTCGAGATGCACAAAGTCACATACGCAGTTACGGGTGTAACCTTAAGAAAAGGGGAAAAAAAATATATTTAACGAGGACCACAAACAGGAGCCAGTGCACCAATTTGTGGCTTCAGCCAAAAGACCCCTTTTTTGGGGTTTTTCTTAAGGTTACACCCGTAACTGCGTATGTGACTTTGTGCATCTCGACTTATGTTGAGAGGCACAGTCACATACGTGGGCCTGATGAAGCCAATGAGCAGAAACACGTGTCGTACGGGTTACCATTCTAACTTTTCATTTTACTGTTCATTGCTAGCGGACATGCCCACAATAATTCTCCTCTCTTTTTTATGTATCGATCCGCGCTAGTTTCTAGCATTTGTTTTTCTTCTCTTGGGCTTATAGGATACCACGACAGTTGGCTATAGTTGCCTCCGTCGGCGACGCTAATTGTTGCCCCCAAAAAAGGGGTCTTTTGGCTGAAGCCACAAATTGGTGCACTGGCTCCTGTTTGTGGTCCTCGTTAAATATATTTTTTTTTCCCCTTTTCTTAAGGTTACACCCGTAACTGCGTATGTGACTTTGTGCATCTCGACTTATGTTGAGAGGCACAGTCACATACGTGGGCCTGATGAAGCCAATGAGCAGAAACACGTGTCGTACGGGTTACCATTCTAACTTTTCATTTTACTGTTCATTGCTAGCGGACATGCCCACAATAATTCTCCTCTCTTTTTTATGTATCGATCCGCGCTAGTTTCTAGCATTTATATATATATATATATATATATATATATATATATATATATATATATATATATATATATATATATATATATATATATATATATATATATATATATATATATATAATATATAATATATATATATATATATATATATATATATATATATATATATATATATATATATATAAGGGAGCGTAGTCGCGACTGACTAGTTAAGAAAAAATATTCAAAACTGGAGTAGTGGGGATGCAGTCTTTATTGAAGGTGGCCTTAACTAAGGAATAAAACCCTTTTTTGATTTGTCAAGCTTTCGAGAATTTATTTTTCTCTTCTTCAGGACTTCTACAATACAAAAATTAATTTAAGTTAGTAAAATCTAACCTAGTAATCTTCATAATAAAAGAACTCACCAAAGTGGGCAGTTAAATTAAAAACAGGAATCTCCATGCGAAAATGCTGGATTTGTCTCCATTTTTTATCACACCACTACATTCCTCGGGGTGTTATGAGGAAAACCGAACGGAAAAATCCATAGGAAAAATCCCGCGCTTTAGCAGGATAGACGCGACAGGAAATTGACATTTGACAGATTATGAAATTATGCCCGACATTCATGCTTAGTAACACTTGGTTAAAAGAAGACAAGTGAATACAGAGGGGTAAGAAGGAGAGAGACAACACTCGTTAAGCACTGGCGCATGGTATCGGAAGGTTAGTAAAATGTTCATAGGTTGTTGAGAAGTTATTGAACCAAAAATATAATAAGTTGTTGATAAATTGGCGGAGAGTTCCAAAACTATCATAATTTAGTTAATCCTAGTAAAACAGGTATAATATGTACAGAAAGGAAAGTTTTAGGCAACGTAATTACACCCTCTCAACCCAGAGCTACTACTCATCAGGGGCTGGATAATCAAGTAAACTGAGATATTTTTCTTTCTCAAGTCGTAATAAGTAACTGTAGACGGTGCTAAGTTCTGATAAATCACTTTTTTTATTAAGGCAGTTAGGTTCAAGGTTGATGTGAACCACCTCCAGGAAAAGTCTTTTATAGTATGAATTTTCATTTTCTAAGATCTCAGCACCTTCCCAGTCCATTTGATGATCTTTATCAATAACATGCTCTGCCAAAGCGCAAGAATGTACACCTCGGCGGCAGTCACTTTTGTGGGAAGTAATACGGCCCTTTACATTTCTAGATGTCTGACCTATGTATGATAAGCAGTGAGCGGAATCACGATGCGACAACAGAGTCGCACTCAGGACAAAAGCTATTTTACATGTTATTAAGTTATTAATTGTTTCCAAATACTAAACAGATTTTACAGTAGAATATATACATATATTCCTTTCTGATAAACAACGCTTGGAGTTGCATGGGTTTTGCATGGTTGCAAGTATTGTTCTTTTGCAGAAATCATAAATTAAAATAGTTGTAGCTAAATATAACGTTATTTTTTATATATACGCCTATTATAAAAATTGTATTTAATGAATATATATATATATATATATATATATATATATATATATATATATATATATATATATATATATATATATATATATATATATATATATATATATATATATATATATATATATATATATATATATAGTGACCGGCAAAAAGTTCGCAACATGGGAAAAATTTTTATTAGGAGAGTATCGGAAAAACTTTCCCAGGGGATCAGTTCTGCATGTCCGATAACCTAAAAATCGATTTTGACATACGTCACGTGACCACTGGTATAGCGTCAAATTAAAAAAAAAATTGTTAATTTACAAAAAGTGAGGTTAGTTGACGAGATATCAAAAAAAGTTATTTGAAAAAATTGCTTAGAATTAAATTCTAGGTCCTTGTGCAAAATTTTAAGATTTTATTTAAAAAAATTGGAAAACTCAATTTTTTTTTAAATATTTTTTTATCGATTTACAAATTTCCGGTTTTTTTCGTTTAGATAGCTTGGCTAATGTAAAGCCCATGTATCTGGATGAAAATAAACGAATGTAGTAGTTTTTTCTACAATTGACAGGACAAAATTAAAAAAAACAGGGTTTCGCCGGACGCTAGCTGTTGCAATGATTTGTATCTAGCAGCAGTGTCAAAATTTTAGAGACATTTCAATGAGATTACATTGAGAAAACCTTAATCGTCTTAAATATATCTGAAGTTCGACTTTTTGTAAAGTTAAGGGGATTAAAATAGATAATAAACAAAAAATTACCTGTTTATTTAATCGAAATTTTATAAACGAAAACCAATGTAAGAAAAACTTAAAAGTAGTCAAATTCTGTACTAACAACACAAAAAATCATTGTTTTTCCTTGGGTGCACAAAATTTAAAACTCAGTATGACCACCATTTCTCTCCATACATACTGTTGTTCTCGAGCGCAACTCTCGATTAACATTTCGGAGCATTTTACGATTTATTTGCAATACACAATTTATAATGACATTCTCTAAATTTTGTATATTCCTAAAGGGTCGATGTTTGTACACAGGGTTCTTTAGGTATCCCCACATAAAAAAATCTAACGGAGTCAGATCTACAATTCTACAATTGACAGGACAAAATCGAAAAAATAGGTGTTCGCCGGACGCTCGCTGTTGCAATGGTTTGAATCTAATGAAATGACTGTATCAAGATTTTATTAAGATTTTTCGCACATAAATTTAACAACCAGGTCTATTTAGTTGTACTTAAAACTACCAAAGCAGGCTCTGAAATTAAAACAACCAAATAATCTAGTAGGTTAAAAACAACAGAAAAATGTCAAACAAATTATAATTTGTTTGATTTCAACCTATGTCATTGGTTTATGTCTCGCATCTTACTAAGTTTGATATTTTACATAAGTTTATTAATATTTTATTCCTTAAAATGGCACCCACACTACTTCTTCAGGAAAAGATAGAAATTATTTTAATTTCTGGAGATAATTACAAAAGCCATAGAGAAACAGCAGCAATTTTTAATGAGAGGCACCCCGATAAATCCCTCCATTA